>OY743158.1:8390044-9015044 GCA_963555695.1 Dasypolia templi | reverse complement strand
AGATTCTAAGACTCTGAGCTTTGGATTGAGGCCTTGTAACTGTCAATAGATTTGTTCTCATAATAGTTTAATTACTAGTATTACAACATTTCCGCTATACATTAACAGAAAAGAGTCTGTAGCTGCTACTATTTGAGGATTAGGGCGGTGAAATAACTTGAACCATTTTTGATAATAATTCGTGTATTGAAAATTACAGTTTTACAAGAAAGAAAATAAATTTATTTGACCCAGGTAAAGGCACACAATAATCACACAAAACAAAACAAAACCGAAGAAAATAGTATTGTATGCCTCACGGCTGTGCCTAATAGGCCCACAATATTATATAATGATCACGTTCTGTTGCGACTTATATTAAATTCATAAGTGTCATGGCACCCACATGCAGACTGATCACAAACACATAACATATCATCATCACGCCTTGTTTCCCCGAAGGGTTGAGTAGAGGTGTACCTATAGTACACCCACATTTCGCCAGTTATGTTTTAAGTCCCATGTAATAGGGGGCGAGCCTATTGCCATCTACCGGGCACAAATCGAAACACCGGGCTGCTACTGAGAAATTCCAGATAGAAAAACCCAATAACACGTTGCCCGACCTGGGAATCGAACCCAGGACCTCATGCTCAGCAGTAGCGGTTGCGACCACTAGAAAAAGCGCGGGAAACTTCGAACTTGGCGGACGCGTACTTTTTGAGAAAAATTGTTTAAATTGACAAAACCTGTATTAGACGTTCAGTAGTCGAAGTGTAAGTGGTAAGTTTTTTAATTTTTTTTTTGCGGGAAATGAACGAACCGCCTGACCCGGGGGCCCATGTGCCCCCGGCGGCCAATTTTGTTACTTTATCGAAAGAGCCGGGCAGGGATAACGATGGGTCATCTTAGGCTCGTCATTTAAAAAGAAGCCGTGTGCATGTTTGCAAACACTGCAATAAGCCAATTATTCCCAAAATATAACAAGTTACACTTTTATAACATTCCTCACTATGTAAATTTCTAATAACTGCTCCCAAATAATGGTGTTTAATTTTTATTTTTTATTATTAGATATGGACTTTTACTTATCTCTGACATAATATTTTCATTATTTGACATTATATACCTACAATTTTTAATTAGTTTTTGATTTTACTTTATTAGATTATTTTATATTTTGTAAATGTGAGAACGTCGTAGGCCTTGTGGATTGTAAATTTATAGACAATTGACTATTTGTTTAACATATGGTACTTGTTGACAGGCCTACACTGTCCTCCCATGCCTGTTAACACTGTAATTGGAAAACATTGTAAAAGACATATTTTTAAAAGAGTAACCATGGAGTTTCTTGCCGGCTCTTCTCCATGGGAAACGACCAATTGGAACCGTGCACCTAGAATCTGACGTTTCATAAGTGCCCATGTAGGTCTATGTGAAATAAAATATTTTGATTTGATTTGATTTGACTTAAATACCTATTTCATGCAAAAACAAAAAAAAATACTAGATTCAACAAAAATATACCTACTAAAGATATTCCATAATTTTCTATTTAATGTTTACATACCTAGTTATCAACTATTTGAATTCATTATACATATTCATTCCATTTAGTATTAAAAATTCATTCATTATATTTAGAATTTATTATTAAATATTATTATTCCTTTCTTTATACAATGTTTTAAATTAGCAATTATCAAATGATTCAATCAAAATAATCTCAAAACTTGACAAATAACAATTGAAATGCATAAATTATGTCAAATAAATAATACATTTTAATTAATTACAATTGATTCAATGAACGACGATTAACAGTTTAGTTTAATTCAAATAATAAGGATTAATTTTAATTTTTAGCTTTGGGGTACCCAATGTCGGGCAAAAGCCTCCTCTATGCATTTCCATAATTTCCTATCTTTGGCGATCCTGGTCCAAGTGGGTCCCGCGACTCGCGCGACATAGTCGGCCCAGCGGCGCGGCGGCGCGCCTCGCCACGGTTCCACCAGTGCAGCACACACTCACTCTAACGTGCGTCTTCAGCGCGCGCCGCGGGACCTGCCCATCGCCATTTTAGCCTACAGGCTGTCTGCTACGTCTTTCAGTTTGGTGTTAATTCTGATTTGAGAGTTTCGAATTCAGTCTCGTAGTTCCAATCCCAACATACTTCGTTCGACGGCCCGCTGGAGGACTTGGAGTTTGGTGATGATTTCTTTTGTTAGTACCCAGCTCTGGCATCCGTAGAGTAGTGTGGGAGACACGACAGTTTCGAAACCTTTTTTCTTCAGTTTGATTGGGAGTTTAGATATGAAAATATGCTTTAATGACCAATATCTTTGTACCAATATGTTTGTTTTCTCCGTTTGCCATTTTGCGAGTTTTCTCCAAATTCATAGTCAATCCACATTTTCTAATCTCTTTATCTAAAGATTGCAGCATGTATGCTAGGTGTGTTTTGTTGACGCAAATTGTACAATTTCATCTGCGAAACGTAAGTGGTTCAATGTTTCTCCATTAATGTTGATCCCCAGAGCATTTTCCGTAACCTCGAATGGGACTCCCCATTCGAGGTTACGGAAAATGCTCTCGAGGAGAACAGTAAAAATGTTCGGTGATATCGGGTCGCCTTGTTGGACTCCACGTTTTACTTGGAAAGGTCTTCCTTGTCTCTCTAATTTAACTTTGGCTTTACCACTTTTATAAATTTCCTTTAATATTTTTGTGTACTTTTGTGGCACTCCTTGTAAGGCTAAGGCTTTCCACAGAGCTAAGTGTCCTATTGAATCAAATGCTTTCGAATAGTCAACGAAAGCAATGTGGAGCCTTGTTTACCTCATCGGGTGTCGTTATTGTATTGTTAATATTGTCTCCACGTTGGTATAATTCTTCGTAGATCTCTGTAGCAAACACTGCGATAAGTACCCGTAAAAACCTCGGTTCCGAGTCTTCGGTTTGTAGTTGCACGGACTCTTCACGAACCACTACATTGACGCCTAACTGCTCCGAAACAATTGTTTCCAATGTTATTCCCAGTAACAAAATGCCTGATATTACTGCTCCGTCCTTAGTTCCCACTCAGATTGGCAGATAAATATGTGAAAACGAACAACTCGCCATTTGTTATACATGTTTAAAAAAGAACACCAGATGATGGAACCACATTGCACCCAATCACATTTGGCAAGTTCTTAAAGCGCAACGCTTTCAAAAAATTTATTAACGGTAGCGTCAAAAAAATCGGGCACAATAAAATATCTTTATCTTTTTCAAATTTCCTGGTCGCAAATTCCTTTATTACAAACAGTAGTCTTGAACCACATAATTATAAAGCTTTTATACCTACTAGAATGGGTTTAGTGCGTGGTGTTCCTGCGGAATAGTCTCCGGAGGAAGTTATTTATAATATAACTGTAACTATTGGTTGCGCTCCAATTTTAAAAGTCTGTAGAAAATCAGTATGGTCACCGATATCTACTAGATCGGGAATCGAACCCGAGCTAATGCTAGCTACGAAGCGTAATGCGTAGTGTAGCGGAAGGATGAAATAATGTTTCGAGAATAGATCAAGAAATGAAGAATATTATTAATATGATTTGATAATTATATTTAAATAAACAACACTGACAATTAAATTAACTGAATATAAAGCAACAATACAATATCAAGCGCGACGCGATCCGAATGGTTCGCGGCGGTAGGATGAAGCCTGTGTCTCCGCAGCCCGGCTCACCGGCCGGTGGAAGTTCGCAGCCCAAGGTCGTTGTCGCCGTCGCCGGTACAAGTATCACGCGCCACTGGTGTGCGCGCGGCGCGTGTAAGCGTGAGGACATTCGGTGCAAACATCGTATGATCTGCATGTTTGGCCCAAGATTCATGAGCAGAGCGATTTTGCTCTAAAATGTAAGGTGGTGGTCCAATTGGTTATTGTTGCGCCACATATTCCCCCTGGCCAGACGGTAACCACGTTCGATAAAAATCGTGGAATCTTACTCGCCGCCCGCTTCTTGTCTGTTGGTGTTGACTTCACTTCTGGTTGTTTTTCTTCTTCTTTCAATGTGTAAACGGGTTTTAATTTGTCAACAGTGGTGTTAGTGTTCTTTCGTTTTACCTCTATTGTGTAATACTTGGGATGCCTTTGTACCACTCCATAGGGACCAGCATAAGGTGGTTCTAGTGGGCTTCGAACGTAGTCTCGGCGTAGAAAGACGTGCACCCACCAAGGTAGTGAGGGCCTTGAACAGATGGCTCTCAAACTGGCATCCACGGTCTGTGGTTACCCGTGCCGGACAGCCGAATCAAGAAGCTATACAGCCGGACAACAAGGCAGCTGCGCAGGTCTCCGCGGTTATGTCCTTTAGCGGCGGTCGATGACAGCTAGGCAGTATCTGTAATCACAAGAAATAGTTAAGGGCCTACGATGTACAGGTGTATGTGGGTGAATCTGGAAGAAGGAATAAGGAATAAGGAAAGAGGAGTTACAGTGTGTTACTTGCTTGGCATTGCAAGCATTTTCTGGCCCACTCTTTACACCAGCCGGTGGAAGTGCGTGCACTCAGACTTTCAAAGCCCAAGGTCGTTGTCGCCGTCGCCGATGCAAGTATCACGGCGCGTGTAAGCGTGAGGACAGTCGGTGCAAACATCGTATGATCTGCATGTTTGGCCCAAGATTCATGAGCGGAGCGATTCCGCTCTAAAATGTAAGGTGGTCGACCAACTAGTTATTGTACCGCCACAAGTCAGACGCCTCAATTTTAAAGCGAATGTTGTTGGTACAACCTTCCAAATCCACAGTTGTTACATTTGATGGATAGGTTTTACCGAAATAATGTTTATGTGCTACAATGCATTACCTGTATATTTATATATTTTCCCTACCGTTCAGTGTTTCAATTGCTGTCGATTTAGTCACACTAAAATTCAGTGCAGCTCCAAACCTCGTTGTTTTAAATGTGATCAAGGCCACACTGGAGACAGTTGTGAAAGAGAAGCAGAAAGTGCACCTTGCTGCCTTTGCTCTGGTTTTATTTTGGTAAGTCTTGCCCAGAATTTTTAAGGCAAAAATCAATTAAAACATACATGGCACAAAGTTCAGTATCTTATGCTGAAGCTACAAAAGTATATTCCCCAGTAACTAAATCATGTGCTGATACACTTTTATCTTCTCCCTCCAAAAATTCTCTGATATGCTATCAATCTGTTCACCGAATAGAATGCCGTCTACGAGTAGCTTTAAGACTGTCTTTCTCAAACCATGCCCCCCTCCTAAATCTGTACAGGGATGTAATAAAGAGGCTCACAATTCCATTATCAAAGATTTTGACATTCTCCAGCCATCAAATGATTGTGCTTTTTCCAATAATCATATTAATGAAAAACATGACACAAGTTTTTCCATTAACGATTTTCTTTCTGCATTGCACAATCTTCTCTCTCAGTTCAACATTTCACCGTCCAACGTTGCCACTTCTTTCAATGGATCTGAATCCATTCATAATGGACAACCCATTCAAAATAATCCAACGGAACTGCCGCAGTCTGGTGAACAAAAAGGGTGACGTTATTTATCTTTTAAACAAATATGAGACTTTTGCCTTTGCCTTAACAGAGACTTGGCTCAAATCCAATCAAATTTTTAAATTTATCGTTATTTAACGATTAGTAGAGGATAGATCTGACGGGTATGTTGGAGTTGCTATACTTATCAAGAATTCTATCCCTTTCTCTATCATTTCCTTACCTCCTCATAGTGAGGAAATTTCACTTGTAGCTATTAAAGTGCACCATACTTGTCTTGTTTCTATTTACATTCCTCACTCCTCTTCTGTTCTTCAAGAGATGAAAAATCTCTTTTCTTCTCTTCCAAAGCCATTTTTAATATTGGGTGACTTTAATTGCCATCACCAATCATGGTTGTACAACTTCTAATTGTTATAGCGATGAATTACTAGATAGACTTACATAACTTATACACCTTGAACTCAGAAACTGCCACACGCTGTTCAGATCCTAATCAGAACCAAAGCGCAATCGACCTTTCTATCTGTTCTCCAAACTTAGCCTCTTCATTAAATTGGCGTTCTCTAACCTCTACTTATGGTAGTGACCATTTTCCAATAGTTTTGTAGTAAAGAGGCTGAATACAACTATAACCTTGATATGTCTGATGATAATTTCGATACTAATTAAATAAATGAAACCAATTAACTTTTTAAGAAGAAAAAAATTGATTCTTGGCGTAGTTTTTGCTCATCAATTTCACCGAATACTCACCCTACGATTATCTGGCGCAATATTCGCAGATTGAGGTTCATTTATAACAACCCTTCTCCTATTCCTGCATCTTTAGCTAGTGCTGTTTTAAATAAATTATCTCCTCCTTTTGTTCCTGATTGTATTAACCTTAAGCTGTCTGTCGTATAAATAAAGCAAGACACGACACTAGATCTTCCATTCACTCTCACTGAATTAAAGGGTATATATGTTATTCATAAACAAAACAAAAAATGGCATCCCGTATTCCTTTTTGCTAACTTAAATGAGGATATCCTCGGTTATTATTTAGAGCTTATTAATTATCTTATGAATAATTAAATAAAAAATATATATAAAATTCCATCTGACGCTTGTTCATACTGTCCCATAGTTTTGTCTTCAACTCTGATGAAATTAGCAGAACACTTAATTAAAAATCGCCTTGAATTGTATGTTGAAAGTAAGGGTCTCTTTAGAAGAGCTAAAAGCACAACTGACTATTTAAGTATTTTCACATCTAATATTCGGTTATCCTTGCAGTTTTACTTGATATTAATGCAGCATATGATAATGTTGTTTTATCAGTTTTTCAAAATAAACTACAAGCCTTAAAAGCCCCGCTGAATTTGTCGAATTTCATTATTAATATCCTGACTGCACGCTCTGTTATCATGTTATTAGGAGATCAAGAAGTATCTCGTCTTGTATGGGGAGGTCTCCCACAGGGTTCTGTGCTTAGTCCCATTCTGTACAATATTTACACATTTGATTTAGACACGTCCTTAACTAATCATGTTATGGTTCTTCAATATGTCGATGATTTGATATTCTACTCTTTAAGTCAATCTGTTGAGCAAGCAAGCTATGCTATCAATTCTGCTTTATCTACTTTGGAGTCGTGGTTACATCTTAACGGTTTGGATTTTTCCACGTCCATAAGCGCAGCTGCTTTATTCACCCAGAAGAGAAATATTCCCTAGTAAATCTCTTTTATAATTAAATACTTCATTCACTCTTCCTTCTTCGTTCAGTCTATCTCTCTGTGGAATGCACTCCCCCAAGAAATCAGGATGGCAACCAACCGATTAGCCTTTAAAGTTAAAGTTCGTGAGCACATTCGCAAGAAGCTGGCAGTATCATCATAACGGTATAGTTTTCTAATTGTTCGTCTTATTTGTTTTTAGTATATTCATATATTTATTTGTGCTTATATTTATATATAATTAGGTATATATATGTATTATATTTATAGTTAAGGTATCTTTATATTTAAATATTTATTCCCAAATGTTTTTTATGAATTGCACCTACCAATGTTTGAGTCTGCATCACCCAAAGGTTGACTGGTAGAAACTGCCTACGGCATTAAGTCCGCCTTTGTACATCCTTGTGCGTAAGTATTAAATAAATAAATTCTTCCGTTACTCCATTAAGTAAATTTAGACTTCTCAATCTGTTTAGGTCTTATAATTTGATAAACTTGTTTTTTGAACCAACTAGGATCACGGCATCTTCGTCAACTTGTCTTGATAATATATTTAGTAATTGTAATGCCAAAAATAAACTAGTGTTAAGTGACTTAACGTCCGACCACTGTGGTTTATTAGTAAGCTTCCCCATGACATTACATAAAAAACCGTATAAACTTGAATGCAGGCCTTATACAGCTAGTCGTTGTAACAAGTTTAAAAATAATATAGCTCATAGAATAACACCATCGTTAGTAGAACACGAGAATCCTAATGAAATTTACGGAGCCCTTTTTGATGTTGTGCAAAAAGAATACCAGTCTATTTTCAAGACCAAAACCATTAACATTAATGGCACTTGCCTTGGCTTCAACCAATGGGCTACTCCAGGTATTTATAAAAGTAGAGCGAGACTATACGAGTTATATGGTTTGAAAAAATACAGGTTTGATTCTCCTTTTCTAGAGTATGTAAAAAATGTTCAAAATTATTTGATAAATGGTAAATGATAAATGATTTATTTTCTGTAAATAGGTTTGTACAAACACTTTTACACGTCAATCATATTTTAAAAACTAGGTGAGATCGGCGTTTCCTATCTGACTTCTCTGAGAAGAAACGCCGAAACAAAATCAGGGGTCACAGTCTGTTTTAAAGTCCAGACGTAATCTTGGTCAGGTCATGTGAAGACCATGTGAGGAGACGTCGTCGGGTACCCGAGGAGGAGGCCGCGCTGTACGAGGTGTACCGCGCGGCAAAGCAGACTCTGTGGCTGGCCATCGACGAGGCGAGGACGCGATCCCGGGAGAGGATGTTGGAGACTCTGGACGGGGATCCGTGGGGGCGCCCGTATAAAGCGGTTCGAGGGCAACTTCGAGCCGCGGCGCCCCCACTTACGGAGAGTCTCCAACCCGAGCTGCTGGAGGAAGTGGTGGCAGCCCTATTCCCGGTGAGAGCGGAGCATGTTCCGCCGCCGATGGCTTTGCCCGCAGCCGCAGAGTCTGCAGAGGAGGAGATGGAGAACGCCATCAGCGTCCCAGAGGTGACACAGGCAGAGATGAGGGCGGCCGTGATGCGGCTCCGGGCCAAGAACGTGGCTCCGGGGCCCGATGGAATTCACGGCCTGGCTTTGGCCCTCTCTCTGAAGGAGTTGGAGCCCCAACTGAGAGGACTCTACACAGCGTGCCTTGAGCGGGGCCAGTTTCCCAGTCTGTGGAAGATTGGACGTCTGGTCCTGCTCAGGAAGGCGGGGCGCCCTGCCGACTCGCCGTCTGCGTACCGGCCCATAGTGCTGCTCGACGAGGTGGGCAAGCTGTTCGAGCGCATACTCGCAGCCCGCCTCGTCGGCCACTTGTGCAGAGAGGGGCCGGACCTGGACGAGAGCCAGTTCGGCTTTCGGCATGGGCGCTCTACCATCCACGCTGTGTCGAGGGTGAGAGTCCTGGCGGAGGAAACAGTGTCCCGGGGCGGGGTGGTGGTGGCGGTGTCCTTGGACATCTCCAACGCCTTCAACACCCTGCCCTGGAGCTGCATACGGGAGGCACTGCGTTATCATCGGGTGCCTCTCTACCTCCGCCGCATCGTTGGGGTTTATCTGGCGGGGAGGTGTGTCACCTATATGGGACGTGATGGCGGAAACCAGCATCAGGTGTCGTGCGGTGTTCCGCAGGGATCGGTCGTGGGACCGCTCCTGTGGAACATCGGGTACGACTGGGTGCTGAGGGGCGAGCTCCCGCCGGGCGCCGACCTGACGTGTTACGCGGACGACACGCTGGTCACGGCCCGGGGGAGTTCGCACAGGGAAGCAGCGTTGCTCGCGACGGCGGCGGTCTCACTCACGGTGAGCCGCATACGGCGCCTCGGCCTGGAGGTGGCCCTTAACAAGTCGGAGGCCATGGTGTTTCATGGCCCCCGGCGGGCGCCGCCGGCCGGATCACACATTGTGGTCGGGGGGGTCCGGATCGCTGTCGAGCCCACCATGAAATATCTGGGATTGGTGCTCGACAGCCGGTGGGACTTCGGACCCCACTTCCGGCGGCTGGCGCCCAAGTTGTTGGGCGCGGCTGGGGCGCTGGCAACGCTGCTTCCCAATCTGGGGGGCCCGAGCGCCGCCTGTAGGCGGCTCTATATGGGGATCGTGCGATCGATGGCGCTCTACGGAGCGCCGATCTGGGCGTCTGACCTGACGGCCGGCAGCATAGCTGTCCTGCGCAAGCCGCAGCGGGCGATGGCCGTCAGAGTCATTCGGGGGTATCGCACGATCTCCTTCGAGGCGGGTTGTGCACTGGCCGGATCACCGCCCTGGGACCTGGAGGCGAAGGTGCTCGCGTCACTGTACCGGTGGCGCGAGGCAGCGCGGGAGCGGGGCGAGCGACCGATGCAGCAACAAATCGAGCAGCATCGGTTGCAGCTCCGCGAGGTCCTGGTGGCGGAATGGCGGGTGAGGCTGTCACGCCCTACCGCCGGCCTCAGCACCATCGAGGCGATCCGGCCAGTGCTCGACCGCTGGCTCGGGAGAAGGCACGGCTCCCTGACGTTTCGGGCGACGCAGGTGCTCTCGGGGCATGGTTGCTTCGGGAAGTACCTGTGTCGCATAAACAGGGAGCCGGACGCCCGGTGTCACCACTGCGTCGACTGCCGGGAGGACACGGCGCGGCACACGCTGGCAGAGTGTGCCGCTTGGGAGGAGCCGCGCCGTGCCCTCATCACCGAAGTAGGCAACGACCTGTCGCTGCCGGTCGTCGTGAACGCGATGGTCGGCGGCGCAGAGTCCTGGGACGCAGTGGTCTCCTTTTGCGAAACGGTCATCTCGCAGAAGGAGGCTGCGGAAAGGGAGAGAGAGATCTCGACTCTCGACCCGGCCCGCAGCAGACGCACCGGGCGTCGGAGGAGGGCGGACAACGCCCTCTTCCGGCCCCCCTAAATGGGTCCAGGGGCGACGGATTCGGGGACATCCGTCGCCCCCCAACATCAGGACCCGAGAAGGCGGCGCGCGTAGTGTTCCGCGTGCGCCGCTCACAGACGTTGCGGGGGGAGTACACCTCACTCCCTCCGCCCGAGACGGGGCCCGCGCAAGCGGGCCGGCACCAGCCGGGGTTGTGGAAGAATAATGTGTTCCCGCGACCCCGGCTTAGGTGTGAGATGGAACACCGGGGTGGTTTTTAGTCAGTAAGAGTCTGACAGACCCCTCCGCCCGCCCCAGGGCGGAGGACATCCATGAGGATTTTCCACCCCGGGAACAAAAAAAAAAAAAAAAAAAAATGTGAAGACCATGTGGATTGATGTCTGAAATGGTCTTTTGAGGAAAGAACCACACGGATTTGAGTGGACTTGTCCAGTCAGTGCACGCATTTGTCAATCATCGTGCAGCTCAACTCAGAACTAAGGAGCTCAACAATTCGACGAACAATACAAAAGAAAGGACAATTGGGGAGGCCGCGTAAAGTACTCAAACAGCCAGACCATCATTAAAAGAAAAACAAAATGTAATGATCCACATAGTCCTCACATTCACAAAAATTTAAACAATATTATACTTTATACAGTAAATATATTCATTTAATTGTTTAGATAAAAAGGTACGTATATAGAAAAAAAAAAAAAAAAAAAAAAAGTAAAATAGCAAATTAAACATCAACTATGTCTGTGTAAACTTATTGGAGCAGCTCAATCCCAAGCCTTCTTGTCCTCAATATAGTCCTTGACAGTTTAATAGGCTTTCTGGCATTATTTCCGCTTTATAAAATATTTAAATTTATTAAGGCTTAGTTCTTGAATGTGGCTAGGAAGTTTATTATAAAAACGTATACATTGACATTTAAACGAGCCACCTATTTTATTTTCTTGAGCCTGGTAGTGGGAACAACAAATTTGTGTTTGTTCCTAGTATTTATGATAAGGATATCACTGTATTTAATACACAGATTAATATTTTTATGTGCATATAAAAGATGTTCATAAATATACTGAGAAGGCACAGTCATTATATTAATCTCTTTGAATATGTCTCTGAGGGAGTGTCTGGGACTTAATTTATAAATTGAACGAATTGCCCTTTTTTGTTAAACAAAAATTGGTTGAATATCGGCGGCATTTCCCCACAAAAGAATACCGTACGACATCACACTATGAAAGTAACTAAAGTAAACTAAACGCTCTGTCTCTAAATCAGTTAAATTACGATTTTTTCTAACGGCGTATGCTGCAGAGCTTAGTTTTTTTGATAATTTAGCTATATTGGGGCCCCATTGAAGCTTGGCATCCAAAGTTATGCCTAAGAATACTGTGGAGTTTTCGGGTTTCAATTCTTCACCCTTTAAAAGAACACTAGTTTCTACTTGTCTAACATGAGATATCGTAAACTTAATACATTTAGTTTTTTTCTCGTTAAGAAGTAGGTTATTAACATTAAACCAGTTAACTACCTTAGCGAGGGCGCTATTTACATTGTCAGTAACCAGCTGCTGACGTTTCAGTTTAAATAAAAGTGAAGTGTCGTCTGCAAACAACACTATATCACGATTATCCTTTATGAGGTAAGGCAAGTCATTAATATAAATAGGAAACAAAAATGGGCCAAGAGTTGAGCCCTGGGGGACCCCCATTCTTACTACAGATCCGGGTGATCTTTTTCCCTTAATATCTACTCTTTGAATCCTATCACTTAAGTAAGAAGTAAGAAGATCCAGAGAGGCGTTCCGTATTCCGTAGTGGTGCAGTTTCCTGATTAATGTTTCATGAAGAACACAATCAAATGCTTTGGACAAATCGCAAAATATGCCCAAAGCATCACATTTGTCCTCCCATGCATTATAAACATGTCCTAAAAGTTCAACTCAGTAGTCGGCATCAGTAGTCGAACGACCCTTTGTAAAACCAAACTGTTTGTTATGCAGTAATTTGTGTTTATTAAAAAATCTTTGCATTTGATCCAAAATATTTTTTTCAAAAATTTTGCTAAAGGTAGGTAGCACTGAAATAGGTATATAATTAGTAGGGTCTGATGTACTACCCGATTTAAACAATGGTATTATTTTACTGAATGGTATTATTTAAAAAGATTTGTGCTATTGCTAAATCAAAAGTCTTAAGCGATTCAATTAAAAAATCCAATAATAAATTAAAAACCACTTGGAAAATTATTAACAATGAAACTGGTAAGTCGGTTAAACAAGAAAATCTACTTGAGATTATGGTCGAAAACAAATTAGTTAGTACGGCAGCTGGCGTAGCTGAGGCATTTAATGAGTTTTTTTCCAACATACCTATGACTACGACTTGCTCCTTAAATTCGAGAACCCTTTGAATAGTAGTGTGCCAAAATATACTCGCTAATTTAGCTTCGAACATGTAACGCCTAGTGATGTAATTAACGTCTTTAACACTCTTAAGTCTAAAAACACTGATGATTACTGGGGCATCTCCATTAAACTTTTGAGTAATATAATAGACATCGTAGCCCCCTATCTAGCTATTACTTTTAATAAATGTGTTGATCTAGGAACTTTTCCTGACCTCATGAAGAGTAGTAAAGTCATACCATTATTTAAATCTTGTAATAAAAATATCATTAGCAATTTTAGGCCTATTTATATCTTACCAGCATTTAGCAAAATATTTGAAAGTTAATACTTAATCAGTTGCCAAGAGAATTTATCTTAAATAGCCTACTTCATAATGAACAATACGGCTTTACAAAAGGACGTTCGACTACATATGCGGGTGTTGCTCTGCTGAAACACATATTTAATGCATGGGAGAAATCGCAAAGTGCTATTGGAGTTTTCTGTGATCTCTCTAAAGCCTTTGATTGCGTGCGCCATGACACGCTTTTGCGTAAACTACGTCATAACGGTGTCCAAAACGAACCTCTCAACGTAATAAATTCTTATTTACACAATAGGTTCCAATGTGTACATGTCGATGGTGTGAAATCTTCCGAGCTACCAGTTCAGTTAGGTGTACCTCAAGGCTCAATACTGGGTCCATTATTGTTTTTAGTGTATTTCAATGACTTACCATTCTATTTAAATGATATCTGTGACATTGTACTGTTTGCAGATGATACCTCTCTTATTTTTAAAGTAGACAGGAATAGACAAGATTTTGACGACGAAACAGTGCACTCTCAATGTTTACGGATTGGTTTACGTCAAATAACCTAGTTCTCAATGCCAAGAAAACGAAATGTGTGAAGTTCGCCTTACCGAATGTTAGAATCTAGGACCCAACATCGTCTTAGATAAAGAGCTGCTTGAAACAGTAGACTAGGTGGTTTTTGTGGGCATAACGGTAGAAGCCAAACTTCAGTGGGGCCCACATATATCAAGCCTAGCGGGGAGGCTCAGTTCAGCCGCCTACGCCGTCAGGAAAGTATGACAATACACTGACGTTGATACAGCTCGGTTAGTCTATTTTAGTTATTTCCACAGCGTAATGTCCTACGGTATTCTGCTGTGGGGCATAGCCGCTGATATTCAAAATATATTCGTCCTTTAAAAACGAGCTGTCCGAGCAATTTATCAGCTAGGAGCCAAAGTTTCTTTTAGTGATTTTTTTAAGATATTGGTATTCTATCGGTGGCATCTCAATTCATCTTCGCCAACATCTTATATATTAGGCAAAATATACACTTATACACTAAAAACAGTGATTTTCACAATGTTAACCCTAGAAATAAGAACGAACTACGTGCTCCCTTTCACCGGCTTCATAAGGACCATAACTCATTTGTTGAGCTTGGTATAACCTATTATAAAAAGTTGCCCTCTTCTTTACTAGATTTACCTTTTAATGCGTTTAAGGCTAAAGTAAAATCCAACCTTTGTTCAAAGCCATATTATGCCATTAACGACTACTTAAACGATAACAACAGTTGGGCGCTGTGATTAACCCAAGACAATGTTCGTGTTCTTTCTCCAGAATCAGCTTACCTACTGACAGGGTATATGAGTTCATATATTAGTTTTTTTTTATTAGATGGTATAAGTCAATTATTTTGTTATCTTTATTTATAATTGACATGATCTACTCATTACAATGTTTTTAATGAGCTGTATTGCAATATGTGGTTAGCTAGCGACCTCGACAATTGATAATATTATTCTTCCCTGTGCAACCGGCAGTAAGTTCGTCATGCTCCCTTAGATGTCATTGCTTGCGGTAGCGTCGGGCGTCAGGTTTCCTCCTTCCCTCAAATATAGCGAGAGGGGTAATGGCTCGTGAACGGGTGCTGCTTGTGGTGACTGGTCGTCTTGCTGAGTTGCTGTCTATGGTTTTATTATTGTTACAGTAATTGTTCTGTTAATTTATTTTACTTTGACGGTCCTAGTTTATCATTTATTTATTTTATTTGTTTGTATAATATTTCCAGTATTGCATATGTAAGCTGCCATGCCCTTTAGGCCTGGATGCTTTTATTTATGTATTAAGTTTTATTTACATTCATTTTTTTCTATTTTTAGGCATTGGCGTCGCATGGCAATTAATTTAATGATTCGGTAATTACTTACAATTGTTTAGAATCCAGTTCTTCTAACCGAACAGACAGCTGTGCTGCTGGGGAGTTTATTGCGCCACTTCTTCTTCCCAGCTAAAGCACTAGGAAGTGGTAAAGGGCGGGCGTTTTGGGGGACTGTCTTATGTAATTTTGACGTTCGAAAAGTGCTGATTCTCAGCCTAATTTGAATAAATGACTTTTATTTTGATTTTGAAATAAATAAATAAACACCTATTCCAGTTAAAGATAAATTCAGATATCTAGGTATAATACTTGACCGTAAATTTTGTAGGTTTCCTCATTGTGAATATATTGTTAACAAACCTGAAAATCACCTAAACATGCTTAGGTGCCTCTATGGTGTGTGGTGGGGTGCACATCCCTATTCCTTGAAACTCGTTTACAACGCAATCATTAGAAGCACTCTGGATTATGGATTGTTCGTTCTAGAACCTGGAAGTGCTATGGCTTTTAAAAAGTCGGATCGCACCCAGTCTAAGGCATTACGCGTTATTTCGGGTGCCATGAAGTCTAGTCCCATTAATGCACTCCAATTTGAATGCGGGGAAGCTTCCCCGAATTCAAATTGGAGTTCCTTAACATCTTAGAAGACAATTTATATCTGACATATATTTGTTCCGGATTCTTCAGATCTCAACTCACCCTCTCATTCCTTAACTGGAATCTTTAGTATTGCAGATTGAATCTTAAGATTACTGGTCCCACAAACGTGCTCCTTGTTTGGTTGAAAGCTAAAAAAAAATCATTCAATTTCTTCTCTTATTCGTCGTTCGAATAAACTTCCGCAATTTTTTTTTTTTTTTTTTTTACTATGAGCTATGAGAGTTTACAATGGGGATGGCAAGTTAAAGCTAATCTCAGATGGCGCTGCGTACAGTTGTTCCCAATGGCGTCAGTATGACATTTCTTGAATCGTATAAATGTATAAATATACGAAAAAAACGAATATAAACAAACGAAAAAAACGAACATTTTGGGCGGTTAGTGTACTTTATTTGATTTGGACTGGAAAATGTATTCTACTTGGAGCTTGCTTGAACTTAAAGCCGAGTTAAAAAGAAGAGGGGCGTCTGTTAAACGTAGAAAAGCTGATTAAGTGGAAAAGAAAAGAACTCTGGAAAAAAAGTTTTTAGGAGCTGTTTGCCTAGACCTAGTTCAACGTAGACTTTTTAAATCAATACGCTTACAATGTTTGAACGAATAATTTTATAATAAAATAACTTGTTAGTCTTTAGTATGCATATTTATTATATATTTTTAAATTTTATATTGTTGGTGAATACTGTCATGTATTGTATGTATATAAGTTAAAATTATTGAATCGAAATTCAGGATTATATTTACAACAGCTTAACTAATGCATAACTTTACTTATGTAATAGTTCTTTTTACTTTTGGAGGTAAGAGCTGTATGACAAAAACTTTAACTTTAGTACACCACAACTCTCTCCAAATCCAACAGAACCTCTATCATACTTCTACCATTGGAAATGTACCATGACATAAATATTAACTCTATTTTACCTCCGCTTGAAAGACAATGTATTAGATTTTTTTGAAAGGTGAATATTTCTTATCGGTTTTATTTTATGTGATGGTAGGTAGTTCCTATTTTACTAATACGAAATATTTCTGTCATTTTAAAGATTCTACAAAAAACAGATGCATCAGAAAAATTATATGAAGACAGATTCCTCATATTGATAAGATCCGCATTTATCAATGATCACTTTTATATATAAGGATTTATCAAGAAGACAATGAAAAAACTCAACTATCAAGTTAACATCAAGATAGATGACCAGGGTGGCATGGCATGGCATGGCGTAGCATGTCATGGCATGGCATGTAAGCAGAAATTGACTTATTAGCCCTGAATCTGTACCGTATTTACAGAGTCAAAATGGGGAATTACTTTTTAATAAAACCTGCCTACACGATTTTCAAGTACAAGGACAATTGTACTGCAGTGGCAGAAAATTCTGTAATTTATTTATATTGAAAAAGATGAGTTGTTCATAGAAAACATATTATAAAGTTAGATTATTTTACTTTATTAATAACAATATAAAGGCTGAAATTATAAATAAATATCTGTATAAAGATTATTATAATATAATAAAAACACCTAAAAGTTATTTATGAGTATTATTTGTGATACACTCTCGGAAATTGCATAACATTATGCATATAAAAATATTTAATATCTATAGGTCTTAGTAAAGCTGTTCAGTAGAAACTCCGCTTACCCCACTCACACCTGTATTTCAAATGATCCGCCATACGTAGGCAGTAATGTTGACAAAACAAATTTATATGTCTCATAATTTTCTAATCCAGTGTAAAACTTGGCAGACTCAACATGACTTAATACAAGGTCTGCTGAAAAAAGAGACAGCATTGAGGCAGTCTGAGTAGAAACTGATGTTTTGTTATTTTGATTGTTAACATTGTCACCACAATCAACAGGTGTAACAAGAGAAGAAATTTCTAACTATCTTTCGTATTCCATTATATTGTGGATTCTGAGAAATAGAAGGACGTGGGTTTTGATTGCTTGAAAGATGTTGGAAAAGATTTTTTTGAATGTTTCTCTTAGCATGTCTTTCGTCTCTCACACTAGCACTGGCTGATATCCTTTTCTGGTTCCATGAAAAGAGACTTGGTACTGCTTCTTTCTTTAAAAGTTTGTTTACACAGGGCAAACCTTAAAACAAGATGAACAATGATAAGTATTTAAAGATATTAAGTAATGTTAACAATTTAGGTATATAGATACTAGCTTAAATAGAAGAACTATCGTTTAAAACACCCACCTGTACTCACACTTAATGTTTGTTAATAATTTTCATGAAAATGATCTCGACATAACCTCGTAGTCCTAGTAGGCTCAGTTTTTAATCCTTACGGCAGCTATCCACTTTCTTCTTTTAATACGATTTATTGGAAATTTGTGTTGGCCTACGTTTTACACAACACTTTGTATTTTTTTTATGTTATTTGTGAACATATTTTATAAGATGCTATACAATTTGACAGATAATTTGGAACAATCGTTTAAAGCGGCACTTTGACAGTTGCCTTCCCCATTCAGTCCCATCATGAAATATAACTGTAAGTAAATCGGAACCCGATTGCCATTTAAGTTTTAATCGTTTTCTGGCTGAACACCTAGAGTACCACTATATATTTACGGATGCTGCCAAGCGTTCTCCGACGGGTTGTGTTGGGATTGGTACGTACCATTCTCAATACAACATCGTACAAAAAATAAAACTGCCACCTGAGACTTCTGTTTTAACGGGGGAATGTTACGGCATTTTAAAGAATATATTCGAGTTTAAAAGCAAAAACAAAACTATTTTTTTTACTGATTCTCAAAGTGTTCTTCTAGCCATCAATAAATCTCCTTTCGTACACAAATCGCAGTTGCCTATCATTTATTTAATGAGAGAATTTGCGTTCAGAATCATCTCTGAGGGTAAAACACTGCAGTCTATAATAATAATATATAATAATAATAAATCGTTTATTTATATAAAAGAGTCACATTTGCAATCGATACAATAACAATTAAAAAGAACACAGTTGCTAATATCTATATATATAGTCTGCATGGATTCCGGACCATGCTGGAATCCCTGGCAATGAAGTAGCTGATACACTCGCCGTTGATGCGGTGCAGTGTGGGGACTTAGTTCCATAAACAAATTTTTACTTTGACCTCGAGTTACCAAAGACTTTTCTTCGGGACACCTGGAAGGAAGCTTGGGATATCGGAAGCAAATCGAAAGGTAGTAATTTTTCATTTATTCAACGAGACATTCCGGAAAAACCGTGGTTTGGTAGGGCCAAGTTTGTCAAGATGGAGACTTCCATTCTAATATGGATGAGACTGGGTCATGTCTGCTCTCCAGCACATCTTGCCAAACTTCATATCATCCACGACCCCATTTGCCTGTGTGGCACAGACGTAGGTGACTTAGATCACATTTTTTTCTCCTGTCCCTCATATGACCGTTCATCCTTTCTCAGTAACCTCTTGTCCCTCCGTACTCCTTTCCCTAACTCAATACTTTCTTTACTTTGTACATATAGCTTTCCTTTATAGTCTCCTTCATTACTTTAAAAATATTAAGTTGTAATTTTTCGATATCTTATTAATATTCATTACGGTATCACTGTTTTAAATAATAGGATCAGTTCTTATAATATAGATATTATCCCTAAATCCCGTTATAATTTATTATAAATATTATATTTTCGTTTCCCTAGCTTTGTTTCCTTCGTAAGAAACTAAACGTGACATTGGCTAAATGCACATACCATGCGAAGCCAAAATTAAAGGAAAAAAAACCACTTACTCTCGTACTTCAAAAACGTTCACATTCAAGTCGGAGTCTCATCTCAGCGACAACCAATGTCAAAAACTTATTTTTGACAGATTAACACTTAGAATGCGAATGTTCTTAAAATACGGGAATAGCCGCTGTTCAGTTTTCCAACAGAACCTCCACTAGTAACAATATTTAAATGCTTTTGCGGCACCTTGGGTTATCAAGCAAATGCATTTACGACAAAAGAAGGAATTTTAGCTATAATGCAAGCTACTCTAGGACCTCTTTACACCTCAAACCTTCGTATTTGTGTACAAATCTTTAAACCAGACTTGATTTCCGTACGTCGACTTCGGGTGACTACTGTTGATGTGAAATCAGCGCTGTGCTGTAGGTCCCCCATAGCATAGCATTATGCTAAGTGGAAGTCTTCTTGTCACAGACACGACGTGCTGCTGCTGAAAAATTATACAAAATAGACCTTTACTCACGTTCTATGCTCGCTATTTTGTATAATTTTTTAATTAAATATCTTTTTATATGCACGTGTTTGTGTGACAAATAAACCAATTTTTCTTCCTTTCTTTTCTTAACTTGGTTGTAGTTACACTATTTCTGTAATTATAACAATATTTTCTTCTATTCACAAGATATTTTCAGCCCATTTTCATCCATTAGATTGGCCCACTTCAGTCCACTGTAGTTCCTTCTAGTAATACAAGTTCTTATAAAACTATTGCGATGTCAGCGATTTCTTCGGAACTTATTCTCTTATTATTTTACCGAAAGGTACTGACTGTTACCTAAAGCTTCGTCCGCAATAAATCGAATATGATAACTTTTCACTATTTAAGGTTTTACCTTTAGTCAATGTGACTTTATTTATTAAATTATAAATTTTACAGAAGTATTTCATCTTCTGTCGTATTGGATCAACTTTTTTTATTGCGATATGGGCCAGGTCTTGACTGACTATATTATTAACATCTTAAATTCAATGACTGAAAAACAAGAAGCATTAAATTTTACATTTAAATGAGCACTTAGGAACGATTTTATGAGGATGAAAGTTTTGAATGGAAGATTGTTATTTTTTCCGAGGAGAAATCCCATCGGACACTTGGCTTGTCAAAATATAAAATAACTGGCTTCAGCCCGCTACTTCATCCGCGTGTTTCTTGTTCCCACCCCTTCGCTTCGCATCGCCTGCCCGCACTATAACTAAGCGTTCTTCGGCCTTTTTTTTCTTTTTGCTCTCCTCCTAAGGGCCGTAGTGTGATGTTAATTGGCCTTCCTCAAAAAATGGGCTATCAATAGCAAAAAAAAAAAACAAATCCGAGTGGTAGGTCCAAAGATTAGCGCGTTCAAACAAACAAACCAACTCTTGAGCTTTATTAGTAGTATAGTATAGAATAAGAAGATGGATCTTAGACGTGATAAGAATACTTGCCTGTTTGCAACGTAGTACCAGGCCTGACCTGCCATGGTGCAGCAGATGTAATTTTTGAATATGTGAATTTTGCCGTTCGTGAAGGCATTTTAATGTTGTGTCTAGTTAATTTTAGATAAGTATTTCTGTTCACGCAAGAGTGACGTCTTCGAACAAAGTAAATAAGACAACACAGTATCTTGTAGTCATTAGGCCGGCACCACTTAATCACGAGGCACCACGCACAACATCACGCGGCCTTCCCCGTCACTGAACTCCTCAAAACTCTCTCACTGCCTCATAAGTTGTCGCAAACTCTGGAACACCACTACTAAGGCACTTGTTTTGTAAGGTTTTCTTTTAAATTTCGTAGATGAGGAAGCAATGCTTTGATTCAAAATCGCCTGCAGATTCCCGGCCACCGTAGGCGTGGGCTTGTGGACGGCGAGCAATGGGTAGCTCGCCGTCCGGTAAGGACCAGGCCCGGGTCAAGGGTGCGTCGTGTTCCAGGCGCATCTCAAAGAGATGTCAGCACATAACGACGGGGTCCGATAGGGCCGATGCCTCACGGTCGCGGGAAATTCGAAAGAGATACCGTGGCCCTGGCACAGGCAACTGAAGGAACACGGGTGGGTTTTAGTCAGTAAAAGTCTGACACGCCCTCCCACTCCACCCAGAGCAGGACAAGTCATTTGATGTTTTTCCGGCCAAAAAAAAGAAAAAAGGGTACCCACTCTAGCTTAGTTATTGCGACCAACAACGAGATAAAGCCAGAAAGATACAAATTGGCTCAATTGAAAAAAGTGTCCATTATTAGAAGCGCAGAAAGTTTTATAGGATCAGTTTAATAGTTCGTATTGAATACTATTATACTACGCGTTAATGTCATTTTGTAATGATGTAAAGATATCTTTATTATTCGAATTAACTTTTGTTTTTGTATGCACTTGTTTCTGTAACAAACAAACCTATTTTTCTTTCAGAAATCCAAAAAAAACTTGAATATTGATTGTGATGTTTGGGGTGAGAGAACTACAACTTTTATTCTATTGTATTTAAGGGATGTAACTATGTTTCTCAAACGACGGCTCACATAAATAGTACCGAAATTAGCGGAAAAGAATAGCTTACAAACAAAAAGAAGACGATGTAAACCGTCCATCGGTAACAAGTCCAGTAACCATTTTGATTATGAGCTTCCTAGAACATTAAAGAAATCTCACGTTTTACCCACTTGAATAAAATCTAATAGGGGATGCCTTAGAGTCGAGAATAACTTCATCGAGAGGGAATTTCGACCGATTTCACCGATTTTGCTGCGTTGCTACGGCGTAGCTAGGGTTACGATGCCCGGATACGTCTGCTACGCTTTCGTAGCAAGTAGGATTGTTCGCTACGGGCTACGCGTCGAGTCGAAAGTCATTTTTTGTAATTCAGTTATCTTTGAACTCTTTTTTTTTTAATGTGTCTGAGGTTCAATGTAGTTAGAAGTAGCTATTACAAGGGACCACCGGTCTGAATAATCTAATATATAAAATTCTCGTGTCACAGTTTTCGTTGCCATACTCCTCCGAAACGGCTTGACCGATTTTGATGAAATTTTGAGTGCATATCGGGTAGGTCTGAGAATCGGCCAACATCTATTTTTCAAAAAAAAAGAAGCAATACAACGCTTGCGGGGTCAGCTAGTCTAATATATAAAATTCTCGTGTCACAGTTTTCGTTGCCATACTCCTCCGAAACGGCTTGACCGATTTTGATGAAATTTTGTGTGCATATCGGGTAGGTCTGAGAATCGGCCAACATCTATTTTTCAAAAAAAATAAATTTGCAAAACAACGTTTGCGGGTTCAGCTAGTTTTCAAATAAAATTGTAAATTATTAACTGTGTATGAGTTTTGAAGTAGACCAATAGTAGGGCCTTATGAGAGTGGATCACGGTATTCTAAAACTTCACTCTCACAAGTCGTGAACTCTTACAAATGCTTGTTTTATTGCCATCGTTTTTTTACTGGTGGCAGCACCGTCTAAAAAGTTGTCAGAAGACAAATTTGTGGGACGTGATGCCTTTCCGTTATGTCATACAGTTGGTAAAAATAAGAAAGCTGTGATACGCATTTAAAATGTTCCAATATTAACGTTATCAATGGTAGAATTTATTGGAGGAAGGAAATTATATTTTTATAAGGATTGATCAAAGAGGAATTTATACTATTTTAAGGAATGATATGACAATGCGACGGTGTAGTTAAAAAGAAGATGTGACAAAAATTTAATTGATTATGATTATGTGGTTTGGCCATGTTGAGAGGATGAGTGAAAAGCGACTAACACAAGGCAGTTGCGAGTGTAAAAGCCCTAGAAGGACTTAAAGTGACCTTATTGTCGATGTTCTTCAGAACTTCAGAAAGGTCCGGTGAGTATGACCAGAACACTAATTGCGTAATCATAATCTAAATCATTTTGAAGGATATTGCTAACCCATTGCTTCATATATTCAAAAAAACATTCTGCTCAACAACGTAAATAACGCAATGTACTCGTATGTTGTTGAACTGTCAAAATGAAATCCATTGCTACTGTTAGTGTGTTACGCAACTACCCCGCAGATGTATAATATGAACGTAAAAGTAGTTACGAACGTGAACGTGAACGTAAACGTAGTTACGAACGTGAACGTGAACGTTAATGTCTGTATTAAATTCACGCAATAGGGATGATGAATAATACAAAAAAAATCGAAAAAATAATGTCATTTTAAAGCAGACAAAGTAAAATTGAGATAATCAAAAAAATCTGTCAAATGGATGTAAATATGAAGAAGCTACATGCTTGAAAAGTGAAAAGTTTTTTGATGGGATTGTTCCCGTCCTTGTCGCGCGGTACGGACCGTGGCATAGACGGATAGTGGCATAGTCCTGACCTTCTACGATAGTGCTGTCCTTGTCTAAGGCTCACTTTAAAACGTTTATAATTTGGCATTTTTTTATGATTTAACACTTTTTACAATATTGTTTGCACTGTTTGGACAAAATGTTAAAAAAAAAAAATGTCATTGAAATGTGTTATGGAAATTTGAAGATGGGAGTTGAGGAAAGTAATTTTTTGCTGGGAAAAATAAGCTGTATTCTGTAATAAAGAGGACATCATAAAAGAAGACACAGAGCGATGAGCTTACCCATTTAAAGGCTCAAAAAGGCACAAGTGTAAATTCAAATTTAAATATTTTTATTTCCAGAAAGAGGTGGCCGAAAAAAAACCTAACCTAACCTATGTCAAAGGCGTCCTAATATTCTATTCATCATCATCATCAGTCTACAGCAGTCCACTGCTGGTTATAGGCCTCTTCAATTACACGCCTCATATACAGCTCGATTCTCGGCAACTTCCATCCAGCTGCTACCAGCCACCCTACGATATTCTATTTACAAATTCTAATTAAATAGTATGAAAAACAATTAAAGCGTTCAAATTAATTCATAATACTTCATCACACAACACACACATCAAAGACATTACATCACATCATCATCTACATTCCAATTTTTAAACATTACTTATTACAACAAATCACATGCCAACAAGATAAATGTTGACGTTCAAAAGTGCCTTTTATGTGCCTATTTGAAATAAATTATTTGACTTTGTCAACATTAAAGATTAAAATTAACAATTAATTCGTATTGCGTATAAGCAGTATGCGTATGTACTTACCAAGCGTCGAGTCACACAGCGAGTGTTCTGATCACCAAGCGAGCATCCCTGAGCGAGTAATCTCTTTGATAACTCTTGTCTGAGTACTAGTAATAACTTTGTTTGGGTAGGTTTTCAGTTAGCGTTTTTTAAATAAATTATTTTAAAAAAAACAACCGACTTCCAAAAAAAACTTTTAGAAAGTGAAAAATAACATACATTTCGGAGCCGGTTACAAAAAAACGACGACACCAACACTTATTAGTCTCTTTGTAGCGTTTTTTTCTTTTGGAGGTCGATTTTTCACGTTTCTTGAGCGCGAAAATAATTTATTTCATTTTATTTTAATAGGGGATTATAACAACTACAACATTACCTTATGTATTGATAAGGTTAACAAAATTTAAGGAGTATGTTGAGAGCTTTACTCGCGTCCTCATCGGCCGTCGAACAGGTGCGTAATGTTATTTAATAATAATACACTATTACTCACACACTGGCTTCCCAATATACAACACAAACCAAACTGTCAGCCACGAAACCCAGCATGTACTAATTGTATATGTATCCATTAATTTGAACCAACACGGAAATAATTGCTAGACCGCAACACATTGAAGTACCTCACAAAATGTAATCAATAAGTTCTGAAGCACGGAGCTAGTAATTATCATCATTAATTAATGGATATAACTTTCTGCTCATTAGTGATATTGAACGACGAAACCCTCAATATACTGCGTAACTGCCGCAGGCGCAGTCGGTGACTGAATACGCATCCAGTCAAGTGTCTATTTCATATCGATGCTCCTTCGTGCCGCGCCAAACCATTTTGATCCTTGACCCTCGTTACGATAGTCACATGCCCGAAAGTCTGACAACCATCTTACCAAGGGGTGTACCCAGTTACTGGGTTGTAGAGTTTTTTTGAGAGGCCGTCACTCCATGTAAAATACAGATATTCAGTTAGATTAAAACCCCAAAATACATAGTTGAGCTATTTTGGCACTTCGTTAGAATCTCCACCTTATTATCCAGAAAGAAAGAAATAATAACCTATAACAGACGTTTGTCTGACGGTTGCGTCAAAAAGGTTCATTTCAGCATTAATGCCAGACGTATGCTGTCTGACGCTGATTTTATATAACCTTTTATTTTAACCTTTAACGACAAGTGACAGAGTCTAGGTTTTCCTTCAGTGTTA
Source organism: Dasypolia templi (assembly GCA_963555695.1). Taxonomy (NCBI): domain Eukaryota; kingdom Metazoa; phylum Arthropoda; class Insecta; order Lepidoptera; family Noctuidae; genus Dasypolia; species Dasypolia templi. The sequence goes on along the minus strand of OY743158.1, from coordinate 8,989,153 downwards.
TATTAAAGAATTTGTATGATAATACCATAAAAAACAAAATGACGACTCTTAAGGCTACCATTCTCAAACATAAAAACTGGGCTAATAATCCACCGTAATATAACTTCCTTATAAAATGTAGCATAAACTCTTCAAAGGGTCGCGAGTTAGAGGTTTAATAAAAAAAAAATGATTAGTTTAAACAAAGCAATTCATATTCATGAATGACAATAATTCTCTTGGAGGCCGAATAAATTAGATACCGGGAGTTTATAACAAAGATCTTGGAAAGAGGCTCAGTCGGTTATAGTAATGCGGCATTTTGCAGTCCATTATTTTGACTGATCTTTGTGGAGAGGGCTTGCTTAACCGAGTGTACTTAGCTGCATAAGCATAGCACAAGCCCCCGCTAATGTTCGTAATGCTAGAATTTAGGCCCCTCCTCCTGTAAGAGGTTTTTTTTCCAAGACTACATCAATCCGTTCCTTCACTGAAATAGCTATGTCACTCGGAGATCTGCCACGCTTAAAAGGACTTGAGCTGGACACATCTGCCGGATGTCATCAATGGGCCAACCTTACGATCCAGCGGGTCCCGACTCCCGCTTAATGGCAAATGACATCACGGCAGGACCAGACGGAGATGGTGGGATGAGCTGGACTCCTGCTGGTGCCATTAATAAAGATTGGCCTTTGGCAGCTCTGGACAGAGAGAGAAGGAAAAAGAGTAGGGAGGCCATTGCCCATCAGTGAGATAATAATGACAAATAAAAATAACATAATGACTCGTCCACATTTCTAAACTCCGGGTTGTCAGTCAAAGAAAAAGTTTCCTGCCGCGAATTAACTTGCATCTCACGTACCGATTAGAGATGGATGACAAATAAGACGTTTATCTAAACAAGGGTGCAGTATAGGGCGCAATATAAAGCGAAACATCCTTATTTAGGTAAGAAATAGAATTACGTTCAGGTATTTGTCGAGTTGTTTCGATAGGAAGAGAATCATGATGGTGGTAGTAATATTAGATTAGAGTTTAGGTTTAGTATGTCTTGCAAAAATGCAACAGCCTGATGACACAACAAACAAACCATTTCCGTACAACTACTGAGAATGTTATATAAGGTTGGTTGAAGAAATAAGTTTTGGATTTTTCCGACAGCAATTTTTCCTTATCAATGAGTCTGGACTTTGCAGATGGGTTAATTAAGTTAAATAAAATGGCCGTGCAACAACCGGACGGACTGACCTGAAGAAATGATAAGGTTCCGTTTTCGGCATTTTACTTACCTATACAGAACCCTAAAAATGTTGATGTCTAGCTGAATCTTCTACCCTTTCTCTCGCACACTAATCCGTTGTAGGTAGCACAAAAACAATCGTGTAACGATGCATACTTCACCTAGACCCCGATTAAACGTTCAAGATTTCCGCCAATATTTTCTCACGGAACATTACCGAAAGCCGAAGGATCGTTTGTATGAGTAGGTACCTAAGTACCTAAGAGTGAGTAGTTATCAGCGTCTTCCGCATGGTTGACCATGAGGCATCGTTCACGAAACCCTGTGTCCAATCGCCGACAATTTGTTACATTATTCTGCTTGAATTCCCTTTTACATTTCCACTCTCAGATACTTTGTTGGAGATAACCGAATATCGGTTGTGTTATATATTCCTGAAGGTCCAGAGCTAAACAAGGAAATTGGAGATTACTTTTATATTACTTTATAGAATTAAATATGAAAAATATTACGATCGAGTTGACAAACTTGTATGTGTCACAAAATAAAAAGAAATCACACACTCCGTTTTCCGTTTTGAGGTTGGCAATTGTGTAAATAGTTTTCATACCAACAGGTTGTAAGTGTAACTGAGTATTTGAGGGGTTAATTTGTTAGCTGAAATACATAAAATATAAGGAAATTATAAATACATACATACATATATAAACCCACGCCTGCTTCCCATGAGGGTAGGCAGAAACCACAGAACGCCACCTGATACTTACATACTCCTTTTGCCCCGATTACGTTCATACATTCGGTCATACACGCGGGCCGGTTGCGAGTACTACGCACCTTATCTTTCTGAAGAATATCACCAATAAGGTCTATATATGTTCTCCTAAGGCGTTCCCGGCGTTTCCACTCACATCTGCCTTGTGAATAACTTTTTTTAGTCTCCTTTCATTCATCCTCCTAACATGACCAAACATTATAAGCTTACTCTTTTAATTTGTGTCACTGCATCTTCTTTTAAACCGCGCCGTTGCCTTACCATATCATTCCTCAGCCTATCATTAATAGTCACACCACACATGCTTCGCAAGGAACGAATTTCCACATCATTTATTCTGCTTTTGTTTGTTGTCATGTATTCTGTTTTGTGTAGGCCAGCACACCATTGTGAACAGCCAGTCGTGCCTTTTTAGACATCAACTGGTTGGTCACAATTGCATGTGTAGCACCATTCACTTTATTTTCCGCATTCGCTCTCCTTTCCACATCTCCATCAATCTTTCCATCCCATGTAAACAGACTTCCCAAATATACGAACTCACTTAGTTCTCCACACTCATATCATATATTTTCCCATCACACACCGTTACATCCTCTTCTCTTTCAAACACCTTCGTATTACGTGGGACACTCAGAAAGTTTTGCGAAAAATAAATGTTCTATAGGTAAATATTTTTATTGAATCTTTTCAAAATACTCTTCACTAGCCTATATACAAAGTTTCATGCGTCTGAACCAGTTTTCGAAACACATTTTCCAGTCAGCCGTAGACACCTCCTTTATAGTCTGATCGAACGCTGACAGCGCCGAATCTTGCGGCGAGGAAAATTGTATCCCTTTGATCTGATTTTTTTTTTCGGGAATAAACAGAAATCACACGGTGCTAGGTCAGGGCTGTAAGGAGGGTGACTCAGGAGTTGAACCGGTGTGCTGAGGAAGCCCCTCGTTTTGAGCGCGGTGTGCGAAGGCGCGTTATTGAGGTGGAGCAGTAGCCCGCGGAGTTTGGTCGCTTGCTGCTCACAATAGGTAAAACTTCTGCCAAGCATTTGGTAGTATACCATTTAGCGTTGATGTTTCTTTGGTTCCATAAAGATCAAAATCTTCTCCCCGCTTCTAGATCAACTTTGGTAGGCGTTGATTCGTTTTGAAACACCCAAACCGTCGACTGGCGTTTCTTTTCTGGATCGTATTGATAAACCCAAGACTCATCACCCGTAATGATGTCGTAAACACGCCGAGACGAGCCTGCTTCAAATTTGTTTATCATATCACGGTACCATTCCACCCAGGCCTGCTTCTGAGCATCGGTGAGGTTGTGCGGCATCCAGCGTGAAACTATCCTCCTAACACGAAGATGCAAGTGTAGAATTTCGTGAAGGCTTCCCGATCCAACCTGCAGTATATGCTGAATCTCTTGATAGGTACGTAACTCGCCTTTTGTCTTGGATAATTATTTTTCACTGCTATCACGTTTTCTTCAGTAACAACCGTCAAAGGGCGACCACTTCTTTCTTCATCCCCCAAGTAGGCTTGTGTAGTACATGAACTAAGTACTATTAGGAATTCATTCATGACACTGTACTAGAATGAACTATTCCCTAAGCTTATTAGTACTTCGGTCATTTAGTACTTCAGTACTTCGTTTTGATCACGTTCCGTCCGATCGGTCGCTCGGACTTGGATCCACAGACTATGTATGTGCTTGTACTAAGATCCCGGTCACGATTGTCGGATCGAGCGGGAATTATCGGCCGTTGGGGAGTGAAGCGACGACGGCGCGGCGGCGGACGAACACGGACGACGGACGGGTGGCCGCGAGTTCGCGCCATTGCGCTCCAAGCCCGCCATTGCGGCGACACTTAACTGACGCAACCGAACATTAACGAACGCCTGGCGACGGAAGTGGACGGAACGAGCGAGACGCACTCTTTACTCGGTGCACTCTGATCTTACTCAAACATACAACTTCATATCTGATTTGTCAAGTTGTTTAGATCATAATCATGATAACATTTTAATCTATTTTGATTTACATCTTTTGAAAAATATATGCGAGGTTGCAGAGTTTTCAAATTAATTTCTGATTTCTCTTCTAAATTATTTTTAAAATACTTTCTAGTGAGTGTTCATTTTGAATTTAGTACACTGCTATTATTCTCTTCAAAATAGATATATATATATATATATATATGTATGCTGCCATTCGCATACTATAATATTAAAATGTTACTATTTATAATTATTAGATTCTGCCAGCGACATCGTGAAGTTGTAAAAATTTGCATTTATAACATTTCTGTGTGATACCATACAAGCACTCGTAAAACTCTTCATTCGACAGTGTACTAAATGTACAATAGTACTAGTAGACCGAACTAGTACGTTTCACAAATTGTACTAGATCGGAGCGCTCCGTTCATTGAACGAGCAAGAACAAGTCTACCCCCAAGGTTACTCGACCGCGCTTGAATTCGTTATACCAACGAAACACGCTTGCCTTACAAGGGCCTACATCCATGAATGCTATTTGTCTGTGTCTATCTAACGTTTCGTCCGGTTTCAGGCGACACTTGAAATCGTAAAAAATCATAGCGCGAAAGTCATCCCGGCGCAGATCCATTTTTTATGAGACACGATAATTTAAATTAGCTCGCAAACAATGTGGAGGGAAATTTTGTAATTAGAACATACCTATTTTTACAAATAAATACTCATATTTTGAAAATAGACTTTATCTGGCCAGTCTCTCATACATAAAAACATATTTCGCAATACTTTCTGAGTGGTCTGGTAAATATATTTATATAAAAACTGGCCTTTAAGGCTAGGCCTTCAAAATTTATAAAACTTATAAAGTAATCAAGATATAATTTCGAAATAAAAATAATTACAAAAGCATTTTTTACATAAAAACTTTATAGTCGCTATCCGATTGATTTTATTGCATGCAACCGGATGGAAACCAGTAACATGTACAAATGTAGGTTAAAATATAATAGCAATTGGTACGCAATCCTGTTACAAATTGCAAATTATTTTGAAAGGCGCTATTTTACTATTTATTTAGCTAAGTTGGAGACCTAGACAAAACTACATCATTCAACATGACATTAAACTAAATTCATTCATCTCTTTGCAAGCGGTAAGTGTCTATTAATAATGAATGCCGTACGAAATTAGTTTCGCATTAAATTTGGGAATGTGGTGTTTTCTAACAGCAGATAAAATTACAGAATCACGACCTGTTTATATATTGCAATTTAATTTTCAAATTAATTACGAGGATTCAATTTGACATACTACGTGTACCTATGTGCCTATCTACTCTGTTATCAGCCCAGTTAGTCCAGTCTGTGGTAAGCTGAAATGTTTTGTTCCCATTCCATAGATTGGTACTTATTTCGATTATATAAACAATAATAAACGGTCATGTCGTTGACAGGTAATCTGTGTTCTAATTTTGTTTTATTCTTATAGATTTTTGAATTTTTAATATAATAAAATATTTTTCATTAAAAATATTTTTTTAAACAAGGTTTAAATATTAACTAAAACGTAATAAATAAAATTTAAGTGTAAACCTTTTCTAAAATAAGCTTTTAATCAACTACCTACCTAAATAAAACTAACTACATAAAAAGCTTGAAAGGCTTATCTTGAGAGGTAAGAAGGACGTTCACGCCTCGAGCTTTTAAGAAAATATTAATATATATAAATATTAATACTATGTTTACGTAAGTCTTAAACCACCAAAAACATTCTGAAAAAAACTGGCCAAGTCTCGATGGAGCTGCTTGTTTATCTCTAAAAAGTAATCAAATCTAGACAAAGTCGTGCCATGTCCAAGGTTCATTACTGCGATTTCTTTATTATTGTAGTTAGTGTTGTGTGACTTGGCCTTAACTCGCTTAACAACCATAGGTAGTTACAACAGATATAACATTACGTGTAAACAAAGTTGACACAACATTAACTATAATAATAAAGAAATCGCAGTAAGGAACCTTAGACTTGGCACAACTTTGTCTAGATTTAATTACTTTTAGAGATAAACCAGCAGCTCCATCGAGACTTGGCCAGTTTTTTACAGAATGTTTTTGGTGGGATTTCACTTCTTTTTGTAGAAACGTGGGCAAAGCAGAAGGGGAGGCATTCGCCCAGCAGTGGGACGCTATAGGCTAGATTAAATTAGAAGATGCGTCCTACTACGCTGGGTTTTTGCAATGACAGTCGATTTTTTTATGTACCAATAGTAGAAGGGGCATTACCATATCTCTAATACAGCTGAGACCAGCTGAGGGTTCTTTATCAGATACTTCAAACCTTCGATTTTTGACATCAAATGAAGCGGCCCCCCAAATTGAATATTTTTTGTAAAGGCGGTATGTCGATCTCTAATAGTTTGGTTGGGCTCTTGTGTTTTCTAATCAGGGTCACCAGGTACTTCAGATCTTCGATTATCCTACTTTTTATAGTTTTCGCTTCATGTGGCCATTAAACCCTAACGATGTACCAAATTTCAGCTGTCTGAGTTTATGGTAAGTAATAGTTCTATTTTGATGATCATGAGTGAGTGAGAAAGTGTCATAAATGCGAAACTTTACTAACTTCGGACCTAAATGACCTACAAATTTGAAATTTTGGATTTTAAGATTGTGATTATAGCTTACTGGATGACGAAAATTTCAGCGTTCTGGTCTTATCCAGAGGTTCTCAAATACGGGCCTGAAAATGCGGCGAAATGGTTCCAGTAAAGGATGGTACGGCAGTGGCAGTGTTTGCTTCGCGCTCGACTTAGCGGGGGTACTGCCGTGCCCCCCGATTTAGGTGTTTATAAAAACTTGTTTTAAAAGGATACGTTTTAGTACATTTTGATGTTGTACTTTTTAGCCTTCCTTCACCTGTAAAGTACTTGTCAAGACAAATCCAAAGGATTTTCCTGTACATTTTTGGCCACCTTCCGGCTCCATCATCGGACCCCGGACTACAGCTTGGGCTTCAGTTTTTAACAAGACAAAACGAACGAAGCCAAACACATCAGGACTATCTTGTTTAGTTGTGGAGTTCCTGTTGCCACCTTCTGGCTCCACCATCAATCATCATACTCGAGACTTCAACCACGGTACATCTAAATAGCCGACAGACACAACAGGGCTATCTGGTTTTGTTTAGGAGTTCCTATAACAAACTTGCTGCTTCATCATCAGATCCTGAACTACACCTTGGTCTAACGTACCTAGGCTACCATCATATGTTTTGTTGAGAAATCTCTATAGCCACCATCTGGTTCCATCATCAGACGACCATCAGCAATCGAACTCAAACACAAGGACGTAATCTTGTTTGGTTGAGGAGGTACTATGGCGAGCTTTCAGTTCCATCATCAGATCAGGGACTAAACCTTAGGTTGCAGACCTACTTGTCAAAACTAATCCAAATAGCTGCGAAATCATCATCATCATCATCATCAGCCTATATTAGTCCACTGCTGGACATAGGCCTCCCCTAATGAGCGCCATAGCGCCCTATCTTCAGCTTGACGCATCCAGCATCTGCCTGCAGTCTTTCGCAGATCGTCATCCCACCTGGCCGGAGGGCGTCCTACACTACGTTTGCCGAGTCTCCACTCAAGAACTCGTTTACCCCAGCGGTTGTCGGTTCTTCGCGAGATATGGCCGGCCCACTGCCACTTCAGCTTGCTAATTCTTAGAGCTATGTCGATAACTTTTGTTCTCTATCGGATGTATTCATTGCGAATTCTGTCCTTCAGAGAGACTCCGAGCATAGCTCTTTCCATAGCTCGCTGAGCGACTTTGAACTGGTGGACCAGCCCTATCGTGAGTGTCCACGGTAGGACGCATTGATTGAAAACTTTAGTTTTCAAGCATTGCGATATGGATGACGAGAAGACTCGGCTTAGTTTCCCAAACGCTGCCCAGCCCAGCTGGATCCTCCTCTTGACCTCCCTCTCAAAATAGTTTTTACCTAACTGCAGAATTTGCCCAAGGTAAGTGTACTCGGAAACAATTTCGAGAGGGTGGCCATATACGACGACCGGTCCCGGATAAATGAGACCATTGATCATGACTTTGGTTTTATCCAAATTCATGCCGAGACCGATGCGTCGCGAGGCTGAAGCTAGGCCGTCCAGCATCTGGTTCAGCTCCTCCAACGACTCCGCCATTAAGACTATGTCATCAGCGAATCGCAGGTGTGAGATGTAATTGCCGTTTATGATTGCCATTTTTAAGCTGTCTCAGAGCTAACACGATCTCGTCTTGTCTGATGTCTGGCAGTTCGTCGGTATAGTGGCGTGTCAGGGTGGCTCTGGAATCGTGGTCGTCTCGTTGGGACCGAGGGGCATGTGCAACGTATTATCGGCCATAGAAATCCTCTATCTCGGCGAATATCTCCGGCTTCGACAATACAGTCCTCCCGTCGTGCGTTTTAATCTCCGGCTTCGACAATACAGTCCTCCCGTCGTGCGTTTTAAGCTTCGTCCCACCTGACGAAGCTTAAAACCTAACTCCAAGCTGCTGAGTGAATACTTTGGTTTCGCTCTATTGCCTCTTCAATGAGGCGTGTGTTGGAGCTCCGAAGGTCGCGCCGTACCATCTTCGCAATTCGCTTGTTCATGTCTGACCTATCTGACGAAGTCGCTTGTGTGGTTTCCCGTCTTTTTGCCAACAGCCTGAGAGCTGCGAAATATAACGGGCTTATCTTTCCTGGTTTAGGAGTTCACATGGTGACCTTCCGGATCCGACATGAGGCCCTGGACTACACCTAGGGCTAAAGTATTTGGCAAGGCAAACCTAACGACCCCAAAGGCAACAGAGCTATATTGTTGAAGAGGTCGGCCACCTTCTAGCTCCGTCATCAGATCCTGAACACCACCTAATGTTAGAGCATTTGTCGATACATCCTGTTTGGTTGAGGAGTCCCTATGAATTTGAGTAATTCATTTGGCAACCTTCCAGCTCTATCATCAGACCATGGACACCATCAGACAAAACCAACGAGTTCAAACACAATGACACCATTTGAATTAGTTATGGAGTTCCTATGGCCACAATCTGGCTCCATCATCAAACCAGTTACATGGTATCACATTCATGCGTTGTCACCTAATTAAGTATGCCAAGTTTCAGCTCCATCGGATGCTTGAAAAAGACAAAGCAAGTAACCGGAAACCCTTACGAACGAAACGAATTAATTTAAACCTTGTTAAATTGGCAACATTCATAAATTGTGTCAGTGTCAAGTTTCAGTCAAAGAAATGTCAATGTCACATTGGCACAGTGACAAGCCACCCCATAATTCCGCGTTCTGTACTAGAATAATATTTGAGCGTTAAAGCGAGATAGCCGATAGAAAACCAACGAGTGTAAAAGTGATAACCTAGGACTAATTATTTCATAACATATTATGTTTACAATGGAACAAAATATCTATAAAGTTATTGATGCTATTTTGCAGTAGTAAAATATTTTATAAACTTGTAATTATTTATTATTGAAAATCATTCGTCATGGCTTCCACATCCAAAGATGTTCCTACGGTCATCATTGAGGAGAACCCTCCAGATGATTTGGAACCTGGTGCTTGTTACGACAGCATCCTAAATCCTACCGATTCGTTCGAGGAATTCGCATCTGAAATGAGTTCAAGTCTTCAAGAGCGCAATATATCATTAGCGAATACAAATAGTACTATTAGTGAGATTCAAAGTGAAATTGGTGAAAATTCTGCACAGTTAAAACCTACGAAATCTAGTGATGATTTACAGACCAAAGATGTAAATTTTACCTTTTATTTCTTTGTGATCTACTTTTCAGCCTGATCGAGGAATTAAAAAAAAAATGTAAATTTGATTTATACTTTTCTAGGAGTCAATATCAGCATCAACAAGCAACTCAAACCTGACAGAACAAAATGGTGATGACACAGATAACGAGAAGGATGATTATCTTCAAACTCCTGAACTGGTGAACAAAGAGAAACATGTTTTAATACTCAGTTCTGCTGGTAAACCTATTTATTCTAGGCAAGTATATCTTTTTTTTCATTTTTGATCAATGCTTTTCATTTGATGTGTCTAAAAAAGTCATCAAACTTGGTGTAAGAATGATTGGCCAGTCTACAAGGTTTATTTATTTTATTTTATTCTATTTGGAAACATACACCTCCTTTCGCACTCTAACTTCTTGATTTGATAGCAGATACCACCAAAGTTCTTGAATTTGTCCTAAAAACCATTATTAAATTTTACGTGCAGTCAACTGTGGCATCTTTACTTTCCATTAGCAACTGAACCCATTAGTACTGTACATATATATCTCTTGATTACTAAAAATCTGTTTCCACCATTAATTATCAAAGATATATGAATGACAGCTGGGACCAACAGCCGAACATGCTTTCGGGGCCACGAGGTCTTGGTACGTAAAGATGGTCACACATCTACGATCCAATAGCGGTAAGCGTAGCTTAACCTGTCTGGCTATTATTACTTAGCCACTGGCCCCTTAATTTATTAATTCAATAACATAAAAAAATACTAGACAAACTTCTTATACTAAAAAACTATTTAAACAATACGAAAAAATAACAATATAGGTACCATTTATCTGAAGAAAAAGTATTGTGGTTTTGTGTAGAAAATATGTCTAACTCACATATTTATTCTTCAGCTAAAAGTTATCCCATTGTTGAATAATCAACCCTAACTTAACCAAAACTATTGTAAAACAAAAATATTTCAGGTACGGGAATGAAGATAAGCTAGCAGGTCTTTGCGGTGTCATCCAAGCTTTAGTTAGCGTGGTGGAGGAACAAAACCAGGATATATTGAGATCTATCACAACAAAGGATTGTAAGGCAGTGTTCCTGGTGAAGGGACCTTTGATACTGGTTGCGGTATCCAAGTCAAATGAGAGTGAAACACAGCTTGTTTTACAGTTAACGTAAGTTGAAAATATATAGGAAAGTGCTTTCTACTTGCCAATTAATATTTTAATATATTGCTCACTAGTTTACAAAGTTAAATTACTGATTGTACCAAATGAAATTGATCTAAAAAACTAACGGAAGAAATAAAAAGCTTTATCAACACAAATAAAGAATAACTCGCCACCCAAACATATTGGCAAACCACCTCATGGATAAAAAGGAATATACAGGCTATAACACAGAAGTACACAACATTTTGTCAGACAAACTTAGCTTGCATAACAAGCTAGACATCCAACACATCATAGAAATAACTAAATGTCCTAATACAGAGTGACAGATTGTAAGCAAAAAGATACGAAACTTCTGATTACTCTCAATATGGTGAAGGAAAACATTGTGAGGAAACCGGCATGTCTTAGAAATAAAAATTCGAAGACATGTAACATCTGCCAACCCGCACTGGGCCCGCGTGGTGGATTACGGCGGAGTCCCTCTCACAGAGAGGTGGCCTGTGTCCCAGCAGTGGGATTTGAAGCCATATCAAAAACCATTTTTCATGAATAACTTAATCAAATACAAGATTGCAATTTTATTTTTATTTTGTCACACCTTTCAGGTATGCATTTAATCAAATAGTATCAGTACTTACTTTAACGCAACTGAACAGAATATTTGAACAAAGAAGAAACTATGACTTACGAAGACTATTGTCGGGGGCTGAGCGACTTATTGACCACTTATTTATCTTTATGGAAAAGGATCCTGCATTCTTATTGGGTGAGTTGAGAAGACTGTCATTAAAACATCTAGTGAAATAAAATCATCTACAATTTCAATGAAAATTATTTTATTTCTGTAAGTAGGTTTGTACAAACACTTTTACACATCAATCATATTTTGAAAACTAAATGAGATCGGTGTTTCCTATCTGACTACTCTGAAAACAATGGCCGAAACAAACTTAGAGGTCACGGTCTCTTTTACATTCAAGACAAAATCTTGGTCAGATCATGTGAAGATTGGTGTCTGAAATGGTATTTTGAGGAAAGAACCACACAGTTTGACTGAACCTGTCCAGTCAGTGCAGACATTTGTCAGTAATCATGCAGCTCAAATCAGAACTAAAGAAGCTCAACGATTCGACGAACCAAAGAAAGGACATTTGAGTAGGCCGCATAAGTTACTCAAACTGCCAGACCATGATTAAAACTAACAGAAAGAAAAAGGCAACCAAACTAAAAAAAAAACAATGTCTTTGCATTCAAAATATTAAAAATAATATAATATTTTACAAAGTAAATTATTGTCATGTCAATAAAGTCCATCAATGTTAATGTGTTTATAAAAATCCGGAAATAATCTAAGTCCGATCATTTGAGGACCATTCTGCAAAGCGTTAGAACTATTCCGGTCTGCAACTCTTACTGCAGAGTAAATTCCTTTTCTTATGCAGAGAAGAAATGAACATGCATCACAACACTCTTGTAGTCCCCAGAAATCAGTGCTGTGTATATGCACTTGCACAGATAATAAGTAGTTAGTTTGACCTCGTAAAGATACAAGATACATGTGTGGTTTATTAATGCGCCGCGTAAGTCATTTGACCCGCCTAGGTATTAACGCAGTATTTCAATCAATACTTAATTTTATTACAACCGCAGCAGGTTAACTTGATATTGCGTAAATGCGCATGTTACATGCACCGTGAACAAATAGTGAACATCGTCATATTGGTAGTTTTCAAAAACTGTATGATGTGGCACTGTCGAAGAACTACTACCCATACTTACATCAATATTCAACGAAGTAATCGATACCGGTATAATGCCCACACAGTGGAAAACATCACACGTCATCCTTATAATCAAGAAAGGACAAAAAGAAGACATAGGTAACTACAGACCTATAAGCCTGATGTCAAACATCTAAAATAATACTGGAAAGGATAAGTAAAAGCTGGCTTCAGACAAATATTTCCAACCCTGGATCATATACATACAGTAAAACAAGTAACAGAAAAATATAAGGAATAGAACAAAAACCTGTTTATGGCATTCGTCGATTATTCCAAAGCCTTCAAAAGCTTCAGCCATATAGCAATATGGGAGAGCCTGGAACAACAAGGGATACCTTCAAAATACATCGAAGTGATCAGGAACATCTATTCGAATAGCGAAGCGAGGATACAACTAGAAAACTTAGGAGAAAAGTTTATGATCAAGAGAGGTGTAAGACAAGGGGACCCCCTATCACCGAAATTGTTCTCGGCCGTACTGAAAGTATCTTCCTCAAAATGGACTGTAATGGCTTTGGCCTCAACATACACCACATAAAACGGAGCCACCTAAGATTTGCGGATGAAATAGTCTATTAGAAGAAACCCGATACACCTGGAAGAAATGATAAGAACGCTTACCGAAGAAGGTAAGGTTACTAAAGACAAAACAAAACTGCTCACAACTCCAAACCAACAAATATAAAAATTGACAATCAACCACTTGAATATGTACAAGATTACATATACCTGGGACATATAATCTCCCACAAAGACGAAACTACTAAAGAGATCTTGAAATCCAAGGACCAAAGCACGTCAACAAAAAGGAAAGTCTTCGACACCTGTTTACTTCCAGTCATTATCTACGGATGTGAAACTTGGTCACTCACCAAACACCACAGATAAAAGTTGGAACACTGTCAGAGAGTCATGGAGAGAAGTATGACAGGAATCATGAAACAAACTTTGTCTTGTTTCTTAATTCCGAATAATGAATTAAGAAGTAGCAAAATACTAAAGAAGCAGATACACTGACTCGAATAGAGCAACATAAGGAGGTGGACCAGGCACACGATCCGTGGTGTTCAAAACAAATTGAGCAAAATTGTCTCTGACTGGCACCCCAAAGACGGAAAACGCAACAGAGGACGCCAATAAACGAGATGGGAAGACTATCTGAAACTGTGAATCAGTGGAGAAGGGTAGCACGAGAAAGAGCCCAGTGGAAAGGGTTAGAGGAGGCCATTTTATAATGGAACCAGAATACAGGATTTAACCATTTAGTTCAGAATAAAGGGCTTTTTATTATAAAAAATTAAATGAAATAAAACTTTATTTCAGACCAAAGGTCCATATTTTGTTAGTATATTGATGTTAGTGACAATAGTGCTTAGGTTAGGTTAGTGGTTAGGATGTTGTTGCCGTTTACAAAGCGTAGTAGGTACCTAAGGAGAAGAACGGGCAAAATACTGTACGGACACTATTTTCAATCAAAATATGATAAATGATTTTTATTTCTGTAAGTGGGTTTTTACAAACACTTTTACACGTCAAGCATTTTTTTTTACTAGATGAGATCGGCGTTTCCTATCTGACTACTCTGAGAATAAAAGCCGAAACGAACTCAGAGGTCACAGTCTCTTTTAAAGTCCAGACATAATCTTGGTCAGATCATGTTAAGACCATGTGGATTGATGTCTGAAATGGTCTTTTGAGGAAAGAACCACACAGATTGAGTGGACCTGTCCAGACAGTGCACGCATTTGTCAGTAATCATACAGCTCAACTCAAAACATAAGGAGCTCAACGATTCGACGAACAATACCAAAGAAAGGACATTGGGTAGGCCGCATAATTACTCAAACCGCCAGACCAAGATTACGATTAAAACTAACTGAGATAATAAAATAATAAAACAAAAGTAAACAAAAAAAAAATACCCACATAGTCTTAACATTCACAATAATAACAATAAAATAATACCTAGGTAAGTATTCATGTGATTGTTTATATGGTTTCAAAATACTGGTTAAATCGTTCATAAATAAATCAATGTAAATAAATGTTGAAATTATTCACGAAACGAACGATGCAGAACGTTAAAAGCGTCAGTAATAAAAGCAAAAAACGATTCGAATATAAAATTAAATAAAAAAATCCGTGGCAGATAAGAGATGACATGGCAGCTAAGACTGACGGCGCCCGTTCACGAACATTTCACAAATTTCTTTCAGGAACCGAATGCTATATTAAGAATTAAACATGACGCATTATGAAAAAACACTAACACAAAAAACAAACAAGATGGGGGGAAAAATATGCGTCTTATACGCAAAACGGCCATCGATCAGCATAATCAAAAAATATAAAATATTTATTTTACAGGTGCCGTCCGCTGCTTACCGCTTCCTGAAAAAGCAAGAGAGAATATTACAAGTGCAATTCAATCGACTTGCAACAAGATACGGGATTTGGTCTTCGCTATTATGTTGGCAGGAAACCAACTGATCACGCTGGTTCGAATGAAGAAGTATACCTTACATCCATCCGACATACACCTGCTTTTCAATCTGGTCCGGAGTTCTGAGTCTTTTAAGACTGCCGAAAGTTGGACACCCATTTGTTTACCGAAGTTTGATTCAACGTGAGTTATTTTTTTGTTGTTGTTTGTTGTGGATGCATGGTAGGTATATGTTAATTCTAAGAATGCTACTGAGGTGGTAAGGTTTGGTCACAGCGGTCAATGAAAGCACATGCGCACTAAGCAAAATTCACATGCACTGATTGGAAAATGTTGGCAATGCTTTTTTGTCATGGCATCTCGTAGTCGACCTTGATAGGACGTAACTACTTAACCGGAATATTCTGTGGCTGCCTTAAGCGAATTCAAAGCCTCCAGCTCGCAGGGCTCCCCCTGTGGGGTACGTTCCTCTGCAGATAGGACAGCAAGATGGGACAGGCCGGATAAAATGGATGATTATTATTATCTGGGGAATTTAAAGGTACTGGTTCAGCGACGGCGCGGGCTGGAGGGCCAATGCTTAAAAATGGCCGCCACTTGTATTATACCCGTGGGTGTCATAAAAGTGCATCAGTGGTAATCGTCCTGTGCATCCTAATGATTGTTCCAATTCTTGCCACTTTTTTTTGTGATGTATTTAAAATGTTATTATTCCCGTAACGCAATATTATATTTATTTCACAGAGGATTCCTCCACGGGCACGTCTCATACATTTCAGAAGACTGCCAAGCATGCCTCCTCTTACTGACAGTACAACGTGACGCATTCTTCCCTCTCTCTCAGGCAAAGCACACAATAGCCGAAAAACTACGCCGTTCCAACTGCCTGGTCGCTATCAACGATGCCTTAAACAGAAATGTAGAACTACCCACGACAAACCCTTTAAAACATATAGGCATACCCGAAATCCGGCACTTTATGTACAAATGTAAATCGACGGCACAACTCTTTACTTCAGACCCTATAAGTCTGGATAAGTTACAGGATTATAGAATGAGACACAAAGTTGGGGGTGATATAACTGTGAAGAAGATTGAAAAACTATCGGATATAGATTATGTAAGCAATTACAGGAGCTTTTGCAGTTCAATTCATTGTACTTCAACGCCGGCGAAGCTTATTTTTCGGTCGAATTCTAATGATACCATCTTGGCTTGGGTAAGCGTTTCTTGCAATTGATTTCTATTTTGAACTAGCTTTATCAGCCTATAACGTTCCTACGGCTGCGACACAGGCATTCTCCCTGTGAGAGGGCTGTAACCCCTCCTAAGGCCCAGTGCGGGTTGGTAGATGTCACATGGCTTCGATTTTTTCGGTTCTAGGACATGCCCATTACCTCACAATGTTATCCTTCATGTTTTTTTTTTAACAAGAATCATAATAGCCGTTAAGTAAGGTGACATTTGGCTGGCTAAATGGCGCCTGGTTACATAGTCGCCATTATTAATTATCAATGTATAAAACTATGGCAGTGGGCCGGCCATATCTCGCGAAGAACCGACAACCGCTGGGGTAAACGAGTTCTTGAGTGGAGACCGCGACTCGGCAAACGTAGTGTATGACGCCCTCCGGCCAGGTGGGATGACGATGCTGGATGCGTCAAGCTGAAGACAGGGCGCTATGGCGCTCATTAGGGGAGGCCTATGTCCAGCAGTGGACTAATATAGGCTGATGATGATGATGATGATGAAAACTAAGGCAGATGATATAAAACTATTATACATATATCCAGCTGTTTTTCCCTGTAGGGAATCAGAAAATCCACCGCATCCAATTAAAACTTGTTGCAAACACACTTCGCATGAAGTAAATGACCAACCATTTTCTGTAGTAAAGACTTTTTATAAGGTTCCAAATTAGATCGCTAATATCTAACTCTCAAATTCAATTACAGGTAACCAATGGCTTCGAACTATACGTCACATTCGACCCCCTAATGGAAAAAGACCAAGCAATAAAAGCAGTGGACCGTCTCCTCAAATGGATCAAGAAGGAAGAGCAGAGGATCTTCATAATGAATGCGCCGACGTTCTAGCCAAAGTTCAGTGTGCCTTCAATCAGTGGCATGATTAAAAACTCTTTGAATCGAAACTCTAGTGCTGAGGAGTGTCTATGATTTTTGTAAATTATAAATTATGGATTTTGATGCTGCGTTTGTAAATATAACGGAGACAGGAATGTGTATAGAAAACTATTTTTTTTGCCAGGCGCTAAATAATTACTCATGTTTTGAGCAAATGCGTATGTTATATGCGCACTTGTGCAGTTGGACATACTTTTTTTTTGGTCTATTTTCTATTACGGGCTCTTCAGTTCGCTATTTATCTAATTGACAAGGTCAAAACAACTTATTTTTAAACAATCTGATCTTAATGAAATAGTATCTCCAGAAAGTGCCACATTAAAACTTTTGGTGCGTTCTTCTTTGTTAAATTGATTGAGCGTCGTGTGCGTTTATATTATAACATAAACCACAGCTGTGGGCTTTTGCAAAGGGTCTTACCTATTTACTCAATTCAACTTGAAAACTCGGAATTCGCACCACTCAATACGAACATTTCTAAGGCTTTCATCACACTCATTTCCTATCAGCAACGTTTTTTACTAAACCTTTGCTGTTAGTCATTCTTAAATTCAAGTTTCAACTTACTGCTTCCAAGTGCAGTTTTTTTTAATAAATAAAACAATAACTTAGATAGCCCTCATTCCAAATAAACTAAAATAATACCTATTGTAATAACATGAACAATAAAAAACGTATTATTTATGAAGAAGTGTGATCGAATTTTATAATAAAATCTAGAAACAAGATCAAATTAAATTTATTTGACAGACGTCATGAGTATCGAACTATTTAGATGAACAAAAACTGCCAGCGGCCGTTGACCCCGTGATCACTTGTAGTTACATAGTCCTTCCATAGTTCTTGGTGACCAATCCACTATAGCCACTCGACCCCATAGCCGAAGCAAATTTTGTTTCCATGTTCTACAAAAATACCAACCTGGGGTTCTCCTTGGGTGCACTTGCCATAGTGCAAACAGGGATGTGGCGGCCCCTCCGTATCAAAAAGTCCTAAACGCGAATAGCAAAACGACACTTTAATTTTTTTTTCTATTAGCAAATCGTCTTACAAGCAAATAGTGTTAAAAACAAAAGAACGGAATTGGTAGGTATTGGTCCAGGTTGTCATTTTAAGCCCGAAAGTCCGACACCCGTATTACCAAGGGTTATCGTATTCATCAAAATCAAAATCAAAATATTTTATTTCACATAGACCTACATGGGCACTTATGAAACGTCAGATTCTAGGTGCACGGTTCCAATTGGTCGTTTCCCATGGAGAAGAGCCGGCAAGAAACTCCATGGTTACTCTTTTAAAAATATGTCTTTTACAATGTTTTCCAATTACAGTGATTAACAGGTATGGGAGGACAGTGTAGGCCTGTCAACAGGTACCATATGTTAAACAAATAGACAATTGTCTATAATTTATAATCCACAGGGCCTACGACGTTCTCACATTTACAAAATATAAAATAATCTAATAAAGTAAAATAAAAAAATTATTAAAGGTAAAGTAAAGGTATTATAAATAAAAAAATATTAAAGGTAAAGTTAAGGTAAATTAGTAAAGGTATCCAGCTGCATCCCGTGACACTGGACACCGACCACAACATGGTTGGGAACAGAATAGGCTAGGCAGATGAATATTAGATTCATACCCATCACGTATGATAAGATGTGCTAGTTTTTTTTTTTACTTGTATTGAAATCAGGATCGTAGCAGGTGGCGTTCTGTGGTTTCTGTCTACCCCCATGGGAAAAGGCGTGAGTTTGTTTTTTTTTTATGAAACTAAGCCAGTAGTTTGATATATAAAGAATACTTAGGTATTACAAATAATAAATAAATAGGTACATTGTTCAACTAATGAATTTATGGGAATGCGTTTGACATGCATTTTAGTCCTAACAAAGGTTTAGATAGATGTTCAAAGAAAATTATATTCTGTACATAATTATGTAGATAGTCGAAATATTATATGATATTATGCTCATGTGTAGATTTATGATTATGATTACCAATCGCACCAATGTGATCGCTTGAGGAAAGCATAACGCGTCAGGCGAATTGTCCGATTGGCCGATTACCAAGAAAAGGATGCTTCGCTATGTGCACTCACACAAATGTGACGTTTTCAATTCAAATGCTCAGCTTACGCCTCGCGGACTGTAACACTCTTCAGCCGTTCAGCATGTATCAGAATTGGTCAGTTATAAGGGTGTGGTACAGACCATCATACTGAACAACTTTCTCTATGGGACCAACGCAAAAATAATCAGCCGTCCCATAAATTTGGGTTGAGTAGGGACTGAAGTTTTGTATGGGGAGTTGATAATTTTGTATAGGAAAATGACCCATAAAATCAGTGTTGAACAAACAAAATGGCACTAAAGGACAATCTAAAAGAAGAAAGATATTTTTTAATTCGGCACAAAGAAAAAATACACAAATAAAATCGGGACCAACACCGTAATCGCGAAACAATTATCAGATGTCCCCATACATTTGGGTCGAGTATGTATTGAAGTTTTGTATCTATATACCTACTCGACCGCCCAAAGACCAGTTTGACCACACACCCTTAACCACAACTTACTGATACACGCTGTCTAAAAGCACCATACAAACTATTGCAATCTTTTACTTGCAGACAAACCAAGATACAGACGGCAGATATTTGTTGCCAAATTCACAAATCGCACTTTGATTTAATTTTACTTTGCAAAGTAAGCGTTTCATACCAAAGTGAACCATAGCCATGAGCATATCATTTTCATATTCGAATAGTATAAAATAACAATTAAATTATATAAACTTGAACCTTATTGCTTACGCTTTTACGAGTACGAACTTTAAAATTATACGAAGAAAAAGCAAATTCAAAGCGCGATCTGTGAATGAAAGCGACAGGGTATCCCGAAAAATTCAAATTGTCTTAGGTTTTTTTGCAATTTGCAGGTCAGTTGTTTAAAAGTTACTTCTATACGTATTACTTTATTCATAGGTTAATAATCATATTTACATAATAAATAATATGGACAAGAATATAAAAAAGAAGGAAAATAATCATAGGGCATCGAACAATTCGTCCACATCGCTGTCAACAGGAAAAGTGCCCGAAAGGCTGGCAGGCAGCATTGCCACGTTTTATGGCGATGCTAATTCTTTGTCCAAGAAATAGGCCAGCCCTCTGGTCACGTGAGAGGTCGACAAACCGCTTAGCAATGTCTCGAAAGAGCAAGTGGTCACTCGAACCCCCATGGCCCTAGTGCTTCAACCCCAAACGGCCCAAACATATAACAGTTGTATGTTGATTAAACGATAATTCGCGATCGTAACTAATATTTATATATAGAACTACATTCATCAATACATCTCTTCTACGTTCATATAGACCCTATTGACTATTTTAAGAAATCATGACATTTGAGGCCAATTCTAACATAAAACACACTTAGAATTCTGTAAAGCCAAATATATTGTTACGGTCGCGAATCATATTTTACTCATATTCATTTATTGCATTCCATTTTGTAAAAAATACGTTACAAAAGGCTAAAAGTTGGGTACAAAAAGTCCCGTACGTGTGTACAGCAAAATGATAAAATTAAAAAAAAAAACATTTTATCAACATAGAACCTGACACTGACCTGCAAGTTCTTTTTAATTCTGTTCTTGTATTTTATATGCAAGTGAATGGTACTAATCTTAGTTTCATACAATAATTTTGACTACTATTGAAACTCATTCTTGAATCTTAACATATGCTAAAGTTCTATCCTAAACTCTCGGTTTTGCAAGATAGAATATTTCCTCTATGTCTATCTTACAAAAACAATATTATTTGTTTTCTTAAACTGCTCGGTCAGTACTAATGCCTGTTCAGGGCATCTGATTGGCTACTGCAGTCCGTTTTAGCCGTGTACGTAGTAATAAAAAGTACTAAAATGTTGTACATAATATAAAAGAATGTACTTGTAAATTAAATTATTTGTTCAATGAACAGAGAATTATTTTTATGACATTGTTATCATACCAATGTTTTTAATATACACATCAATTCATGTTTGTTTATTCTTTTTAAAGTAAATCCCCCTACAATATCAAGTCAGTTAACATAATTAGGTATTATTATGATGCATTTCGTAGTGTCTGTGTGTCCGACCAAAACACGATTTTCAGCCGAAACCGTAACCGTAACTCAACCTTCGGCTCCTATTCTAGTTTCGGTCGAAACCCGACACTAATACTAACGCCCATATTCTAAACTAAAACTAACGATTTCCTTGACTCAACCTCACTTATGTGGTTTGATATTCATATTTGCAATTTTACTCCTCATTACCTTCCTTGAGGTAGTCAACAAGGAACTTTTAACCAAAATACTCGTATTTTATGCGATTTTCTTTTGATTTTCCGATGTGTTTTGAAGAGTTTAATGAATATTAACGTATCGCGAGGCGATACCATCGACCTTCGACTCGCACTCATTCATGGGACCTCATAATTTCTTTAAGGTTACTACTGATTTTGAGGGTCTTCCAATGCAAGCCTGGAGGTTTCCGCGACAGAGTTGTGAGTAGCTTTCGAGCGGTCGGGCCGAAACTGCAGCTTCATCCTGATTCTGTGGCCGAAACCGAAACCGAACCTTCGGACGGACACTTCGATCAATATAGTACGACGGACAGGAAGTGCAAATTGTAACTTACGAAAAAGTGAAAACTATTTCACTTTTTCGTAAGTTGAAATACTAATTACAATTTTCAGTAAGTTATCTTTTGCACTGTGCTACTAAAATTTAGGTATCCATACCAATACTTATAATAATTTATTAAAATTAAAAACTTAAGTCTGCCTGGGACCTGAAGATGAATGTGCGCTACTTTTCAGTCTAGAAATTTGTTTTAAAAAATTATAGAAATCCAAAATTCATGCAGTCATGGGCTACAGGTAGTACCTACATAGTATTGTGCCCTTCTCAGTGAGTTAATCATTATCTAACATGCTTCAACAGACTGCTTATAAATGAAGAAGGTAACCAAACTATCCATTTCATTATTAAAACAACTTGTAATAAACTACACACATTTATTCTTATCAGTACCTCCCTCTATCTCTTCTTCTATCAACATCATGTCTATCTCTATCCCCTCTGTCTCTTCTATCCTTTTCTCTCTCTCTTTCTCTTTGTTCTCTAGACCGTTCTTTTTCTCTTTCCTTTTCGCGTTCCTTTTCCCTTTCTCGTTCGCGTTCCCTCTCTCTTCTGCGGTCACGGTCCCTGCTACGCGAGCGGTCCCTTTTACGGTCCACTTCACGTTTTTCACGTCTGCTTTCCCGTTCTCTTGACCTGGAAGAGTAAAAATATGTACTGTCACTATTTTGTGATACTTGCATATTTTGCTGAAAACAGAAGATGTGCTGCTGCCTTTTTTATTAATCTTAAAGGAAACTGAAAATCTCGGTTTTGTGAGTGTGTTTACAAACAAAATTAAAAAGATGTTCTTTTATGGTAATACACACATATGAATGGCCTGGATCATGTAAGAATAGTTTTAGTTCCCATAAAATTTAAACTAAAATCTTGGTACAACAGGTGACATGTATTAGGTTACTGACAAGTTATAAGCAGTATTGATGTTATGGGTCATTGACTCATTGTCAGGCTACTATCATCTTAGCAATAAACACAGTTAATGTATTATAGGTAAGAGCCAAGAGTTTGTTTACAAACTAACCTGTCTCTTCTCCTCTCTCTGTCTCCCCTCCGTTCCTTTTCCCTCTTGTTCTCCTTCATTTCAGTATCAATATTTTCATCATCAGACGGCATATCTTCGTCCAAATCATCATCCAGGGCGGAAACTTTGGGTTCCAACTCATTATTCTCTTCTAGAAAATGACGCTTCTGAATTCTTGGCAAAATTACGTCACACAGACGCTCCTCACGAAGTAGCTCGTCTATAAACTCATCGACATGAACAATTTCGAATTGGCCTTCCCTATTTTGTCTCCTCAACTTCCTATTATCATTGTAAAGTGGTTCCAAATATTTGTAACAATCAACTGATGATCCTGTGAGCCTCATATAAAAAGCTCCTAAGGCACGTACATATTTGAACTCCTCGTTCTTTATAAATTCAACCACAATGTCCTTTTCAGGCTGGATTTGCAGCATTTTTAAAACTAAGCACAAAAACGGCGTCGGGTAAATGAAACCTCCGTGCACGCCTCCGACGTATCGTAATTCCATAGCCTTGTCGACAAGTAACTCTGCTGTTAAAGCAAAACATTCTTCCTTCCAGTATTTGGAGTCGTATATACGCGATCTGATGATCTTTTCTATCAAATATTGAGGATTTGTACCTCGTATTGACTTCGCGTCTTTTACCGTGCGGTTCGCCATTTTTGTTGTGACAGAACTGACAGAACTTGACAGAAGAACTTTTGACAGTTGATGGAAAAAACGAGTGAGCTAGAGCTGTTCTTCCTTACTAAATTCTCATAGTGGTCAAAGTCGGTTACAGAACTTAACGATGGAAACTTCAACACAGAGATTAAAAACTAGGCATGGAATTGCCGTTTCAATTCATTTTTATTGTACACTTCCATTTTAACGCTTGCCTACGTTACGACAACGCAAATAAAAGTAATACGAGGGCGGGTCAATAAGTCCGTGACTTTTGGAATAAAACACAGATTTTTTGATAAATAAATGTTTTATTTTTCAACGTAGTCTCCCTTGAGCTCTAAACACTTTGTCCAACGTTTCTCCAATTTTTTTATTCCTTCCAAAAAATATGATTTGTCGAGGTCCTCAAAATAGGCCTTTGTTTGCGAGATGACTTCATCATTGGAGTCAAATCTTTTTCCACCAAGCCATTACTTCAGGTTTGGGAACAAGAAGTAGTCACTCGGAGCCAAATCTGGAGAATAGGGCGGATGAGGGAGCAATTCATAGCCCAATTCATGGATTTTTGGCATGGCAACTGCACATGTGTGCACCCTTGCATTGTCTTGGTGGAAAAGAACTTTTTTCTTGGCCAAATGAGGTCGGTTTTTTTTCAAATCGTCATTGAATCGGTCCAATAAGTTGGCATAATATTCCCCATTGATTGTTCTTCCCTTTTGAAGGTATTCAATGTGGATTATCCCGCGTACATCCCAAAAAACAGTCGCCATAACTTTATTGGCTGACAAAACCACCTTGGCCTTCTTTGGCGCCGATTCACCCTTAGAAACCCACTGTTTTGACTGTTGTTTGGTCTCTGGTGTGTTGTGATGGATCCATGTTTCGTCCATGGTTACAAAACGGCGCAAAAACTCCTCTATATTGCGATTAAACAACGCCAAACCTTCCTGTGAAGTTGTTACACGATTGCGTTTGTGGTCGACTGTGAGCAAACGCGGCACCCATCTTGCGGAAAGCTTTCTCATGCCCAAGTGATCATTCAAAATTGAAACCACTGAGCCATGCGAGATCCCTACGGCTTCCACAATCTCTTGCACTTTCAATCTTCGGTCGGCCAACACCATATCGTGAATTTTTTCGATTGTTTCGGGTGAAGAGACCTCAACTGGGCGTCCAGGACGTTCGGCATCTTCAGTGCTTGTACGGCCACAACGAAATTCAGTAAACCACTTTTTTACCATTGAAATCGATGGTGAAGAGTCCCCATAGTATTTATCAAGCTTAACCTTGGTCTCGGTAATGGTTTTTTTTCGCAAAAAATAATGCTTAATAAGCACACGAAATTCACTTTTTTCCATTTTTTCCTCAAATTACTGGGTAGTCTGATAAAGATAGCTGTCAAACCCAAACTAACTGACGCAGCAAGTTCAAATTTTGACAGGAGTCAACTGACAGATGCCTGTTGACAGGAGTAGTGTTGCTTTTTCAGTAAAGAGGTCAGAAATTCAAAAAGTCACGGACTTATTGACCCGCCCTCGTACAATAGGCCAGTAATTAACCTATTTACTCTTTAAAAAAGTCATGTTTTTCGTCAATAGACATACTTTTTAACTTTAAATTTAATTCCCTGTTCAAAAATGAACTCCCCGACGCGAAATGTTGTAAAAAATAAGAAAATGATTACTATAAAATGATGATCTTGATGCATGAGACTTTTTGAGACGACTTTTGGTCATTCTCGTTATATAATAGGTATATTTGGACAGCCGCACCGTTAGTGGCACAGTCTCACTTTTGCTTGTTTTTAACAATTTAAATATGTTTATTTACATAATAAACATGATATATATACATATTTGTAATGTGCTCGCCAAGACTTTTCTTTTGATTCCAAACATCCTGATTAACTTTTTTTTTGGGTGGAACATCATCAAATGACTTCTCCCGCTCTGGGTGGAGCGGGAGGGCGTGTCAGAGTTTTACTGACTAAAACTCACCCGTGTTCCTTCAGTTGCCTGTGCCAGGGCCACGGTTTCTCTTTCGAATTTCCCGCGACCGTGAGAGGTCAGAAAATCTGTACTGGTTATTCGTGTTAGAGAGGACAACGGTAACAACAGCTCAAATTCTGAAGATGATCAAGAGCACATTAAAAAATGACAAAATCATCAATACTCAATGATATGAGAAACCATTGTACGATTATTACGGTTTGTGATGCTAGAGGCTAGAGCTACTAGCATTGACTTTTTATGAGTAATTCATTTAATTTTTGTAGAATTTGTAATGTGTTAGATATACATATATTTAAGACGCGCTAAGACGGGTCAGACGAAATGAAAAGAAAGTGACAAATTAAAATTATATTTTTCTTTTTTTGGACTTTAAACTTGTACGATAATTATTTTTGTCATAAACTAAACGCATATTTAGACAAAAAGTAATCTGGAATTTGCTCATCTCTCATCTCTGACTCATGCCATATACATTCAAAAAAAAAAAAAAAATCATCTCTGACTAGTTTAGGGTTATCTGTGATTTAAACTTTGGAGCTGGCAACACTGCTTTCAATTTTTTAAACGGTCTGCTGTTGTTATCGATTTCCAAACATAAATTCCAATAATCCAACTTTACTTACTGGAGGGCCCAATTGGCTGGCTTTTTATCGAATAAATAAATCCAGTATTTGTTTTGGTGATGACAATGCAGAAGACTAAAAAGAGAAGGGCACAGGACGAAGCTATGGATGTTGAAGACCCTGTGAATGGCGGACCTTCGACTTCACAAGAAGATCAAGAAAATCAAGATCCAGACTTAGATCACTTAATGAGCGGCGACATAGACCACATATCTGATGATGAAGAAGGTGGAGTTCGTATAGGTGATATCTATATACCGCCCGCGCCGAAGCCAGCACTGACTTTCGAAACTACGGGACCAAGGCTTATTATCACTCATATAATGAATGAAAATTTCAAGAGTTATGCTGGTATGCAGGCATTGGGACCGTTTCATAAGGTAAATAACTTTACAAGAAAAAACACACTGCCTTAAATGTTAAAACAATTTAAGCTGTAAGCATTTATGTTTAACATATGATTTGATATATTAAAGCACTAGTTTCTGCCCGCGGCTTGTCCCGCCTGGTAGTCGGAGTAGAAGAAATAGCCTATGTCCTTCCCCAGGATGCAATCAATCTCCTTACTAAATTTTATTGTATTCTGTTCAGTCGTTTATGTGTGAAGAGGTAACATACAGAAAGAGTTATGAATTTATTATGTGGATTTTGTCTATATTTATTCACTGTGTCAATTTAAAGTTATAGTCTATAGTTTTAGTTTATATCTCAAATGCAAATTTATAAAACCTTTTCAGAGTTTCACCGCAATCATAGGCCCAAATGGCAGTGGAAAGAGTAATGTAATCGACTCTATGCTCTTCGTGTTTGGGTACCGAGCCACCAAGATCAGGTCAAAGAAGATATCTGTTCTAATACACTCGTCCAGCAAGTATCCAAACATCAAGAGTGCAACCGTTGCAGTACACTTCAGCAAGATTATTGATGGGGTATGTTCAATTTCACTTTTATTTCTCCAGATAATTTGGTATAAGCTTGAGTTCTCTTGCTACTCTTTTTTTTACTTAAACTTCTCAGTCAAGGGGTTTGTTTAATTTTACTGTTGCACAAAATTGAAAATTAAAAAAAAAATTGTCCTGAAGGAGATAACTTCTTATACCTTGAGCTCTTTTAGCTTATTTGAGTAGTTTAAACTTCTCATACAAGCATTGTTTCCTTTACATTCAAATAGTAGTTCATCATTTTCTTTTTGCTTGCCTGGATCTGTCCCTTATCTGGGCAAAGTTGGAAGGTTGGAAGACTAGATCTTTACAAACATTTCAAAGTCTTGTCAGTGAGGCAAGATTTGGCTTATACCTTTAAAAGCACTCTTCCTTAATATATGACCCTCCCTCAATCTCAGGAAAATGCAGAAAATACTATGTCTGCAATACTGATAAGGGCCTAAGGTCTTGTCTCAAAGATTTTCCCTTATACTTTCTTTTTATATACTTTCTTAAGTTTTCACTGATAAAATAAATTAATTGCATTATGAGAATCTATACCTAACAAAGGCTTGTAAGTGTGCTCTAATTCAATGACTCCTTATCTTAGATTGTAAAGCAACAGGATTTACTAACTCATCCAAAATATTCCATCCCAATAATTTCTCTATGCATAATAGAATACCCTTTTTTCCACTTACTTTTTTTTATTGGTGTGTTTATCATTGATTTTTATGATATGCCCTATTCCTTCAAATTTACTAAATAACTGATTATGTTTAGATACCGTGTCATGAGACTCTGGTGATCTGCCACACATGTATTCTCTCACAACCTAGTGTCACATAGTTTTTATGCTTGTCTAAATTTGAATATATTAATGATGCCATTGTTTGTGAAAAGGAAATAAATTATTTGATTTTGATTGTTGTATAGAATATTATCATGATATGTACCACCTTCTCTATATCATTTTTTAATGGCATGATTGAAACAATGATACAACATTCTTCTGACATAATTAAAGTTAATTATGACTGTAAACAGTAATACCATGGAGTTTCTTACCCATTCCATAGGAAACTATGCTATGGAACATGCAACTAGCTTCTACTTTCTGTCTCTCAAGGAGACAGAAAAGTTATTGTAGATGATTTAAATAAACATACACCATACAACAACATACTGCCTCGTTGGTCTAGTGTTTGCAATCGCTACTGCTGAGCGTGAGGTCCTGGGTTTGATTCCCAGGTCAGTCATAGTGTTATTGGGGTTTTCTATCTGGAATTTCTCGGTAGCAGCCCGGTGTCTGGATTTGTGCCCGGTTGATGGCAATAGTCTCGCCCCCTATTACATGGGACTTAAAAACATAACTGGCGAAATGTGGGTGTACTAATAGGTACACCTTTACCCAACCCTTCGGGGAAACAACGCGTGATGTTATGTTATGTTACTGAACGTGAATTATATATTACTAGGTGTAGCAGTATGAATATCTTTATTTTTAAATAAATATTTATTCCTGAATTTTTGCATTTCACCTAACCTCTGTTTGTATCTGCATCACCCAAAGTCCTCCTCTTAAATTTCTGTTCTCCTAAATTTTTCTTTTTTTACAGGAAGGAGGTGACTTCACAGTAGTACCTAACAGTCAGATAGTGGTAGCTAGAACAGCTTTCAGAGACAGCTCATCATTTTACACCCTGAATGGAAGACGGGTGCAGTTCAAAGAAGTGGCCCGGATGTTACGGACAAATGGCATTGATTTGGATCATAACCGGTTCTTGATTTTGCAGGTGAGTACAAAGACTTGTAATGCCTCCTTCTAATTTCAAACAATAGTTTGTGGGCTCAAATGGTTGAAATAAGCCAAGATTATATAGTAATTAAACTGTGTTAAGATGTTCAGTGATTGGATAATTGGGCGCTTATATACCTAAATTACACTTTTATTCACACAAAAGATAATTAGTGGCATGCCTTTCAGAATCCCGGATCCCGGACTCGTAAAAGAATCCAGGGATGGCTAAAAATTTTACCTGCATACAAAATATAGTTAGAACCCATTGTAAAAATATTAAAACAAACATTAAATAATGCTTATACTCATACTTTCAAGATGGCTGTTCCAATTTTTTTGCTATTTAAAAAGCAGATTTTAATGGAGAACTGGTTTAGTAACCGGTAAGCAGCCTAAACTACCAATGGAATTGAAACAATTGTAATTTTATGCACCATTTATTTTCTTACAAAAGCAAATTATTGTTCTAAAAATTTCTTGAAACATGACTTTCACACTATTTCAAATAAAAATAAATACTACACAGGGTGTAAGTGTTCAATCCCGTGAACCCGGGATTAATTTAGAAAGAAAGAAAAAACGTTCATTTAGCACAGACTAAAAGGCACACAAAGCAGGTAAAAATTATAAGAGTAACAATCAAAATAAAGATGAATAATAAAAAAGTGTACAGTGTGAAGTATGAAATTAGCAGGGTAGTGTGCCTCACGGCTGCGCCAAAAAGGACCAGTTCAGCAAAAAAAAAAATGCCAGACAACTAGTGCCTGACGTTGGTTTTCAACTGGACCTGTAGTTTATAGAATAATAATAAACTAAATCTGTGCTTCAACACAAATGTATTTAGCTTATGTAATATTGTGAGGTAATGGATGTAAATCAGTTGTATACTGCAACGTGATGTATATATGCAAAAAAAAAAAATTAATTCAGTATATTTTTTTGTTTTGCAATTTTACTCTATTTTTTTTTTATTTTTTTATGTATGCATACACTCGTCACGTTGCAGAATATTTAGTTATCTTATATAACTAAATATTCTGCAACGTGACGAGTATCCGATCACCGATGAAGACATGAGAAATTAATCTACCTAGCCTCTTCCCTACTGTGTGGGGGTCGGCTTCGTCTAACTGGATGCAGCTGAATACCAGTGTTTTACATGGTGGGACTCCTTATCTGACCTCTACAGAACCGTGTTTTGGTAACACAATAGCCCTTGGTAAGATTAATTGTCAGACTTTCATGCTCCTGAAGATCTACAAATGACAGCGGGGCAAACGGCTTACTTAATGTGCTTCTCGAGCCTGTGAAATAGAAGTCACAAAATAGTGCCACGATTTGAGTGTAGCGTTCATTTATCTAGTTTCCAATCTTACAAACCTTTCTCTTTACCAGGGTGAAGTAGAACAAATTGCCATGATGAAGCCAAAAGCAATGAATGAACATGAGGCAGGAATGTTGGAGTATTTAGAAGATATTATTGGCACTTCCAGATACAAGGTATTTATGAATTTCATTTAAGCTTTTTAAATTAAACATGGTCGTAGTTTTTAGTGTTGGTGAATGTAAATGAAGCAAAAGGAATATGTAAGGATCATAGCAGGTGAAATTCTGCAGTATACTCCCGTGGAAAATAGGCGTCAGTTTATCTATTTATTTATGTGTATGTGTTTTTAAGTCCCATGTACGATGGGTTTCACTTTCACATTTCGACACTGCTGAATTACTGATTTGGGCAAATTCTGCAGTTAGGTAAAAACAATTTTGAGAGGGAGGCCAAGAGGAGGATCCAGCTAGGCGGGGCAGCGTTTGGGAAACTACGCCGATTCTTCTCGTCATCCATACCGCAATGCTTGAAAACTAAAGTTTTCAATCAGTGCGTCCTACCCGTCATGACCTACGGAGCTGAGACGTGGACACTCACGATAGGGCTGGTCCACCAGTTCAAAGTCGCTCAGCGAGCTATGGAAAGAGCTATGCTCGGAGTCTCTCTGAAGGATAGAATTCGCAACGAATGCATCCGACAGAGAACCAAAGTTATCGACATAGCTCTAAGAATTAGCAAGCTGAAGTGGCAGTGGGCCGGCCATATCTCGCGAAAAACCGACAACCGCTGGGGTAAACGAGTTCTTGAGTGGAGACCGCGACTCGGCAAACGTAGTGTAGGACGCCCTCCGGCCAGGTGGGATGACGAGCTGCGAAAGATTGCAGGCAGATGCTGGATGCGTCAAGCTGAAGACAGGGCGCTATGGCGCTCATTAGGGGAGGCCTATGTCCAGCAGTGGACTAAAATAGGCTGATGATGATGATGATGATGAATTACTGATTTGTGATGATAAGGAAAATTGGTCAGATTCAGTAGTAATTTTACTGTACGGGCTTTATAGGTCGAAAAGACAGAAATGTTTGCGCATTTAGTACCTAAATAGGACATAATTTTGACTAAGTACTTATTGAACTTTTGTTTTTTTTGGGGCAAATATGAAATAGTAGGTTCAACCAACAACATCCTCCACAGATACATTAAAAGAGAATGACAGTGTTGTTAAATTAAAAGTCGGACATTATTGATAATTGTTTGAAATCAAATAAAATACTCTAAAGTACAGCTATTGTTACGGAACTCTGTAGAAATACATGAATATCATAACATCATGCCTGGTTTCTCCGTAGGGTTAATAGGTGACACACATGTCGCCAGATGTTTAAGTCCCACGAAATAGTAGTGGGCGAACCTATTGCCATCGACCGGTCATCAATCCATACTCCCAGAACCCAATAACACTTCCCCAACCCGGGAATCGAACCTAATAACACTTCTCCAAACTGGAAATCGAACCGAATAACACTTCCTTATCGAAATCCGCATCATCTGCCTAACCTAGCTTCCAGTCTTAACCGGATGCAAGTGCGACCTCCATAACTCAGTTACTGTTTAACACGATACCCCTTGGTAAGACTGGTTGTCAGACTTTCGGGCTTTTGACGACCCTTAACGACTGTCAAAGATCCACGAATAACAGCCGGTACCAACGGCTTAACGTGCATTCCGAGGCACGAGGAATCTTGGTATGTAAAGCTGGTCACCCATCCACGGACCAGACTAAGCGTAGCTTAT
This sequence comes from Dasypolia templi, assembly GCA_963555695.1. Taxonomy (NCBI): domain Eukaryota; kingdom Metazoa; phylum Arthropoda; class Insecta; order Lepidoptera; family Noctuidae; genus Dasypolia; species Dasypolia templi. Next base: position 8,956,958 of record OY743158.1, on the reverse strand, counting down.
CCTGATCGATCCGCCCGAGCGGTTATTACTTAGCCACAAGCCGCCATGGCCCACTCCACAATGGTCCACTTAAAACACTAAGTGCGGAAACCAAATCTTCTAACATTGAACACAGATAGCGCCTCGAACCCGAAAAACTATATATATTTTTATTAATTTACCACAGGAACCCATCGAAAAGCTAGCCTTAAAAGTTGAAGAATACAGTGAAATGCGTAAGGAAAAACTGAACAGAGTGCGATTGGTGGAACAAGAGAAAATCAAACTTGAACAGCCAATGAGAGACGCCGTTGATCTGATGAACTTGACCAATACAACGCTCAGGACCAGGAATATGCTGCTGCAGAAATATGTGTAAGTTATTTGACCTATTAAGAAGGAAAGAAAGATAAAGTACTTATTGTAACTCGTACAGGAAAATCACAAACTAAACTAAACACAGTCATCTTCTAATATTGTATATGCGAAAGTAAGTTTGTTTGTTACACTTTCACACTAAAACGGCTGAACGGATTTGGATGAAATTTGACACATGGGTAGACCATGGCCCAGTAGATTCTTTAAAATGTTTATCTCTTTCTTTTCTAGTCACGAAACAAACAAAATAATAGAAACCAAACAGGGAGATCTTTCAGATTTGAAAGTGAATCTAGCAGCCGTTGACGACAAACTGAAGAAAGTTGAGGAAGAGTTGCAAGAGAAAACCAATGTTTTTAAAGAGGGTACAAAGTGAGTAATCTAAACTTATAATAAATTAAAGTAACTTCTCGTGTATGTCTGTGTTTCTGCATTGTTCTTCTAACTACGCAAAGGACACAATTAATATTAAACCGCATCCGCTTTTATAACAAGTTGCCAAAGTCGGTTACAGAACTTAGCGATGGAAAGTTCAAAACCCACATCAAACGTGTCCTTATCTAAAAAGCGTACTATAAGATTAAAGACTACGTCGAAGACAAGATAGTTTGGCAATAATTCCCTCTGCACATGTGGCTTCCCTGGTACCTCATAAACGGCATCACTATGTAAATTTCTAATAACTGCTCCCAAATAATGGTGTTTAATTTTTATTTTTTATTATTAGATATTGACTTTTACATAACTCTGACATAATATTTTCATTATTTGACATTATATACCTACAATTTTTAATTCGTTTTTGATTTTATTTTATTAGATTATTTTATATTTTGTAAATGTGAGAACGTCGCCCTTGTGGATTGTAAATTTTTTTTTTTTTTTTAAACTTACTTAATAATGATAAATGATCTGGTATCTTATTTCTGCGAGTAGGTTTGTACTTGACAAACACTATTACACGTCATTTCACACAATGTTTTGTGTGCGTTTCATTGCGCACAACCGTAAACATCGAATTTTCACACTATAATAAAAAAAAAATTGCACAGAGTGCAAAAAGCTTCGTGAGGGTCTTTTTACACCCAGTTTAAGTTGTACTGTTGTTGAAACTGCTATCTTATTTTTCTGTCTAGAAAATACGACGTCCTCCGCAAACAAAAAGAGGAAATAACAGAAAAGCTTCAAGGCTGCAAGAGGAAGGCTGTGACCACACAAGCGGACCTCACACAGAGTAACAAAAAGAGGAAGAATTTAGACCAACTGCTTGAACAGGAGAGGGGAAAACTTATTGATTTGCAACTGGTAAGACTGCCTTTGGACGTTAACTTACCTACAGTCTCTTCCAAAAATATCTGATAAAAATGTAAACAAACCCGGTTCAGGTAACGTTTTACGCAATCATTGTCTAAAGGGAATTAGTAACACATTCATGTGTATCTAAATTAAGGTTTCAACTGTGTAATATCTTACCACTTTTTTCAACAATTATTGTTTAAATGACATAGATAAATTGTAATTGAAAAATCATCGACGAAGATGTAGGTTTTAAAATTCACATAACATCACGCCTGTAATGTCAGAAGGGTTAGGCAGAGGTGTACCTATACTGATCTATAGTACACCCATATGTCGCCAGTTATGGTTAAGTCCATTGTAATAGGGGGCGAGCCTATTGCCATCAACCGGGAACAAATCCAGACTCCGGGCTGCTAAAAACCCAATAACATTGTGAGGCACTGGTCAGTCTGTTCAGTCTACGTATGGCTCTACAGTATTTTAATCTCACGAAGCGACACGGGCTTTACTTGTGGTTACCAAATGTACAAACACGCTGTGAATGTGTGTGTAAGTGCCGGAGCTCTTACACACACATTAACAGCGTGTTTGTCGCGTCCGAGATATGGCGAAGTCAGAAGTGTGTTTGTCGCGTCCGAGATATGGCGAAGTCAGAAGTCTGTTTGTCGCGTCCGAGATATGGCGAACACAGAAGTGTGTTTGTGCGTGTGCGGGTATGTGCTGACGCTACTCGTCTTCACGCATATATTCACAGCGTGTTTGTCACACATCACACCTGCCTTGTAAATACCTTTTGTTAGTCTCCTTTCATTCCTCTCATCATGACCATACCATATAAGCACACTCTTTTAATTTTTTGTCACTACAGGTTCTTTTAAACCGCACCATTGCCTTATCACATCATTCCTCAGCCTATCATTCATAGTCACACCACACATGCTTCGCAAGGAACGCATTTCCACAGTATTTATTCTGCTTTCATGTTTCTTTTGCCACACCCAACATTCACTTCCATACATATGCATAGGCACCAGCACACCATTCTGAACAGCCAGTCGTGACTTTTTGACATCATCTGGTTGGTCACAATTGCATGTGTAGCACCATTCACTTTATTTCTCGCATTCACTCTCTTTTCCACATTTACATCAATCTTTCCATCCCTTGTAAACAGACTCCCCAAATATACGAACTCACTTACTTGCTCCACACTCTTACCATTTATTTTCACATCACACACCAATACATCATCTTCTCTCTCAAACACCGTGACCTTCGTCTTATTTACATTTATTCCTTTCACCTTATATGCTTCATCCATCACAGTCACCATGTCTTGCAACTGTTCTGCTGACGATGCAAGTAGAGCTTGATCATCTGCGTAGAAAAGGCATTTGACAGGCAACTCGTTCATCGTCAATACACATTCATCCTCTTTCAAATCTGTCAGACAACCAGACAACTATCTATATACATGTTGAAAAGCCACCGTGACAGGGCCAGTTTCACCATGCTGTGTTTATTCTTAATGTCCCGTTAAGCCTTTTGACGGATTGTCTCACTACGAATAACAGTCCGTCAAAATGCTTAACGTAACATTTGATAACCAACAGAGTTTGGTGGAATTGGACCATAGTCTGTTTCTCTTAGATACCACAGATTTGCTTTCTTTAAAGAAAGAAGGCAAATCTGTGGCATTTAAGAAGTCTATACTGTTAGCTCTCGGCGCACTAACGGTACCGTAATTAATAAAACGCGGGTTATAGTTATTTCTAGAATTGAAACTACGTTATTTACATTATGAACTCCATGTCCTCTCTAATCCATTTCTTCATTTCTTAATAAGAATTAGCGCTTGTTAATATTTATGCAATCATCTTATCAAAAATTCATAAAGGTTGTATAGAAGCACCAAATAGGCTATAATCTGTACAGTACTATCGGCTTATTTTAGTTTTATGGATTGGTTTGAAACACGTTATTTGTTCCATGAAAAAAAAAACTGTTTACCAGTCACATTCTGTAAAATTTAAACTGAATAACGTAGACAAGTACAGTTTCATGAAGATAATCTTAAAACATAACGATTTGGTAACCATTTTACAGATTCCAGAGAAAAATCAGAGGGAGATAGAAGATTGTGAGACGCTTCTTGCGAGACATACAGAACAGAAGGCAAAGGCAGAAGAGGAACTACAGACAGTTGTCGCTAGCGTGAGGTAAGTTGGTGGACCAATGATACACAGAGTAATTGAATTCACAATTTAGGGTACCATCAATGTCGCCGCAGGAGACGCAATGGGCGTCGGGAATTGCAAGCAGATTCCCGGCCACGCGCGGCGCGGGCTTGCGGACGGCGAGCGAATTCTTCAGCTTTATTATTAATATAGATTTCTTTTTAATGTCGAAAAAGGACAATGCCAGATCCTGCTCCAGCTATATATACAGTAAATTTCAATGAATGTAAATAATTTCAATGATTAAAGGACCTTTTCGTAATACATTGTTTTTCAGTAGAACTTGCCGATTACAAATCAATGATAAAAGGAATTCAACCCCTGAATTTCCTACTGCGTTACTTATTGCGCTTGCTAGACAACAAAAAAAAGTTTTAAATACCTGTAAAACAAAAACTCAAATTACGATTATAATAATTATTAAAATGCGTAACGACTTTTAACAATTATAAACTGCACCTAACCTATAAATCAATGTCATTATCATGAAACCGCAAGTTCTACAGGCATTAGGACAAATGTTTTGTTAACAGTAATAACTAAGCTTTAAGATGCTGTATATTGCAGGCTTGTACATAACTGATTTGAGTGGGGCAAAGTTCTATGGAGTTACTGGCATTGTCATTTGATTAGCACCTTAAAAACGTCTACCCCTCACCTTTATGGCTAGGAAAAAGGAAACTAAAAGTAAGGTACACCATGTTTTTGAGAAAGTGGACCGTTCTAAAGTAATTGCAAACTGCCTTAATAGATTTTTGACTTTCATAAATACCAAAATAGGAGGTAGACTATTAAATCACCTAATTTTTTTTCGATGCATGAGAAACTGAATCATATTATCATAAAACTAACACTTAAAATCCACTAACTTACTATTTCCTCACAGAACAGAAACCCAAGGCCTACAAGAAGTTAAAGATCGCCTGCAAGCAAATCTCATAGGTTTGAAGAAGATGGTCGACGAAGCTAACAATAATCGCAAGCTAGCGGAGTCCGAACTTAAGTTGTATCTAAGTACGGAGAAGAAAGAGGTTGAGAAGTTGGAGAAAATAAAAGAAGCTCATGAGAAGGCACAGGCCGCTTTGGAGGAGAAGAGACCGTGAGTATTTTTCTTGTTTTACAGGTTGTATGGTATTTTTGTCTCGCGTAGCGACGCGTGCTTTACTTGTGGCTATCATATACAAACACGCTGTAAATGTGTGTATCGGCGTAGTAGCTCTTGGTACCGTTCGAAACAATGGCGAAGTCAGAGGTGTGAACGTGTGAGTGTTATGCGCTGACGCCACTCGTCTTCACGCACACATTCACAGCATGTTTGTACACCTGGTTATCATATGTAAAGCGCGTGTCGCTTCGTGAGAAAAGAATACTGTAGTTAAAATCGATTGGCCTTATCACCAAATTCTAATTCGAATTTTCTAATTAGAACATTCAAATTTTATTTCAACAGTTCCAAATACAAAACTAACTTAAAACCCTAGTCAACTTTGTATAAAGGACTTTACCTCACTCTGAATAAGATTCGAAATGCAAAAAACAAGCGCAAATGTTTAAGCCGAACTTGCAATTCGTTTGTAATGAGACGGATTAAGTTTCTAGCTGGTGAAAATACTCATGATTTAGAGACAAACTTTTTAATTAATAATACCTACAGTTTTTAAATTATCATTCATTTATTAATCTTCTTGCATAGTTAATGCATTTTAAAATACTATTAAAAAAACATTTTTTAAAAATTTGTCCCATTGGAATCAGGAACAGGGTCTCTGCCTGTAAAACTATCATTATTATTAGCTTCTACGACTTCCGCGCGTGAATTTCTGGTTTTTAACATAAAATATATTTAATAAACATACTATTGGCTGTGCCCCTTTACTTCGTTTTCGCTAAGCGTTCTTTCTGTTTTTGTTTTCTGTTGCTCGGATCCCCTTAGATCGTAGCGTAATGTTAAATAACCTGCCTCAAGAACGATGAGATGAACGCGCTTAAACACACAAAAAAACAAAACACTCTTCTAGACTTTGAGCTTTATGATGTTCGTATAGATATTTACCTAATCAAAATCTATGATGAATCTGTGATCTTTACACTGAAACCAAAACTGCGTTAAAACTGTATGTGATATATCTTTATTTTTTATTTCTTCACAAAGGTTCACATAGTTAAAAACATAGAGACAGGAATGATAGAGTTTTGACAAAAATGCACGAAATATGATCCTTTGGAGGAGACTGGTGTCCATACTAGGATACCCTGTGTGACGGATCACCAAGCTCTCACTCCGAATTAAATCTAACTAACGTTATAGTGGTCACTTTTCAAAATCTAGATCTGGGACTTAAAAACACCTTCTTATAAGTTACAGCATTATAAGTGTAACATTTTGAATTGATAGCAGAATCAAATATGTAGCACTTATAAATGTGATTTTCAATGTATTAACCCAAAACACTTACAAAAGGGTAATAGCATAATTAATAAAAATATATCTGTAACCGATATAAAAGTGTTAACAGTGTTAGTAAGTGTAACAGGTAAACACGGCGTAGCCAAATAGCCCCAATCCCGACTGGATTGCGACTATTTTGGCAACGCCGCGTCTGTCTGTCCGCCGCGCCTACAACTGCTTATTTCTGTTACACTGATAAAATATTACACTTTGATTTTGTAACCTAATTGTATCTGTTACATTAATAAATGTGTTTCTTTTAAAACTTGTTTAGATTTGTATGTTTTTCATTACGGACGCCTTTAACATGCACGTCTTTCTACATAGTTCTCACATGTATAATTTCAACATGACTGATAACATAACATCACGCCTGTAATCCCAGAAGGGTTAGGCAGAGGTGTACCTATAGTACACCCACATTTTATGTTTAAGTCCCATGTAATAGGTGGCGAGCCTATTGCCATCAACCGGGCACAAATCTAGACTCCGGGCTGCTAGCTAACATGACTGATGTAACTAATTTTCTGTAACGATCTTATTTTAAAGAGTGCTCCATGGAGTTTCTTGCTCTTTCTTCTCCATAGGTACCTGCTACGCTTTGGAATATGCAACTAGCTTCATCTTTCTTACTAATCGACCCCTTGACAATTGAAAAGTGCCTGGTTTATTTTAAAATAATTGCTTTGCGTTTGAGTTTCAAACAGTTTTTTTGTTGTTGTAAAAAAACTTATTATGGTAATAGCTTCAGCAGGGTCTCAAACTGTAACCGTAATAAGTTTGTTTTTCTTTGGACAAATTATTTAATGATGAAGGACAAAAAAAAAGAGACATGTTAAACCAAAAGAAGATAATTGAATAATACAGCCTAATCCTTCCTAAAATCAATAGTTTATTTTCAGTTTGCAAGAAGAATTATCACGCACTGTGCCAGCAAATGAGGCTAAACTAATTGAAGTTAACAATAAGTTGCAGCAATTGAAGCAAGAAGAGGGGCAGATTAAAGCTGAAGTCAGACCACTGAGGTTTGTTTTATTTACCGTCTTAAGTGTATTTGTGTCTTACTTTTCTTCAATTATCAACTTTTCAAACATCCCACTGAGAACTGGCAGATTTGATACGGGCCTAAAATTTAAAATTGTTGGGTTCTTTTAATTATTTGTTCAAAACTTATGTTACGAAAATTATGATTGGTAATACTATGGTCGCGTGGTAGACAACCTGTCGTGACTCTAGTCTGCGCTCTCAAATATAATAGTATGTAGTTAAGAGACTTGTCTAGAAATCACTTTTTTGACCGACTTCCAAAAAAAAAAACAAAATCAAAAATCTTAATATATTGTGGTTTTTTTTTATCGATCGTTGTGCTTCATTGGTAGTGGTCCCATATAAATTTAATAAACTTTAGTTGAGTAGTTTTTCAGTTAGCTTCACAAATACGTAAAAAAAGATACACTACAAATTGAAAAATATTTTTAATTTCGTAAATTGGTGAAAAAAAAACGAAAATGCAGAACCAAAGACACCAAATTTTTGGAAGTTAATCTTCTTAGGCGGCGTTTCGATAATTGGACGAGAATTGACAGTGAAATTTCAAGTACGCGTCACGTTTTGGCACATGTCGTTACATGAGAGAGATGAAAGAAACAACTCTCTCTCTTTCTCTCACACTAAATCTTTATTTTTTAGGATGTATCACTGCTATTACGTGAACACGCGTATTTTTTTTTAAGTTTTGGATTATTATTCTAAATGCCTATGACCTTTGGAGTAGACGTGTTCTAAGATGGAGACCGCGAATCGGCAAACGTAAAGTAGGACGCCCAGGCTTGTGGAGCTACGATCTTTGCAGCGTGGCTGGCAGCAGCGGGATGAGAGTTGCCGAGAATCGAGCTGAATGGCATGCAATTGGAGAGGCCTAAGTCGATGATCATTATGATGGTTCTAAATGCTAACGTCTTTTCCTTTCAGATCGCAATTAGAAGAATCGCGCCAAGCCATGAGTGCTAACACATCTCGCGATAGAGTGCTCAACGCGATTATGAATGAACACAAGAATGGAAGACTACCAGGCATATTTGGACGACTGGTAAGTTAAAACTACAGGTTCCATCTGCGTATTTTGGCCTCGAGTCTAAGTTGAGTTTACAAACGATACAGTCCTCTTGCAATTGTGAGTTTTTCCAAGAATTTGTATAAAATGGCAAATCTGTCAAAAACTCACAATGGTCTCTCCATTGCAACTTTTGTAAACTTGGCCCTGAAATCTATCATGTTCGCACTGCTGGCCTCCTCTTGGTGAGAAGGAGTGGGCCGTAATCCACCACGCGGGCCCAGTGCGAGTTGGTAGATGTCACGTCTTCGAATTTTTGGTTCTAGGACATGCAGGTTTCCTCACGAAGTTTTCCTACACCGTTTTGAGAGCAGTGGGGATTAAATAATTTGCACAAAGTGAAACGCTTCTCTGTGTTCGAACGACCCACGACTCGTAAGTCGCGGCCGTTATTGCTGGACCACAACTGCTCTGCAAAAAAATAATGCGATATACCTGTCAAAACAGAATGTTGCGAAGACAGTTATTTTAGACATAGTTTATGAAAAGTGATCAAACACAAAACAAAAAACGAAATGTTTTTTGGATCGCATCAAAATTATTCGGGTTTATATGTTGCGCAGAAATTAGAGGTATATCCGCAAATAAGCAAAATTTCTTTCTTTTCTTTTTATTTCTCTTTCTTTCTTTCCCTTTAGATTAAAATAACAGTAAAGGTGGTCTCAAAACTAACACCAAACACTTCTTCCAGGGTGACTTAGGAGGCATAGACGCAAAATACGACGTCGCCATTTCAACATGCTGCCCCGCTCTCGACCACATACTCGTTGACAATGTGGAAACAGCACAAGCATGCGTCGAGTTTTTGAAGCGGCACAACATCGGACGGTCCACGTTTATAGCGCTCGACAATCAAAACCATTTGATTCCGAAGTACGAGGAACGGAAAACCTTGTAAGTTCATGTCCCAAAGTCGGATCAATATGCCTTTCTTTGTCTTCCTTTCTTTTCCTTTCTCTTCTGTCAAACGTCACAACTACCAATAGCTTGTTAAAAAACATTAAATTAAATTAAAGTGTATTTTGACGCATAGAGTTTGACAAAAAGTTCAGCCTATAGGCCCGGGATTCGACGAGGCTAGGTTTTGAGGTTAGGCTAGTAAGCTAGCAAGCTAGTAACTTTGGCTTCGTGTATACAGTACCAGCTTAACTTCTAGGCTAGTAAGGTAGTGAGAAATCTAGTAAGCTAAAGAGAAATCTAGTAAGCTTGTGAGAAATCTAGTAAGCTAAAGAGAAAGCTAGTAAGCTATTGAGAAAGCTAGTAAGCTAGTGAGAAATCTACTAAGCTAGTGAAAAAGCTAGTAAGCTAGTGAGAAATCTACTAAGCTAGTGAGAAATCTACTAAGCTAGTGAAAAAGCTAGTTAGCAAGTGAGAAAGCTAGTAAGCTAGTGTCTCTAGCCAGGAAAGTTTAATAGGATCGGGTTCTATTTTTGAATTTTCTATTTTTTTGCTTGTGTACTAGCCCCATGTAGCCGGCGAGGATAGTACCCAATCGTATCATTTTAGTCTACGGACTAAGTCACCGTAATTTCTATTTGCTTAAGGTTTACTTGCCAAGCCAGGACAGCAAGCCAGAATAGAATACAGAGGTTCTCTTTCACTGATACCTGTATGGCAATCTTCCAAAGCTCATTAATAATTTGCATAAAGATGCAATGGGCCGGCCATATTAGCTGTAGAACCGATGACCGTTGGGGTAGACGTGTTCTTGAGTGGAGAAAGAAGTGTAGGGTAGGACGTCCTCAGGCTTGGAGCGACGATCTTCGCAGGATGGCTAGTAGCAGCTGGACGGGAGTTGCCGAGAACCGAGTTGAATGGCGTGCAATTGGAGAGGCGTAAGTCCAGCAGTGGACTGTTGTAGGCTGATGATGATAATAATGGTGATAAATGTACCAGAGTGGTACTAATGTGCTTCTTTTCGCCAATTTTAATATGGAAATTTAACAATATTTGGATAACAGCTTCTTGGTTGTGATGACCACCATTCATTCTTATTTTACGGTACTTTCCTAACAATCGAAAATTACCGCCTCAAAAGCTTGCCATGCTACGCACATTTTTTGTACATTATTTCCGTTTTTTTTCAGCCCCGAGAACGCCCTGCGTCTATTCGACCTAGTAAACGTGAGAGACCCTCGCGTCCGTCCCGCGTTCTACTACGTGTTGCGCGATACTCTAGTCACTAACGAGTTAGAACAGGCGACGCGCATCGCGTATGGAAGCACACGATACAGAGTTGTGACGCTGAAAGGAGATGTTATTGAGATTTCCGGTGAGTTAAAATACTATTTTAACGGGGGACTATCTGATTTGCCTGGTTTAGAATCAACTTTAAATGGTACATTTTGTGTATTTTGGTCCTGAAAAAATATATGTCATAGATACATCCTTGCGTTAGAGAAATTAAATATACAAAACAAGATTAATTGTAATTAGCTGGATAAAAAAATTATACCCGACGGTCGATTTCAAAACCATTTTTCGTCTCATTTCCTAATTTGAATTCATAAACTTGTTTTCGAATATGTGATTATTTGTATGCGATATGATGACGTTTAAATGTTATCTTACAATTGTGATAGACATATTAAGTTATTGTCAAGTGCGAGTCAGAGTAAGATATTGTATGGCGGTACGAAACCCTTAGAGTGCCGCACTCTAAGGGTTCCGTACCGCCATACAATATTTAACACTACTTTTATTTATTTTTTAATTTATTTTATTGAAATTTAAATGATAACTTTTGAATGAATTAAATGTACCCCAGAGTGGTTTGACCAGACTCGATTAATCGAAAGAACTCCAAGAATCGCACTAGCAACATTCTTCATGGTGCGAAAAAGAAGAGAAGAGAAGATATTGCATATCAAGGAATAGCCTTGATATGCAATGTCGTCCTCCCTACCATTAAAGCGCCCCCCGGTATAGACCGGGGGGCGCTTTAATGGTAGGAAGGACGTGCCCTTAGTATAGGAAGGAGTGTGAGACAATCGAGTCTCTATGAAGTCTCACGACCCAATACTAATTGAAATTTAAATGATAACTTATTAAATACATTACAGGTACAATGACCGGTGGTGGCAGGACAACAATGCGAGGTAGAATGTCCAGTTCAGTACAAAAAGACACAAGCGAACAAGACCCAAGAGTTATGAAGGCTAATGAAGAAAAATTAGCTAGAATGGAACGAAGGTACGTCAACTTAAAGTCGATACTCCCTGACAAGGTTCGAGTAACGAATATTTGTAAGACGGTTCCAGGCCGGGATGGTGGTCTATTGAGATTACAATGGTTGGTAATAACGCAATCTGTTGAAACTCATCGGAAACGTCAACTAACGAGTGACGACCCTTAGGCACCAAATACTCTATTTGGTCAATGAAATTAATGATTTTTTTATTTTTATTTTAGTTAAATTCGATATTCGTTTAAAAATGGAAATACTATTTATTGTAAATGAGGACTTAGTGAGGTTGATACATCATTTGATTGATACAAGGTAGAGGAGGAGGAGTGTACAGGGTGGCAGAGTCGATAAATTTCAACTCAGAGGTTTCAGAATCACTGAATCCATGGTTACAGGTTGCGACCGATGATACTGCCAGCCAATATAAGAGGAAGTCTGTAAGTGGCACCGGTGACTGAAAAGTCTGGTGAAAATCGGTTGTCAGGGAAGGAAATGTCCCCAATAAATTATTGGCCTCAAATGTCATGATTTCATGAAATAGTCATTCAATAGGGCGGGGCGATTGGAACTTAGAGAGTTGTATCGACAATTTTAATATAATGAACCTGTGATAAACATATGCAGTCTTATTCATAAACCTGTCTTAAATTTTAATCAAATGCTAAGCAAATGTTTAGCCTAATTCTTATTCATAAACGTTGTTTAGCGCTAAGAGTTTGCTAACCAATTGATTAGTAGCTGTCAAATTTAAACACCATCGGTAGCTTGTTAAGAGGATGCTAAGAGGCAATATGGCGGTTTTTATTTGAGTCAGCTGATCGATTCAATAGGATTATTGTTTGCCTCGAGGTTATTTTGTTCCTAATTTCGAGCTGTGCCTTAGTAAATATGGAATTCGACAATCTTTTACGACCTTTCAGAACGACGCAGAAAAAAATTAAATCATTTTTAAACGCCAGCGGGAAGTAGACCAAGGAAGACCTACAAAGCTCGTTAAAATCCGTTACGAGAATGATTATCTACATTACATTTTCTTCGTTCGAAGTACCTACTCATGAGGTTTGAAAAGTATGAGTTTGTGAGGAAGCTCATAGGATATAGTCATTATCCAATGTGTTATCCCATGTGCCCTTAATCTTATGACGCCAGTTCTAAGGCCATAAACTATAAGAATAGCCACGTAGCACACAAATAACGAGAGACATTTTGTAGAAACAATTTATTTTGATATTTAATTAAGTAACATTTTTGTTATAAATTCCCGATTTTTGATTTCCAATATTCTTCTTACAAAGACATGGACTGTGCCATTCTTTTCTCATGCCACTCTCATTTCTCATCAATTCCACGTTGCCTCAGCCCTAATGGTCTCCTCCCTCCCCGTCTTTGCGGTTTAATAGTATTTGTGCTAGGTGCTAATAGTGGCTTTCATAGCAGCAGTCAAACTTGTACCTGTAAACAAGTATAATAATTGTTATTAAAAGACACTGAAACCCTGTTGCAACAGCGATAGGAATTAGGAAGTAATATATAATAGAGACAAGTACCTACATACATTTCCAAAAGAGCATATTCAAGCTAGGACATGAAAAATACATAGCTATAATCGGCTACTGATGTTCCATCAGTTTTACATTCATTTGGTCAGTTTATATTAGTAAGTTTAAATAAATTCAGGGATAAAAACCTTTTCCAGTTTACTCCAATTATTGGAGCTAATTATTTTCATTGCTACCATGTCAAATACAATGAAATAACGTAATAAATAATTATATTCAAATTAAAATTTTCCGATGCAATTTTTGACATACGTCTGTTAAAGTCACGACAGATACAAAAATCGTGGGTTTGACAACTTTATTCTTGAAATTCTGTTTTGTAGTCGACTATTTTGATTATAATCTGTGCTGAATACATAATTTCACCTCTATTCCGTTTCTCTACTAATCGCCCGCTAACTAGCGTTTATAAATAAAGAAAAGTTAAGCATTGATTTAGAGCTAACTAATTGGTTAGCTAAGCAGTGACTAACTAATGGTTAGCGAGATTTTTATAAATAAGGCTGATGTTTGTTAAGGTCCCGACTCATATTTGAAACAACGTAAAACCTGATACTAACCTGCAAAAAGTATTAAAATTTCGTGAAAAAAAAACGACTGAGATAGACTGCCTCGTTGGTCTAGTGGTCGCAAGCTACTGCTGAGCATGAGGTCCTGGGTTCGATTCCCAGGTCGGTCAAAATGTTATTGGGTTTTTCTATCTAGAATTTCTCAGTAGCAGCCCAGGGTCTGGATTTGTGCCCGGTTTAACCCCTGGAGTGTTAAGCCCACTCATTGAGCCCCGCCAAAAAAAATCAACACTGTCAGTCGACTCATTGAGTCAGAATGACGCATGTCGGATTTAATGGGAAATATTGCCTGTCTAGAGTATACCTTTCCTGCTCTCACTTACACAGAGTGTAGGAAATAGAATGGCAAAGGCATATGACATCACATGTCAAACATCTCCATACATTTTTTCTCGGGAATGTTCCACTTTCTGAAGTGCGCTTGTAAACAAAGATCGAACTCATTGAGTCGGTGTGACAGAATGGGAATATTAAAAATCGCCATCTTGTTTTTTTGGTACGGTCCTTTTTGATCTTTATAACTATTGTGATAAGGTTGCTTTTAGGTTGTTGGGGTCTTTCAAATTGACAATGAACTTTAAAACTATTAGTATAAGGTTGCTATTAGGTTGCTGCTGGCATTTTTTTTTTAAATTAACGACAGTTTTTTCGCAATAAATTGATTGTTTTAATTGTTGGTTTGCTTACTGATTTTGTTAGGCAACATGCTATTGTCTTATGTTTTTCTATTAGGAAATATCATCATAATGTAGATGGTAAATTTATATTTAAAATAAATTCAATAATAATTGCTCTACGATTCAAAGTATAAGAGGTTCTTTTTTAGCACCTATTTTCAAGGGCTTGTATTTTTGCTCATTAATCGTAAACTTAACCTTTGTTACAGCTAAAACTTTGTCTGTATTATGTTTGTGTACCAAACAACGTAATAAGATAATAACCTAAACCACGTGGCTTACAGAGTTCCCGTAATGAATGTGTAAACATACTCTTTTTTTTTGTTCGCCGCCCGGGTCGGCGATCGGAGGCATGCTATTGATAAGCTTATCTTATGAAAAAAATGGATGGAGATGTCTGTTATTATGATTGATTATTGTAAAATGATATGTTTTTAAGTATAGACTACAATATTTTTTGGAAAAAGTGCGTTATTTTTATAATTATGGCGTCTTTTGTACGAAAAATTGGGAAAAAGTCGCTCACCTTACTTTCAACTACGAATTAACAATAAAATACAAGGTAAAACTATACTAAACCATGTATTTTCAGATAGCATATTTCATATCAATTTCAATGACATACAGTTTGTAGAGCTACAATGCGTATTTTCTGAGATATAGACATTTTAGTGAACGCGTCGAAACCGCGCTATTTCACTCGCGCGGAGCTGAACAAGTTTAGTAAAGTGACGTAATTGGGGATTGTCAGTTGAGGGGATATGGCAAAAGGGGGGAGCCTTTTGCCATATACCATTATTACATGGACTAAAGTTGTGGGTGTACTATAAATGATAAACGATTTTTATTTCTGTAAGTGGGTTTGCACAAGCACTTTTACACGTAAAACATTTTTTTTTAAACTAGATGAGGTCGGCGTTTCCTATCTCACTACTCTGTGAAGAAAAGCCGAAACAAACTCAGAGGTCACAGTCTCTTTTATATAGGTACACCTCTGCCTAACCCTTCTGGGATTACAGGCGTGATGTTATGTTATGTATTCAAATTTAATTTCGCGGTTACTCTGGCGCTTTCGCTTTAAGGCATCCACAGGATAGCCCGATTAAGCAGCCGAAAACCTCATAATTTGAGGAAAAATTAAAAAAAAATTGCCGTCAGTATTGGATTTGACGGTAGCGCGAAGGGGATTTATTGCATAGTTAATCATAGAAGTCAGAATCTGCCAATACTGTTACCACTGCTGGGACTCAGGCCTCCCCACCTTGAGAGGGTTTGGAGTGCGGGTTGGTAAATGTCCCCATGCCTTTCCTCGTGATTTTTTCATTGACCGTTTTAAAAGCAGTGGCGATGAAATAAATTGCACAAATTATGGGCCCGCCTGGATGTGCCGTACAACCTACAACACGAAAGTCGAGACCGTTACTACTGCTCTCGTATTTCCATGTCTCAAAATCAATGTTATGAACCTCTTTGTAGGTTAGCAGAGGTATGCAACGAGCAATCAGAACTAGAAGAGACTTTAGGTGTCCTACAGCGGAGTGTACGCGAAGGAAAAATTACGCTCAACAAACTCAATATTGAGCTCAAGAGTTTGGCCGAACAAGTTCCAATTATGAAGGTAATTGAATATGTCTGGACATCTTGTTAATAAAAATCTTAAATTTATTCATTCGCTGACAGAAAGCACAGTCTACACCTAGGTTATACACAAGAGTACCTCATACCTGGTATAACGAAAGTGAGCACAAAGGGAGGAGTTTTAATAATTCTTCCCCTAAAGGGGAAAGAGATGAAAGTGTGTATGAAACATGATCCTTTTTCTCAGCAAGCACAAAGCATGTTTTACATAATTGCGTATTTTTTTTTCATAATACGTAATTTTTTTCATGGTTTCATATTACGTAAGTTGTTCAAGACGTATACGAACTCTTTTGTGTGCCGTCATTAACTGTTTATTTTTAGTTTCCTTTATCTTTTTTTTATTATTTAGCTTCTCTTGGCGTGTAGCGACCACGGGCGCTATCCGCGTGCGACGTGTTCAAATATAATTCTCCAAAAAATTAGTCATGCAAGCTTACCTTGGCATATAATAAAAACTTTCAAGATTTCAGGTTTCTCTAAGTAGTTTTATTATTGGATAAAGTTGTACGAGTTACTAATCATATTTAAGAAATGAACGTAATGTCAACGGCATGCGACCTTGGCTTAGGAGCAAGATAAATGAGCTACCGTAAACTTTTAATAGAAATAACATAGCTTATTAAAAAAGAAAAATAGAAGGATTTTTCTGTTTTCATTTCTAAAATGAAATTGGCCTGTCGCAAAGACTAGAACATTTTCTAGATATTATATCAGCAGCCTAATTGCGTAATACATTTTCGTAAACGTATTCGACTAATCTGTTTGATTTTGACAGTTCAACAACATTCATTGCGTAATTTACATTGTTGATCAGAATTTTTTATCGAACATATGAAGCAATTGATTGTGTATTACGCAATTATGGTACAGGTCTTGCAGGTCGGAAGACTAAACATTCCTCAAAGAATAGGCTTACGTTCGAGTGTGATGGAAACTGATTCAGTTCAGAGGATTTCAGGATTAACTCGCGCAGTCAGATGGAACGCTGCAAAGGAATACCGAATATTAAGAATTCTTTTTCCAAGCAGATGTTCGGGTTATGATTTTCAATAAACGCCGCCGTAACGATAAGCATGGGATATTTATTTTATAGATTCCGTCGGAGGCGTTTTGTTATTTACTCTTTTATTCCTTTTCTTTAAATAATATCTATTCTGTATACATCATCTTTACGTTTTGTAACTTTAATAGGTTGAATATGTCAACAGAATCAAATAAAACAACAAGAGGCTACGGTGGCATCCAGCAAGGTGGACCCAGAACAGAAAGCCGCCTTAGAAGAAACACTTGAAACTGCTCAAGAACAACTTGACATGGCTAAAGAGGTTGCTGGGAGAGTAAGTTATCTCCTTGAGTTCTGAGTTGAGCTACACGATTACAGTCGCTTCATGTAAAATACTGGTATTCAGCTGCATCCGGTTGGACTGGAGGCTGACCCAACATATTGGCAAAAGGCAGGGCAGATTAATTTGACTACTGAGTGCCAATTTCACCAACGTTACTGAATGCGTTCAGCACATCTAAAACGCTTTCAAGAGCTGTCAGTATCAATATTCCGTTGAAAATTATGACACTGACAGCCCTTAAACCTACTTTATGCGCTGATCGCGTTCAGTTTCATTGGTGAAATCCACCCCGAAACGTTTTAAATTGATAGAGCTATCTTTTCATGAAACAATTTCGGGAGTTGGTGCCATGAATCTAAAGTGAAGTATTTTTTTTTTTCAAATAGTGTCTCGCACCCTATAAATAAAACGAAATCGGATTAGTTACACCACATATAACACAAGAACTGCTTGACCGATTTTTATGATCTTCGAGTTTCTGGATTTGCCTCCGCCCCGAATTGCAGAATAGCTATTAAAATATGGAAAAATTCACGAAAAAAAAAACTGAGGCGATACGGTACGAAGTTCGCAGTTATACATACCGTCCAGAATGATGATCTAAATAATGGTATAAACTGCATCAAACTCCATTTTTACAATTTGACAACGGCCAAGTCACAGGAGCGTGTAAGAAGGAAAAAAAAATTGTGCGAACAATATTATAGAATGTGTAAAAGCTAAAAGAATTGCCAACTTATACACGTTTTAAAATAACTGTTAGAGAAGAATTAATCGAACACACAGGCACACGAAAAGCTACTTTATTTAGTACTATTTATTGAGTCCAAATTATATTTACAGGTGGAAGAAGATGTGAAACGAGTGGACATGCAAATATCGGCGGTCGCCGGCGGCAAAGTGAAGGATTTACAGAAAACTGTGAACGATCATGTCAAAAAGATTGATAAAATTAACTCGGAGATAACCAAGCTGAAGGTTGCTATTAATACTAGCAAAAGGTAAGTTTGAAAGACGGAATTTTAACCCACTTGTGTCACAATTATGCGGAAAAATATGCAAATTAATAACAATTTTCGTCAGTTGTAATAGGTATTGTTGGTGATTTGATTGTTGGTTTGTATTTAATAGGCTCCGAAACTACTGGACCGATTTGAAAAATTGTTTTACCATTACAAGCCGAAATTATGTCTGATGATCATGGGCCACTTTTTTTTTTCTTCGAAATCCACACGGAGGAAGTCGCGGGCCAAGTGCTAGTATAACTATATTGTTTTATGTGTGCGCACGCCAGTTAAGCTTCCAGTCGGCATGATTTTATTCAAGTCAAACTTCGCTTGCTATACATATCAGGACCACTCCTCGTCTTATAAAGTCGTAAAGGGGACGACCCTTTACGACTTTATAAGACGAGGAGTCTGACAATCACTTTTAGCAAGGGGACGTATTACCATTACCATTTCGTTACTGGGTTATGGAGGTCAGATAGGCAGTCGCTTCATGTAATATACTGGTATTCAGCTGCATCCGGTTGGAATCAAAATCAAAAGTCATTTATTCAAATTAGGCTGAGAATCAGCACTTTTCGAACGTCAAAATTACATAAGACAGTCCCCCAAAACGCCCGCCCGTCACCACTTCCTAGTGCTTTAGCTGGGAAGAAGAAGTGGCGCAACAAACTCCCCAGAAGCACAGCTGTTTGTTCTGTTAGAAGAACTGGATTCTAAACAATTGTAAGCAAATTACCAAAACATTAACTTAATTGCCACACGTCAGCTAGCCACGCCAATACAAAAAAAAATATACAAAAAATGAATGTAAATAAAACTTAAAACATAAATAAAAGCCTCTAGGCCTAAAGGGCATGGCAGCTTACATATGCAATACTGGATTTATTATACAAACAAATAAAATAAATAAATGATAAACAAGGACCATCAAAGTAAAATAAATTACTGTAACAATAATAAAACTATAGACAGCAAGACGACCAGGCACCACAAGCAGCACCCGTTCACGAGCATAACGCAAAGGTCAGCCATTACCCCCCTCGCCATATTTGAGGGAAGGAGGAAACCCGACCCGCGACGCTACCGCAAGCAGTGACATCTAAGGGAGCACGACGAACTTGCTGCCGGTTGCTCAGACAAGAATAATATTACCAATCGTCGAGGGCGCTAGCTAACCACATATTGCAATACAGCTCATTAAAAAACATTGTAACTTGCATTGTAATTGTTGCATTGTAAGTGGACTTGAAGCTGACCCTAACATAGTTAGGAAGAGGCTAGGTAGATGAATATCGTGTTTTTTTTTACGTATTTTCTTTCATAAATATCAAATAACAAATCATTGTTCACAGGAACGCAAAGAAATCGAAAGAAAAAATTCAACAGATGGAAGCTGATCTGAGAGAGACCGAGAGGAACTTGGAAACGTTGAACAATCAGAAGAAAGAATACAGTTTGGAGAGCGCGAAATTACAGAAGGACTTAGAAGACGTAAGTTGTCTATGCATGGCATGCCTTCTACTGGTTAGAGGCGCGCGGTCGCTGAGGGGGCTCGCGGGACTGCGGTATCAGCATCGGGCGTCGACGGCGCACTGTGGGCTGGATTCCGGCTTTCATAGACTTATAACCTTAATGTTTCAAGTGTCGACTTTTATGCTTGAATATGATTTGAAAGACCAACTACATGCCTAAATATATCATGATTATGGAATAATATAGGAAACAACACTAATAGTTAATTTTTTTAATTTTTATGGAGTTGGTAAGAAAAATCATGATATCTCCGCTCTCGCACATATTTTTATTTTTCAGGGGATGAATCTATATATTATTTGGAATTTTTTGACATACGCCATGACACGGCCAAAGGTGCGAGTTTTTTTTAAAAAAATTGACAAAGATTATTTTGTATTAAAAATATATACTTTACGTCTATAGGCATTGCTCGTTCGAAGATCCTGATGGAATCTTTCACCCTGCTCCTCACTAAAATCACCTAGATTTTGTGGAAATCGGTCTAAATGTGAGTGCAGGAAGTGGATTTTTATGCTCATGTTGCACCCTAACTCTTGCAAGTTCGATAGCATGGACTCAACAAGATTTTTTTCTCGGGTACGATAAAATGTAATGTTGGTTTCCGGAGTGAGCAATATTTTTTCTTTTAAACGAGATGCTAAAATCTCAGAAGCTTCTTTCGGTAAGTTTAGATCTCTTACTAAGTCATTTAGTTCTTTCTGATTAAATGGTTGAGGTTCTTGGATACATTGGTAGTCTGAATCAGAGTCTTCACTTGATGTATTTCGTTCGGGTTCACAGGAATTTGGATCATCAGAAGATTTAGATGTGCTGGGCTGTACCTCTCGTGGTTTTAATTGAGGTCGTTGAGCAGAAGGTAAGTTAGGATATGACCACTTATTTCGGTTTCCAGGGTTAATTCCGTTTATTTTCACTACGCAGAAGTAGCAATCGTCATGATGATTTCGAGGTTCTCGCCAAATCATGGGTGTTACGAACATTACTGCATCTCTTTTTCCACTGGACCATAACCGTAGACATACTACACATTTCTGGCATACAATATGAGGAACCCATGGCTTGTCCTGATTACACAATTTTATTTTAAAGTATTGATGATACGCAGTTTTTACAAAGTCCGATATAGGTTTTCGATATTTTGCAAATACATATTCACCACAAATGTAGCAAAAAGAATCAGGATAAAGTACACAACACCTTCTTGACGAAGCCATATCGAAAACAACAACAAAATATATTTCAATGTCCAATAAAAAACGCAACTATAAGTAAAAATAGTAATGGAGGGTAGTTAGCTGTAACAAAAGCTGTGAGAGAAAAATTGTTACCATATTTAAAAAATACGCGTTAGTTTGAGATAGAAACAAAAAAAAAATTAAAGGAAACAAACGATTTTATTGTTTTTGTTGACCAGTGTAATTAACTTAAAAATATACGGCTCGAAGGACCATATGTTGACGAATCTACGTCGAATGCTCAGTTCCAGGAGCGAATAAGTAAAATACGTGGACCAAATAACAAACTGGTGTAATGCATGAATGTACAAGAATTTTAAGGAAAACGCAGTGCTTTTGTCGTGGTAAGATTGTAAGTGACGCGTCGCTCGGAGCGCTCGGACGCGCGAGTGTCCGCGCCGCCCCCGTGCGCCCCTCAGCCGCCGTCGACGCCCGATGCTGATACCGCAGTCCCGCGAGCCCCCTCAGCTACCGCGCGCCTCTAACCAGTAGAAGGCATGCCATGCATAGACATAAGTCTTGTTTTAAATCTATTATTGGATAAGGGTGGATTTCACCAATGAAACAACGCGGTCAGCACATCAACTAGGTTTAAGGGGAGATCACTGACAGCCCTTAAACCTAACGGCCAGTGTCAACATTCCATTAAATCAAATGTCACTTCATCATTGACACTGACAGCATTTTTTTTTTTTTGGGTGGGAAATCAAATGACTTCTCCCGCTCTGGGTGGAGCGGGAGGGCGTGTCAGACTTTTACTGACTAAAACCCACCCATTCCTTCAGTTGCCTGTGCCAGGGCCACGGTTTCTCTTTCGTATTTCCCGCGACCCTGAGGCGTCGGCCCTATCGAACCCCGTCATCATGTGCTGACATCTCTTTGAGGCGCGCGAGGAACACGACACGCCGTCGCCCCGCGCCTGTTCCCTACCGGACGGCGAGCTACCCATTGCTCGCCGTCCGCAAGCCCGTGCCTACGGTGGCCGGGAATCTGCTGGCGACTCCCTCTGCCCAGGGCGTCTCACGCGGCGACTAGTGGGGGCGTGAGGGCGCAAGGCTCTCTCCCACACCCGCTCCGCCTCCTCCTTCGCGAGCATTACTGCTTCGCAGAAGGAGGTGACGGCTTTCCATTCTCTCTCGCTCCGTACCATGGCCTGGACCAGGGCCGGACGCGAGAGATCGCAGCCGCACACTAACAGCTCTTGAACGCTTTAGATGTGCTGAACGCTATCAGTTTCATTGGTGAAATCGGCACTAAGTATAGTATCAGGGATCACGCCTGTAATGCCTGAAGGTTTAGGCAGACCTGTACCTACAGTACACCCACATTTTGTCAGTTTTGTTTTAGTCCCATGTAATAGAGTGAGCCTATTGCCATCAAACGGGCACAAATCCAGACTCTGGGTTGCCACTAAAAAGTCACAGATGGAAAACTTACTTGCTTATAACTAACCAGGCCAGCTGTATTAAACTTGTTTTATATGTAACTAACTACACTTTTGCTTTGTTTGCTGTTGATCTTGTACATTGTTGTTATAGTTTTTACTTATTCTACATCCCTATGCTTCGTCATTGGACGACTATTATTTATGTTAAAAGCTAAATAGCATATAAGTGAACTGTATAATGTTCGTAAAGATTCTTTAAACCATAAAACCCATACACAATATGCCCAACCTGGAAATCGAATCCAGGACTTCATGCTCACCAGTAGCGCTCGCGACCAGTAGTCCAACGAGGCAGAACAAATATTGTCTTATGTAAATTATCGAGTTAGAGGGAGTCTTAAGCCTTTTACTAGCTATCCCAAACATGACCATATTGGTTTAGTAGTTTTGCTCTGAAAACTTAGCAAAGACAATCTCAAAGGGTGTAGTTTCAGTTGCGCAAGCGCACAACGTTATTTAAAAAAAAAATGGCGGCGCTCATATATCCCTCTCACTCGCAGTTCTAGTTCAACTCTCGCATTAAAATCTAATTTTTATTAACATTGTTTCCACTTTCAGCTCGACGAACAAATAAACGATGGTACCGGAGAGTTTTCGGGGCTGAAACAAGAGATTCAGAAACTTCAGGCCAAAGAAAACAAAATTAAAGCTGAACGTTTGGAATGTAACAATGCTGTGATGAAAATGGAGAAATCTATTCAAGAGTGTCAGGGTAAAACACCTATGTGGGAGAGAGAGGTAAATGTTTCTCTTAACTATTTGTTTCCCGCGGTCTCACTCATTTTCGCAGAGTGCCATCTTGGATTTTCATTTTGTCCTCACTATTGTCTTCTGCACTTCGTCGATACGCTAAGAAGAAGAATTAAGTACCATTTTATTTTCAGCTTCGAACTCTAAAACTCGAAGACCCAGGCATCGAAGGCATCCCTGGAATAGAGCCCGTACCTCCTCTAGCGCAGCACACTACAGAAGAGTTGGAAAACGCAGAAGTAGAAGAGTTGAGGGCCCGACTGACTGCGCAGAAGAACAGGATCGGAGATAAGAAGCCTAATATACAGGCTATACAGGTAATTTCTTGAAGAATGTACTTTAATGGCCTTCGAGAGTGATTCGCGATGTACGAATCGACATTTTAGTACCCGACTACGAACGCCAAAAAGCAGGGTAAATAACATCGATTTTCGTATCACCGAAGTCACACGGTTATGCCTTAAGCACAGTTAATTAAATACTACGTACATATACCCAATCCCCTATAAAGAAATGAAACCTCCCTAAGTCTGGCTATTGAGCTGGCAAATTTTCTTCGTCCAATTTTTCAACAGATGGCAGCATCAGCGACTTACTAATTACCTGAGACTGTAGTTTTACAACGCCATCTAGGAGTCGGCATACTTTTAAAACGTTTCGTGCAATCCTTTTCATAAAAAGTTTTATAGTTCCGGGTTCAGAAAAACATGTTATTAGATTTCTTTTATATTTCTATGTAAAAAATAAAAATAGTTGTTTGATTTAAATAAGTAACAAAATTGGAAACTGTCGTGACAGGACCAATTTAGTAAAACGCCATCTATTGCAATAAGCTCTAAACAAAATGATTAACAGATATTTTTATCATTAAAAGTGTTCGAATTTAAGAAAGGCTTCGTTTTATTTTATTTTTAAAATACATGCATTATTAGTGATATATCAGCACAATAGCAAATAGATAAATCAGCACTAAACAAGGAAGTTTTGACTTTTACCAATCATAATTCTGTCATAAATCGCTTTTTAATGATTGTTAATTCTGCCATCTATGATTTTTTTTCAGGACAAATTATAATTTGTTCGAGTTGAGGCCTTAAGGTAACTCCTCCGCAGTAGCCCGCCAAATTAAATTTTTCTTTGGTTTTTTTGCAAATTTGCAAAAAAAAAAATGCGATTCCCGACTGTAGGAATGATATATTTACTGAATAATAATTATACATTTCATATCAATTGTCATATGAAATATTCTGAAAAAATCTTAGGTGGAACAATTTTCCAACATTTCATATCAATTGTCATATGCAATATTCTGAAAAGTTCTTAGGTGGAACAAATTTTCAAAGTCTGACAATAGGTATGAAGACTAATATTTAAAATGTTCGAAAAATATTGTAATTTAAAAGAAGGCGTAGTAAAAATTATATAATCGAACAAATCTGTTAAATCAATGTAAATATGAGGAAGCTACACGCTTTAAAACTTTTTGGTGGAGATTATTCCTGTCCTTGTCGTGCAGTACGGACAATGTACGGCGCTAGTATAAAGTTACATAGTCGTGACATCACTTCTACAATAGTGCTGTCCTTGTCTAACACTTAATTTAAAACGTTTATAACTTGACAATTGTTTGTGCTTTTACACATCTTTCTATATTGTTTGCACTATTTGATTTGATGTAATAATATATATAAAAAAACCCTATTGATATGAAAGTGAGGACGTAAAACAGAGCTGCAAAATCTACTGGCTGGCTGAAATTTGCAGCGAAATGAGTTAACCTACCGTCACAGGGGCGGGTTAACTCTTGTTGCTAATTTTTTTTACGTTTTATATATTTTTCTGTTAACTTGTATGACCTGTTTCCCGATTCTGGCTTGACGTCGATTTCCGGGACACCCTATAAACGAACTAGCTTCTACCCGCGACTTCGTCCGCGACCCGCGTGCTTGTTCCCCCGATCCACCCCGTGGCATCGCATCTCTCGCCCGCGCCATTACTTTGTTTTGTTTCTGTTCTCTAGCAAAGGGAAAAGGCAGAAAGAACGCTAAAAAATCTTCATAATTATTTTATTGTGCATAAATTGCCTTTCCTTTCAGGAATACAAAGCCAAAGAGGAGCTGTACCTTCGTAGGGCGGCAGAGCTCGACGATATAACGACTCGAAGAAATGATATGAGAGCGCTCTACGATCAACTTAAAAAGAAGAGGACCACTGACTTCTTGTGTGGTAAGCGTTACCGTATCATGTTGTATTTCAATGTTTACCTTAATTCAATGCATAATGACTTGATGCATGATGAAAAGTTTAAACATTTTCGCTGCTGCCATCTTGACCTCTCAATCGGCTTTAGCACCCTTGAAAACTGAAAACGACAACAATGATAAAAAAAAACGCAGCCGCCGTCTTGGATTTACATTTTGACCGCTCTATCGGCTTAAGCACCCTTGAAAACTATGAAAACCACACCCGTGATGAAAAAATAAAAAATTCGCGACCACACGTTTCGACTCGGCGGGACCCGCTACTGACAGCACAGCACCGCGACGTTCGCTTTGGAGTCTCGTCGATGCGCGCCTCTGTGTGAGTGTGCCCTTTCGAACGTTTGTTCGTAGTTTCTCTACTGTCCAAATTATTTATATTGTGCTATTACTAAGCCTCCGCTGTCCGTCCGTCCGTCTGTCCGTCGGTGGTCATGCACCGTAATATGTAGACAATTGAAAATTTCACTGAGTGTGTGTATATCTATTGTTACTATAACAACAAATAATACAAATTAAATAAAGTTAAAAATTTAATGGGGTTTCATAAATTAAACTTTTTTGACTTGTGGTTTGTAACCTAGACGTCTCGGGACCCAAACCCTATCCAACGCGCACTTGAGCGGTATCTTTTCTTCTAAAATCTTATGGGCCAATTAATGTACTTAATTTATTATATTCATCTGTTATAAAGAAGGAATACAAAGCCTTCCCTTCTAATAAAAAAAAAATCGGTTTATTTATACTACTACTGTTCGACAAATAATAAAAGACAGATCCCAAAATATTGTCGAATGTTTGTGGAATATAAAACCTTATTTCTATTCAATTACTTACAGGTTTCAACACAATAACAGGCAAGTTGAAGGAAATGTACCAAATGATCACTCTGGGAGGCGACGCCGAATTGGAGCTGGTTGACTCGCTGGATCCGTTCACTGAGGGTATCATTTTCAGGTAAAAATGTAAATGAAAACGTAACCTGTAGATCACCCACATTTCGCCAGTTACGTTATGTCCCTTATAGTAAGGGGCGAAACTATTGGCATCAACCCGCTACTAAGAAATTCCAGATAGAAAAACCCAATAACACTTGGGACCTACTTGGGAATCGAAAACAAGGCCTCATGATCGCAGCAGTAGTGCGACCACTAGACCAACGTGCAAATAATTGAGATTTCAAGTAAAAGCGCTTTTTCACCTGACGCATGTATGTTTTTCACACGTATCTCTGTATCTTTTTATGTGGGATTCATTATATCCTCGAAGCATCGTAATGGCTATATGGATTTTAAATACATGAGGTGTTCTTACTTTTCAAACAATCAGCACTCGTAGCATGTCCAACCCGGTCACGGTCTATATAGAATCGACAAAATTACAGATTTCTTATGTCCATTTCTCTATTTGTCGATTCTTCGGTCGACAAAACTCGTTTCTATGGTCTTCATGCCACGCGTGCTTTTGATTTCCCCTTAAGTAGAAACATATGTTTTAGCAGGCGAAGTTACACTCCTGCCCATCCAATACTCCCTATTACATGGGACTTAAGCATAACTGGCGTAATGTGGTTAGTATAGGTACACCGTCTCTGTGTTCGCAAAACTAATACTGCCTTAATGTAAAAGAGTATTTTTTATATGGCAACAGTCGTTTATAATAAATTCGCAAGAGGCTAAAAAAACATGTTAATTTTTTAAGCAGAAATGAAAAAATATGGTATTTATAATGTCTCAGATTTTTTTACAGATAAATTTTGCAACTATGTATTATGCAAACATTTTCATTACCTACTATCTAAATGTTTTGTGACCGAGAAATAATTCTAACTTGCCGTCATGACATAACTCTACAATAACTTTATTAATGTGTTTCTGACTTATAAGAGTTTATTTTTAATTTTTCCAGAATTTTTTATATTTATTTTTGATTTTTTATTGTTTGCTGAATTCACTTTAAAATAATTATATTGGCTTGGAGTTAATTAGTAACAATCGCAGTTATTCATATTTGAACGCTTTATTATGTGCCAAACATGTCCGAACCTGTTTTTTTCTTTGTTATCCTGCAGGCACCTTTTTTTCTTATAAGTGTACACGTTTGAGAAAAAAAAAACTAATCTTATCTTACCTCTGCCTAACCCTTCTGGGATTACAGGCGTGATGTGATGTTATGATATGTCTGGGCAAATAGGTACTTGAACTTAAAGCATTTTTTTTCTATGAATGTACCAATTTTTATTAGATTCATTTAATAATGAATGCAACAATCATTTTGCATGCTACTTTTTAGCGAATGTTTTAGAAATTTTAAAAATCTGACAATCTTTAATGTACACAATACTTGCGAATAAAACTCATTTCATTTCATCATGTTTACAGTTGTCTGTTGATGTTATCATAATGTCATTTAATTCAGAAACAAAACCAATACTGAGCACACCTCTTTTCCTTACAGTGTCCGTCCCCCAAACAAATCATGGAAGAACATATCGAATCTCTCCGGCGGCGAGAAGACACTATCGTCTCTAGCGTTAGTGTTTGCGTTACATTACTACAAACCAACTCCACTCTATGTCATGGATGAAATCGACGCTGCGTTGGACTTCAAAAACGTGTCGATTGTCGCTAATTATATTAAGGTGAGTCATCATAATCATAAATATTTATTTGCAATAGGTATTGGCACAGTGTTAGTCTTAAAGTTGCATAGTCAGACATTTGACATGCAAAACATTGCGAGATATTCAATACATCAGTGTTTGTAACAAAACTCCTCCGAAACGGCTTGACCGTTTCTTATCAAGATTTTGTGTGTAAATTCAGTAGGTCTGAGAATAGGACGTAAACTGCATTTAAAAAAAAGGTAAAATTTTTGTGTTTGCAAAAATCCTCCGAAACGGCTGGCCCGATTCTCACGAAATTTTGTGGATTGTTTTGTGAACGTGTTTTTTTGTGTTGTATGATTTTGTAGTCTGAGAATGGGATGTAAACTATTTTTCAAAAAAAAAAAGAAGCAAAACAATGCTTTCTTTAAGGGTGTATACCTGAAATAAAATGATTTGATTTGAATGCTTGCCGGGTCAGCTAGTTTAATATAATATTTATGTCCAATGGCATGCTTTAAATGCTAGTTTATTATTCATTAACTTTACCATACATAATTACATACGTTCAATATTAATTATAGTCACATTAATTTAAAACATCACATCATCAGCTGCCCGGCCTTTCCCCACATATTTTAGGGTCGACCAAAAGTCCAACCGGATACAGCTGAATTCTATTTATTTTTATTTATTATAGAGCAACTGCCTGTTTGAAGCACACAACACAGTTGAACGATAGCATTCCCCGTCTATACTAATATAATCACGGAATAGAAAAAACAAGTGGAAGTGCCCACACAGCTATCACGCGCGTGTCACAATTATGCGGAAAATATGTAAAATAATAACAACCTTCGTCCGTCGTAATAAGACTTAATTTTGTATGAACAACAAATTTAACTTTGACGAAAAGCTTACTTGTTGTTCATACAAAATTAACACTTATTACAATATATGAAAGTTGTTATTAATTTACATATTTTTCCGCATAATTGTGACACACGCGGGTCAACAAACGGGCACTTCTACTTGTTTTTTCTATTCCGTGAATATAATAAAGTCAAGCTCTGGAACTACCATTCGGATTTTACATATACTTCTCTTCGCGTTTGATAGCCAAATTCTTGAGGTTGGTTATTTAGAATCTCGCGACAACCCTTAGAGACGAAAAAAAAAAACAAACTGCGGGTGAAGCAGCGGAGCACAGCTTTTCAAATCATAAGAGTATTTGTTTACGTTAATTGATGGCAAAGTTGACAGCAAACATTACACATACATACCTTTCAATCCTGAACTCAGCAATGCTCCACCATTGCCACATTTCATACAGTATTTTAATCTCAAGAAGTGACGCGCGCTTTGCTTGTGGTAACCAAGTGTACAAACAGGCTGTGAATGTGTGAGTGAAGACGAGTAGCGGCAGCACGTAACACCCACACACACCCACCTCCAACTTCGCCATTGACTCTCATTGACGGACGGTACCTAGAGCTCTTGCGCTCACACACACACACACGTTCACAGCGTGTTTGTACACTAGGCAGCCACAAAGTAAAGCGCTCGACTCAAAAAACGGAATATATATATTATTTCTCCTGTCGCAACTAACTGGATATTTGTCATCACTGTCAAAATAATTAACTTTTAGAGCTCTTGCGCTCATACACACACACACACGTTCACAGCGTGTTTGTACACTGGGCAGCCACAAAGTAAAGCGCTCGACTCAAAAAACGGAATATATATATTATTTCTCCTGTCGCAACTAACTGGATATTTGTCATCACTGTCAAAATAATTAACTTTTAGGAATACCTCAAAAATCATTTAAATTAATGGTAATGCGCTAAAGAAGCCCGCGAAATACAATTTTTTAAACGTTATTTGTTCAAATTGTCCTATTTGATGAAATCATCACATTTGAAGGCCTTAGCACACCTCCGTCTCGAAAATAATGATGGGAAACCGCTTTACGAATTCCGCTAAACAAAAATTACTACATATGTCGCGATTCGAGTTGCGGGCAGCCGGAGCAAAATGTCGTCACTTTCAACATTAACTTGTCGATTGCAACAGATACGTGCGAAACAAACTCGAAACCGCAACATAATAGCGGGCTCAGAGCTGAGGTGTAGTGAGCTTATAAACGAGTTTTGTCGACGGAAGAATAGACAAAATAGACTATAGGATAGACAAAATGACAGATTTCTTTTATTCAAAACTCGTTTCTATGGTGGTCATGCGTTTAAAAGTCACGCAGGAATGAGAAAGAAACATAATCAAATCCGTTCGTTAGAACAGGCAGTTTCGCTTGTCGTATACCGGACAAGTCGTGGACGAACTACTGCGGTTTCGCTGCTATGGTTTCGCGGCGGACATGTGATACCCGCCTCAAGTAGTCAATTTATTATGGATGTTGTCATTTTTATTTTCATCTCAAAAAAATGTTTGTTTTCAATGATTACAAACAGTAATCAGCTTTGTTTTTCTTAGTTTTGTAATCGATGTATTTTGTATGCACGTGTTTCTGTGACAAGTAAATCAATTTTTCTCTTTCTTTCTTTCTAAAAATAAAACAAAAAAGCAAAAAAAAAGCCAAGTTATAAACGTTTTAAAATAAGTGTAAGACAAGGACAGCACTATCTTAGAAGTGACGTCACAACTATGTAACTTCATACTAGCGCCGTACATTTTCCGAACCACGCAAGGACGGGAATAATCCCCTCCAAAAACTTTTAAAGCGTGTCTTCTTCTTCATATTATATCGATTATCGCATTTTTACTATGCATTTTATTTTTTAAATTACATTATTTTTACGAACATTTTTTATATAAGTAAGTCATCATCCCTATTGCAAAAAACCATCATCATTAATTTTCCATTTTCTCCTTTCAGGAACGCACCAAAAACGCCCAGTTTATAATAATCTCACTACGATACAACATGTTCGAGGTGTGCAACCGTCTCGTTGGCATTTACAAGACCGAAGACTGCACCAAATCCGTCACAGTTGATAACAAACTCCCTCGACCGATACCAATGGCAAACGAAATTTTTGTTATTTAAACAGCAATTTCGTTATGCTATGTAAATAAGGTTCACTTTAGTGTGTGATGAGATAAGAATTTTACTAACTTGGGTCGTCATTTCAAACTAAGAAATAGATTGGTTATTTACATTGTCTTTACGCTAACGTCCATACTACGTTGAATACACCGGTTCTCGTCCGATCACTCGTAGTTAAGCAACCTCTTGCCCGTCAGTACAAGGATGGGTGACCGTCTGGGAGACCGCGTGACGTTGGCTTTTTCGTCATTTTTTCCTAAAGAACTTTTTAAATCAAATTATCTGCTATTTACCGTCATTTTGTGCAAGTTTTCAATAGAATGCGTAGAAAAAAATAGTGTGAACTTATTACGAATGCGTCTCTTATTTCGATCACTTATTGTAAGTTAGTTTGTATTTATAACTACTATATTCATATCCTTATCCCATTTTATTAGGGAACGGCGGAACATAATCTAGCCGTTATAGGGTGAAACCCCCAATATCAGTTTTTTAAGCTGTATTCCGCTATTAATAGCACAGATATTCGGCTTATAAAATGGTACACGTAATAAAACAATTATATCAAATAAAAAACAATAACAGTTTAAAATGTGTATTTATTTACTTCCTTTTAGCATGTACGTAGGAACCTCTTAAAGCAATATAATTTAGGCTTTTCGACCTTATTGAACTGCAAATCAAATAAAATTAATATGGTGTTTCTCCATTTTGGAGATAAAACCCATTCCGGTGGCACATGGTTTTTCGGAAATAATAAACACAGACGAAGAATTTACAGTTCGGTTATTCCGTTGATCCAGCTCAACATGGAAACTCATGTCTGTGAATCTACCCTAAGCCTGTAAATTCCGTTTATCAAACTGGGCGTGAGCGTTCTAACTTTTAAACCATGGTTAAGTCAAGAAGTCAGTTTTAATTACTGTCATAATACGATGCCTGTCACTTACACGTATTCAATCACGGGAGACGGCTAATTGCTGGTGTCGACCAGGAGAGGGATTAAGCACTCTGCTTGTGGACCGGCCGAATGTGCAGTGCGCTGTGCCAAGTTTGCTGATGAGGCTAAAGGTGATGACCAGGTATGCGCTTGCGCTGCATGCTGATGGTCAGGACAACCGTTCAAGCCGTGGTTGCTGGCTGGCTGTGTGACTTGCGGGAGTGATGATGATGATGACGTCACGCTGAAGTAGCTGCACGAAGGCTGCGATGACGTTCATACTTGGGGTCACCAGTGAAGAGATATGAGGAACAGGGTATAAAGCTTACTCATACTCTTGGAAAAGGGAGGATCCTCCGACCGGATGTCGTATCTGGTGGGCAACTGCCCGACGATTGTTATCGGGAAGTTGTATATATGCTAGCTGCGCGGTAAACTCTGAGTGTGCGATGCAGGATTTGTGTGACATCTGTGTGATGCGTTGTTCGCATGTTGCGGTGTAGATGCCGCCACAGCCACATAAAGGGAAAACTATAAAAACTAGGATAATCGAAGATCTGGAGTACCTGGTGACCCTGATTAGAAAACACAAGAGCCCAACCAAATTATTAGAGATCGACATACCGCCTTTACAAAAATATTCAACTTGGTGGGCCGCTTCATTTGATGTCAAAATCGAAGGGCTGAAGTACCTATCTGATGAAAAACCCTCAGCTGGTCTCAGCATCACCATATCTCTAATACATTAGAGATATGGTGATGCCTCCTTCTACTATTGGTACAAAAAAAATCGACTGTCATTGCAAAAACCCAGCGTACTGGGACACATCTTCAAATTTATTCTAGCCTATAGCGTCCCACTGCTGGGCGAATGCCTCCCCTTCTGCTTTGACCACATTTCTACAAAAATAAGTGAAATCCCACCAAAAATATTGTGTAAAAAACTAGCCAAGTCTCGATGGAGCTGCAAAGACAAAGTCGTGCCAAGTCTAAGGTTCCTTACTGCGATTTCTTTATTATTATAGTTAAACTTGGCCGTTGAAGGGTACACAAGGGTACAAAACCAGGTGCTCCATGACACCATTGTACCAATCTGTCGCCAGAACCGCTACCCATTGACGATGGAAAATTGCCACTTGGAAAACGTTGATTCAATAACCAGTCAATTGTAGGCTTGGTAAAGCTGCGTATTTCAATAATACTTATGTATAGGCGAGCCTGAACAAAAAGTTAAAAAAAAAGATTTCCAGTACAGACGGACTTCTAATCATTGATAGAAGTCCGTCTGTAGGTACGTCTATTTTAGATCGGTGGTCGATTTGACGCTCCAAAAAGAAGAGAACAGAAGTCCGCATTGTCAATGCTGAATGTATGTGTTGCACAATCAACAACAGCCTAATATGAGACACTAGCGTCCAATTACCAATACCAGTATGGGCTAATATCTCGCTTAACAAACATAGGTAGTTACAATAGATTTAACACTACGTGTAAACAAAATTGACTTGTACCCACTAACGTATAAAGAGTGTTCAACGGCCAAGTCACACAACATTAACTATAATAATAAAAAAATCGCAGTAAGGAACCTTAGACTTGGCAAGACTTTGTCTAGATTTCATTAGTTTTTGGAGATAAACAAGCAGCTCCATCGAGACTTGGCTAGTTTTTTACAAATGTTTTTGGTGGGATAAAGTTTACACTGATATGATTCGGGCCTCGTCTCTGTGAGAGGACGGGCTGCTTGCAGTCCACGACGCTCGCTCAGTGCGGATTGGTTGATGACACATGTCATCCAATCTCTGTCATCTCGGCACACTGCAACACTACATAGTGGTGAAGTTTTGAATTTACTCAAGCTAAACCGTAGTTTTTACCACAACAAACGTCAAACTTTGCTCAAGGTACTTCAACGGCAGACAAAAAAAGTACAAAAGATTGCATGCTTTCTGAATAATCGAGTACGGCGTTCAACCAAGCAAGCGGCGTGACCGCAATCAAATCCTTAGCAGCTGTGAAATAACAAAATTATAAAATGATGACTAGGTCGACCTCTAAAAGCTACTACGTACGGCTAAGCACTAATTGTGTAGTGGTATAGTGCAGCACCCTAATTGAGAAAACGTACTAGAATTAAGAATGTAACACATTCTTAATTCTAGTACGTTTTCTCAATGCGATTTCTGGAATCCGTACAGTTAAAGAACACTTGAAAGTGGCGCCCACATAATATGTGATACATTAGTATTACGTATCTGGGCTAGGCTAGAAACAATGAAAATGATCTGGACCACCCAGTTATATGTTTTATTAGATTTAGCTGACTGATGTGGGATCCCTTCTTTTCGCATAATCTTTTTATTTAAAAATGTAACTTTTACCATATAGCGCTTATGAAATTTCTCCGTCCTAAAAATCTATGTAAGCCACAGAATTTGGCAATAGCGATACTTTACAATATTTCTACTATTAGTGTTGTACTCTAAAATCTGAGATACATTTCTTTTGCGCCGGGCCTGGGGCAATTTGGCGGATCTCTCTTGTAAATTTTACAAGTGTCTGTTTCACAAAACTCTCAAGCTACAAATTTGCGAAGATGTTTTTTTTTTGGTGTGTAGGAGGGGAAAGGCGTGAGTTTGTGAGTATGTATGCCTTTTATTTTAAAGTATTCTTTTTTGTATTATTTTAATGGATCATGTGGTCTGCAATTAATATTTTTATAGATATGGGGCCGTTCAAGTATTACGTAAGCACTATGGGGGGGTGGGGGGTCTTTGTTTTGCTTATTTTGGATGACATGGGGGGTAGGGGAGTCTAGATGATGATTACGTCATCGGTAGTTATTTACTTTTTACACAAATGTGCAACCCTCACATTGTCTATGCTTGAAAACGAAACGCATTTTCAAAAATCTAATCTTTATCCTAAATCTATTTTCTTATTTTTAAACTTATAATTATAACATTATAATTACAATATATAAAAAATACATTTATAATTGAAAAATGTTTACGTAAGCATGGGAGGAGGGGGTAAGAGCTTTGCTTACTTTTGCTGACAAGGGGATGGGGGGGGTAAATGATTGTAATAAATCTGCTTACGTAATATTTGAACGGCCCCTATATAAAATAAAGAAAAATACACCAAAACAACTGTCTTTTTATTTATTGTTACAGAACATCTCAATATACATAAACGTTATACATTAACATACATTATACAATTCTCTTAGAACAGCGAACAATGCTTGGAGCGCAACAACTTTGGCGGGACGTAGCACCGACCGGCGTATGTACTCACCCTTTAGAGCACTGACCAGCTGGTTCACCGCAGTCCTGTCGTAGTATGGATTTACTAGAAACTCATTTAGGTATGTAGGGTGTGGCTAGGGTTGAGCTACTATCTAAAATAGTAGTTTTTTGCTATAATAGAGATCCTACCAAAACTTTTTTTAAAGTTGGCGTAACTACTATATTTTCATTTCAATACGAAATGGCGAAATAAGCTCAAACATAGTTACTAGTAATTTATAAAATAAAGGCGCAAAGAATCAAAAATATGCATTTTTTTAATGATACTGAAATTTCTTCATTTTTTTCGCAATCTAACTTTTATTTTTTACAGGCAATAGCTTCGAAAATACTTTAATAGAAATTTTTAAAAAAAGTTGGCAACCCTAGGTACGGCTAGGTACCTGCTTAAGGTTTAAGGCGAAAACGCCAGGTCAGCCCATTAAATTCTTATTTTACTACGTCTTTTGCAATTCGCAGGTCACGTTGTGTGGATAAAAAAAAACAATTTAAAATGATTCGCAACCGCAAGAAATAAGTATCGTTAAAACAATAAAAATACAACTGTCTAAAACTAGACTAACTATCATTACAACCTACCCTCTCTTTCAAAAATTGGCCTAAAAGTCATTCGATCGGTTTTTTATTTGAACTAATAGGTATTATATTTTTAAGTAGATACATAAATAGATGATTTTAATTCTGTAAATTTATTACGTTCGTTCGTTCATATTTGTTACAGCCGTGAATCAACTTTAGATCAAAGTTTATCCTAATACTTACCTGCAAATTGGAAAAACATAAGAAAATTTGAATTCTGCGGGCAACCTCAGCGCATTCCGTAGAAAAGGACCAATAACAACCTATCAACATACAAATTTATCAATTATCGACTATTAAGTCATTGAGAATAGATCATTCTCTGTACCAAAAGTATCTAATGAAAATATAAACAAATGGATCCGAAAACGTAATTCATCATCATCTACTTCGCTTTTTTCCAACTACTGCGTATCTGACCTCCACAACCCAGTTACTGGGTAATACGATACCCCTTGGTAAGACTGGTTGTCAGACTTTCGGGCTTCTGACGACCAGTAACGGCTGTCAAAGATCCACGAATGACAGCCGGGACCAACGGCTTAACGTACTTTCCGAGGCACGGAGGGTTCTTGGTAAAAGCAAAGTACCAACCGCGGCAACCTGATCAATCGACGCGTGCGGCTGTTGCATGTCGGTTTCCTCACGATGTTTTCCTTCACTGTTTCGAGAGCAGTGGTGATGAAATTATTTATACAAAGAAAAGTACCTGCTTGGGATCGAACCCACGACTTACCAACTCGTAAGTTGGGGCCGTTACCACTGGACACTACTGCCCTCTTTATAGAGCGATTGTGGAAAAACTCAACCTGAAAAGGTTTTTTTTTACATTTGCAACAGATACTTTTGGAATAGACATGATATTCTACGCTGTAGAATTACTGACTGATTAGGACTGTTTTTCAATGGTCAGATAACTTGTATCTGAAGAAAATAAAATACGCTTAGATAAATGATTGGTTTCGCTGCTCTCGACTAGATACCGCGCTATCTAAAAACAATAGAATGAAAGCGGCTACTCATTATTGTAATCTGTGTAAGACACCGTCATTTGACGTTTTTCAGTTGACATAAACAACTAGTGTGCGTGAAGAATTGTGTTACCAGCTGCTCAACTGTTACCCGAGTTAATGGGAAAAATATTGTATGCTGTGGTCTATTGGTTAAGTTATAAATGTAGCTCAATAATTAAAATGAACAATAAATTAAGCGCGATGCGCGTACAAACAGATATATTCTAATGTATTCTCTCACGTATCCTTCATCCCTTGATTTCTTTTTTGCAAATATTATCGATTTTGAGACACGAAGTTTACATTTCAGGAACATGGGTCCGAAACACGTTTTCTTTTAGATCAATCAGCTGATTTAGTATGGGAAGACGATTTTTTTTTTTTCGATTCATGTTCCTTGGGGAAAGTTGTTCAGTTTCATGGGTAGAATCACACTTGGAAATTGTGTCAGCTAACATTTTTAAACCTTATGTGTATAGATTACAAAAATAAACATTATTAATTTATAGAACTAGTTTAAGATTACAATAACTAGGTTAGATACATGAAATAGGCTATATATGTGTTTCATAAAATACAAAACGATCAATTCACAATATAAAAATCTATGGGGAACTTGACTCTTGTATACGCGGCAATACTGAATAGCGTTCTAAGGTTCATGTTATATGTTGTTTATATGTTGAAATTTCGAAACTATACGATTCTTACTCATGGTATGTGGTCCCAGTGTCCTTCTTATTTCTTGTAGAATTATTTTTACTACGCAAACTGGCATTTTACTTCGGATTATGCCCAAAATTTAATAAAACATTGGGTACGAGCACGTCACAGACAGCTTGCAGTGTGAGTGTGACTGGGTACGCCGAAACAACTTGTGAAATGCGGCAACAGCCGTATTGGACAAGTACGCTTGCGGTATCTAGTCGACCGCAGCGAGACCTATCATTTATCTAAGGAAGGAGGTTTTGAAAAAAATCTACACGAAAGTTGTCAAACCCCACCCACTATTACATAAATAAAAACTTACAATTCAAAAATTGGCCTCCACTTCTTTCTAATCCGCCCTACTCCTTTGCGCTACGTAGTTTTCACCATAGTGATGATCTTGATCTTTAAACCCATTAGTTCTACTCACGTATAAGAAAAATGATTGAATTTCATACATTTAAATGCTGCATGCAGTGCGAAGTAGGAAAGAATTGGTGTGAGGAATGCTAATAAGAGTTTAAAGAACATTCGACTAAACAATTAGTGACGTAAAAATATGCAATATGGAAGCCATTTTTATAATATTGGCCGCTGTTGTTTGGCCTAAAATCTAAAGTTCCTTGGCTATAAAGGTGATTTTTGTGCAATTAGATATTCAAATGACATATTAAATGGTACGGTATACGATTCTCGATCTTTGAATCTGTAAAATAACGTTCAATTTAGATTTCAACGTGGAGTTAACTACATAAATATCTATAAAATTGAAATAAGGATAGAATTTTTCACGATTAAACGTGATTCTCGATCTTAAATCTGGAAAATAAGGTTGAAATTCGATTTAATCGTGGAGTTAACGACATCTATCTTATAAAGTAGATATAAGGATATAATTTAACACGATTAACTATAGAAGGTGATGACCTGAATAAATATCTAAACATATTCCGTAATACGTTTAATAAATAATTTCAATTACATACATACATTTATGTAACTTTCAGTTCGGATATCACAAGTTCAACATTTTTCAAATCAGGCTGTTTATAAGAATATGTCTGGATACATGTGACATACATCTATTTAATACACGCTGACTTTAAAAGAGGGACAAATAAAATTATTAGTGCTGATTCTATTGTGTACCAAGTAAACTTAATTGAGGCTATTTCTGTCATTTTTCTTTTTAGAACTAAAATGTGCATACGAATTTAGACATTTATGCCGCCAGTTTGCTACATTCTTCTTCGTAGCGTCTCGTTGGCAATCGAATGGACTCTGCCCAGATTTTGAATACGTGTTTGGCGCCATGAGTAGCTCCTGTTGCGGGCAGGACACGTTATTAAGTGTCCGATCGTTTAAAGAACAGCACCACATTTAAACTTCAAGGCGGAGTCATGTATACATTTTGAATTTGTTTTAATAATAAAATCCTTCGAGATATTTATTTTCATATAACAAAGTCTTATCAAACTTGTAACAGGTATATTCCGAAGTTGTCCATATCAGCGGCATATTTAAAAGTCAGCGTATATTGCTAAAGAATACTAGTAATGTGCGGTGCAAATCACTAATATCCTTGCTCACCCAACCAAGCTAATGCTTGATCAAGGGGCTCGCTAAAATAGTTCCACGACTCAGGACACAGAGTAATCAACAAATGAAGTGTTACAAAGTTAATACACGACGTTTAACGTGTAACAGTAACAAGCCGGATTATTGGGCAGCGATAGTCCAATGACAGGACGTTTCTTGTTTTATCAATTCTATGTCACGTGGTTATCGTAAATCAATAACCAATCATATGTATCCAATAGGGATGATGTCAAATATTAGAAATGTTCGAACAAATAATGTAATTGCAAAAAAGGCATTTATAACACTTTTTTAATGTTTGCACTATTAAAATTGTCATC
Source organism: Dasypolia templi (assembly GCA_963555695.1). Taxonomy (NCBI): domain Eukaryota; kingdom Metazoa; phylum Arthropoda; class Insecta; order Lepidoptera; family Noctuidae; genus Dasypolia; species Dasypolia templi. The sequence continues at coordinate 8,917,143 of OY743158.1, read as the reverse complement.
ATCCCCATAATAACCTATAGTTGCCTTAGTAAGCGAGCAATAGTTATCCATTTGTAGTATATTTGGATATCTTATCGGCTAGAAAGGGAGTACGACTGATAAATTTGGAAATGGAAAATGATGAGTCTATTTGGAGACCCAAATTCAGTATTGGACTTTATGAAGACAATTCATTTGTTAATGTCTCCGTAAGTTGACTTTCAGTCAGGGCCTTAGCTGTAGAACTACAGAAGTTCTAAAAATATATATAACAGTCATTAAAAGGGGTACTTATATTAATTCTTTGCATACAACAAAGGCTCAGATACAAAATGGCCTCAAGATATCCTTTCACTCAATCTTGACCTAAAATATGGGTTAAAAATTTCAAACCCACTCAAAGATATTTTCTCATGGCACAATTTTCGAATGACGGATTCTAAGCTCACGAGCGAGTACAGCTAACACGTGTGTGTACTCCATTCGCTTACCAATCTGTGACTACCTTTAAGGACCATTTTGCACAAGAACCGTATATTACACGATCAATAATAATATACCTTACACTTCTTGCACCAAAACCATCACTTCTGGCTTCAAAAACACATCTTTATTCGGGCTGTTATGAATTTGTTCGGCCACCGACGAATGCCAAGCAAAAGTGAGTATTATTGCCGGTACCAGTCGCAGGTCTATAAGGGTCTTATTCGCGTCTTCTTCGGGGATTAACTTGTGCCCTGTTGGCATGCTAAGCACGAATGGCAGGTCGTGTTCGAGGTTCTCTCGAACGAATTCGTGGATTTCATTGTAGCGTTCATACACTGAGAATGTGCCCTGAAATAATGGAAATGTTTAGAAGTTTATTAAAATTATCATCGAAGGAGTCGAACTACACTCACGAAATCCCTAAATCAAGCCACCGTACATTTTCAAATAAAGGTATAAAGGTCTGAAGCATCAAACTAAATATGAGTAAAAAAAGAGTTTATATAATTTAGAAAGAAAGAAAAATTGTTTATTCTGCACAAACAAGTTTAGAAGTTGACATACAATGCGTCATCATTAGAGATCGTATATTGGGATGCGTATTTACCTCTAAAGTTAATTTTTCGCTATGAGAGTATGGCTTCTTATTTTTTTTTTTAAACCGGGATGCCAGAAACACCGGAAATGCATAACTATTTGGTTGTATATTATGGAAGCGACATAAAAAAACCCTGGGAATCTTTACAATATTATCTACATAAGATAGGCAACCAATTCTAGATTCAGAAGAAAGAAAAAAACACAATTTATTGACTATAAGTCCAGGTTTCCTCACGATGTTTTTCATTCACAGATGTCAGTAGTGTCCAAGATAAACTCAGAATTATAATAATTTAATATTACCTGCAGCAAAATGCCATCAGGGAAGCGTACTCTGATTATAGCAAACTTGTATTTGCGCATTTCTCTTAGTTCGTCCTTTTCTCTCATCGCCTTAGTTCTCAGCATTTGACTCTTCTCTATAGCTTCTTGCCTGTAGGTTAATTTTTTTAGTATAAATAAATATCCACATATATAAAATAAAAATATAAACTTTGCGGTCTGGGGACCCCCGCCCCGTCAGGAACGAAGTTTCTTATGCGATACTCGCACGCACACACACTGGATATATTAGAAAGAGACAGAGATAGAGAGAGAAAGTCGCATGGAGACATAACGCTTTTACCTTATGTGATATCTACCAGTCTGCACTAAAACGAGTCTGTCAGTCAGAAATATGAAGCTAGTGAAGCCATTCCAGCGTAGTAGGTACCTATGGAGAAGACAGGACAAGACACGGTTGGCGCAGTGGTTGAGCGATCGGCTGCTGCGCTGCGTGTCGCGGGTTCGATTCCCGCACGGAACAAATAGTTGTTCCGGGTCTGGGTGTCTTGTGTATGTGAGTTTTCGTGTTTGTGAACGCACCCACGATACAGGAGTAATTCCTAGTGTGGGGCAATGTTTAAAAAAAAAAAAAAAATTGTTCTTACAAATATATCATCAGTATATTAACTATGTGACCTCTTACCTCAATTGTTGTTCCCGCTTGATTTCTTCCGGCGAGAGCGCGAAGAACGAAGGAGGAAGTTGCACTTTATTGGCTGCTTGTGACGGTAGCAACACTTGCAGATTTCTGTCTAATTCTAGTTGAATTGGCTCTGCTGTTCTTAGGCCTTCTATTAGACCCTGAGAATATACAGGTATATAAATTTAGACCTATTTTTGGTTCTCGAAAAGGCTACAAAAACTTCACAAAAAATCTTGTGATTCAGAAAACATTGCTAAACTTGTTTGACATTTTTTGTGAATACATATAGAAATATAGACCCATTTTTATTGATAAAATTATGTGTGTTACGATGTGGCAAATTGGCATCCACAGGTACCTTTTTTAATCCGCCTGTTTACATTTTCGTCACACTTGGTACAGACCATACATCTCAATTATTATTCTTACCGTTCCTGATCATCACTACATATTATAAAGTTTGTAGACGCACCCGTCTGTCCGTCTGAACGCGATAAACCCAAAAACTACCCAACGGATTTTCATACGGTTTTCACCGATGTTAGAAGTGATTCATGAGGAAGATTGAGGTGTCTAACTCATTAAGGTTTTGTGTAAATTGGTTGAAATAATGACGATGGTAGTTGAAGATGTCGGAAAAAATAATGCCGACTGAGAGCTTTACTGGCGTGCGCCACGTAAATATTGGATGAAATTTGGCAGAAAGATAGTTCATAACCTGGATTACTACATAGGGTACACGCGGGCAAAGCTGCGGGCAAAAGCTAGTAGGAAACCTTTTTAACTCATTTGCTTACATTTCAAAAGTAGGGATGATGACTAATATTAAAAATGTTTGAAAAAATAATGAAATTTCAAAGAAGGCAAAGTAAAAATGTGATAACCGAAAAAAAAAATGATAAATCGACGTTAATATGCAGAAGTTAAAGTTTTTGTAGGGGATTCTTCCTGTCCTTGTCGCGCGGTATGGACAATGTACGACGGCGCTAGTATGAAGTTACATAGTCGTGACGTCACTTCTAAGATAGCGCTGTCCTTGTGTAACACTTATTTTGTAACGTTAATAAGTTGGCAATTTTTGAGCGTTTACACTTTTTGTAATATCGTTTGCACTGTTTGGAAACAAACTTTTTTTAAGTAAGAATAAAAAGAATTGTCATCATCCCTATTACAAAATTAATTTTAACTTGAATCCCGGTCCAAACCTTTTAACCAGTTATTGTGTAGGAGCCAATGGTTGTAGGCACCGTACACTATCACTTTGTTAATGTTGGTGTAGTATGTTGGAGACTCTTGACGGGGATCCGTGGGGGCGCCCCTATCGAGCGGTTCGAGGGAAACTTCGAGCCGCGAAGCCACCACTTACGGAGAGTCTTCAACCCGAGCTGCTGGAGGAGGTAGTCGCAGCCCTCTTCCCGGCAAGAGCGGAGCATACTCCGCCGCCGATGGCTTTGCCCACAGCCGCAGAGTCTACAGAGGAGAACGCCATCAGCGTCCCAGAGGTGACACAGGCAGAGATGGGGGCGGCCGTGATGCGGCTCCGGGCCAAGAACGTGGCTCCGGTGCCCGACGGGATTCACGGCCTAGCGCTAGCCCTCGCTCTGAAAGAGCTTGAGCCCCAGCTAAGAGGACTCTTCACAGCGTGCCTTGAGCGGGGCCAGTTTCCCACTTTGTGGAAAACAGGTCGCTTGGTCCTGCTCAGGAAGGCGGGGCGCCAGCCGACTCGCCGTCTGCGTACCGGCCCATAGTGCTGCTCGACGAGGTGGGCAAGCTGTTCGAGCGCATACTCGCAGCCCGCCTCGTCGGCCACTTGTGCAGAGAGGGGCCGGACCTGGACGAGAACCAGTTCGGCTTTCGGCATGGGCGCTCTACCATCCACGCTGTGTCGAGGGTGAGAGTCCTGGCGGAGGAAACAGTGTCCCGGGGCGGGGTGGTGGTGGCGGTGTCCTTGGACATCTCCAACGCCTTCAACACCCTGCCCTGGAGTTGTATTCGGGAGGCACTGCGTTATCATCGGGTGCCTCTCTACCTCCGCCGCATCGTTGGGGCTTATCTGGCGGGGAGGTGTGTCACCTACATGGGACGTGATGGTGGAAACCAGCGCCAGGTGTCGTGCGGTGTTCCACAGGGATCGGTCGTGGGACCGCTCCTGTGGAACATCGGGTACGACTGGGTGCTGAGGGGCGAGCTCCCGCCGGGCGCGGACCTGACGTGTTACGCGGACGACACGCTGGTCACGGCCCGGGGGAGTTCGCACAGGGAGGCAGCGTTGCTCGCGACGGCAGCGGTCTCAACATGTGCATTTAGCGCTAAATGAATTTTAAACATCAGTCTATTTTAGTCATTTCAAGATGACAATGACAGAATGATGCTTTAAATCCATAAACATAACATAACATCACACCTGTAATCCCCGAAGGGCTAGGCAGAGGTGTATCTACAGTACATCGATTTTGCCAGTTATGTTCAAGTGCCATGTAATAGGGGGTGAGCCAGTAATATGTTTTAAATACGTTTAGCGTTACATGCATTTAGTGATTTGAAAAACTATTAATTTATTTCTGTAAGTAGGTTTTGTACAAACACATTTAAACATAAATATTTGTAGTGCAAGTGGGATTATAACAATAATAGATACATTGAATGATAGGCTGAGGAATTATGTGATAAGGCAACGTTTGAAAGATGTAGTGACAAAAAATGAAAAGAATATGCTTAGATGGTTTGTTCACGTTGAGTGGATGAATGAAAGGAGACAAACAAAAGGTACTTGTATTGAAACTTGAGCAAGCGAAGGAATATGGTTAAAATATAGAATCTTAGGCGTAACGAGGGTTTGAAAGGTACGAAAAAATAACTTTGTTGCCAAGCGAAACACACAACTTTTTACCTCACTACAGCGAAAGATATGCTAGGTGCAAGAAAAACAACATAAATAATATAATAGTGTAACTGCCTCTTTGGTCTAGTGGTCGCAAGAGCTACTGCTGAGCATGGGGTCTTGGGTTCGATTCCTAGGTCGGGCAAAGTATTATTGTGTTTTTCTATCTAGAATTTCTCAGTGGCAGCCTAAACACTTCTGGGAATGCAGGCGTTTTATTATGTTATGTTGTGTTAATTAGTGTTTTTTTTTCAAGCAGTCTTCGTGCTCGTAAGTACGATTATTCAAAAAATTATGTTGGCGAACTGACATGAAATAAGTATTTTCATTTTCAGTGGACTGGCGTTATAGAAAAGTTCAAATAAAAAAATACACGCTAGTAGAGTAAATGCAACTTTGCACTCCGATCTCGAATGATAAACAGAATCTTTCCGAGGTTGTGAGGTGAAAAAGGTATTTAAAAGGCAGATGTGAGATGATATGCCAGAAGGGCACACCCTAGAAGGACATGGGTCGCCCTCGCTACCGGCGTGCGTGTAAGACCAGATGTGAGGACGTGAACGAAGCAAGAGGAGTATGTAAGGAGTATATCTGGTACCTAATTGCGTAATACACAATCAATCGGAATCTGAATCGTCTTGAAACAGATTCCTAATACATTGCTTCATAAGTTCGATAAAAAAAATCTGCTCATAAATGTAAATAACGCAATGAATGTTGTTGAACTGTCAAAACAAAACAGATTAGTCGTAATCGTTTACGAAAATGTGTTACGCAATTAGGCTGCAGGTCTCGTTCTGTGGTTTCTTCCTACCCCCATGGGAAGAAGGCGTGAGTTTTAAGTATGTACGTAGATAAATTCGCAAAGCAGCCAATACATTTACGATCTAAAAATGGTAATAATCGGATAGATTAGACTTACCACCAAACTCTCAATAGAAGGCACATTCTCTCTCTGAAATACTAAGTAATCTTCCTCAACACCGTCTGCGTTCGTCACCTTCTGTTGAACGAAACCGGCCGCTAGGAGCAATTCCATCGAGCCTTCGATTGGTTGCACGCGTTCGGTGAATGCTCTGAAAACGAGATCAAATTGAGATTGGTGGACTATTTCACCACCTGTGACCTGATTGGTTTTGGAAGATTATTTAATACAAAGTGTGTTCCATTTTTGTGTTTATCTGGAAGACCATAGTGTATATCTGAACAATGAGAACAAGGTCTAATGTTTTTCAATCAATCAATGAAAATATTTCACATAAACACACACGGGCCGTTATGAAACGTCAGAAGCAAATGCACGGTTAAAATTGGTTGTTTCATTTGGAGAAGAGCTGGCAAGAAACTCCGTGGTTGCTCTTTTAAAAATAATTGGCTTTTACACTGTTTTCAAATGACAGTGTTAATAGGTATGGGAGGACAGTGTAGGCCTGTCAACAAGTACCAGGTACTTAAAATAATAGAAAGTGGTCTATAAATCTACAGTCTACAAGGCCTACAACGTGCTTACATAAAAAAAAAGATAAATAAAATAATGATAAGAAAAACCTATTTAAACCAAAGGACATGATTGCCATTAAAACTGTTACAAATCAGATTTTTTATCCTTTCAGAATTGTAGATAAATAATGCCAAATAATAAGAAGATTGAATGCCAAAGAAGTGTGCAAAAGATATTTAAGAAAAAAAAAATGGAATTTGGGAGCAGTTATGAATAGCACCCTTCATACATTAAAAAGCAATTCAGATACGGATAAGAATGTATTATCAATACACGAACCAGAAACGGTACAGGTCAAATAATTGATTCATGGATTACAAATATTGTACTCCACAACCTGCTCGGTAACATTACACCGTTTGTAAAATCGCAATTGACACATTACGTCACGATTTCTATACTTATAACATTACAAAGAGATACAATTTTAAGTTTGTATGTAAAGGGTAGTCGTTGGAACTACTCGTCGTATTTCAAAAAATCTTTTTGCATTTGATAGCACAATACTTGAGGAAGGCTATTTAACATCACGGTAGGCTCCTTGGGAGCCGTGCAAAATAATATACAGTGGAATCCGTTTATAATGTCATCGAAGGGAAATAACAAATACGTCATATTATGCGGACGTCATAAAAAGCATTTTGTAGAAAATAAACAATCTCCCGATTTTGTTAGTATGTATTTATTTTTATACAGAGTAACAAAATAGAGATAAATAAAAATTCAAATTGTACGTAGTACATAATGTGTAAATTTATTTTTTTAATTTTTTTACATAAGAAATCAGTAATGCTTGTTTGCTTTTGATCTATCCTTATATTGTAATAACAGTCTTTAATACTATTGTGTAGAGAAGACATCGCCATCGTCAAATTATCATTTTAAATATTGCTATATTTCATAGATCACTAACAAACAATGCGTGACCTTCAACTATCAATTACCCACTGACCAGGGGGGGGACAGTCCCATATATTTGACTTGGATGAAAAGATGGTGGCTCCATCTGCATGTTGTTCCTAAACGTTGGTTTTTTTTTATGTTTATGGCATGGCTACGAGGCCTTTAGCACCGCGACTCAACAAAAAAAAAGTTTTATAAATTTAAAATATAATGTACCTTAACAATATTTATTTTACATTTCAATAATAAAATTGAGCTTATTTCAGTATTTTTACAAATTGAAATACAAATGTAATTTTTTATGTACTAGCCTTTTTTTTAAACTGGTAACTGACAAAACAAAGTTTAGCAATTTGTTTGAAATTCAAATTTCAAAATGGTAGCTACTCTCTGTGTCAGCGTATGTTAGTAGTTTTTTCCATTTTTCGTTTGTGTTTCGGCTGTGAAATCTTCCAGAAAGTGCGTCGATTTGAGCTTTAAGTTTCTCCGCCTTTCTGTGGTGACTTCGGCCCGTAATTCTTGTCGAATTGATTTCAACAATTTCGCGAAAGGACGCTATTAATTTTATTGTGTTGTGCTAAATCAACATTTCTATTGAAAATGCCTAGGTTATGTGCATTTGGCTGTGCTCCCAGTGGTAAGTTTAATTTTATAACATTGTAACATCACCGGTAATGTTCTATAGATGCTTCATAACAGGACATTGTTAGTACTTCATTTCTGAAACTCTCAATATTCAGTGAACCAAATATAAATTCATGACTACCCGTCAAGCACCGATAATTGAGCCACAATTAAATTAATATATATTTATTATACGCGTGACTAAAAATGAATTTGAATGGATCAAGACTAGTTTTTGGCATAGATAACAATAGTTTTTGACTGGTATGGTACATATTCCTTTCGTAACATCAGTATTTATTGGGTTAGCTTCCTGCAGTGTAAAGACGCAGATTAAATAATTTAATATGATTTTAAAAAAATGTACTTGTTGGGAAGCATCTTTTTGACCACTACAAGTCCAAGTGGTCCAATAGCAGATAAGTTAGCTAAACATTTTAGATGTACACAGCTGATACATTCCACGCTTGGAGTGTCCCTTTTATTAGCCAGGTGTTAACAATGATACATATATCCCAGGTTGCATACCTTAAAAGGAAGGCACATCAATAAATGTTAAAAGACTATTCAAATAGCCTACAGCTCTTTTATCTTTGCAATTGCAGGTGTCCCAATGCATCGTTTTCCAAATGCTGATAAGTTCCCTGATCGTCTTAAGGCTTGGGTCAATCTTGTTGGTGGAAAACTACAAACAGCAGTTGATTATGCATATTACCGAACAAAGTTGGTTTGCGATATACATTTTACTACGAGAGATCGAAACCGTAATAGCCGGTTAAATGCATTAGCAGTTCCATCACTTCATTTACATGGTTAGTATGACAATTTTTTAAAACTTAGAATCTGAATACTGAAACTGCTAATTGGTACCTACTTATTTTATAAATATATTGTAGTCTATGTCATAGAGTACCTAAGTGTATGTATTTTTTTTTAGAAGTTAAAGTAAGTTTGTAGCCTACATAAATCGCCCTTACTACGAAGTAAAGAGTCTTTGCAAGTTGAATTGTAACCATAGACATGTTGTAGTTGACTCTTGAGCCCTTAGCCTTATTACGACACCCGAGGAGATAATTATCATACAAGACATAACATAACATCACGCCTGTAATCCCAGAAGGGTTAGGCAGAGGGGTACCTATGGTACACTCACATTTCACCAGTTATGTTAAAGTCCGCCTATTGCCATCAACCTGACACAAATCCAGACTCTGGGCTGCTACTGAGAACTTCTAGATAGAAAACCCAATAAATATGGTAATATCTGGGCAGTATATATGTGTCATAAAATATTCATGCTTTGTAAATTGATATATATTTGAAGATTTATGAAATCAAATGTGATTAACAATTTTTTATTTTTTTTTATTGTGATTTCAGGAACATCGGCCAGGGAACCTGAAATTAGTCTTGTCAGTCTACCTGCTGATTTACAAGCAACAAATACAGGTAAAGACCTTTAGTCAGTTAAAGCTGTAATCTTTCCAAATATAAATACATTTTACCTATATACTATTTGAAACAAAGTTATTAATTCTCAATTCTAGAGAAATGATAAATATATAACAATTACAATGTTTACACTACAACATTGTAGAAGCCCTGCTCGCTTCCTACACATGTTGATAAATATTTAAATAAGTACCTACAGTAGATAAACCAAATTTTATTTGTAAAGTGGGATTATTTAGCAACTCTTATTTTAAAAGTTTAACAGTAGGGAACTTGATCATGAAATCTGTTCAATATTTTTTAAGCGTCATGTTTGAATGATTAAAAAATATGAATGTATGATCAAGTGTTTTTTTAATTCCAGGATCGACAGGCAGTTTCATATCAGAGCCAAGTTTAGTTGATGTTGAAATGAACAATAGCCAACCTTCCACTTCCGATCATGCAAATCCAGGTAAATTCTTTAAGTACCTAATAATGAACTTAACCTATTGCAGTCAACCACTGTACATTATGCCTTAAAATTTAAATGGATAAGTTAAATAAGAAAAACTTTATGCCTAAATTACTTGCGAATAAAGATATTTTGGTCCAGTCTTTTATTCTGGTCCAGGTGAAGTCAGCATCAAAAATTTGATAATTACTCAGTTTAAATATAAACGTAATTTCTTTAGAGAAAAGTATTACCATAAAACAAGTATATCTACTTATCACTTTAGTAGGTAGGTACCTAGATATCTATACATCTGTACAAATAAATTAAATTGAAGTGTCTGTTTATTATGTCAAAATAACAGCTTTGCACTAAATGCATATTATGAAAGTATACACGGTACTTATAACAAGAAATCAATGTTCATGTTTTTGCCTGTCTGTTTGTTCCGTATAATCACCGAAACGGCTTACAAAGGCTCCTTTTTGTCTCGGTAGAAATTGACTTCCTTAAATTCCTCCTTTAATTTCCGACACCCACGCAGGCGAAGCCGCGGGCACAGCTAGTAGGTTATAAATTCATCTAAGAAAAATAACTAATTACATTCATTACTATGTTTCAGCCACAATTCATGGCACGGCCACTGCATCTGTAGTAATGATGGAACACAGCTACAGCAAGGCTAGCGAATCTTCAAGTAAAACATTTAGAATGGGTAAATGTTACTTTCTTATAGCAAGTTCAAATATAATATTATAGTACCTACCTACCTAATATGAAATAATATACTTATTTTTTTTTCAGGTTGTACTAAGAGTTCACTTACATATAGTTGTGTACAAGTGAAAGCCCTTTCTTCAAAAATCAAACAACTTCGGTCCTAGATATGTCGTCTGCGAAAGAGGGGGCTATCTTACAAGTCAAGACTGGCAAATGCTGCTAAATTATCCCAAGATACTGCATTCCAGCAAGTTGTCAAAAATTTGAAAACACCGGCCCAGCTGTTTGTCCATATGCAACTGCAATCGGCAAAAAAATCCAAAGGTAGGCGGTTTACTATGGATGAAAAAATACTTGCATTGTCTATGTATAAGAAAAGTCCAAAAGCCTATTCTTTACTTTATAAATACTTTACACTACCTTCAACAAAGGCAATGAAACGTTTGCTAAGTCAAATTAAACTCCATCCTGGCATTAATCCTATTGTATTCAATAAAATTAAGAAAACAGTACTTGAAAAAGATGCTGCTGATCGTTTGTGCAGTCTAATGTTTGACGAAATGTCTGTAACACCTCAAATATTTTATAATAAACAGAAAGATGCATTTGAGGGTTTTGCCACAACCAAAGACAATAAATTTGCCGACCACGCTCTCGTTTTCATGGTGAAAGGTTTAAAACACAATTTTAAACAGCCAGTAGCATATTATTTTACCAATGCCTTACAAAAAATAGAGCTGAAAACACTCATAAAATGTGTAGCATCAGAGGTGCAAAAATCTGGTTTAATTATTATAAACACTGTATGTGATCAGAGTTCTGTAAATGTAGGGGCAATAACGGATTTAATTAATGACACGAAGGCGAGTTATTTGCGGCTAGGCAAAGAGTGGCGCCATGATCTTTTCAGGGTAAATGGTCAGAAGATAATACCGTTGTTCGATGCTCCCCATTTAATCAAAGGAATAAGAAATAACTTACTCACTAAGGATATGGCCTACACCTCTGATAATAAAGTTAATATTGTTAAATGGGACTATTATCAGCAGGTATATGCTGCAGATAAATCCAAAGGGGAGCTTCGACTACTAAATAAAATAACAGAAGAGCACATTGTCCCTGAAAAAATTAATAAAATGAGGGTAAAATCCGCGACCCAAATTTTCAGCCACAGTGTCGCTGTGGTAACAGACCATTTAATAGCTAGAGGAGATTTGCCCAAAGAGTGTAAACAATTAATAGAAATAACATTATTACTAGACAATTTGTTTGATACATTAAATGTTAGTAGTTTTTCAATACCCAATGGTAAAATGTATAAAGGGCCGATTAGGAGGCACTCACCGCACCACCAATTATGGCTAAAATCGAAAGAAATATTGAAAACTGTGAAATTTGTTCAGAAAAAGGTTACTGGTAATAAAGTACGATTAGTGGAAACGACTATACCATCTGTAAAGAATTTAATTAAAACTATCGAAGGCATGGAAGCAATTTGCAAGGTGTTGTTTGATAAATATGGTTACGATGCAATATTATCACGGAATTTTAATCAGGACCCTGTAGAAAACTTTTTTGGGAATATCAGAAGCTATGGAGCCAGAAATATTGCCCCAAATACAATATCATTTGAAGGGGCATATAAAGCACTGCTATTAAATAATTATTGTACTCCTCATTCAAAAAGGGCAAATTGCGAAGAGGACACCAACAAGTGCCTACAAACTCTTAGTTTTTACGTCACAGAAAAATGTGATGCGACTGATGTTCCCAAGGAAGACAACATTAATTTTACTACTAATGTATTAATTGATTACTGCAAAGAGTCTGATGCTGGTCAAAGAAATTATGTATGTGGTTGGGTCCTGACTAAATGTTTGAAAAATGTTGCGAAATCATGTAAACATTGCAGAAAAGACCTTTTAGATAAGAATAATGAAAACATTAATAATAATAGTTTCATAAACGCAAAAGAATATGGTAATAAAAAATGGTTAAGTTATCCAAATGAACTCTTGCAAAATTATTTCCATGACCTGCAAAATATGACAGAATCTTTTTTAATAAAAAGTGTTCCGAAACAAAATGTACTTAAAACAATTAATTCGTTTGCAGATGTTTTAGTGGATACCCCTTTTAGCTGTAGTATGCACAAAGAAAAATTAAAAGATTATTTCTTTAATTTAACAGTTAGTGTCTTACTACATAGTTGGTGTCGATCCGTTAATCGTATTTTAACAGGAAAAATAACATATAATGGAGATGACGAAACAAAAGTTTTTGCAAAATTGTATTATGATAAGCATAAACATAATAAAAATAAAAAATGACATAAACATTTTACTTGTTTCATTTCACATCATTTCTCTTAGAGACAAGCCTACATGATATATCAACGGCATATCAATGGTAACAAAACTAGTAAAAGTAGATCCTGTCTTCTGTAAAACCTATGATACAAAGCCAGTTCTGCTTAAAATGGTTTTGGTATCTTTGATAAACTGTTGCACCGTACCTACAACTACAAAAACCTGGATAAAAAAAAAACCTGTATTAGTTCGGGCACAAATTGTAGACGGCGCCACTGCGCTTATTGGCATAAAAATGACCTAAGATGGCACTCTTTACCCGTCTAATTATAGTACTCTTTGCCACTGACTGAGACTCAAAACAAAAACATGCACGCGCCGATAGTCGTCGGGTATCACGTGACTCTCCCGAACACTGCCGAAGGTGTTAGGAATCATGTTGATCACTATAACCGGACACAATTTATTAAAAATGGGTCACAATAAGCGAAATGTCACTATAAGCGAACTCATTATATCCAACTTGATAAAAATAATTTTATATGAAAACGAAACTTCGCTGTGTAATTACTTCATAATAAGCGGTTGGTCATAAAGGCGGAGTCCTAATAAACGGATTCTACTGTATGGCATCGTCCTAGTAGAACGCGAATGCGCGATTATCGCGCGAATAAGCTATGCGACCATAGCGTGTACGCGCGATGGCAAAAACTGGTGTCATATTGATCATCGCGCGAATTGAAGACGCGAGCAAGCGACCGTGGATCAGGGCGCGGTGCCCCGCTGCGCCGACGCGTTTCGCGCGAATTTCAATTAGGACACCTATTCGAATTCAATATGTTTGATTGCGCGTTCGTACGAACTAAGTTCGCGCGAATAGATTTACAAACATTTTGAGTCGCGCGACAGCGTCGTGTGATTGTCAGTTAGGACACCTATTCGAGTTCGATATGTTTGATCGCGCGTTCGTACGAGTAAAATTCGCGCGAACCTACGATGATCGCGCATTCGCGTTCTATTAGGACGATGCCTATGAAAAAACGCTAAGTGAAAACGAAGTAATAGCGCGGGCGACGATGCGATGCAACGGCTTGGGTCGACGGAACCGAAAAGTTCAAGCGGCCAAAGTCAGACGAGCCGACATTCACGGGCAGAAGCTAATATTAGTAATATGAAGAAGTTACCTATTGCTCATCCTTATTTTCTGGAACTTTTCTTCTTCAGGACTTGTAATAATGTTCTCTAAATACTTGCACAGTGTCTCCACACACGTGTCAACCTGGAAATCGATGAATATTTTTGTTAGTAAGTAATCGACCTTGCAACTATTTTGTGAAAATTCGTTTTTGTGATACTTCAAAAAAAAGTTGGTTTGCAGATAATAATGAGATTATACTATCTTGAAATGTGACCAAAAAAATTTATTTTTTTCCTATTTATTTTAACTTGATGTTGACACCTGTTGAGTTTCAAATATGCATTTTTGACACTGTTACAAATTCTAATAAGCACAATATTAAGTTGTCTACAATTTCAAGGAGCACGAGGAAACGTGGTAAAAATCAAACCTGATGAAGTTTTATTATTAACCGACTTCAAAAATGGAGAAGGTTCTATGTTCGTGTGCATGTATTTTTTACATGTACGTTCATCAAAATTGTGGACCGATTTTGAAAATTCTTTTCAGTTAGTAAGGGAAGCTCGCGTGGTGATCCCGTATCAATTATCGTATTTAATCCACTTTGTGTATGTTGATGACGTTAAACGTGGATCTACCCCACGTATAACACAGGAACGACGGCAAAACAAAAAAAAACTAACAAAAACAAAACAATCGACATTAAAAAAAAACTCTACAAAGTGAAACATAACTCCCTTATTAAATTCGGCGAGAAAAAAAAGAAAATACAAAATCAAATCGACGAGTTTTTGAGGTTGAGTTTGATGACACCAACTTCCGAAATGAAAGTTATTTTTCACTTTGTAATGTTTTTTTTTTGGAAGTGGGCTGTTTTTTTTATTCTTGGAAAAATGATGTTTACCTTTTCCCGATTGTTGTTACAGGACTGTATGATGAGACAGGCGGTCAGGCCTCGCTCCTCTTCCAACTGTTCATACAGAAACGTCTTGATGTTTCTCTTCCATTCATCTCGTGGCAAGATGTCGTTGCTTATCAATGGACATCTGAAAGTGATATTGTTTTGTTACATAAAAATGCGATCTTATGCTTTCAGGCTTCCAGCAAAGCCAAAAAAATATTGCACAATACTGATCCAATATGATTCCAATAAAAAATTTACTTGTTGAAACTTTTGTGCAATCATTGCGCAATCTTCAAAATTAACCCTAGAAGACGGTCCAAACATTGCGAAATTCGTTAATTAGTGATATTGTACAAGATAATCAACGGTCAATGGCACTGAGGACAGCACCATTCTAAATTATTGCTGAAAGTGCAAAATGTCAGCTCTCTCGGCTACACATTAATCATTTTTGACCTTGACCTTCGAGACGTTTGACATTGACCTTGAAAATATGCTTGACCTCAGGGCTTGTTATAAGGCAATATTACAAGATTTGAGCATATTTTGGTTTGACTTTCACTTTCGGGGTGTTCGACCTTGACTTTTAGGGTGAT
The DNA here is from genome assembly GCA_963555695.1 of Dasypolia templi. Taxonomy (NCBI): domain Eukaryota; kingdom Metazoa; phylum Arthropoda; class Insecta; order Lepidoptera; family Noctuidae; genus Dasypolia; species Dasypolia templi. The sequence continues at coordinate 8,901,650 of OY743158.1, read as the reverse complement.
GGCCTTGACTTTGAAGATGTCATTGGCCTCATCTTTGCTTGGAAAACAATTTAGACCTGCCACGCAAACTTCCCCACCCTTAATACTCCCACTATCCCACCAATCCCGAAATAAACTTTTGGCGATATTTTTTTCAGCACTTGCTTTGCGACTTTGCGACATTTGGGGATTTCAAAAACACACTTGAAAGGGTATAAAGTACCAAAAAAAAAATAGGTACTATTATTTTAAAAAATTGGTAGGGTTGGTGAATAACCTTGATAATTATTTCTGTAAAAGGTCCCACGTTTTTTGTTGTTGTTGAAAATCCAAGTATTTAGAGAACATCATTACAAGTCCTAAAGAAGAAAAGTTCCAGAAAACTAGGTATGTAACTTCTTTTTAGACTTTTATCAATAAACAAGAAAGACGCTGTCCTTTGACATACACTTTTGGTGAATAACTATTATATTTTTCACGCGCAATCAAACCAGTTTTTGGTAGTCATCAGTAAGGATCTAGGAGTCTAGGACCATGTTGATCAGTTAAAGTTTGTAAGTAAATTAAATGAATGTAATGTTACATGAAATAAAATCTTACTTGAAATAAACGCCACTGGCAGCAAAGTTCCCAGGCAAGTCAACTTCTAACTCGCGTGATTGATAATCCGACGAAGTCGCCTTGGGAGCAGACGCTGCCGCCGTCGTCTCATTGGCTCTCTCATTTTCTAGCTCCTTCTTAACCTGGGCCTGAAATAGTGAAATATATTAAGATTTAAATAGAGAAGATATAAATGTTCCTATGGAGTTTGTGTGCCATTTCATGCCAGCTCAAATGTATGAAGTAGAGAAGGGTGGATGTTTTTGACAGCTTTTTTATGGATTTGACATTCAAACATTAGTGCTACTACATTTTTACTACTAAGTAATTCAGGTCAAACTGTTTCTTTAGAAGAATTCTTTATGGTTTTCTCCGATTGAGTCAGTGAGGTTTGAAAGAGAATTTATGACAGCCTAATCAAAGTATTCATGAAATAAATTACGTATATTTTGTATACTTAATTAAGAAACTGTGAATAAGTAACAGAGATATGGTCTCAGGTCTATGATTACACTAGGTATGATATATGGCTCCATCACGGCCCAGGAACATTTTAAAACATTTGATTTGGAGAAGACACAAATAAACATTAAAAAAATACTAAGAAAAAATTGATTGATTTATTTTATAATCTCTGGGGCCATGCACGAATTCGACAGATTTTGATAAATTTTGTGCATTATATATGGGAAAGGGAAAAATAATTCAAACAAATTGACTTATAATTTAAAAAATCGAGTTCTTTATTTTGTATGTGGCTGGGATTTTTCAAACAAATCACTAATATTCGCAACAAGTTTTCTAAAAAACGGACAAGTGCGAGTTGAACTCGCGTGGAGAGGGTTCTGTACGATGATGTTACCCACCAAAAACATTTCATTTAACGAAGGTTGCCAAGACTTACAAAAGGCATTCACTATTAAAAAGTTCTACTGAAGAGCCAAATCCCTAATACTACAAGGCTTTACTCTACAAACCTTACCTCTTGGTAAAAATGAAGAAGAATAAAGATGAGAATATACTAATATATTCTTCATTTAGTTGATAAGTCTAAAGTCAACGAAGTTATGTCTTGAGCGGTTTACTAGGAGCCACTGAAGAGTTCCACTATCACCTCTTGGCTCTATCAGCAGACCCTCTTTACCGAGCCCAATCTATTGGACTCGTCAAAGCAAATCATATGAGCCTAAACTGGAGGGCCACTGAAGAGTTCTACTATCCACCTCCTGGCTTTATCTTCTGCTCCATCTTCAGATCAAATTCAAATTCTTTATTGCGAACTAAGTGCAATTTTTTTGAAGATGTTAACAATAGGTAGGTTCTTAGAACTTAGTTGCCTGGTAGAGCATTGCAATTTATTGTTATTAAATGTTAAACTATAAACTAAATATACATATTCAAATTTACAGTTATACAGTTTTCATTATATTATATTAGTTATCGTTAATCATACAATTTATATTATATCATACAATTCTTATAATTTACATCGATTTATATTAAGTATCATAATCGTTCTAGAATCATCTATTTTATATTTATATTAAGTATTAATTATAATTTATCACAATCATCTATTATATAAGGTGTATCTATTCATACACGAAATATTTAAAGATATATAGGGGCCCCCCCTATAGGTCGTTTAGAAGCTATAGAAACGAAAAAGAATTTTTTATCTAAATGTATTTTTTATTTTACGTAATTATCATAATTTAAAACTGCTTGAGATGTTTTACATAAAACCTTTTTTGCCAGCTCTATGAATCAAAGACGCGGCGGGGAGAGGCGCGGGCGCGATGCCCGCCCAACCGTAGCAGCGGGGCGCGTGCCGTCTCTTTCTTCGTAACTCGATCTCGTCTTATTTTGATAACAGAGTTATCGCTTACAATAAAAATAAATGTGAATTTAAAATACAAACGACCTTAATCTAAGTAGCTACAATATTGAATTCCCTCCTCGAAGTTTTACAAAAACAGTACCTTCTGTAAACTAGGTAGTAAGTATCTGAATAAGCAGCTGACCTCTGTGGGGTCACGACTTTTACGAGCGAGCATCGAAACGTTTCAATCATTTTCTTATTTATTTTACGAAAAGGATCCTAGATTCGATTAAAACATTCATATTCTACAGTGTTACACATCTTTTAGATAATAATAATAGAAAAATAAACAGCTGACGCAACGCGATTTCACATAAGGTAATGACTTCTGTTGGTTACGAACTGTGCGTCGAGTCGTATCTGTCAGCTGATTGATAGGTTGTGTACCTACCTATTTTTACAGATGTAAACTGTAAGAAGTGCATAGCGCGAACAATTTAAAATGTACATACCTCATAACGACGTAGTTTTTATTTACATTATTTACACCAGAATTGCTGTACATATTCACCCTGCAGTTGCACGTTAAATAATGTGTCGTTGCACTTTTAACAATGTCTCTATCTCTAGCCATCACTGCGTAAACGCCACAATTCACGTTTTTTTGTTCCGCACTAGAAATGGTCTGGCTGCCATTACCATAAATCAGGTCTATCCCTACCCCACACATGGAAGTTCAACGGCGTAAGATCTGCCTCCGTCTGCAGCTGGGGGCATGTAGACCCCGTAGTCCCGTTGCCGCTGTCGAGCTTCTAGGATCTCTAGGAAGGGGGCTTGTGCTGTGAGCAAAATAAGTCCACCCTCATTGTAGCAGTCCACCATGTTCTGGTACTCCTAGTTGGAATATTTCGGCATTGTTGCGTTTGTTGCGAGAAGCGCGATGCGTTCCACGTTGGTTAAGCCGCGTGCAGTGCAACATGGTTCGCGCGAGACTGAGCATGGCGGCGGAGCGGACGGCGCGGCGGGCGCGGGGCGAGGCATCGTGCGCGGCGCCGCCGCCGGCGCCTCTTTTGATAATTCATAAAAGCCACGCGACATCTAAGGGCACCGCCATGACCTTGCCCGCTTCAATGAAAGTAGTTTCTATGTAGTATTTTCGTAGCGTAATGGATGTTACAAAATATGAAAGAGCCAGTATTTTATGTGTGTTAAGTAATATTACATTATTAATTTTTTTAAATTAGATGCTTAGATAAAAAAATAAAAATCATTTCTATAGCTTATGTTCGACCTATAGACGCACCTGTTCAAATATTTCGTGTATGAATAGATACACCTTATATAACTATTTTTCTTCAAGGAATTCTTCCACAGAGTAATATGCCTTTTTAATCAGAAAGATTTTAAGTTTTCTTTTAAAATTTCAATTGAATGTTGATTTTTGATGTCCATGGGTAACTTATTATATATTTGTATGCCCATACAGTAAATACTGTTTTTATATACTGCAGTGTGGGATGTTTTGCGCAATGTACTTTTAAGTCTACTGCTTAATGCCTCGTAGCTACTGATGTTTGATTTTAATACAATGTTAGATACAAGTGAAACAATTAAATTGTGTTAAAAAGAGTTTCGTCTTTGTTGTTTAGGTACATGCAAATGACAATGCCATATACTGCCCCAGCTATTTACAGGAAATATCAATTAGTGAAAATATTTGTAATGATTTTAGGACCATTTCATAACACATTGTTTTTCAGTAGAACTTGCCGATTACAAATCAATGATAAAAGGAATTCAACCCCTGAATTTCCTATTGCGTTACATATTGCGCATGATACACAACAAAAAAAGTTCTTAATACCTGTAAAACAAAAACTCACATTACAATTATATTAATTATGATATTGCGTAACGTATATGTTGTTTAAATCGCTTTATAACAATTATAAACTGCACCTAACCTAAAATCAATGTCATAATGGTTTTAAGATTTTATCAGAAACCGCAAGTTCTACAGGCATTGGGACAAATATTTAGTTAACAGTAATATATAAGCTTTAAGATACTGCATATCGCATGCTTGTAAATGACTTTTTGATTTGAGTGGGGCAAAGTTACATAGAGTTTCTGGCATTGTACTTTAGCTTTCATAACAAATGGATGTCGTTATACCGATTATCCGTAGGAAATACTGACTCGCACCAAGATCTATGGGGGTTGGGGGGTGAAAGTTACAAATTTCCTTTTTTTTGTTTGTTTGTAAATCTTAGCCGTACCAAATATCAGCTTTTTAGGACTTCTGGAAATACCGTAGAGGTTTTATTTTACATAGTGTAATATTAAAAATTAAAAAAGTCCCTTCTTGGGAAGCCAAATGTAATAATAAAAAAAATTAGAAAAATAAGTGTGTGATCTCCTAAAAAAAAAGGGGTATGTTAATGTAAGAAATTAAATTTCGGGCGCCGTGGAGTGACACACTATTTATGGATATGCAGATAAAGTCGGAGAGATTGAACAATTAATCTTAGGATGGGGGCCTGTGGATGTCAATGGTGATTAAGTCTCACTACCTGACTTGTCGTGACTTGTCAAATTATGACGTCGAAAATGTCATACGAATGTATCACAGATAAAAATACAATTTAGAAATTGTTCCGAAATCGACTATAATTATCAATACATGTAACGGTGTAAAAAAACTCGTTACAATAGAGACTTGTAGCTCCCTTCGAGGGAGTTACTGTTTTTTTTTGTGTACCATATTTTTTTTCATATGTGTATGAAATTTATATTTAATCAGTCAAGAAGATTTGGAGCAAATTGACAGTGACAGACTGACAGACAGACATACATAAGTGATCCTATAAGGGTTCCGTTTTCATAAGGAAGTATGGAACCCTAAAAACTATTTCTTCTTAACAATAACCAACCTGTATTGCAGCCAATGAAGTATTAAAAGACGGATTTTCCCTCTTCTGATCCAACCTTGCCAAAGCCGCCTCTGCTGCCACCTTGCTTTCCTCCGACAGTCCAGACCTTTTTGTAGGAACCTCTTTCTTTGACGAATGAGAGCTGTTACTACTCAATGTTGCATCGCTCAACTTGTGGCCCGGTCCAGCCATTTTGAATTTGGCATCAACTTTTTTCTTTTGAAAGAATTTCTTTATTCGGTCCGTCATGATGGTTAGATTCTTGGTGTGTGTTCTTTAGGTAGTTTCAGTTTTGAAACGCTTTCTTTCAGTTGTTCAATTGTGGCTGACGTTGCTGTTGAAATAAAATAAAAAATTTATTTAAACAGCATGTAACGAAAACCCTGTCCGATCCTGAAGGGTATTATTTGGTATCGTAGTGCGTACACAAATACGTAATCATTTAATGGATACGAGATAATTATTTTTCCCCAATGAAAACAATTAATTAAATTAATTGTTTTCATTGGAATTTCAATTAAAATTAAAAAAATAATCATAGTCATACCAAAGGCAACACTGATCGCTCGACAGGGTTCACCAGAGTTCACCTACAGTTTCGTGTCAAAGAAGCCGCCTGAGCGAGGCGGTCCTTTGTCGTAAGCCGCCAAAGAAACTTAGGACTAAAGAAATCTACGTTTTGCCTACGCGTAGGTATCAGCTGATATTTTATTGTAGGCTTACGCACAATGACCCCGATTTCTGACCTTCTGTTTATCAAGAAACAATTATTATTGAGTTAATGTGATGTGCTTTTGGCAATGTACCCACTGCAGGTATCAGTTTATTAAAACATTTACTTGTTACATACCTCTATCTATCTAGAACATTAGTACACATTCGACACCTTTTTATTAAATTTGCACGTACTCTTCGCAGCGCACATGTGTACGATTTGAGTGACTCGAAAGCTTCCACAATCCGAGCTGTTACTTCGATTTCCGAATCACACATTCACTCACAAATAAAAATTAATATATTCAAATATTCCTGATTGGTATACGACATTGTTCGCGATACGATAGCGGCACGTGATACGTACGGACATCCGATCGCAAGCTATCTTAGGTAACTAAAAATAAAAAAATCAATAACTTTTGGTTTTTATGAGTTACTTTTTTTTTACAATTTTTTCTAGCACGTATGTTAAACCAGGAATACGCCTTTTTTGGATCGGACAGGGTTTTTGTTACATATTGTATATGCTTTATTGTACACCACAAAATGCCATAACAAAAAAAAAAAAAACATACTAAAAAACATACAATGGGCGGCCTTATCGCTTTCTGCGATCTCTTCCAGGCAACCTTAGAATGGACAGTGATTTGTCTGGACATAAAATGGGGCTGTATAATTTTGTATTGAAACAAGCCCTTACCCAACATAATAACAGTATTTTACATATTTAGAACTATTCTTATCTGACCTCAACAACTCAATTATTTTGTTACACAATTACATCCTTAGTAAGACTGTTTGCCAGACTTTCAGACTGTTTGTCTGACTACCCGTAATGACTGTCAAAATTCAACAAATGACAGAACGGAGCAACAGCATAGTGCTTTAGTATTTAATCAAGTGCATTTTTTATTGTTATGTTTGTAATGATAGTAACATATGAGATGCATACTGTCAAAATGAGAATACGGTTGACTTATTTAAGACCTAACCCCATATTGTGTTTTAACAGTGTTTACTTACTCAAGTGGAACTAGTTGGGTAACCATGTTGTTTTGTTTATTGTGCCTGTATGTCTTTGTATTGGGAATTTCCATTATGTGGCTTCACGGCTAACAATACCTAACTGAGAACTGAGTATGAAACCCATGCAGGGGTTTGTGAATGAACATTTCAGTTAAAATATTAGTTGAGAGAAACACTACTACAGTAACTGTCTAAAAAATATTTTTGATTTATCTATATATAACATAACATCACACCTGTAATCCCAGAAGGGTTAGACAGAGGTGTACCTAAAGTACACCCACATTTTGCCAGTTATGCTTAAGTCCCATGTATTAGGGGGCAAGCCTATTGCCATCAACCAGGCATTAATCCAGACTCCGGGCTGCTACTGAGAAATTCTAGATAGAAAAACCCAATAACACATTGACCAACCTGGTAATTGAACCCAGGTCCTCATGTTCAGCAGTAGTTCTTGCGGCCACTAGACCAACGAGGCAGTTATATTAAGTCATATTATTTATTCTGAATGTTGATTTATACTACAAACATTAAAATAATTCAATATTTTATTTTGCTCGTTATGATCAGTTCATTGCAGAGAACATCAAAACACACTAAAATAAAGATCTCTTAAAAAATCAGTTTTTTTTTTTAAATCAGATCATGTGATGTTACACAGCTGGTTGGATGACTAATGTTCTTTTTCTCCTAAATATTTAGTATTATACAATTTTAATCAATAGCTGCTCATTTGTAAAGGAAAAGGCTTTTTTTTATGAAGATAAAGAACAAATTTCCAATATCCTTGATGTAAATGTGTAGTTAATAATACTTAATTATCTAGGCAGGCTTTAGATTTTAAGCTATGATACAAAAGAGATAAAGAAAGGGGTGAATTTCAAATGATGTCAGTTTAGTCACGAATAAATAGGCTTAGAGAGAGAATAATATTAGAAATAATCACGATGCGTGTAAAACAGCCGTTAGTATTTTAAGTGACAATGTTTTACAAAGGAAATATGGTAGCCATCGATTGTTACACCTTCATAAATTAAGTAAACTGTGCAGTATACCACAAATAACAAAAACAAGTTAAAAAATGACTCACCCGGTTTCATAAACCTTTCCGAGATGCGTTTACCGTACACCCGCCACGAAATAAAAATCAATAACAATGTAAACAACAAAATCAGGAAAAACGTCTTTAACAACAGAAATTGGAACTCGTTGAAGTATAAAACCTCCGCTAGCTCGTCGTAGAAAGATAACTCAGTGAAAACAATAGATTTTGGAAAACTTTCAATCGGCAGCGATGAAATGCACGAATCAAAGAAATCCCTTGCGAATGACAAAGTATCCCCGATTTGAAGATACAGAGCCTCGTAAAGGGTGGAATTGAAAACAGCGTTGTCGAATAACGACATTACACATAAAATTTGCAAGTTTAGACACAAATAATTTGAAAAATAAAATAGTTCATACTGAAATCTAGGAACCGCATGTCACTTTTCTTTGACAGATTGATTTTTAGTGTTGCCAATTTGCAATGATCGGATTTGGATTTGAAGATGTTTTTCTTTATTCAGCCTCTGTAAAAAGTTTTTCCTTTTCAACCACATACATTTATAGAGTAGCAGACCAATCATTCGCATTTCGCTAAAAATTGCGTAGCCATTAAGCACACACAGGGACTGTTGTCTATACAGGACCGCACTGAGGCTGGTTGCCACCGATATGCTTAATGAAAATCCATAAAAATCTATATTCTCTGGGTATAAGAAGTGTAGAGTACTTATCAATAGTCTACTCTTAACGAATAGAACCACTTATTTAAACACATACATGCGCAGCTTGATGGGACCTAGAGTTAAGCTCGTTGATGAATATATAAGGAACATATTAATAAAAAAAATGAATTTAATGAATATTTCTAAATTACTTGTTTTGGAATATCACTTTTTTAACATGATTGCTTTGAGACCGATTCGTCTCTGTGCATTTGTTCATTCATTATTTGCAGATTCTCTGACTAGTTTAAACCTAGTTATCTGCAGATGATGTTGCATAACATTACGGCGGCGGCGCGCCGCCGCCGTAATGTTATGCAACATCATCGGCGGCGCGGGTTAGACAAGCTACGCGTCAAATTTTGTTTAGTCAGAGTGAGAACGGGTGACCGAACGAGTATTTAAGTACGCTTTATCGCTTATCAAGAAAAGGATAAAGAATCATGTCCATATATATATATTTAACTAGGGATTAATGTTTGGTCTGCTACTCATATGTATGTGTTTTCAAAATAATCATCACCATTTTATTGCTAAATGATTTCGAACTTTCCAATCAGGAAGTTTAAATTTAAAACCCAGGGTTTAGAATACTACGCCTCAGGGTCGCGGGTTATTCCACAGAGAAAACCGTGGCCCTGGCACAGGCAACTGAAGGAACACGGTGGGTTTTAGTCAGTAAAAGTCTGACACGCCCTCCCGCTCCACCCAGAGCGGGAGAAGTCATTTGATGATTTCCCAACCAAAAAAAAAAAAAAAGGGTTTAGAATACTGACTTTGAACATTAGTCTTTCCACATAGCTTAGCTGAACAGTTGGATAACTCATGATCCTATTATATTACAACCCGTGATCCTCTAAGGAAAAGACCTTGGTTTGAATTATAATACAATTTAATGAGGATGAGCATTGCATGTGGCAATAGGCATGAGAGGCAATAAATGCTTGTTTATAAAAAAAACATCTTTTTGAAGATTGCGCGCGTACCACGGCTAGGTACATTAATGAATTTTAACACGATATGGTGCGATTATTTAAAGTTATATGTACCTTTTCCATAGATATATCCAACTGCACCTACCTTTTTAAGATATTGGAAGGTTATAGATTTTAATATGGGTTTGGTCATTAAAACTCCTCACATGGATGGGTATCGACATCCAAACATGATAAAATGGATATTCTAAACGCATGAGGAAATTGATTGGGTTTTGGGAGGATTTTGATTGAGTGTAATTATATGTCCACCTCTGTCTAACGTTTCTAGGATTACCTACAGGCGTGATAGTATGATGATATGGTATGGAATTGTTTGAAAAAAGAAAAAAATTACTAAGTAAGTACTTAATATTTTGCTGACTAATCTTCATTCAAAATCTGTCATTTTGTCTATTCTTCCGTCCACAAAACCCGGTCATGCTACTAGAGATGAGTCTGATCGAAACATCATCGATATAAAAAAATCATTTCATCATGCAATGACAACAACAAAATCATCAATGCCTACAAATCATTACTTGAATGAAATGAACGCGAACTTCTGTGATTCGGACGGGCCGTCCTGGGTGCTGCGGTGTGAATTTCGACGCGCAACGTACACTGAAGTCACAGAATGACAGAACCACAGAGAGTTTTGATGAAATGCCCCGTGATTGGCGCACAGAACGGCAACAATGAAATCATTGTTTACGTTAAAATTGCTCGTGAATTTTATTGTAATAATATTATTCCTTGTAGTTACTTGTAGGGATCCAAGTTTTTACACCTGGTAATTACTTGCGAGAACGCCAGATAGCCATGCAATAATAAATAGTGTTATTATCTTGCAGCAAATATCAATAATCAATCCCTAAATACACTACCATGAATGTCGCAAATTAAGAAAAAAAACCGCAGGCTAACCGACAACGACGCCAACTGTTCCGCGATCATAACAGAACTCATAAACAAAATAGAAGTGACGTGATCTTAAACATACTCAAATGAAAATCATTGATGATTTTGTCATTGTTCCCGTCATCGATTTCTTTTTGTCTTTGTCATACAGTAATCGATAAAGAAAAATCAACACTCAGCCTATCACTAGGTAGTAGGTACATGCAACGCGTGCTGGATGATATTACAACTTGATTGGCAAGAATTAATAGGACACAAGCTACTTTATTAAGCAATATGAATGTTTAATCACGCCTTCAAAGAGTGGATGTATTGCATTACAGTTTAAAATGGTGTCCGTTTCCAGTAGGTAATGGACGGGCTGCAACCTAGATCGATACCTACATTTGAGAAAAAGTCAGTTTTATTTCGGCAGATTTAAGTACAGCGAGCAGTAGTGCTATTCGCAGCCATGTCACCATGAAAACTTAGGTGAAGAGAGCGTGGAGTGAGCTGGCAGTGCCGCTGATAACAGGGATTGGCCAAGCCGGGATGATACTGACAGCTCACTCCACGCAAGTCTTCACGGTGAGACTAATAGAATCGTCATGCTGAAAATCATTAGTACTTCTTTTAGTTAAGTCGAAAGAAAACATAACCTATACTTACGAGGTAGCTTAAATTTTTTGAGCTCGCTCGCTCTTTTATTTTTTTTCAAATTCTCTAGCTTTTCTACATACCGTGACAATGTAACTCCTATAGCAGTTTGTATGGTCAAAAGAAAATCTATCTAATCCGACTAGCCCCCCCAGAAATAAATCCTGGATCCGCCCTTGCACACTATCAATCACAATCTATCCCTAACTAAATTCGGCGTCAAAAAAAGAAAATACAAAATCGATGCACCGACAACGAAAGTAATTTTTAAATTTTTTTTTTTTTTTTATAAATGGCATCTCGCAGGTCAACCTATGAGGTTGTCGTCTGCTTAGACGGACTTGCCTGTGGATTCCCTAATAAATTAAGGCCTCCAGCCAGGACTTAAACTTAAATACTAACTAAAAACTAAGCGACTACACGCTAAGGGCACCCCCTGTGGGGTACGAACCTCGGCTTAGGGCGTCGCTGGAAGAGGGCAGCAAATGACTAGCTGGATCAGGGATGATATTATTTAGGGACGAATTTAAAGCTACAGGCTCAGCGGCGCGGGCTGGCTCGAGCAAGGGTCGGGAGGGGCGTAGATTTGGGCGTCGCGGCGGGCCTCGGCGGCGAGGACGGTAGGACGGCGATCGGGTTTTGGGCTTATGAAGCGTGCTGGTTGCCTTACTACTCTCCTGGAGGAGGGTAGTGGCGTCGTCGGGGGCGATTAAGGTATGCCTTGGTCGGCGAATACTACTAATACGGGAAGGAGTGTAGCGGGCGGCCGCTGAGATCAAGGGGTTGGGGTGTTTTATGCCACAGTCAAAGAAACGCTTCGATAAGCGTTTCATGAACTGGTTTATGGTAGGCATTTTAAGATCGATGTGGAGATTTATATTACGGACATAGAACGGGGCACCCGTGACCTTTCTGAGGAAACGGTTCTGGAGGGTCTGCATCTTATGGAGATGACGTGGGTGAGCGTGCGCGAATACAACGCAGGCATAGGTCATGATGGGACGGATGACTGCGGTGTAGATGCGCAGCTTGCATTTAAGTGATAGTTTGCAACGGGCTGTCAGAATAAAGTGGAGTCTACCAAGAGCGAAAGCGGCGCGCGCGCGAACAGCCTTAATGTGCTGTTTAAACGTTAAGTTTTGATCAAGGATCACGCCTAGGTATTTGGCTTGCCTCTCCCAAGGGATTGGCTTGCCGTACATAGTGATCGGGCTGGGAAGTGGGGGAGGGAGTCGACGACGTCTCGAGAAGAGAACCGCCTGACTCTTATCGGGGTTGACCTCGATTCTCCATTTCCGGAACCAAGCGCCTAAGACGTTTGCGGAGGTTTGGAGAGTACGAGCTATAGCATTGGGACAATGACCGGTATAGTAAACGGCAGTGTCGTCGGCGAAGAGAGCCAACTGAGCCTTTTTACTCTGTGGGATATCGCTGGTGAACAGCGTGAAAACTAGAGGAGATATGACGGAACCCTGAGGGACACCGGCGCGAATAGGGTGAGGGGACGAGAGTGCACCCTCGATGCGATAGCGGAAGGTGCGATTCGACAAAAAGTCTCGTAAGATGAGTACGAGACGATCTGGCACTCCTAGTTGGTAAAGCTTGTATAACAAGCCGTTGTGCCAGACTTTGTCGAAGGCTTTCGCTATGTCGAAGAATAGCACACCCGTCGTCGCGTTACGCTGCATACCGGCGCACAAGTGCTCTACGATACGGTGGACCTGGTGGATACTCGAGTGTTGTGGACGGAAACCAAACTGCTCGTTGGGAATGAGGCTCTTTGCTTCGGCGTAGTCTTTGAGACGCTTATAAATAAGCCTCTCGTAGATTTTGCCGAGAACGTTGAGTAAGCTAATGGGACGGTAGCTGGAGGGCTCAGACTTTGGCTTGCCTGGCTTTGGGATACCGATGACTGTTGCTTCTTTCCACGCTTGTGGGAAGATGTTGTTGCCCAAGGCGCCATTGAAGATGGCGGTCATGAGCATTATTAGAGGGGCAGGTAGGAGTTTGTATACCTTGTTGGTAATACCGTCCGAACCGGGGGCTTTACGAGCTTGGAGCCCTTTTATGATGTCGTGCACTTCATCTGGAGTGACGGGAGGCAGAGGATCATCAGGGTCTTCAACGGGTGGAAGGGAGGCTCTCCGTTCGACTTCAGCGTCGACCTTGTTCAGGTGAGCTTGGTCTACTGGTTGAGAGCTGGGAGAACACTGGGACTCTAGGCTGTCAGCAAGGCATTCGGCCTTGTCGGTGCTGTCGAACGCGACGCTCTTGTCGGGGCGGATGAGGGGAGGCATAGAGACCTCCTCGGAGGAGCGCAATTTCCTCTGAAGGTGCCAGAAGGCTTGGTGAGTGGGCTCGAGTTCGCTGAGCATCTTGTTCTAGCCCTCAGAGCGAACCTCCCCTATGCGTTTCTTTACAGCACGCTGTAAGTGGCGCATGTGGGCTTTGTTCGCGTCACAAGGGAAGGAGTCGTAGGCACGGATGGCCGCGTTCTTCTCTGTTATCAGGTCACGTACGTCAGCAGGTAGTTTCCAGCGATGGTCTTCCATCACCGGAACTTCCCGTGAACAATCCGTCAATACGGATTGTACGTGCTCTGTAAACGAGTCGATTGCGGCCGTCGTGTCGGCGACTGACACTAAGTGATCGGGGATGGTGTCTAAGCGAGGCGACGTGGTGGATTTCAGTCTTTCGCTTACTTTCCTCCAGTCGGTTATCGTCTGGGTCTGAGGGGGGCGGTTGGGGTCGATCGGGCCCGAGTAGGGTGCAAGATGCATGACTACAGGGCGGTGGTCAGAGTTTAGCTCGTGGAACGTCTCAATCCATTGCAAACGGAGGTTCACATTCTTGAGCAGCGCTACATCGAGAACATCGGGAAGGTGATTAGGATTACCTGGGAAGTGAGTCGGGCTCATTGGAGCGATGACGTCAAAGTTAAGGGATTCGCCTAACTTGAAAACTAACCTACCTCTGGTTGAGGTTGTGCTACTATTCCACGCCGGGTGCTTGGCATTAAGATCCCCCGCCGAGATGACGGAGTCACTCATACCGAAGAGGGCAGTGAAGTCCTTTTGGAGCGAGATGGGATCCTCCGGACCATTGTCGGGTGGGATATACGCGGAGATGATGGTGATCGGTTGGTGGCCGGTCATGCCGAGCCGACAGATAGAGGTCTCCAGATGGGAGAAGAGAGTAGGAGGGTCTATAGGGATACAATACAGTGATTTCCTAAAGTATATGAGTGTGCCACCCTTGTGGCATCGAGACCTGTCATTGCGAACTAGTTTGTAGTTGGCAATGTTCGGGTTGCGGTGATGCGGCTTTAAGAAGGTTTCCTGTATGAGGAGGATGTCGAGCTGGTGGTCGCGGAGGAAAGCGGCGATCTCATCGCGTTGACCGGAAACGCCATTAGCGTTGAAAAATCCTAGTTTGAGGGATCGGGGTTTGGTGGAATTTAACCTTGTGTTATCCATTGGAAATTAGAATTTTAAGGTTTTCAGGACTAACGCGATCTCGGGATACGCGTTAAGGATTTCTAAAAGACGACGAGGGTTGCCGTTTGCAGCAACGATTTCGTCGGCCATTTTTTCCGCGGCGGAGGAATAGAGGGCCGCGTATGTACTGATTATGATTTGGGCGCTGTCGCGGCCCGGGGCTCTTTGCGGTGCAACCGGTGGAGCCGTAGGGGCCGCGGTGGTTGCCGCAGGCGCTGGGATGGCGGTAGCCATCAGCGCTGGAACTTCAGCGGGTTGAGCGGGTTTGGAGGGCACCGAAGCTGCGGGAGCTTTAAGGTGCGTAAGGTTTGCCCAGGGAGAGGGCCTTTGAGGGCTAAGCCGCTCCGGCATTTGCGCGGAGGGAAGCTTCCCCCAGGGGCTTTCCCTGTGCTGGCGGTCACTCGCGCGTTTCGCGAGTTTCGGAGAGGATGACTTTGGCGCTTTCGGGCAGCCCCGGTAATTTGCCGGGTGACCGGATTGGCCGCAGAGGACGCAGCTCGGCGGCTCTGCACATAGCTCCCTATCTTTAGGGCGAGAGCAGTCGGCGGTGCCATGCTCACCTAGACACTTGACGCATCTAGGGGTCGCATAACAGTTGGTCTGCGAGTGACCGTACAGTTGGCAGCGATGACACTGGCCTATCAAGTTGGCTCGGTAGGGCTTCTCGATAGAGATGCCCGAGAGCGAGCACACCGACTTCACCTTGAATATCGGGTGGTGACCTTCCGTGGGGTCGCAGATGACAAGGACCATGTCGTATACAAGGCCCTGCCTCGCTTTGTGCAAGCGATGGACGGCGGATACTGGGACGCCTTGTGCAATAAGGTCGTCCTTAATCTCCTCAGTGGGGATTTCTTGGGGGACGCGCCTAATGACGACGCGAGTGGGGGTTTCCTCCGGAAGGGAGTACGTGTGAAAGGAATAGTTCCTTTCACGCAGGGCGCGGGAGAGATCCCTAAAGTCCGTAGACGTGGGGACGGTAACTTTGATCCCCTGTAGGGTGGATCGGGCGTTGGTGTAGTTGATCTTGCGATCAACACACATCCTTGAAATTTCAGTCCATTTGGACTTGTCTTGGACGTAAATGGGGGGAGGAGGCTTTTGCTTCCTCGCAGTAGGAGCGGGTGGGCAAGCCATAGGGCTGGCGGGGCGACTGGCCCGCGGACTAGGGGCGGAAGTGGAGCTGGACGATAAGTCGTCCTGTTTTTTCTGGGCCTTGGTGACCGGGCCAGCGGGGGCGGAGGATTTAGCCGCCTTCCTCTTGCCTCCTTTAACGACTACTTGGAAGTCGTCGTCGCTGAAGGAGGAGGTGCGGGCTTCATCCTCGGAGAGTGGGACTGACGTGTCCATGCTCTCCGGGCGAGTCGTGTTTATTGATGCGGCGCGCAGCTGCGTTGTCTCTGAGACAATGGCGGTCGGAACAATGGCGGCCGTGACAATGGCGGCCGGAACAAAGGCGGGCGAGACAATAGGGGCCGGATTAGCGGCCGGAGTATTATCTGCCGGTACAATAGCGGGTGTAACAATGGGGGCAGAGATATTAGCCGGAACATTGTTGTGCGGAACAAAGGGCGGAATGCCTTGTTCGCATGCAGGTGGCGATAGCGGGCTCTCCAGTGCGTCACTAAACTCACCGAGTGCGCCCTGGGACGGAGTGGGGGTGGAGCGTTGGCGGAGTTTTGAGCCATATCGCTCAAGAAAATCGGGGTCCTTTAATAGGACCTCTTTGAGGAACGCCAAGAGGACGGCGTCCTCCATGGTCGGAGGAGGAGCTATTTTAGGGAAGGAATGGTGGAAAAATTTTTCCTACGTGGCCTAAACCCTATACCTATCTCCCCGGGTGGATGGGCCCGGGGATGTGTGACCCTCTGTGTCGGGTGTAGACAGAGAGGTGAGTACCTATTTGTGAGCCCTAAGCTTGTAACCCGTCGCCAGTCTTATTGTGCGAACGGGGCCCTGACCAGTCTAGCGCGAAGGGTGTAGACACACCCTAAAGACACTAGGTGAGTAGCTGAAAAGCAAAACTGTCACCAGAGCCGACTAGGAGATCCCCCAAGGCCGGTTATCTGGGACCCGTCCAACTAACTGCCTCGCCCTGAAGGGGTTCGGCGGGTGTGAATTGGGTCAACACCCCACTCGGCTTCGTTGACACCGTAAGGTTTCAACCGAGGACCACGAAACTGTGGTTTTACCCAGAAGGGGCCTAGTGAAGCTACTCACAACGTCTATTAATGAAACAGGGATGCCTTGAAAAAGGCAGTTTTTTGAGTTATTAAAATCAAATCAATTTCTTGATTTGATTTTAAATCGGAGTAGTCGGGGCGATTACGATGACGTCACGTGGTAGCGACGAGTAGAAAACACGAAACACAACACTGGAGCGGGAGAGCGCACAAACACGTCCGTCCGCGGCGAGAGTCGAGCGTCGAGTGCGTGATTTTGAGTAATTTTTCAATTTGTAATGTTTTTTTTTAAAGCCGGCTGTTTTTATTTTTTACCTTTGCCCGATTGTTGTTACAGGACAGGACTGTATGATGAGACAGGCGGTCAGCCCTCGCTCCTCTTCCAACTGTTCATACAGAAACGTCTTGATGTTTCTCTTCGATGTCATTGGTTATCAATGGACATCTAAAGGTGATATTGTTTTGTTTAAAAACCTTGCGATCTTGCTCTTTCTGCAGAAAGAAGTGCAAGCCAGTATTGTGTAACACACTTTCAAACAAAATCTCACGGATTTCGAAGGAAATTCCTAATCCATTGCTTCATACCATGTTCGAAAAAGTCTGCTCAACAACGTGAACACCGCAATGAATATTGTTGAACCGTCAAAATTAAAACCATTCCTACTGTTAGTGGGGGTTACGCATTTATCCCGCCGTTTTCACTAATTAAGCGGTCTCCTAATGAATGCCTAAATAAAAGCGTGCTGTTTCATTTACAACTTTTGGCGATGAGCCGAGCGGGGATAATGCAACAGATCGGCATTTTTTTTATTTTGGATTTTAGAAGCCACATTGAAACTATATCAAGATTACCAGGCATTCCTATATTCCTATAAAATGATGCAATCGAAAACGGTAATCTATAAGAAGGATTTTCTGATTATTTATCTCTATTGCAAAAGATTACGCCAATAAGACTTTTCTTTTTCGTGAAGAAGAGAAGAAAAATTCGATGTCGAGACATGCACGAATGCGTGACCTAAGCGTACCTAACATAAATTCAAACTAGTTTTGAATCGAAATTACAACTATCCGGTCTGCTGTAATAAATTTCTTAAGAAATAAGCAGTATCTTTGTACTCAACGCTAATAATGCTAATATAACGTAACGGTACCTATCTTTGTATTTTACTGTGTCTACATAAATTTTAAAATAAACATCCTATAGCATTTTGGTTAAAATTTTGGCGTAGTAGGAATAGGTAGTACCACCCTTATATAGGAATATAGTCTTAAAACTAGGTAAATGTTAGGAATACTTTCCATATTTCCAAATCGACTTCTGGGAGTACGTACGGAGGAAGCTGTAACAACCGAAGTCAGAAGCCGTAAAGTTTGAAAAACAGTCTTCTTAAGGGGTTGTGTTACCTTACCCAATCCCTGAGTTGAGGAGGTGAGGAAGGTAGTTGCTCCATCTAAAGTTCTCGTATTCAGCTGGATCAGATTAGACAGCAAAAAGAAGAAAAAGTTTTTTTTTGTAAAACATGGTGTAACATTTAGTAAAAGGTCTTAAAAATAAGGTAGTGCGCTATGTTTCGCCAATATTGGCATACAAATGATTAATATGATTAGAAACGATGAGATGATGATGAGAATGTCAGAACGAGGCATTTATTTTTTAATTTCCAATTAGCCAACCTGTCAACAAATACAAATGATGCTACCATGAAGGGGATCAATAGATTAGAGAAAATTAATCCATATCAGGAACTTCAAGACTTTCTTCAAGTGTTGTGCACACTTTAAATGTCATGATCACGGTTAAGACTTATCGACATTGAATGACAAGATCCATCCTATCTTATCTCAAACAAACTCAACACTTTGTTTCAGTTTTCCCCGTGTTTCCATTCTATTATGTTATTGAAAGTAGGTACCTAGTGAGTTTTATTTAATCGTTAGTGAATTAGTGAAATTAAATTGTGCGTTTGGAGACCTATAGATAGGGTGAGTCCTTCATAATAATTTGTTCTATTACTTGGTTCGTTCCAAAATATACTTAGAAGGACCAGAGGTCAATATTTATACACAGTTTTTCTTCCAAACACGGCAACGCATTTCTGGTTTGAAGCATGTGGGTGTGAAAGAAGATCAGTCAGATCATACAAATTGTTTGACGTCTGAATGATCTACTTTGCAGGCACAAGAGAGGAAAAATCCGTTTGCTAGATTCATGCTAGATCCTTGCGAGTTTATACACGCTTGGAGTGTTTGTCAAAGCCGATTTGAGTCGTCGTTCCAAAATTTTGTCGGAGAAACATTTTAGTAAAGGCTTTCTGGTAGAACAATTTCCATGCAGTTTTCATAGAAATTGTTCTTTTAGAGTCTCGTCGCTCCTGTTTGCGGAGCCTTCAAACAGGTTCAGTCGGTTCTTTAGTACGTATATTTCAAGCTTTGAAAAACAGAAATTTTGGATCCGTATACTTTTATGTATGGTGATTTGTAATTTGATGACTAGGAAGTTAGTGATAGTGTGACCAATTCACAATGGCGTTAAGCGTACAAATTACGGGGAAGACATCTTTATTTAATCAGTTATCTTACGAGGTACATAAAATTTGCGACAGTTACTGTTGAGACGCCACTTTTGAGTGGTCACCTGTCGATGATTTGCGTGGAGTGAGCTGTCAGTGTCATATGGTGTGATATGGTTACAGAACAGCACTACTGTTGTTATTTAGTTCGCGTGTCTATAGACCACTGTGCACGTACAACAAACTCTTCAATACTGCGTATACTATTTGCTCCGTGTTTGTTTAAGTTTCTGACAATATCGTGTGGAAAGCCAACACCCGATTAATAACCCGATTCACGTAGATTTCTCAAGCGTCAAAATTACACATTCAAACCACCAATTACTTAGATTATTTCGCACCCCGTCAAAAAGAGAACGTGTAATTAAAGACCACATAAACACTGTCACCCTTCAAAATATCTCTATGATACAGCCATTTCAGTCTTGCCGACCGTAAAATGGCACTTTGAATGTCTTTAACAGCTTTCCCGAGTTCCCACATAAAACTTTTGTTAGTAAACTGTGCTTAATGAAAATTATTTGCGTTTTGATTGTTTTGATGTTGGAAGGAAATGAGCCGGGTCAAAGATCAATATTATGATTTGTTTCCAAAGCTACCAGTAGTTTAGAGAATTTAATTGGGTGGTTAAGTTGAGAATTGGACTTTCATGCGGAGGAATCTTTCTGGAAGAAAATCTGTTATTTTGGCGCACTTTTGGCAGTTATCGATTTTGCTGAATTTAGTTGTACCTACTACGTATGGACCTTTGTCTTACAGCTTCTTTCTCAAGGAGATCAAAATGATTTGAAAATGATATCTATGTCAATTTATTGTCGGCGCAAAGATGTTTTGCCCAAATAAATTGGGATGAGGGCAAGATAATTATGATGATATAGGTTGAAGGTAGAGAAACTCAAATTATTTACTGCTATACTTACATTGCCTCTCCTTGAAGGCCTTGCACTGCTGAAGAATTCTCTCTGGAAATGCTGCAACGAATGGTTTCAAAGAGATGGCCCACTTACTTTATTGGCTCAAAAATATATAATGCAGTTCGTTTTCTTTCATACATGCTACTGTCTTCTTGCCCAAGAAGACAAAGAGCAATGAAAGAAAAAAAAAACACCTGGAAAATGGAAATCTTATATCCAAAACTGCTATCAAATATAAATAGGTATCAAAATCTCCACTTTCAAGGTATAAAGATTCGTTTATCTTGCACTCTCGTGAATTCATATACAGTTTGCATGTTATGGCTCGGTAAAAACCCGGGGGTGACCGTGATAAGGTATTAATATACCTTATCCCTAACAGGAGGTTAAATAGTGGTTTTATGGTAAAGATAGTATGGTGGTAATGTTGTGTAACTTTACGACGTCTTGAAAGGAACCGAGGTCTGCGGAGTAATGGCGTAACACACTATCAGTAGTAATCGCGTTCAGTTTGACAGGTCAACAACATTCATTGCGTTATTTACGAACATACGAAGCTATGGATTAGCAATATCCTTCAAAATGATTCAGATTGTGGTTATTTGTGTGTTACTCAATCGGGGTGCTGGTTAAAGAGAAAGGGTAACGATAAAGTTATTTTTTTCAATTCGGTGGTCTAGTCTCTAGTGGTCACAGGTGAAACTGTGCGGTAGACTTGATTAAGGCACCCTAACAATACGTCCGCCGCCACCTGTCATACAGGATGTCCCGTAAGTCGACGTCAAGCCGGACTCGGGTGACGTAGGTACACAAATTGCGAACCAATCATAATAGATGCATCGACCAATGACGATCACAGTGAAGTGTATAGACGCACGTTCATGCCTTCAAATCGTGAAAGTAGAGCTGAGTTTTCTCCGAATGGGTGCATTGCAAGATGTTTTAAGCAAATGGAGGAAAACAATTAAAGTCGTTCTAATGAGCTCAAAGATTTGAAAATGGCATGTTATCCAACCCCAAATAATTTCCGTTTCGAATTTTCTAAAAATATTAATGAATGGACACGCTTTTATAACAACTGAGCCTCTTTCTGTGATCGCAAAAAAAAACTTTCTATTCTTTAATCATTTTTGATCTACTGTATTGAAATTATAGTTTTGGACCAACTATGGGTTTGTCAATGTTGTGTAGTTAAGTGGCAGTCGTTTTGTATAAGGCGGGAGGTAACGCCCGGGTGTCACCATTGTGTGGATCGCCCGGAGGACACGGTGGAGCATACAGTGGAGTTCTGCCCAGCTTGGGCGGAGCACCGCAGTGTCTTCGCGGAGATCGAGGCGATCTCTCGCGTCCGGCCCTGGTCCAGGCCAGGGTACGGAGCGAGAGTGAATGTCACCTCCTTCTGCGAAGCGGTAATGCTCGCGAAGGAGGAGGCGGAGCGCGTGATGGAGATAGCCTTGAGAGATGGCGCGTTGTGTTCCACGCGCGCCTCAAAGAGATGTCAGCACATGATGACGGGGTCCGATAGGGCCGACGTCTCAGGGTCGCACGAAATTCGAAAGAGAAATCGTGACCCTGGCACAGGCGACTGAAGGAACACTGGTAGGTTTTAGTCAGTAAAAGTCTGACACGCTCTGGGTAGAGCGGGAGAAGTCATTTGATAATTTCCCACCCCCATAAAAAAAGGTAAGTGGCAGTTACACAATATTCACATACATTACGTATATTTAAATAGAAATACACTTTAGGACAAATTCATTCAAAGAAAGGCCAGTGGACACCCGGGGATCCGCTACCTTGTCTTCATCATTCGAGTATTACCTAATCAAAATCACTCAAATGGATTTTGATGCCCTTCTGCACACGTAATGAACCCTAACTACCCTTTCATTTAACATATCTATATGGTTTAATGGTGGCCGCTCTTGGACCAACTTCCAACAACGTTGCTATGTTCCGGATTGAAGTGATGCCGATGTAAAAAGTCGAAGTTAACTGGTAAAAATATCGCGGTGGGATTTTTCGGGCACTGGTTCTTCAACGCACTGCTTAGCGGCAAAGGTTGAAAACCCAACCGGGTTTTTTCAACGAGATGGGATACGCTCTGTTGGATTTTCGGTTCAACACCGAGAGTTGTAAATCCAGTGTAACTTAAAACCCTCCCGCGATATTTAACGTCCATACAAACGTCAACTAACAGGCACATGAGACAATTTAGCTCTGTTTCTAGACTGGCAATGCATTTGCAATGCTACCCGGTATTATATAGCACAGTTGTGAGCACTATGTACTATGGAGCTACCATTTACCGGGTAATATGTCAATTTATTGACTTGAATGTGCCCTGGCGGCTGATAGAGAACGTAAACGTAACTGAGAGTGAACATACACTCAAATGTCTCGATGACTGTCTGTGTTAGATCATTCAGCTTCCTTCAAAATGCTTGAGGTGCTAATCCATCGTGTCATGTTTGTGAACGCGCGCCGTCATTTAGGAGTGGTCAACTCTTTGCTGCCACGGCTTATTATAATAACTTAATTTTTTAAATATTGTTTTTGTTTGTTTCTATTGTTCTGGACGCTGTTATCGTGTTCGTTTTTTTTACATTGTTCTCACTAATATTTTTGTAAAAATATTATTTAAAAGAGTGTCAATGGACTTTCCTGCCCGTTCATCTCAATAGGTACCTAAGCTAGAAGTACGTATTCCCGTTAGTGTCCCAATACCCATGTATAAATCAGTATAGCACTTTTCAACTAAAAATAAATTTAAGTTTGCGAACGGCAATACTAACATTCTAGGTAACATTTTGTCAGTTTTAATAGCAATATTGACTAAAAAGTTTAATGGCGTTAAAACAGTGCGATCAGTAAAGTTTGCTATATGAAAATATTATGTAAGTTCAGAGTTCTGTCAGTGAACTACCAAACCACCACGTCGCATTCAACAACAAGCCATATTGCGACGGATTACGTAAAGGTAAGAGTGTTAATTATCTAAAACATTTGAGTGTATTATTTAGCGATCTAATCTATAAATTGAGGTGAATCTAATTAAAAAGTAAATATTTCTGCATGTCACATCTATTGGTACTTACAAATCCCTACTTGACCTAATACCCGTTAAAATTGTATTTTTTTACCGGATATTGGTACACGATCAATCCGGTATAACCGGCAATCTGGTAATACACGTTGCACTGATACCCTTTTTTGATTGATTACCCTGAAATTACTGTGTACTTAAAGCCTTGAAATAAGTCTCATTTTCCTTTAAAACTAACAACACTTCACACACTGTCTTTGTTAACAATTGTTCTTATTGCCTTGAGTTAAGTCTTATTTTCCTATGATTCAATAGCATGTAGTTACTATGTTTTTTGTGTTGTAACAACGTGGATTTGATCTTATTACACCATGTTTTTTAGTGTTCATTCGTTAAGGTGTTTTATATTATTTTTATTTTCCTATTGAGAATTCAGAAGTTTGCAAAAGCCGTGTTATTATTTTGTTTCAGCTAGTCATAACTTATCTGCCTATCACCAGGCACTCAAAAAACGGTCCTCAATTTCAGGGGTCGAAAATATGAAGACAAGATCCGGTATCACACGATTTGTGCAGAAGTTCCGTCAAATGATTAAACGTTTACTTGTATGTATTGTAACGTCACGTTTAATGAATAAGTGATGTAGAGATTTGAGTTGGACTGCCTCGGCAAATATCTGTAAACCTGATTTAAACAAATACAAAGCGCTAGCTTTTCAATAATTAACGCTTACACCAAGATGCTGCTTTGAAGCTGGTTACTTTACAATAAAAAAGTTAACAACATTGTTTAACTGTGGTACTGTTATCCATAACTATTGTAACTATTTTATAATTCAGACTGTGTAGATTTTATTGAACATTTCGTGCTGACACGAGGTAAATTCTTCTCATTTTATCCTATTGATTTAATTGAATTCTTCCAAATGTTAGTTGTACATTTGTTTTGCTTATTGTGTAATTTTAATACAAAAACATTTTATAGTATACAAAGAGACCAGATTTGTGTTTTCCTTATCAACTGTTATTACGACAGCTCGT
This sequence comes from Dasypolia templi, assembly GCA_963555695.1. NCBI lineage: Eukaryota > Metazoa > Arthropoda > Insecta > Lepidoptera > Noctuidae > Dasypolia > Dasypolia templi. The sequence goes on along the minus strand of OY743158.1, from coordinate 8,877,023 downwards.
GTTTTCCTCGGTAGGTAAATCTTTCCAAATTTAGAGTTTCATAAGTATTTAGAGCATACATTGTGATAATTGAAAGCCATAGGTGTAATCATAGGTAGGTACCTGGTTTTACCTATTTATAATAATTTGTTCCATTTTTCAATTGTTTTTATTGAGACTTAAATAAGCCCTTTTTTTTAAATATTTTCTGTAATGTATAAAAACTAATTTGAGGGTGAAAAAAGAGATTTGTGTTGTGTTTTAAGTGTTTCGTAGGTTTTGACGTGGATGTATGCAGATTTAAGCATTTTCTTATAAATGTCAGTACCTATAGGTTAGTAATAATTGTGTTACCTAAGTTGAAGGGTTACTTAAAAAAGTGAAACCAAAATATTCTTCAATTCATTCCAAAGAGTATAAACATATCTTCAAAATGATGCTATGATCATCGAATTAAAAAACTTAAGTTTAAACAGATTACTGATGTTAACTATAATCTAAATTGTATCGTAAAAAACATTTTAAAATGTTTCATAACTATATCGTCTTTTCTAATATAACATGTTTTATAAATAAAAATGGCTTATCCAAAGCCATTTTTCACTTATTTTATACAGAAATGCAAAAATAGTATTTCGGTGAACTTTAAAATAAAGCAATAGAGTTCAGATTCGCGGTGAAAATTACCGGATTCGGGGACAACTTAACGTTTACCAGTAAAAATCTACCGGGTACTGGTACAATTAGCCCTTTATTTATTTGTATTGTAATATTGATAATGAAAATTCATACTAATTTAAAAATGAATATTACGCCAAAACTAGATTAATTAATCTATCTAGTCATGTATATTTTTTTTAAAGTCCACTAGTTTTGGCATAGCAGATCTGCAAAGTTAGTAAAGTTCAAAACTTCCCGGTTACTGGGCCGTTTACTGTATTACGCTTTGGAATGGGCAAATAGGTTCATATTTCTGACAGACCGACTCCTTGACAATTCACCGTAAAGACTTGTGTGGTGTGGGTGTCAGTGTCATCCCGTCTTGGTCACTCGCTAGCATCAGTGGCACTAGCAGATCACTCCGCTCTCACTCCACCTAAGGTTTCACGGTGAGAAGGTTCCAGAATAGCACTACCAACTGATGTTATTGATTGACACTACTGGCAGCTTACTTCACCTTAGTTTTCACGGTGAGATGGTAACATAATAGCACTACCTTCTAATGTTATTGATTGACACTACTGACAGCTTACTTCACCTAAGTTTTCAAGGTGAGATGGTTACAGAATAGCACTACATACTGATGTTATTGATTGACACTACTGACAGCTTACTTCAACTTAGTTTTACGGTGATATGGTTACATATAACACTACATACTTATGTTAGGCATTGACACTACTGACAGCTTACATAACCTAAGTTTTCAAGGTGAGATGGTTACAGAATAGCACTACATACTGATGTTATTGATTGACACTACTGACAGCTTACTTCAACTAAGTTTTCACGGTGATATGGTTACAGAATAGCACTACATACTGATGTTATTGATTTACACTACTGACAACTTACGTCAACTAAGTTTTCACGGTGATATGGTTACAGAATAGCACTATATACTTATGTTAGGGATTGACATTACTAACAGCTTACTTCACCTAAGTTTTCAAGGTGAGATGGTTACAGAATACCACTACATACTGATGTTATTGATTGACACTACTGACAGCTTACTTCACCTAAGTTTTCAAGGTGAGATGGTTACAGAATAGCACTACATACTGATGTTATTGATTGACACTACTGACAGCTTACTTCAACTAAGTTTTCACGGTGATATGGTTACATATAACACTACATACTGATGTTAGGGATTGACAATACTGACAGCTTACTTCACCTAAGTTTTCAAGGTGAGATGGTTACAGAATAGCACTACATACTGATGTTATTGATTGACACTACTGACAGCTTACTTCAACTAAGTTTTCACGGTGATATGGTTACAGAATAGCACTACATACTGATTTTAGAGATTGACACTAGCCACAGCTTACTTCACCTAAGTTTTCAAGGTGATATGGTTACAGTATAGCACTACATACTTATGTTAGGGATTGACACTACTAACAGCTTACTTCACCCAAGTTTTCAAGGTGAGATGGTTACAGATTAGCACTACATACTGATGTTATTGATTGACACTACTGACAGCTTACTTCACCTAAGTTTTCAAGGTGAGATGGTTACAGAATAGCACTACATACTGATGTTATTGATTGACACTACTGACAGCTTACTTCAACTAAGTTTTCACGGTGATATGGTTACATATAACACTACACACTTATGTTAGGCATTGACACTACTGACAGCTTACTTCACCTAAGTTTTCAAGGTGAGATGGTTACAGAATAGCACTACATACTGATGTTATTGATTGACACTACTGACAGCTTACTTCAACTAAGTTTTCACGGTGTTATGGTTACAGAATAGCACTACATACTGATTTTAGTGATTGACACTAGCGACAGCTTACTTCACCTAAGTTTTCAAGGTGATATGGTTACAGTATAGCACTACATACTTATGTTAGGGATTGACACTACTAACAGCTTACTTCACCCAAGTTTTCAAGGTGAGATGGTTACAGAATAGCACTACATACTGATGTTAGGGATTGACAATACTGACAGCTTACTTCAACTAAGTTTTCATGATGACATTTTACGGAATAGATCGGCTGGTGAGCCGTCAATTGGTGTCATCATCTGCCTACCGTTTTCCCAAATATGTTGGGAGGTTGGCTTCCAGTCTAATAAGATGCAGCGGAATTCCACTATTTTACATGGAGCGACTGCCTATTTGACCTCCACAACCCAGTTACTAAAGTCAAAATCAATGTTAAAATCAAATCATTTATTTCGAATAGACACATAAATGGCACTTTTATTTATTTATTAAAACTTTATGCACAAATAAAAAAATACTGTACAAAGGCGGACTTAATGCCTGAGGCATTTTCTACCAGTCAACATTAGGGTGATGCAGAGACAATACAGCCATGTTTTGTCAACAAAGGTGCAACAAAAATGATAGATATCTCGAAAAAAAATGCTAATACATAGAAACTTAAATATATGACATTTAGACAGATTAAACTTTTGAACGTCAACATTTTCGAAAACATAGAATTGATTCTGTTTTCGTCTTCCAAACGGTATACTCGTATGGAGAAGGATGGGCAAGAAACTCCACCGTTACTCTTTTACCATTTTCCAATATGTTTTGTATTAAACATAGATTATTTAATTACACGTGAAGACAATAAACCTAGAATTAAATTACTATACCACAACAGGTAAAAGAATTAAATATAAATCAATGACAGGTTAATTAATTATGTGATAGATACACGGTGGTCACATACTTACAAACTTTGTAAAAGTAACTAGGTAATGGACACCACTCGATTTGGAATCTAAAAAGACACCTAAAAAATGTACTTTTACAGAAACCGGTAAACACTGTCCTTGGATACTCAATGAAATTTGTGGGATCAACCTCCTGCGGGAAAACACAACTACAGTACTTTTGAGGGCAGACAAACTCAGTCCGTGGGAATTTAACCATTGGTTTAGAGAGTCCAGGGATACGTAGAGAGATGATACGGCGTCGCTAGCAAAAATCAAAATCAAAATATTTTATTTCACATAAACCTACATGGGCACTTATGAAACGTCAGATTCTAGGTGCACGGTTCCAATTGGTCGTTTCCTATGGAGAAGAGCCGGCAAGAAACTCCATGGTTGCTCTTTTAAAAATATTTGTCTTTTACAATATTTTCAGTTACAGTGTTAATAGGTATGGGAGGACAGTGTAGGCCTGTCAAAAAGTACCATATGTTAAACAAATAGACAATGGTATATAAATTTACAATCCACAAGGCCTACGACGTTCTCTCATTTACAAAATATAGAAATAATCTAATAGAATAAAATCAAAACTAATTAAAAATTGTAGGTATATAATGTCAAATAATGAAAATTTTATGTCAGAGTTATTTATATGTCAATATCTAATAATAAAAAATAAAAATTAAACACCATTATTTGGGAGTGGTTGAGGTGTTGGTAACATATAAAGCCAAGTCAGCATATTGCAGAATTTGGTAATTTTTATTGAGGCATGAACCGATGTCAGCTGTATATAAGTTGTACAGTAAAGGACTAAATACGATACTCCTTGGTTAGACTGGTTGTCAGACTTTCGAGCTTCTGACGACTGTCAAAGGTCCACGAATGACAGCAGGGAGCAACGGCTTTACGTGCTTTCCGAGGCACGGAGGGGTATCTTAGTATGGAAAGATGGTCACCCATCCACGGAGCAACCGCAGCAAGCGTAGCTTAACCCGATCGATCGTTCCGTGCAGCTGTTATTACTTGGCCTCAAGCCGTCAACTGGTGGTCAAATCAAATCAAATCAAATTATTTATTTCGTTGCTAACATGGTTGATGTACTTTAGTGTTTTTTATAAAAAAAGTTCCCCATATACCGTCACATGGGCATGAAAAGGTTTACAATAAAAAATAAATAAGTGGCAGATCATTGAAATTACAAAAGTAAACAGGCGTGATGCCTGTAATCCTAGAAGGGTTAGGCAGAGTACACCCACATTTCGCCAGTTATTCTTAAGACCCATGTAATAGGGGGCGAGCCTAATGCCATCAACCGGGCACAAATCCAGACTCCGTGCTGCTACTGAGAAATTCTAAAAAAGTGAAAATAAATATCCAATATCAAGAAAAAATCCGGCCTCTTTATGAAAGAAAATTCCAAAACTCCCTTGCCAGTATCAGTGCAATACGCAAATTCCTGACCAAGAACAAAGCATATGCAGAGATTCACATGCAAATCAGTTTATAAGTACACTGATTGTGAGTGACAAGCATCCAATGTCCCTGTTACAGAGCGTCCGCTGGCGACATTGAGACGGTGACGTCATGAACTCATAACCCTTGCTACAATCAGTGGTGACGTCATTAATATTGTGCTTGCGTGAGTGGAGCGTCTGGCTTGGAATTGCGGCTTTTTTTATTTTGATTGCGTTTGTAGAATAGAATATAATACAGGTTGGAATGGTCATCGACACGCAAACTAATCATGAATAGGGATTATGACTATTTAAAAAAAGCTATTAAAAATATTTGTTTGCAAATTGTGCAAACAGTAAAAAAAAGTGTGAAATCGTTTAAAAAAAAAAACAAGTTATAAACGTTTTAAAACAACTGCTAGACAAAGACAGCATTATCGCAGAAGTGACGTCACGACTATTTACCTTATACTAACGCCATACATTGTTCGGACCGCGCGATAAGGACGGGAATAATAGAATAGAATAGAAAACTTTTATTTCAGACAGGAGTCCATAGCGTTAGTAACAATTTAACTTAACTTCTAGTGTTAGTAGGTTACAGATACAACTTAATGAAATACAATTAAAATTCAGCGTGAAGCTGCATCCATCTACGCAACATCGGGGAATCCAACCGATCTGTGAATACACCGAGAATACTTTTGGTGGTAATGATCTCCAAAAACTTTTAAAGCCTTTCCATATATCAATTAATTTTACAGATTTTTAGATTATCTCGATATTAATCATCGTCCCTAATCAGCGCATCATTCTATACGGCCGATAACCGGCCAAAAATTTCAAGGCAGGGGTTTTTATTCATGCGGGCTTGCGGACGGCGAGCAATGGGTAGTTCGCCGTCCGATATGGACCAGTAGTGCTATTTTGTAAACATCTCACCGTGAAAACTTAGGTGAAATGAGCGTGGAGTGAGCTGTCAGTGCCACTGATGCTAGGGATTGACCTAGACGGGATGACACTGACAGCTCACTCCACGCAAGTCTTCACTGTGAGATTTTTACAGAATCGACATGCAGGCCCGGGTCGGCGGCGGCGACGGCCTGGAACACCAGGCTCGCCTCAAAGAGATGTCAGCACAAAATGTCGGGGCCCGATAGGGCCGACGCCTCAGGGTAGCGGGAAAATTGAAAGAGATAACCGTGGCCCTGGCACAGGTAACTGAAGGAACACGGGTGGGTTTTAGTCAGTAAAAGTCTGACACGCCCTCCCGCTCCACACAGAGCGGTAGAAGTCATTTGATGATTTCTCACCCAAAAAAAAAGGGGTTTAAAATCATGACGTACTGAATCCTAGGTAACAGATCGCGCGTCGGTGATGCCACCCTGTACAATATCTTTATTTTGCATACATTGTGGTACTTAGAAGCTCTTAAAAGGCTGACAAGAGCTAAAGCGTGGTCACTGTCAGACTGCATAGAAAAGAAAGAGAAGCACGATGACACAACTTGGGTTATATATAGCAAAAAACTAAGCAATTATCTATTTGCAATAAATTGATTGGACAAAAACACTATTACGTTATTATGTTACTTGTAGAATAATCTGACGAAAAATCAGAATGATTGCATGGAAATATTAGTATGGTTTTTAATCGTAAAAATAATTTTTTTGAGGGTCTTTGTGATTTGTTTCTATGGTATGGCATTACTTGTACGAGTATTATGTTTTCAACACATTATCCAGCTAGCATATGCTAGCTGGATTATGTGTTGAAAACATATATATCAACATATATCAACATATATATATATATATATATATATATATATATATCCTGAAGAATATTAATTTCCTTTTTTACAGTGGATCATATACTTTTAGGCATTATAAAAATTGCGTTTAGGTCATGTAGTACCCTTAAATAGAAATTACTGTTTCTACAAATATTGCTTACTTATTTCATCATGCAAAAATTACCTAAGAATTAAAAAACACACAAACAATTATAACCTAATGAGATCACGTGATCGAAAAACACTTTAAAATTATGAATTAAATTATATTACTAGTGAGATGTGATGATTTAAATACCTTACTTAATTATTTGAAACATTGCATATAATTTAAGAATTTACTTCTAGTGTAGAACACAATGAATGTTGTCTGTTTAGGGAATACATCAACATCTAGGTAAAAATAATACCCATAATTCTTTGTTGGATGTAATAAGATTAGACTTTGTATACGTCCATTTGACTCGATAAATAATTGATAAATTACTGGAAACGTAACACCAGAAAGAAATGGTGCCTTAATGATGGTGAGTAAATTCAGGGTCTAAAGAGTCAAATAGATATAATAAAGGCGTTCATTTCTTCCATTCGAAGTCTACCTAATACCATTCCAAGTCCCCTTTATTAACCATATCCATTTGCCAGCTGTTAATTACATTATTTTTGCATTTTGTTTCCCTTTCAATTTTAATTCCTACCTTTTTTGCCGCCGGCTGTACAATTCGCTAATTACTCGTCTTTATGTTAGCTGTGTTTAATTGTCTGTTTATTTGCGCCTGTTTTGTTGTAGGTACTTACACATCTGTGTTGCTGACGATACATTCTAAGGCGTACCTCGTAGGCGGCGTTCAGTCTAAGTACAATAAAATTATTGAAACAAGGCTCTCGTGTTAAATATGCGATAGAGTTGTTGATACCAACTTTTGGGTAAAATTTAATGTATGTAGTTCTAATCAACGACTGAGCTGTTAACCAGATTATCAGTCAGCATCATTTGTGTTATAGGATAATAAATTAACTAGATATTTGATCCAAACATAGCAACAAGGATTACACAGTAAAAGTACTTAATGCTAGATAAGTGAGAGATTTTTCATCCATTTATCGTTAACTGATTGACATTGAGAGTAGTCGTGGTCCAGTGGTAACGACCGCGACTTACGAGTTGTAGGTCGTAGGTTCGAACCCAGACAGCGCACTTAACTTTGTGTAAATTATTTCATCACCACTGCTCTCCAAACGGTGAAGGAAAACGTCGTTGGGAAACCAGCATGTCTTAAAACCAAAAATTCGAAGACACGTGACATCTACCAACCCGCACTGGTCCAGCGTGGTGGATTACGGCCCACTACTCACAGAGATTTGCATCTTAATATAATGCATATTATATAATAATAATCCAGCAGCATTAGTGGTGGTATAGATAGGATATAGTTCAAACGTAAGCTTGGAAACTTCTCCCTTAGAATGTCATACTTGAAACTAAAGATGTGACATTGATGTCATCATCTACCTAGTCTGCCCAAATATGTTATGCTCAGCTTCCAGTCTTACCAGATGCAGCTGAATATCAGTATTTTACATGGAGCGACTGCTTATTTGACTTCCACAATCCAGTTACTGTGTACCACTGGTTGTCAGACATTCGGCCTTCTGACTGCCCGTAACGACTGTCAAAGATAGTGTTTTAGTGTGATATGCACCGTGTGTCACGCGAGGGGCGATGCCGTTGTTGAAAACTTCCGACTCTGGCCTATCAACATAATTTCATCAGATCAGATAGGTAATATTATTACGGGGGGGTCATTGGTACAATGTTGATAAGATGCAAATCTGACAAGTCGCAGAGTGTTCGTTTTAAGTCAAACCTTATGCATGTAGTTACCTACTATCTCTGGGTATGTAACACAGCAACTGTCAACCTGTGTCATAATAAAAGGTGTATTACCTACTCGTATGTGGATAAGATTAGATTAGAGATGGAAGTTAGTCGTCGGGCCTTCTCAGAGGCTAGTGGAGGCTAGATGGCCCACGCCCGAAGTCGCCGCTGGAGACACCCGACGCCCTGGGTGTCTTCGGAGGAATTGCCAGCAGATTCCCGGCCACCGCAGGCGCGGGCTTGCGGAGTTGCGGACGGCGAGCAATGGGTAGCTCGCATCCGGTACGGGCCCAGGTGGACGGCGCGTCGCGTTCCACGCGCGCTTCATAGAGATGTCAGCACTGATTGACAGGGTTTAAGCCATTAGGGCCGATGCCTGCCAGGGTCGCGGGTTGTTCGAAATAGCCCCTAGCACAGGCAACTGAAAGAACACGGGTTGGTTTTAGTCAGTAAAAGTCAGGCACGTTCTCCCGCTTCACCCAGAGCGGGAGAAGTCATTTGATGATATCCCACCCTAAGAAAGAGTCCTTTTCGGAGGCTAGATGGATTAAGACCATTAAGAAGAAAGATGAAGCTGAGGCTAAAGCTGTGGCGAGACAGTGCTTCCCTAACCAATCTATTTGTTCCACTTGCTGAAAATCTCCCACCTGGACATGAGTTGCCTTGGCATACTTGGAAGTCTTTTCCCGACTCTGGACCCAATTAGGCCAAAGCAAGGAAATATGCAGTGCTATTCTGTAAGAATACAGCCTTGCGCGCAGCGCTGGAAATAACAGTGTGGTGTTCACTAAGCTGCGAGTAGAAGCTACAATAGCGCTTAAGGCTGCGACGACCGTGAGTTAGAACTACTCAACGGATTGTTTCTGAACTCAGCCGATATTGATCGATTATGATTTTAAGAAAGTTGCGAGGCCTAATTCTTCTACGAATCATTACGGGACGGTACAGACAATTTAACAAAATATATAAAGTAGTTAACATAATTGTCGTTCGATCCGTCGAGTACAAAAACAACTTTAACCTGTTTCTTAAAATGTTCACTGACTGATTTGTGAATGTATTTGTGAAAAGTATATAGTTTTTGACCGTTAAATGGTGTAGTTTTAGCCCAAATTTCTTTAATAGGCCTGTAGTATTTGTAATTACATAGAACTTTGATTACTATATTTTGCGTTATGTGTAGAGAAAGAAGATGTTTTACAGCGATCTCTCCCCATACTTGAATACTCGTATCATGGTCTAGCTGCAGTTCGACTAGTGCGTTATAAATTGTGTTGTGTAATTAAAATGGCACTCATTTAGCAATATTTTGAAGAGCTTCAGTCAACGGTATCAATCTGCTTCTAACGTAATCAACGTGTTGTCTGAATTTCAGTCTACTGTACAAGATCAGGCTCGAGTATTTGTCATGGTTCAATCTTAAAGTCTGTTGGCCATCTACCGTAAGATCCTCTTACGGTAGATGGCCAATGAAAATCTTACTCAATAATATGGTTTTTCACAATTTTCGCTGTCAATTATCAAAGGCGTTTTGAAGCTAGACAAATTGATTGTTTTGTGCCGTATTATTATGCTACTGCATAATGCTGGTAATGATGGTTTCAAGACTTTCACCATTGTTCAGCTAACGTCGTGAAGTAAGTCTGGCTATATATAAAAAACTGTTTGCTTTAGCTTCGGCTTATGTGAGTTCATAATCTGATAAGTGAATATTTATCGGGCAGTTCATTCCTGTTCGAAGTACCATTGCGAGGTACTTCGTCTTTTTTTCGGGTCGATTGCACTTTGATTTATTATATTATTTTGTTTGAGCCCTGAAGGTGGCCACGTCAATTGCAGCATCATGGGTATTCTTTAGGTCATCAAAGGTATAGCAAGGTAGATAGAGCTTTCTTTTATAAATACTTGTTAAAATCACGTTTCACACAGGTATCAGTAAACCCCTAATTTAATCTATGGATCGAGCTAAGAGACTGCTGTACTAACTAAAATAGAGCAATAGGCTAACTGTTCTACATGGGACGAAATGATATAATATCCGCAGTCACTGAACTATGACTGTACAATTGGAACATTTGTCATAGAGAATATGACATGCGTGATATAAAGAACAACTGCCTGTACGTGTGCATGATAAGATTTCGTACGTGGACGAAGTGTATGGAGCATTGGAGAATCATATAATGGGGTATTCTTTTGGCCCCATGGGAAGAGGACGCGTGTAGTAGGGTGGATATTAGTAGTACTATACTGTAGTACTTGTTGGTGGAAAAAACTAAACAGGCAGTGCGTGATATGAGCCTTCTTCTAGAACAGGCACCTCACGCTCCCCGAACTCGGACACATATTTAATTTCTTCCATATGAAGATTTAATTTGTTTCTCAGCTCGTTTCATCCCCTCAATGTCATTCTCATTGCGTCATACATGTACCCGAGTGTCACACGAGAACGCGATATACAGAATCCCTTATGATATACGCTGGTCTTAAATTATTAAACTGAATATTTGTCGACTCAGACGTATGGGCCTCAGTCGTTCACGAATGCCGCGTGGGCACAGATGCTCTACAATATGCTACGCACCAATCACACCATTAAAGGCTAATTTTCCAATAGAAATAAATAATGCACAGCAGAGGAACGGTCAAAATAACTACCACTTAACTATTTACGTACGGTAGTCGCCGCCATTCTTGTTAATTGATGCGTGTTCGGTTCTATTTTTGAATTTTGCCGCGAAAGTTCAATCTAATGGCTTCATCGATTCGCGCGGGTCGTGAATTTTTCAGCAAGTGATTTTTTTTTTCAAAAGTGGTTTTATTCAGTGATTCTTTTTTGTTTTTCATAATTTGGTTGAACATCTAGGGGGGATTCACAGTGGATCCGTTTGTGAAGAGAAAAATGAAAGTTTTCAAAAAGAAGCTACGTTTTTCTATAGGTTCGAGTTCCGCCTAGATTTTTTTGAAATTGTACTGACTAGTTTCAAGTTAGATGATTTTATATATCAACAGTGAATTTATGTTCTTGGAGTCTTCATATAAGGTATGTTTAATATTACTTAAGTACTTAATTGATTGCATGAATTATTTAAGTAAATGTGTCTAGATTTTCGCCACGTTATTGATAACAAGAAGAAGGTGTGTCCATAAGTTTTTTAGATTACCGGTAATAATTAATATTACCGGTAATCTAAATAAAGCATAAGCTATAATTCTTTTATAGTACTGCCACTGTGGTTCCCTGGTCTTTCCAAAAGGTAACCTACTTCAGCCTACTTGCATCATATGTTATCGATATTCTACGACACGTTTGCGATACCAACTCCTACCTATTGATCTTATGGAAAAACATGATTTTTCTGACAGATTTACAGGTGGTTTAGATTTAGACTATTGTTGCATCCATCATCCCTAAGTGATTCAATTTGATCACATCGCTCCTCCGATAAAATAGGGTAAAATAGGATTTTAGGAAAAGCGAAAATAAAGTCACGGATTTGATAGACAGTCTTTATTCTTGTAGTATTAGTTTCATGTGATACAATTTATATATAATTAAAGAGCTTAGAAAAAATACGTTTAAATGACATAATCTATTTTCTAAACTCCCTGAAAAACTACCTGAAAATTTTTAATTGTAACTGAACTTTTAATTTAAATTATAATAAAAATCAGGCAGTTTTAAATAATAAACTTAATACTTTTTAAAATGATTTCACATTTCATGTGTTACAATTTTATTTGGTTTCATACCCTTTAGAGATATTTCAATTTCCAAGATTATAATTTACCCATTTTCCAAGTCTAGAAAGAAACCGCAAGTGTCTGTCAGTCTACAGACAGACAGACGGACGACGAAGTGATCCTATAAGGGTTCCATTTTTTCATTATGTGAGTCCACGTTGTATGGCAATGCTGATCCATTTGCCAAAAAATTGATAAGCCCTCTGGTCACGTGACCAGCTGTTTGGTGATGTCTCGAAAAACTAAGTGGTCAATCTGTCCTATTGTTTTAACCCCAAACGGCTCTAACTACAACGTATAACGTGTGACATACGTCACGCCTTCTTCTCATGGGGGGGGGGGGAGGGACAGTAACTACAGAATGCCACCTTCTACGAGTTATGATAAGATTACGTTATTACCCGTTTAAATAAATTAAATAGTATCTACACTGTAGTGGAAAATTGTGAGAGAGTTTTCATCCATTTCCCGTTAATTGATTGAGATTGAGGGCAGTGGTGGCCAGTGGTAAAGGCCGCGACTTACGAGTTTTTAATCGTAGGTTGGTATCCAGACAGGCGCTGTGATTTGTGTAAATGATTTCATCACCACTGCTCTCAAAACGGTAAAGGAAAACATCGTGAGGAAACCCGCATATCCTAGAACCAAAAATTCGAAGACATGTGACATCTACCAACCCGCACGGGGCTCGCGTGGTGGATTCCGGCCCACTCCCGCACACTGAAAGGAGGCCTGTGTCCCAGGTGTAGAAACATTATAGGCAAAAATAACAGTGATATTTATTTATTTGAAAATGGAGACGAGAAAGTGATTGTATAACGCTTTTCACTATTTCAATTATATTATACATATACAATATATAACACAACTTAGTATTTACACTAGGATTACTTAAAATGACTTACTATCTATACAAACACAAATGCAAAATGACACTTAGTCGCCGAAGAACTCCGACGAAGTGGTCCGCATCGCTATCATCCGGAAACGTACCCAGAAGAGTAGGTTGGCGACATTGCTACGTTGGATATCAATGCTAACTGTTTGGATGAAGAACGAGTCAGCTCCCTGGTCACGTTAGGTGTCGACCAGTCGTAGTCGGCAAAAAATTCCCTTAACAAGCAGATGCGCACTCGGAAACCCAGCTCTTTCAAAGGAATGTAGAAGACGTAGCTTTTAAAACAAACACTTGTATTTAAATGTTATCACTGTTCAGATAATATTCCGCTTATGAAAGCAGTAGGAGAGATCTGATAACAGTCTAATCATTTGTACTACAACAAATGATAAGACTTATCAGATCTACATATTTATGTATATTGGACGTCTCAAACATAATCTTTTGAAGTGCTGTAGGCATATATGTTTCACTGTTTTTCCGTTGATAATTTCTATAGATGTAATGAAATAAATGAGATAATAATAATAACGCTTTCGGGTTTTTTTTTTGAGGAGTGGGGGGGCGTGTCAGACTTTTACTGACTAAACCCCACCCGTGTTCCTTCAGTTACCTGTGCCAGGACCACGGTATCTCTTTCGAACAACCCACAACCCTGGCAGTCATCGGCCCTATCGGACCCCGTCAATTACTGCTGACATTTCTTTGAAGCGCGCGTGAAACACGACGCGCCGTCGACCCGGGCCTGGTCCTTACCGGACGGCGAGCTACCCATGGCCATTTGCAAGCCCGCGCTTATGGTGGCCGGGAATCTGCGGGCGATTCCCGACGTCCGGGGCGTCTCCTGCTGCGACTAGAGGCGTGAGGGCGCAAGGCTCTCTCCCACACGCGCTCCGCCTTCTCCTTCGCGAGCATTACTACAGAAGGAGCTGATGGCTTTCCATTCGCTCTCTCTCCGTTCCATGGCCTGGATCAGGGCCGGACGCGAGAGATCACCGCCTCCGATCGCCTCCGTCTACGCTGGGAAGACCTCCACCGTATGCTTCACCGTATCGTCCTGGCGTTCAACACAATGGTGACAGCCCAGGCGTTTCCTCTCGCCCAATACGGAACAGGAACCTGCCGAAACAACCAAGTCCGGTGAGAACTTGTGTCAGGCGGAAGGTGAGGACGCCGTGGCGCCTCTCCAACCGCTCCTCAAAGAGGGGACTTATCGCCGCTATTGTGGCGTGCCCAATACTGGGTTGCGACAATGGCACCCTTCATTTCGCCATGAGATCCTGTTGGAGCTCTTTCCGCTGTACCGAGATTTCTCGCGGCAGCGGAGTGACACCCCGGCGTTTTGTCTCCTCGCGCTACTCCCATACGTGCACGAGGGCTTTTGCCTCCAGATCCCATGGCGGCAATGGGCATGGATGGCCATGACCCTTTGGGACGCGTTCATCCGGTGGGCTGGTCGGCGCCTCAAAGAACGCGCCCACACCGGTGCCCCTGTGTAAAGGGCCATGGACCGCACGACACCCGCGTAGAGCCTCCGATAGGAGGCGTTTGGGCAAGTCACCACTGACATTTTAGCTGCGTAATTTATATAAAACGTTGGTCAGACAGAGACTATTAGTATTTTCATAGTACTAGATAACTAGTTTATTTTAGCCACCCCAACCCATAATCCAAATCAAATCAATTTTTTTTTTTGCAAACATGGGTAATTCGTACCATAGATGTTTTCTTAAAGTAAAGTCCTCCATATTCTAGCGTCTCATGGGTATGTAAATAATATTCAATTCCAAAATTAAACAGAGATTCTATTGATGTCGAATAAATATGAATGTCAAACCAATAAATTTAGAAAAAAAAATACAGACTAATAACAATAGTAACATTTTTACAGTTATGTCAAAAAATAATGAAGAATGTCAAAGTGTCAATCAGAATAAAAGTGTCAGAATAGGAACATGTATGTATTAAAATAGTTTATCAATCAGTGCAGAGATTTATCATTGAGGAAGTCGTCACAATCGGGGGTTGTCTTTGGATGCACTTGCACAGTGCGAAGAGGGATAATCGTCAGTGTAGTGTGGTGTACCAGTGGTGACTCAGTGGCAACGATCGCGACTTACGGGTTCACGGGTTTTAGGTCGTAGGTTCGCACCCAGACAGGCGCTTAACTTTGTGTAAATTATTTCATCAACCATTGGTTTCAAAACGGTGAAGGAAAACATCGTAAAGAAACAGACATGACTTAGAACTGAAATTTCGAAGACATGTGACATCTACCAAACCGCGGTTACCCGTGTCGTGGTGGATTACGGCGCACTCCATCTCACTGAGAGGAGGCCTGTGTCCCAGCAGTGGGAACATTATAGGCTGATGTAATGTAAGGAAACGCGTGAAAGTGGCAGTAATTTACTTGCAGACAGTTATTACACTATCGTCACAGCTATTGTCGAGTGTCTAAGGCTAAACGCGAACTAATTTTAATCGTTGCGGATAGTAATCGCAAATCTGTGAACAATACTAGAGACCGCGCACTGAGAATTCGCTTGAAAAAATACGAGTATATTCGATTGCTTTATTATGTCGCGCCTTGAAAACCGGACCGCCTGAAACGGACCTTAAGGCCAACGTTTCAGGCTAAGCGCGTAACATAAACTGCGAACAATAGGCGCCTTTATTAGAGTCCGCGCGCTGCGAAATAAAAATCGCTTGAAAATTCGCTTGAAAAATTATTATCGTTTGCGATTTTATTACGCAGAATAAACTATTACAATTGTAGTTCGCGTTGAACCGTATGGTATCGTTGACTGCCAAGTAGCGGGAAGAAGCTAGTAGATACTAATAGTAGTGCATGCCAGTTCCTATGTGAATGACTAGTCGTAACCTAATTTTACTTGCGGATGCTTGTAACGGATGTGAGGGTCTTACTATACGATGTCTTTCGATTCATTAGAGGCAGTAAAAGTCGTACTTTTAACACAATAACCGGTAAGAAATTGGAATTTCAATATTATGTGGCTTTGTCAAAAAGTTTGACCATAGAAAAATCCCGGAGGGCGTAATTCGACTTATATTTTTTGTAATTTTTAGTAAAACATACTCTACATGTGAACTTAGACGTACCTACGTCTAGCGCCATCTAAAAAGACAGTTCAGCTACAAAAGTTTGTCGACGTAAGAATATACCATTGACAGATAGAATAGACTTTACAGATTTCTTTTATTCGTCTGTCATTTTGTCTATTCTTCTCGTTGCTACGGTGGTCGTGGCTAGGCATACTGGCTGTCTCATGGGAATAAAAAAACATGGCAAAACAAATCTGATACATTTGAAAGGAATATACAATACTTATGTATATACTACATACCCACATAAACTCACGCCTTCCCACGGTGGTAGAAAGGAACTACAGACCGCCACGTGCTACAACACAATCCGTACTTGCTCCTTTTGCTTCGTCCACGTTCATACATCTGGCCATACACGAGCGCCGGTTGCAAATGCATCTGGCCTGACCTTTTTGAAGGACTTCGCCAGTTTCATGACCTTTAAATTTCTTTATTTTTTATCTGTAGGTTTCATGTTTGAGTAATATCAATGACCCTAAACACGAGATTAGCCAGTGATCTCTATGTAGGTATAGTCGACTTCATAACAATTTTATAACTGTTGACAACAATATACAATAAAGAAAAGATGGATGGATTGTATGAGCAATGATCACTGATAGATATGAGTAAATATAATACACACATCAAAAAAGTCTAGGCAACACATACAAATTTCAATTTTACAATGTGTTTTCGCATTAAATCCTTAGTATTTCTAATTTAAATAATTTTTTAATGCTTATTTGAAATTAAACAACAATTGTTTTTTTTTAATCATTTTAATTAACAATAATTACGAGTAAGTACTGTAAGTACGTAGTACAAAGTAAGGTGGCTAATCAACTAAACTTAAACTAAAATTAAATGGTTGTACAAAAATTGCATAAATTAATACAAAGTGTGGCCTCCTCTGTTATTGAGAACTTGCTGGCACCGATTATTCATAGAATCGATGAGACTGTTAATGTTATCCTGCGGCAGTTTCTCCAAATGAAATTTTAGTACATCCATCAGTTTTAAGGTGGTTGTTACTCCATCCTAGTCCTTTAAAACACGTCTCTGGAGCATGTCCAATGCGTGCTCGATGGGTTTGAAGTCTGGCGATTGTGCAGGCTAAGGCAATATCAGGATGTTTTCCCTTGCCAAGTACTCCCGAATGTACAAAGCTGTATGCGAACGCGCATTGTCATGCATCAACGTGAAATCGGAGCCAAGCATTTGTGCGAATGGACGGACATAAGGCCTTAGAACATCCTCAACGTATTTTACAACGTTCATGTTACCGTCGTGCTCGTAGGCCATACTCATGCAGTCGATTTCGCATAGTTTGGCAGCTAACAACAACACCACTTGAACTTTGTAGCCTTAAACCTATCTCTCGGGCGGTTAACATTGGCTGGCGTTTTGCAGTCAGTTGTATGTATCGATCTTGCCGTGTGGTTGTACACCTTCCTCGACCTGGGTGTTGCTCAGCAGGATCTCCCGTGTTAGTGTAACACTGATGAAGATGGCAAATAAAGCTTCTGTTGACACCAACACACCGAGAGATGAGATTGACTTCTTCCCGCTGGCAACATCCCTACTCTAATTATAGTACTCTTTGAAAAAAAATCTATTAATAGATTTTTTTTACAACCAGCCGGTATGTCCTCTAGATCAAAAAAGTTTACATAGGTAATACCAAGTAGGTAATACCTATGTACACTTAACTCGTAAGAAATGATATAATAATTGATTAATAATTTGAAATAGTGTGTGTTGCTTAGACTTTTTGATGTGTGTATGTTAAAAACGAGTTAAGTGTACCCACTCCGCGCGTTCGTGCTAGACCCACTGGTCATTTTATGACGTGACTGTTTATAGACATGTCTAAGGCCTTAAAACTCAGTAAATAAATGTGCGAAACGCGATTTACCATTCCATATTTTTTTAATTATACGTAATGGCTCAATATTTTATATTTTGAATGTATGTTCTTGTTTAATTTGTTCAAAAGAACAACTCAAACAAGAAGAAAATCCATCTTGAAAGCCTTCATGAAAGCATAGCATAATATATCGTAGAGAACAGGTTTTTTAAAATTTCTTTTTTTTTAAATATCTACAAAACCTATTTATTTTTTACAAGCGGTCGCACCGGCCGGCCGTTGCGCGCCGAGACTCTCTACAAGACCCATCGCCCTACAAGAGGCCCCTAAGCGAATCCTTAGGCGAAATTAAACCTTACGATAGTAAAGCATGGCCGCGCACCACAGCGGCGATAATTTCTCTCTTTGAGGAGTGGTTGGAGAAGCGTCACGGCTTCCTCACCTTCCGCCTGACACATGTCCTCACCAGACATGGTTGTTTCGGAAGGTTCCTGTTCCGTATTACGTTGGAGGAAACGCCCGGGTGTCAAAATTGTGTGGATCGCCACCTTGGAGGTCTGCCCAGCTTGGGTGGAGCAAAGCCGTGTCCTCGCGGAGGCGGTCGGCGGCGGCAATCTCTCGCATCGGGCCCTGGTAGCCGTCACCTCCTTCTGCGAAGTAGTAATGCTCGCGAAGGAGGATGCGGACCGCGTGAGGGAGAGATCCCTACTCCGACACGAGACGCCACAGGAGACGCCCCGGGCGTCGGGAAGCGCCCGCAAATTCCCGGCGAGCAATGGGTAGCTCGCCGTCCGGTAAAGACCAGGCCCGGGTAGTAGGCGCCACAAAGAGATGTCAGCACAAAGTGATGGGGTCCGATAGGGCCGATGCCTGCCAGGGTCGCGGGTTGTTCGAAAGAGAAACCTGGTCCGAGCACAGGCACCTGAAGGAACACGGGTGGGTTTTGGTCATTAAACGTCTGACACGCCCCTTCACTCCAACCAGAGCAGGAGAAGTCATTTCATGATTTCCAAACCAAGAAAAAAAGGGTAATAAAGCAATAACGAGGTTGACTATACAATCTCGTACACCTATAGCAAAAATAGCAATCCTTTGATCTAGTGCTCTATAGGGAGTCGTAAAATGCTATATCGAATGGTTGTTAAAGTTGTTAGATGTTGCCACGTTTGGTAGCCGTAGCTTTCAGAGTTTTTAATCGTAAAGATTTATTGTTTCAGAAGGTTCCTATCATAATTGGTGGTCCGACGGTTTACGAGGCTGGTTCTGAAGTAAATTTGGATTTAATGATATGCTATATGCAGGTCAGGGAGAGGAAGGTTTCGCGAGAGCGCTGTTAAGATTTTCATTGTTAAAATGCCATTTGCACATATCTCCAAATTGCTAGCAACAAACTGTCAGGCGTCGACCAAATATTTATCATGCAGTACATGCAATGAAATACAATTGAACACCATATAGACCTGAAATTGCAAATCTTTTTATAGTTCCCAGAGCATGCATTGTTATCATTGTCACGTTCATGATCTAAGCCTTAATAAATTCAAATCATTTGTTAAACGTAAGTTGTGAGACACCTATCTACCTGGTCCTCATAAGATCTGTAAAATAAACAATGACATGAATATTTACTTACTTAAGTATTATTTTATTGTTATTATTGTGAATTTTAAGACTATATGGATCATTGTTTTTTTTTTAATGTTGTGTTTTTTTTAATCTGAGTTAGTTTTAATCTTAATCTTGGTCTGGCGGTTTGAGTAAATATGCGGCCTACCCAGTGTCCTTTGTTTGCTATTCTTCGTCGTATCGTTGAGCTCCTTATGTTTTGAGTTGAGCTGCACGATTACTGGCAAATGCATGCACTGACTGGACAAGTCCACTAAATCTGTGTGGTTTTTTCCTCAAAAGACTATTACAGACATCAATCCATATGGTCTTCACATGATTTGACCAGGATTATGTCTGGACTTTAAAAGAGACTGGGACCTCTGAGTTCGGCCTTTCTTCGCAGAATAGTCAGATAGGAAACGCCGACCTGTACTAGTTAAAAAAAATGTTTGACATGTAAAAGTGTTTGTACAAACCTACTTACAGGAATAAAATCACTTATCATTGCAAAAGCAAATGGCCGGCAAAAATCTATGTACAAAAATCTTAAAAATGTTTATCCAGTAATTAATTATTTTCTTCTTTAGACATCAGTGATTTATCATAAAGTTTAAAAATACCGGCACTGCATAATTATACCTAATAATTATGCAGTGCCGTATATTATTTTGTCGCGCAGTTAGATTACAATTAACATGGGAATAATATATCACAAAGTTTACCCGATAATTAGCTTGTAATGCGATAGGATTATGCTAATTACGTTAAGATTTGATCTCGTGATAGGTTCTACGTGCAATTAGGTACAAGGGTTGTATTACTTAATGGAGCCATATTTGCCTTTGATTAACATAATACCTATAACTTCACGTCTGTATTCCCAGAAGAGATATGAGGAACTGGATGTAAAGTTCACTCATACTCTTTATAAAAGGGCGAATCCTCCGAACAGATGGATGTCGTATCTGGTGGGCAACTGCCCTATGATTGTTGTCGGGAAGTCGGATATATGCTAGCTGCGCGGTAAATTCTGATTGCGCAATGCAGGATTCGTTTGACGTCAGTGTGATGCATTGTTCGCATGTAGCGGTGTAGATGGCGCCAAATCCCTAAAGGGATACGCAGAGGTCCAGAAATATATTTTATCTAGCTCTTTCCCGCGGCTTCGCCTGCGTGGAGGTCGGGAATTATCTCACGGGAACGTATCTATGCTTATGTGCTAAACAGCCACACGACTAAAGTATTTAATAAATTCTGATTAGGAAGACACGAAGCGCCAGCTAGCGTCCTACAGCAACTATGACCTTCGAAAGTTATTGTTTCCCTTGGGAACAATACTATCTTTCTGGATGAAAGGTACTCTATGTCCTTTTCTGTATCCCTGACAACGTATGCGTAAAATTGTATGATAATCGGTTCCTTGGATTAGGTGTGAAAAGATAACAACCAAAGAAACTTACTTTCAAACATAAAATATTATTTATGATTAGGATAAAAACACGTTCTTTTTTAAATGTTTTAGTTCCATAAACAGAGGGATGTGTGGTGTTACGCGAATGGATAGAAAAAGAAATGAGTATTTAGGAAGAAGTCTGAAAGAGACACCGTTGACTGAAAAGATTTGTGGCAATCGGATGTCATTGTATCGGCATGTGATGTGGAGGTGTGAGAAAAATGTCGTCAGGAATGTCTTGAGTATTAATGTCGATGGCTATTCGAGTAGAGGAAGGCCAAAGTAATGATGGACTGTGTGAAAGATGAAACGGCTAGAAAGGGAGTTACTATCGAGAGGGACTAATAAAGAAATATGGAAGAAAAAGAAAAGTTACGGCCGTCCTAGGGTTGCCAACCTTACTATACAATAAAAAAGTATCCTACTAAATTAGAAGCCTAAATACTACATACGCATATATCCATAAACTGAATCCTTCCCATGGGGCCGAAAACCACAGAACGCCATCTGCTACGGTCCTTTCATACTCCTTTTGCCTCGTTTACGTTCATACTCGTATAACATCTGGTTATACGAGTTTGGTTTCAAATATTACGCACCTGACCTTTCTGAAGAACATCACCAATAAGGTCATATGTCTGCCTAGGGTGTCCCCTCCCGGCGTTTCTACTCATATCTGCGTTGTAAATACCTTTTATTAGCCATTCATTTATGTTCTCATCATCGTCAAACCATCTAAGCATACTCTTTTCAAAATAGACACACATTCTTTTAAACCACATTGTTGCCTTATCACATCTTCAGCCTATCATTCATAGTCACACCACACATGCTTCGCGAGGAACGGAACTATATTTAAAACTAGCCCTTCGCCCGCGACTACGCCCGCGTAGATTTCGAAAAAAAAGTTGCCATGTTCATCAGACATAATTTCGGCTTATAATGGTAAAACAAGTTTACAAATCGGTCCAGTAGTTTCGGAACCTATTCCATACAAATAAACAATCAAATCTTTCCTCTTTATAATATTAGTCTAGATAAAAAATGTAGTAGGCCTAGCTACTATATTTTCATTTCAATGCAAAATGCTGAAATAAGCTCAGTAGGGCCATTAATAATCTTATACAGGGTGATAGGTCAAGTCATAATGGTTAACAGAAAAAAAAAAACACAGCATGTATTAAAAAAAATACGGGCATTTATATAAAAAAACTAGAAAATCTACTACCTGTGTGTCTTTAAACTCCTGCTGCTACGAGTTTTAACTCTTTTATTTATTTTTATTTATTATGTATTTTTCATATTATTTTGTTAACTATTATGACCTGAAATACCTGACTCCGGCTTGTCGTCGACTTACCGGGACACCCTGTTTGCTATTTTGTAATTTAGTGTGAACAAATAGTTGAGTCATAAAACTGTAGGCTCAAAAAGCAACAAATATTCAATAAAAGAAAAGCATTTTTGTAACATGTCTACGAAATTATTTTTCGCCATTTACTATATTTTTACAGGCAATGTCTTCGAAAATACTATATTTTATATAAAAATTGGCAACCCTGCCGACCCTCAATGAAGTGGGAAATGGATAAGAGAATGATATTGTTTTAGTTCCTTTTATGTATTACGTAATACGGTGAGCATATTGTGCTTTGCAGGACACCAAATAAAAATCCATAATAGAAAAACTTAAATAGCACATTTCCTGACCTGGGGATCGAACCTGCGGGGTAATTACGTAACACACTATCAGTAGTAATCTCTTTTATTTTGACAGTTCAACAACATTCATTGCGTTATTTCGTTGTTGAGCATACACATTTTCCGAACTTATGAAGCAATGGATTCGCAATAGCTAATCCATGCAATCCGTGCTTCATATGTTCGAAAAATTAATTGAACACGATCAGCACATTTAAAACGTGTTCAAGAGCTGTCAGTGTCATTATTCCACAGAACATTCAAAATCAAAATCAAAAGTCATTTATTCAAATTAGGCTGAGAATCAGCACTTTTCGAACGTCAAAATGACACTGACAGCCCATAAACCTAGTTTATGTGGTGATAGGGGTTCAGTATTATTGGTGAAATCCACCCTAAGTGGATTTTACCTCACTAAGTCGTTTCATAGTATTTGTGGTTCTAAATAAGATTATTTTCTCACCGAAACCTAAGATAGGTACTACTTCCTCACCGTTAAACATTGTTGTTGTTGTTCCAGCTACCTAAATAGCTCAATCATTTGAATCGTTTGTATCCTGCAAGGTTTAGTACAGCCTCATAAGAAACCTGCACCACAATCTTAGTCACAATCCGAAGAATTTTGAAGGAAAACGCGAATCCATTGCTCCATATGTATGAAAAATTCGTCTGCTTGATGTTGTTGAATTGAAAAAACGAAAGGTATTGCAATTGTTAGTGTGTTATGCCATTACCTCAGCGGCGATCTCTCGCATCCGGCCCTGGTCCAGCAACCAGTTCCAGCCTGGGCGAGCAATGGGTAGCTCGCCGTCCGGTAAGGACCAGGCCTGGGTCGACGGCGCGTCGTGTTCCACGCGCACATCAAAGAGATGTCAGCACTAAATGACGGGGTCCGATAGGGCCGACGCCTCAGGGTCGCGGGAAATTCGAAAGAGAAACCGTGGCCCTGGCACAGGCAACTGAAGGAACACTGGTGGGTTTTAGTCAGTACACGTCTGACACGCCCTCCCGCTCCACCCAGAGTGGGAGAAGTCATTTGATGATTTCCCAACAAAAAAAAAAAACGCCATTACCTCGCTGGCTTTAATGACCAGGGGGCCTACTCTCTAAGAAAGAAATCCGTTGTTTTGGCCGACGTTAAGGGCGTTTCTTAATCCTTATCTCCTACGGACATAATATTAGTTTGGGGCCCGACCTTAGAATGGATGTCAACACGAATTGACATCTGTCCGTACTCCAAATATGTTTTTGTCCGTCCGAAAAAGTTATTTCATCGGGAGTAGGGTACTTGCTGACAGGCCTCCACTGTCCTCCCATTCCTATTAACACTGTTTTGAAAACATTGTAAAAGACAATTCGTTTTAAAAGTTTGCCTTGGAGTTTCTGGCCGGCTCTTCTCCATAGAAAACGACCAATTGCAACCGTGCACCTAGCTTCTGATGTTTCATAAGTGCCCATGTAGGTTTTTTTTATTTTTTTATACTTTATTAAAAAGAACCAGGTTCTTAATAATTGATTACAATCTAGCCTATACGATTAATAAGCAATTTTAATCTAACTTAAATTGTTACGTGATAATTAATTTAAAACTTAGAAACGTGCTGATTGAACATTACACAAGTCCGTTCCACTTTCTTAGAGTCTGATAATTAATGATATAAACACTTTGTTCATGTGTTATTATGTGTGTCACTGTCACTATTATTTCTACAATTTACACTACACTAACTCAAAAGGTTTCGTTTTAGTCTTCGTTCGTTTTAGCACTATATTTGCTTGGTCTAACAGCTGAATTGCCTCGATGTTCACATGTCGGTGGAGTTGGTGTTCATGGGCCTCAGCAAATTTTTGGATTATATTGGTCACAGGTTCCATTTTTAGGTCACGATGGAGGTCGTCATTTCTTATATACGCGCATTTACAATACTTCTGAGTACTTTATTCTGGAATGTTTGTATAATTTTGATGTTGTTCGGCTTAGTACAGCCCCACAGTTGGATGCCATATGTCCATATTGGCATAAGAATATGCTTATATACTAACATTTTGTTATGTATCGAAAGGCAGGAACCCCGTCCAATCAACCAATACATGTTTTCAAAACGCATGTCTAGTTCCTGTCTTTTCTTTTTGCCGTGCGCTTTCCAGCGCAGTTTTGCGTCAAGCGTTATGCCAAGGTATTTGGCTGTATTTGCGTATGGCACTTGTTGGCCATTTATGAAGATTGGTTGGTAATCAATCACAATTCCTGTTGGTGAGATCAAAGTGTAGTGACTTCGATTCATTCAATCTGATTCTCCATTTTTGTGCCCAGTCATGAATTTCATTTACAGCGATTTGTACCTTTTTGATTGCTTCCGTATGGCATGACCCTGTAGCCATAATGGCAGTGTCGTCCGCGAAGGTTGCGATGGTATTATTTTCCAGTTCTGGCATATCATACGTGTACAACAGGTGTACCTTGAGGCACGCTTAGACATTCTTAGATCAGAAAAGGCATCCTCGTGCCTTACTCGAAACATTCTATCTGTAATGTATGATTGCAAGATATCGGCAAAATCATCGGGCAATATTAGTCGTAACTTGTATATCAAACCCTTATGCCAAACTCTATCAAAAGCTTGTGCCACATCTAAAAATACGGTGGAGCAGACTTTTTTTATCTTTCAATGATGTTGGTGATTCTATGTACTTGGTCTATTGTTGAGTGTATCTCTCTGAAACCAATCTGATGGTCAGGAATTAGGTTTCTTTCGTTTATTATAGCTTTTAGGCGTTTTAAAAACAATTTTTCAAACAGTTTCGATAAAATAGGAAACAGGGAAATGTGCCTGTATGATGAAACTTCGGTAGGCGGTTTACCGGGCTTTGCTATCATAATCACTTCAGCAACTTTCCATGGCTAAGGAACATGCTTTAGCACGAATGCAGCATTGATGAGCCGAGTTAGCTTATCGATGACTTTACGTGGAAGGTGTTTTAGGATTTCTCCAGTAATAAGGTCATAACCCTGGGGAGTTTTTGAGGTTAGTAATTTAAATTTCCTTTGCAACTTCTTTCGGGGTCACAAGCTTAATTGTTTGATCTTGCAGAATATTGGCAAACTGCAAGTTATCCACAGACTCTGAAAGGTTTCTTCCAGGTGATGTGCAAATCTTAGAGCTTTTTGCTCATTGCTAATGGCCAACGGAAAGTGAAAACGGAAAGGGGGGATTGGTGTAATTGGCTTTTTGAGTAACTTTGTCGCTTTCCAAAGAGAATATTGCGTTGTATGGTCGATGCTTAACTGACGTAGATTATTATTAAAAGCCTCATCTTGAAAAGTTCGTATTTCTCTCTTCAGTCTTTTAGTAAGGTTATTCAATAGAGTTTTATCTTGCGGGAATCTAGTTCGCTGCCACCTCTTTCTTTGAGTCCTTTGTTCATGTAATAGGTCTATTATTTTATTTCCTTTAAAATTGTTCGTAAGCTGTGGTGTGTTGTTCCATGCACATTGTTGAATATTGTTGTTAAACCTGTTAACTTCAGAATCAAGCTGATCTTTTCTTTTTACTGAAGTTTTTAGGTCAATAATATTTTCTAGGTCTATGCTAAAACTTTTCCAATCTGTAAACTTGTTAACTAATGTCAAGTAATTTTCTCTTAGTAATATTTTGTGACTTAATTGTAATAGTATCGGAGAGTGATCGGAGTTCATGTGGTACCCCTCTTCCACCCTCAGATAATTGATAGAAATATTTTTGACAATGAAAAAGTCGATGAGCTCTGGTACTCGTAGTTTCTGGTGGTCAGTCGGCCAGTGTGTAGGTTTTCCAGTACTTATGACCTCACAGCCCATGTCTTGTACTGCACTGAGAAGCTTTCTTCCCTTAGTTGAAGTTAATCTCGATTCCCAATGAGTGTTCTTAGCATTAAAGTCACCGCCTAATATAAATCTCTGTCCAAGGAGTCTGAAGAAGTTAACATATTGTTCTTTGTTTATCGTGTGTGTCTTGGGGGCAGTATACAGCCGCTACTGTCAAATTAAATTTATTTGTTTTAACTGATATCGCCACAGCTTGCGTGTCTGGCTCCTCGTATTTACACTGTTCGTAATGACAGATATTTTCTCTAATAATGACCGCGCTACCTCCTCGTGCCGTGTTGTTAGGGTGCAGCGAGTGATAAACCTTATAGCCTCTAAAATTTACAAAAGTCTGTTTAGTGAAGTGCGTTTCAGAGATCAAACACACATCAATATTTTCTGTGTCTAAGACTACTTGCAACTCATCTTGATGTTGCAGCAGTCCGTTGGAATTCCAAGCCATTATTTTAAATGTGTTATTCATGTTGGATTTGTAATGCGCTTGATTCTAATTTCTCTAGTCTCTTGTGAAATGAGGATATGTACTTCAATATCTGGTTGAGTTTAAATATTTTGTTTTTGTCTCCATAGTTTCAAACTCTTTTCGTACGGGGTCTTATATTCGTTGACAGACTTTGAGAGTAGGCCGACTGATTCTAGGAAAGGTAGGTAAGTTTCGGACCTGAATATGTATTTTTTTCTGTAAAGGTCATTCTTGAACCTACCAAGTCCAACAAATTATTTCCTTGTTCCACAGAACTCATCTAGATGACGTTATTGCTTTAAGCTGTTCCAAAAAAAGTTCTAGAAAATTCAATCAGCATGTACGAGGAAAAAAATGTGTGGTGAGCACACATTCAAGTAGGTTATACATGAAGAATGTCTAGTTATTTAGTTAATGATCTGAGTCTAGATTGATCAATAATAATGCTAATTATTTTGTTACGCGGCCAGATCACTGATGCAATCATATTAAGTTGGTGAGCAAAAGCACAAAAGTGGAGTTTATAAGCATTCCTTCTGGCTTCGCCCGTGTGTAGGTCCGAAATTATCCCAAGGAAACGTTCTACTGGGATGAAAAGTGTTCCATGCCCTAATTTAGACCACGGTCTGCATGTGTACCAAAATTCATCAAGATCCGTTTAGCCGTTAAGGCATGAGAAGGTGACGTACAATATTATAGTATTGATGTTGCATAACCCGCACCCTATTTTTGCAACACACTTGAATGCCTAAAAGTATATGATCCACTGCCAGTAAACAAAATCAGAAAAATATGTGATATTCTTCAGGATATATGCTAGTTAGATAGTGTTGAAGGGATATGATGAACAGGGTGAAAAGTTCACTCATACTCTTGGAAAAGGGAGGATCCTCCGACCAGATGGATGTCGTATCTGGTGGGCAACTACCCGATGATTGTTGTCGGGAAGTTGTATATATGCTATCTGCGCGGTAAACTCTGCTTGCGCGATGCAGGATTGATGCGTTTGTTCGCATGTGGCGGTGTAGATGCCGCCACATCACTCCCCTCCGAAAACCGGAGGTCGATAGTGGACTAAGTCTTGTAACTTGTGATGCTTGCCAATGCCAGTTGGGTTCCAGTGGGTTGGAACCGGGTGTCGCATAGTTCGCGGTGAGCCGGAACTGTCTGCGAAGATGCCCCAGTGAGTCGGGGTGGCTGACTGCTGATGTCGACCAGGAGAGGGATTGAGCGCTTTGCTTGTGGACCGGCCGAATGTGCAGTGTGCTGTGCCAAGGTTCCTGATGAGGCTGAAGGTGATGACCAGGTATGCGCTTGCGCTGCATGCTGATGGTCAGGACAACCGTTCAAGCGGTGGTTGCTGGCTGGCTGTGTGACTTGCGGGAGTGATGATGATGACGTCACGCTGAAGTAGTTGCACGAAGGCTGCGCTGACGTTCATCACGTCGGGGTCACCAGTGAAGAGATATGAGGAACAGGGTGTAAAGTTCACTCATACTCTTTTAGTAAAGGGAGGAACGTTCATACTCGGGGTCACCAGTGAAGAGATGATGTTCATCACGTCGGGGTCACCAGTAGATGCCGCCACAGTGTGTTGAAAACAATACAACGAATTTTATACGATAGAAAAAAAACACGAAGATACCTCTAAAAATGTATTTTAACGATTTAAAACCATACTGTACTGGCAATAGGCTCGCCCCCTATTACATGGGACTTAAGCAAAACTGGCGAAATGTGGGTGAACTATAGGTACACCTAACCCTTCTGGGATTACAGGCGTGATGTTATGTTATGTAAAACCATACTAATATACATGCACTCATTCGGATTTATGTGGGATTATTACACAAGCAACATATTAACGTAAAAGTGTTTTATTTTTTAGTCCAAACAACATTTTTTTTGTAAACAGATGATAGCTTAATTTTTTGCAATAAATTACCAGCGTTGTGTCATCGCGCTTCGTTTCTTTTCTATGCATTCTGACAAAGACCGCGCTTTAGCTCTTGTCAGCCTCTTTAATCACAATCCAAGGTATTTGAAGGAAACTCTCTGCATAACATGCATAATCAGTCTATAATGTTCCCACTGCTGGGACACAGGCCTCCTCTCTGTGAGAGGGAGTGGGCCGTAATCCACCACGCGGGCCCAGTGCAGGTTGTTAGATGTCACATGTCATTTCGAATTTTTGGTTCTAAGACATGCTGATTCCTAACGATTTCCTCGAATAACACTATGAACGTGGCTGAACTATGAAAACGAATGACATTCCAATGAATTGTCATTTTATGTGTTACAAGTGGGCTAATAGAAAAATATCCTTTCAATACGCAAAACATTTGCCGGATCAAAGGACCTTTATGAATAATCTGATCGATCCTGTAATTTGATCGATGGGTTAAGATGGGAGAAACACATTGATACACTGTCGAATCGAACACTTCGTTTTATTCACATCTTCAAATCTCTCCGTTAGTCAGCTGGGTTTGACACTCTCAAAATGGTGTACTTCGCATTGTGCCAATCGATCATTGGATATTGCATAACTGCTTGGGGTGGAGCAGCGAAGACTTGTTTTCTGAGAGCAGAGAGGGCACAGAGGGCGGTACATAAAGTTCTGACAAGAAAACCACATAGATACCCGCATCGCAACTTTACACTGACTGCAAAGTATTAACAGTTCGACAGCTCTTTGTTCTTCATTCTGTTCTCAGAATACTTGGCTGCTTACCACCTTCTGACCCTAGGAAGCGAACATATGTTCCCTCAGGTGTACGACACAGCACGTCGTTCGCAAGACATCAATACTATGTCCTGAGTATTCATATATAAAAAACTACAAAAGGAACTACTTAAACAAATATAAGGTTAAATCTAAGACTACGGATTGGCTCATGCAGCAGGACTATATTAAAACAGAATCCTTACTAGCATACATCACTTAAAATGTCCCTAACAAACATTCACGCATTATTATTATTATTAAAGCCACATAATCACTTCACCCTATCTACACGCACGCATGCATCAAAACACACACAACACACACACACACGCCTATCCACCTTACAAATTACTTAGAACCCATTAAACTGCAATCTCAGCTTCACATTAAATTAAAACATTGTTATTGTTAATCTACACTTGTATTGGTACTCGTAGATCAAATACGCGTTCATTCTTTTAAAGACTACTTAATTAATGGACTGTTTGGCCACACACTGTCTCGTAAGATACAGGTCGACAGGGTTAAATTTTTGTTTATATAAATTTTGTCAAATAATTTCTTTATTTATGACCTACCTTACCTACTTTATGTCTAACTGTACATTACTTTTGGATGAATAAACATTTTATTTTATTATTATTTATTTGTCCACTGCTGGGACATAGGCCTCTTCACTGTGAGAAGGGCCAAAGGACCAAAAAACTACTACGTACTACGTTCCCCAATTCGTAAAGGTGGTATTAAAAGTAACCACTGTACTTCACAGTTTTAAGCATTCATTCACAACTGGCTTTCCCGACCGACTTTGTCCTGCAAAAACAAAAATACCATGGAAAAATGGAGTTTCACATTTTTCCAATTTTGCAGGAATTTTTTCCACTTTTGCATTCCCTAAAAACGAACATTTTAAAACCAAAATTGCCAAATCTGTCCAGCCGTTACCAACAGTCCGCTAAACAGTAGTCCGCGCAACAGTAACGAACGCAACGAACAGAATTTAATTTTATGTTTTTATGTATAGAAGATAGATTTTAGTGTAGGTAAACTACTCATAAAATGAAACGAACAAAAAGAACATTTACATGCAAACAAGTGACACGCGGACGTTTCCGAGTTGTTTGCTGAATTTACACGAAGTGTCAATGAAAACAAAACAACAAAACAAAATAGAGTATGGACGTCCGGTATGAATGAATGAGTGAACAAATGTGGCAGAGTTCGGAATGTAATGTGCCTTATGAGTATATAAAGACGAATAATGCTCACGTGTTGACCTCGACCGATCACCATGTTCGGCAAGCCGATCCCTTGGGAGAAGCGAGCCAAATACCTGGGTGTCGTACTAGACGAACACCTCTCCTTTTCAGAGCACATTAAGGCGGCTCGTTCGCGCGCCGCCTTCGCTCTAGGTAGACTTCACTTTGTCCTCAATGCACGTAGCAAATTGTCACTAAAGTGCAAAATGCGTATCTACACAGCGTGCATCCGCCCGATCATGACATAAATATGCCAGTGCAGTCTTTGCACACGCCAAGCCCGTTCGCTTCAATAGAATGCAGACCCACCAGAACAAGTTCCTCCGTAGGATTACAGGCTCCCCCTGGTACGTTCGCAACGAGATCCTTCAGGTTGACCTCAAGATTCCCACTATCCGCCAGTTCATGAAACGCATTTCAAAGCGTTTCTTCGAGACCGCCGCGAATCACCGCAACCCTCTGGTTGTCAAGGCCGCTAGCTACATTCCCTCCTCCATTAGTCATGTCCGCCGTCCCAAGCATGTCCTCACCGATCCCGATGACCACATAACTGTCATTCAGGAGAGCAGTAGGGCCACCAGTACAGTGCACAAACACAGACCGACATTCCGACCTCGCCGCCGAGGTTCCTCGCGAAGATCCCGACGTAATTGTCCCCCCCGACCCTTGCTCGACGAAGTGCCAGCCCGCGCCGTAGCTGAGCCTGTAGCTTTAAATTCCCCGAATAATAATAATCAACAAAATCTGATCCAGCCTGTCGCATCTTGCTGTCCTCCCGTCAGCGACGCCCTAAGCCGAGGTCCGTACCCCACAGGGGGTGCCCTTAGCGAGCGTTCGCTTAGTAATGTAAGTAGTTTTACGCCCCTGGCTGGAGGCTTTGAGTCCGCTTAAGGCAGCCACAGGATAGTCCGGTTAAGTAGTCACGACCTCTCAAGGTCAACTACGAGATGCCATACACAAAAAAAAAAAAAACACGTGTTGAGCGTTTGTTTGTAAACAAAGCTATGGAGTGGTTTAAACAGCATGCTATCAGGAAGGTGTGGACATATTTAAGGGTGTGGTTCAGACCATTAAACTGAACAAGTTTCTCCTTGGGTGCCCTACAAACTCCAATAACTACTCGACCTAAATGTATGCGACAACTGAGTATTTTTTCGCGATTACAATGTTGGTCCAATGGAGAAGAGCAAGGTGTTCAGTTCGATGGTCTATATCACACCCTTCAAATCAAATCAAATAATTTATTTCTTTGCAAACATGGGTATGGTACATAGGTGTTTTATGATGTAGTTCTCCATATTTTACAGTCACATGGGCATGCCAAGGTTTACACAATATACATTAATACAATACACGGTAGACATTATATTTTTAAATTATATCTCCAAAAAAAATTTTGTTTTCAAATAGTGCAAACAATATTATAAAAATTGAAAACATTCCTCCCATTGCCGTAGGGTCCACTTACCGTCGTATCGCAGCCAAAATTTGCTGTGCTTTTTACAGCGAAACACAGCTGGGCTTTGGGTCTAAAGGGGGATGTGAGGCTGCGGTACATGCATTATCCACTTTCCTCAATAGTGCTAAAGGTGAGATCATCCTGAAGGTTGACATTAAGAATGCTTTCAATTCCGTAAACAGGGACACCTTGTTGGCAGAAGTTCAAAAAGAAATACCCAAAATTTACAGTTTTCTATATCAATGATACAGGTACCCCTCTAAATTACTTTATAAAGACAACCTTTTGAAATCAGCTGTTGGTTGCCAACAGGGTGATCCTCTTGGGACAGTCATTTTTAGTTTGGCAATAAATCCAATCATTCGACAGCTAAATTCAAAATTCAACGTATGGTATTTGGATGACGGCACCCTAGGAGGTGATGTAGACACAGTCATAAAAGACTTAACATTTTTAAAAGAAAAATTCAATTCTATTGGCCTAGACCTTAACTTTTCAAAATGTGAAATTTATCTTCCCGAAACCACTGACAGACAGACTGCCTTAGCAAAATTTTGTACCGTAGCACCAAATATCAAAATTACGGAAAGAGACTCTCTTCACCTCCTAGGGTCCCCAATTTTTGACGAATCCTTTCCAACGTTCGTTGAAGAAAAAATAAAAAAAAATCAATGATGTCTCGGAAAGACTTTTCAAAATTAACATTCATTCGGCCTTCACACTCATTCGATACTGTTGTTTTGGACCAAAATTTACATATAACCTTCGCTCCACCCATCTGTGGAAACATCCACAACTTTTAGAAAAAGTAGACCAAATTATTAGAAAAACACTAACTTCGATCCTAAATGTGGCCCTGGACGACCGAGCGTGGCAGCAAGCCACACTTCCCATTCGCCTGGGAGGTCTCGGCGTCCGCAAAATTTCAAGTATTAGTTTACCGGCCTTCCTCTCCTCGGTCCACAGTACTGATAAATTAACCAGGAATATTTTATCTTCTTCACTGGTCGATTTTGAAGTACCGTGTTTGACCGATGCGTTGAACGCTTGGAAAATGGCTAGTCCCAATACGGTTTTCCCCGACAATCCGTCCTCCCAGAGACGGTGGGACGTGTCGCTCTGCAGTATTATACGGAATACCCTAATAAACACGTCACCTAATACTGTTGAGCGTGCCCGTCTGCTGGCTGTGGGAGAATGGGAGTCAGGCTTGTGGCTTCAAGCGCTCCCGTCATCCACCATAGGCACAATGATGGATGACTCATCGTTTCGGCTCGCTACATGTCTCCGCTTGGGCGCACCTTGTGTTGCTCCGCATCGGTGTCACTGCGGTGAAGCTGTCGACAGTCTCGGGCACCATGGCCTGTCCTGCTACAGGAGCGCAGGTCGCATAGCACGGCACGCCAGCATCAACGATATTATTCGTCGAGCCCTTGTCACCGCCGGTATACCTGCGGTTTTAGAACCAAACGTTTTGGTACGTGATGATGGAAAGAGACCAGACGGTATGACGTTGTTGCCTTGGAAGATGGGTAGGCCTCTGGTGTGGGACGCAACCTGTGTCGATACCCTTGCTCTATCTCATGTTCCTAGCACGGCGAGCTGTGCTGGCGCTGCTGCTGCGGCTGCTGAGACCCTCAAGCGGCGCAAATACTGTAACCTTATGGGTAACTACAGTTTTGAGCCGTTTGGGGTCGAAACGCTCGGGTCATGGGGCCCGAGTGCGCGTGTCCTTTTTAGACAAATTTCCAACCGACTAGTCGACACTTCACGTGACCAGAGGGCTGGATTGTTCTTTGGCCAAAGAATTAGCATTGCCATTCAGCGTGGCAATGCTGCCAGTCTTCTGGGTACGTTTCCAGATGACAGCGATGCGGACGAGTACTTCGACGCCTGAGTGTTTTATATTAATTTGTACAGGTAGTTAGTTATTTAGTAATTTAATTTAGTTATATATATGTTGTTATCCTTATTTAGATACATTTTTAAATAATAATAATAATAATAATAATAAAGTTTTTATTGTTTCTCATACCATTGTTCTACAGCACAAAATTGAGGCAGCCCCAGTAAGTTATAAGGATACTTGTGATGGGGTTACCTCGCAACTTCCCATGGTGGTGGTTGCTAACAAAAATGGTGAAGACATAATTAAACAAAACAATAAAATTAAAAAACTAAAGCAAAAATAAAAGTTTAAATAAAAGTTTAGGACGTTGCAATTTTTTTTTTTTTGTAGCATGTTCAGGTGTGTACTCTACAGAGTGTTTGTGTGTGTGTATGTGTGTGTGTGTATGTATGTGAATAGGTGTGTGTGTGTGTGTGTGGTACAGGTTGATCATTAGCATATTCTAGTTAAAATAAATTCAATTTCATCATACGTTTGTGATTTTAACCATTCCATTACAGTATTTTTACATTCGTACCGCAACATGGGGTATATATTCAATTTAAGGTTCAGTTTATTATAAATATAAGTTGATTGAGTATTATACTGCCGCCTGGCGAAAACCGTGCGGACCGGAGGGGAATGGGCCACAATATCTTTACGTCTTTTATCGAGATTTGATGGATCAAATGTGAGAGTCTTATGCAGAAGTATGGTTATGTTCAATATGTATAATTTCCTAACAGTGAGCAAATTACTAATCTTGTAAAGGTTGTATGTAGGATATCGGAAAGGTTTAAAATACATAACTTTGATGAGAGACCTTTGGGCCCTTTCTAGGTCTAGAAATTTGGTCTTGGTGGCCCCACCCCAGATCGGTAAACAGTATGTGATGACCGATTGTGCCAGAGCAGTATATATTTTGTTAAGTAGCAACGGTGGCATCACATGCCGCAACGTTTTAAAAATCCATATAAGTTTTCTGACTCTGGCCATGGTATTTTCGATATGGGTGTGCCAGGACAATCGTTGGTCAACTGTTATACCAAGATATTTAGTGAATCTAACTTGTTTTATGCTTTGACAATTGCAAGGATAATGGGAGTTTGCACACTCATGGATCACGATCCCAAAATCAGCACCTGGCTGTGTCCTCTGGTTTGGAGTAAAGCAGATGAAGTTCGTTTTAGAAACGTTGAGGGTTAAAAGATTAGCGTTTAGCCAACTTGCTATTACCGCTAATCCACGTTCAGCAGCAGCACGCACAGCAGCCCATGAGTCACCGACGAAAACAACTGCCGTGTCATCTGCATATGAAAATACTCGTCCGGCACTGTTCCTGATATTACATAACTCATTTATATAGATCAGGAACATATGTTTCATAATCATTTAAAATCCTAGTGATTTATTCAAGTAGAAAATTGTAAAAGCTTAAATAATTTCCAAGTTATGAAAGATTTAAAACAAGTGTTAGACAAGGGCAGCACTATCGCAGGAGTGGCGTCACGACTATGTAACTTCTTATTAGCGCCGTACATTGTCCGTAACGCGCGACAAGGAAGGGAATAATCCCCTCCAAAACTTTAATAGCGTGTAGCTTTTTCATATTTACATAAATTTAACAGATTTTTTCGATTATCTCATTTTGACTATGCCTTCTTTGAAATTACATAATTTTCGAACATTTTTAATAGTAGTCTTAATCCCTTTTCCAAATGAAACATCAAAAGTAAATGGCAGATCATTGGAATTGCATTTTTTTTAATGTCAGCGCGGTCACAGAAATAAAAAATAAATTAATAAGACTGTAATATAATGTCGAACGGAAATAAAAAGTAAGTGAACCAATATCGTAATAATTATGTCACTTAGATTAGAAAAGAAATTCGAAAAAAAGAACATCGTAAATCGTGTTATAAGTCCCCTTAAAACGGATCACACCGTTCTGAAACATTCTGTATAATCCTTGTAAAACACCGATCATCAGTGGAAAGAAACGTCATAAAGAAACGTGGTTTAATATTCAGAGTGGCGACTTATTTACCTGCATCCGGCAAGGGGGTGATTCTACACGTCATTCTAAACAACTCTCAACTACTCCAATTGTAAAAAAAATATTCATACATGCATTGAAATAGTCTGTCAGTTGTATGGTTTTTTAAGAATCGTATTAGAGTTTTGTTGCGATAATTGTTTACAATGATGGGTAGAATCAACCCCTTGACGTATACAGGTGACTAAATCATCACCCTGTTTATTATGGTCTTTCGCTACCGTTAATATTAATTTGAACTGTTTTAACTTCTATTTGGGTTACCTCTGAGACAAGAGTCTAAGAAATTGACTCATATCTTTCAGCTCATGCCAGTAATAACATAATTAGACCACTTATCTCTTGGCGAAGAAAACTTAGTGCCAGTTTAGTGAAATTTAAATGACATTACTCAGTCAATAGAGTCAGTCCGAAAATTAGATTAGTATTACTGTTCAATCCAAGAAGCAGAACGAAGTTTGGTAGTTAATTTCACAAGATTTAAAATGATTTATGATGATAAATCTGTATGATAGATGTCTGTTATAAGTTAGACTGATAAAGAACACTGGAATCATACAATCCCTTTACTGAATTAATTTGATTTCAACTTGGGAAACTATTTTTTTTTTAACATACCAGTGTCTGATGAAATAAGGAAATATGTATATAAATTTGAACTTAAAATTCTAATCATTTCCTTGCAAGCCATACGAAATGTCCGCCCAAGAACCTGAAACATTACACAAGCAATTTAACTACGCGGAAAACTCAACCTTACTGGGCGGTAAGGTTGAGTTTTGCTCGAAAGAACACTGACTTGGAATCTGAAAACTTACATAAAGCCCCTCTCCTAAAGCCGCAAAACTCTCACCTGAGTTCACAGAGTTGTCTTCCTGTTAACAAGACGTTTAAATTCGCACGAGTGGGCACCTACGTCTGGCGACAATAAGGCAATTGCTTGGAACTTTGATTGGAACACAATGACGAGACGAGGTGAGTTGTTAGAGATATTTTATGTATCAGAGTGGACATGTGTGACTTCGTATTTTATTTTGAATGTCAATGGCAGTATTGTGGACTTGAACTCTTGTTTTCTGGTACACGTGGTTGAGATTTTGGGCGATATTTGATACAAAATGAAACACGTTTGACTCGTAAATGTTACGCTTATAATTTAATTTTTCTTTTAAAATTGGGCTTGATTCTTGGATTACAGAGCTCAAATTTTAAAAGAATCGTCATTCAAACATCTTTCGTAGAGAGACTAGACACCAAGTTACTCACTTGTTTTTTGCAATGTCTTTCAGCCTATTTTTGCAATCTATAGAGCAGATTTAAGAGTTGCTGCAGTAACTCAAAACTTTTTGACTGATATACTGCATACTCCTCAAACGCCTCTGAGAAAAGACTAGGAAATGAAAGCATATTACATCCCATTATTTCCAATACCACTTGAACTTTCATCATCCATTTTTTGTTAATTTATTTTAAGTTTTGAAAATAAAATGACAAGGAACATTCTGTTCTGTGCAATTAGCCTTTTCTATGTCGTACACGTGTTACATTTCTGTGCGCACAAAGTCATGTATCAAATTAGTTGATAGTGTGTCTGCGTTGTTAGCAAGCTCTTTTAATGAGCGTGGTGGATTTTCAGTGTTTTAGAGATACGCTCTTTTAACGCGTGTTAAGGGACAGTGTGCTTGTCTGTTACAGCTTTAGTTTTCTGTACTTCAGCAATATTTTGTTTGTAAATTTTAGAGATATGAGTTCATTGTTTTTGAATTCGCAGTGGTCAATTCGAAGACATGTGATATCTACTAACCTGCACTGGGCAAGAGTGGTGGATTACAGATCACTCTTTCTCACCGAGAGGAGGCTCGTGTCCCAGCTGTGGGAACAATGTAATCTGGTAATGAGTTTCATTGTTTGTTTTAGAACGAACGGTAGACATTATATATATTCAAGTTGTAGGTACTATTTATTTAGTCGTTGGCAAGTTTCGTTTATCTTCGCCGTATACCATCTTGTGTGCTCTCAGAATTAACTACTTGACTAGACTCAACACTGGACTGATATTATTTCCTGTGTTACTTTAGAAAGATTCAGACTCAAATTCAAACCATTTATTTCAAATAAAACAATTCCAGGCACTTTTGAATTATCAAGGGGTTGGTTAGTTAGAAAGATGAAGCTAGTTGCCCGTTCCAAAGTAGTAGGTACCTACGGAGAATAACAGGCAAGAAACTCTACGAACACTCTTTTAAATAAAAATAATTGTTTCAAAAACTTGGTTACATCATTCATGTTGAAATTAACGTATACACGTGAGAACGATGCAGAAAGACGTGCACGTTAAATGCGTACGTAATTAAAAGATCAAAACAATTCTTCAAAATTTAAGAAAAAACCGTGTCAGCTAAGAGATGACAAACGGGGTAATGGCGTAACACACTATCAGTAGAAATCATTTCGGTTTCATGTTGGCAGTTCAACAACATTCATTGCGTTATTTACGTTTTTGAGCATACAATTTTTTCGAACTTATGAAGCAATGGATTAGCAAGTGGATTATCCTTCAAAATAATTCAGATTGTGATTAATCGTGTGTTACGCATTTAGGGTTTTGGTCCCTACTGACGGCGTCCGTTCACTAACATGACGTATGGCTCCACCACTCAGCTTAACCATTTTGACGAAAACTTAATCCAATACACACGCCAACACCAGCGAGACGTTTGAGTGAGCATGACATACTGTCAGCCGCCAGGGCACATTCAAGTAAATGAAAGACGAACCCAGTAGGTAAATACACAGCAGGACATGTTTGATGCATGCTGACCAAAATGTGGGCCCAAATAACACAGAACTGGTGCTCTGACAGTGAGGCGGGGTCGACGAGCTGGACAGGTTCCATGAGAACTGGAAAAAGGACGCGTGGGCTCGCGAAGGATGGTAGGAGTGGCTGGATGCCTTTGCCCAGGAGTGGGACAGTGTAGGCTAGTGAAAAAAAAAACGTACTTCTCATAGATAATAAAACAGCACTAGTTAGCATAACCGGCCTTTAATGTTCCCACTGCTGGGTCACACAGCTCCTCTCTTTGAGAGGGTCATAATCCACCACACGAGCCCAGTGCGAGTTGGTCACTAGTTAGCTTGGCTTCAAATAAGAACTTTAAAATATCAATAACTCGTTCTTTGAAATTATCAATGCTAGCTACGCAATCTTTTTAACACGATGTCAATAAGTTGTACCAACTTGAGTTATAAAAATAAATCAACGTTGCGAAAAGCCCACACTTTGATGCCGCGAGCTATCAATTTTTTTTTTGGAGTTTCCTTATGCCGTAACAAATCGGTTATGATATTTATCCTTGTGTTGAAAGCAGCTGAATTTGAGTCGGAATTTTTATTACTTTTATATGATTTTATTAGTTGGATAGTTTACGTTATGAATGTACAAATGATTAATTGACGCAGATAACTTCATTTCTGTGATTAGCTTTCTAAGCGTTACTTAAAACTATGCAAAGAATATATATAGTTAAATACTATACATAGTTAGACTATATATAGTTATATTCATCTTACATAATGGGCAGACTCTATACAAATTGCAGTTGAAATGTTAAGAAAAATGATAAGAAGAATGCTCACTTCTTAAGGCGCGTGTTTTGGACATTCGTTTCCTTACAAAATAGTTAGGGCCGTCAGTTGGAGCCTGGTCATCTTTTAACTGCCAGGGTTTTTTTTTAAATTTTATTAAAGTGAATGTCAAATTATTTATTTCATATAGACACATAAATCACACTTTAAACGTCAATATTTTCAACAACAAAAAAAGTAGAATTGATTCTAGTTGCGCCTTCCAAAAGGTAGTTTCGTATGGACAAGAATGGGAACAAAACTCCACCGTTTATTTTAAAATGTTGTACAATATTTTGTACACACATGATTTTTTTTCATTGTTCCCATATACAGAAGCAACAAGAATAATGTATCCAGGACTCTGTATTATCTTGATTTATAAGAGTATCCTTGGAGTTACTTGTCCGTTCTTCTTCACAGAGATCTACGTTTTGGTTTCAAAGAACAATGGCAGGTGCCCATACATCATTTTATTTGAAGTAAAAAAGCTTGTTACATTGATGAAAACTACCGTAAAATGTTCGTAATAAGTTCCTGGACTTATATTAGAAAAGATTTTCGTCAAAAAACTCCGTTGTTAATAAATAATGAGACTTTAGTCTTTTTGGCGGGAATTTTGAATTTGAAACAACTTTTATGTATTAAAGTTTTTTGTCTATCGTCAATCGTGTGAATTTTCGTTTCTTGAATAAATGATAAAATAATGAATAATTTAATATAGAAATAAAACAAGTCATCTGTAACCCAAACATAACAACAGGTGGCACAGAAGTAGGTGACTTAGATCACATTTTTTTCTCCTGTCCCATAAATGACCGTTCATCCTTTCTCACTCAGTAACCTCCTTTCCCTACCTCAATACGTTCTTTACTTTGTACAAATAGCTTTCCTGTATATAAATGAATAGTATCCTTCATTACTTTAAATAATATTAAGTTGTAGTTTTAGTTCATTATTCATGTTTTTTTTTTTGTTTGTTTGTTTGGCATCTCGCAGGTCAACCTAAGCGGTTGTCGTCTGCTTAAGCGGACTTGCCTGTGGATTCCCTAATAAATTAAGGCCTCCAGCCAGGACTTAAACTTATATACTAACTAAAACTAAGCGACAACGCTAAGGGCACCCCCTGTGGGGTACGAACCTCGGCTTAGGGCGTCGCTGGAAGAGGGCAGCAAATGACTAGCTGGATCAGGATTGGTATTATTTATGGACGAATTTAAAGCTACAGGCTCAGCGGCGCGGGCTGGCTCGAGCAAGGGTCGGGAGGGGCGTCGATTTGGGCGTCGCGGCGGGCCTCGGCGGCGAGGGCGGTAGGACGGCGATCGGGTTTTGGGCTTATGTAGCGTGCTAGTGGCCTTACTACTCTCCTGGAGGAGGGTAGTGGCGTCGTCGGGGTCGATTAAAGTATGCCTTGGTCGGCGAATACTGCTAATGCGAGAGGGAGTGTAGCGGGCGGCCGCTGTAATCAGGGGGTTAGAATGTTTGATGCCGCAGTCGAAGAAACGCTTTGATAAGCGTTTCATGAACTGTTTTATGGTTGGCATTTTGAGGTCGACGTGAAGATCGATATTACGGACATAGAAGGGGGCACCCGTGACCCTTCTGAGGAAACGGTTTTGGAGGGTCTGCATCTTATGGAGATGACGTGGGTGAGCGTGCGCAAATACAACGCAGGCATAGGTCATGATGGGACGGATGACTGCGGTATAGATGCGGAGCTTGCATTTAAGGGACAGTTTACTACGGGCTGTCAGTACGAATTGCAGCCTGCTAAGAGCGAAGGAGACGCGCGCGCGAACCGCCTTAATATGAGCCTTAAAGGTAAGGTTCTCATCGAGGATCACGCCTAGGTATTTGGCTTGCTTCTCCCAAGGGATTGGCTTGCCGTACATAGTGATCGGGCTGGGAAGTGGGGGAGGGAGTCGACGACGTCTCGAGAAGAGAACCGCCTGACTCTTATCGGGGTTGACCTCGATTCTCCATTTCCGGAACCAAGCGCCTAAGACGTTTGCGGAGGTTTGGAGAGTACGAGCTATAGCGTTGGGACAGTGACCAGTATAGTAAACGGCAGTGTCGTCGGCGAAGAGAGCCAACTGAGCCTTTTTACTTTTTGGGATATCGCTAGTGAACAGCGTGAAGGCGAGAGGAGATAGTACGGAACCCTGAGGGACACCGGCGCGAATAGGATGAGGGGACGAGAGTGCTCCCTCGACGCGATAGCGAAAGGTCCGGTTCGACAAAAAGTCTCGTAAGATGAGCACGAGACGATCTGGCACTCCTAGTTGGTAGAGCTTGTATATCAAGCCGTTGTGCCAGACTTTGTCGAAGGCTTTCGCTATGTCGAAGAATAGCACACCCGTCGTCGCGTTACGCTGCAGACCAGCGCATAAGTGCTCTACGATACGGTGGACCTGTTGGGTGCCCGAGTGTTGGCTACGGAATCCAAACTGCTCGTTGGGTATGAGGCTCTTTGCTTCGGCGTAGTCTTTGAGACGCTTATAAATAAGCCTCTCGTAGATTTTGCCGAGGACATTGAGTAAGCTAATAGGGCGGTAGCTGGAGGGCTCAG
This sequence comes from Dasypolia templi, assembly GCA_963555695.1. Classification (NCBI taxonomy): domain Eukaryota; kingdom Metazoa; phylum Arthropoda; class Insecta; order Lepidoptera; family Noctuidae; genus Dasypolia; species Dasypolia templi. The sequence goes on along the minus strand of OY743158.1, from coordinate 8,834,201 downwards.
ACTTTGGCTTGCCTGGCTTTGGGATACCGATGACGGTGGCTTCTTTCCATGCTTGTGGGAAGATGTTGTTGCTCAAGGCGCCATTGAAGATGGCGGTCATAAGCATTATAAGCGGGGCAGGAAGGAGTTTGTATACCTTATTGGTGATACCATCCGAACCGGGGGCCTTACGAGCGTGGAGCCCTTTAATGATGTCGTGCACTTCGTCTGGAGTGACGGGAGGCAGAGGATCATCAGGGTCTTCGACGGGAGGGAGGGAGGCTCTTCGTTCGACTTCAGCGTCGACCTTGTTCAGGTGAGCTTGGTCTACTGGTTGGGAGCTGGGAGAACATTGGGACTCTAGGCTGTCGGCAAGACATTCAGCCTTATCGGGACTGTCGAAAGCGACACTATTGTCGGGGCGGATGAGAGGAGGCATAGAGACCTCTTCTGAGGAACGCAATTTCCTCTGTAATTGCCAGAAGGCTTGATGAGTGGGCTCGAGTTCGCTGAGCATCTTGTTCCAGCCCTCAGAGCGAACCTCCCCTATGCGTTTCTTTACAGCACGCTGTAAATGGCGCATGTGGGCTTTGTTCGCGTCACAAGGGAAGGAGTCGTAGGCACGGATGGCCGCGTTCTTCTCGGTTATCAGGTCACGTACGTCAGTAGGTAGTTTCCAGCGATGGTCTTCCATCACCGGAACTTCCCGTGAACAATCCGTCAATACGGATTGTACGTGCTCTGTAAACGAGTCGATTGCGGCCGTCGTGTCGGCGACTGACACTAAGTGATCGGGGATGGTGTCTAAGTGAGGCGACGTGGTGGATTTCAGTCTTTCGCTTACTTTCCTCCAGTCGGTTATCGTCTGGGTCTGAGGGGGGCGGTTGGGGTCGAACGGGCCCGAGTAGGGTGCAAAATGCATGACTACAGGGCGGTGGTCAGAATTTAGCTCGTGGAACGTCTCAATCGATTGCAAACGGAGGTTCACATTCTTGAGCAGCGCTACATCGAGAACATCGGGAAGGTGATTAGGATTACCTGGAAAGTGTGTCGGGCTCATTGGAGCGATGACGTCAAAGTTAAGGGATTCGCCTAACTTGAAAACTAACCTACCTCTGGTTGAGGTTGTGCTACTATTCCACGCCGGGTGCTTGGCATTAAGATCCCCCGCCAAGATGACGGAGTCACTCATACCGAAGAGGGCAGTGAAGTCCTTTTGGAGCGAGATGGGATCCTCCGGACCATTGTCGGGTGGGATATAAGCGGAGATGATGGTGATCGGTTGGTGGCCGGTCATGCCGAGCCGACAGATAGAGGTCTCCAGATGGGAGAAGAGAGGAGGTGGGTCAATAGGGATACAATACAAAGATTTCCTAAAGTATATGAGTGTGCCACCCTTGTGACATCGAGACCTGTCATTGCGAACTAGTTTGTAGTTGGCAATGTTCGGGTTGCGGTGATGCGGCTTTAAGAAGGTTTCCTGTATGAGGAGGATGTCGAGCTGGTGGTCGCGGAGGAAAGCGGCGATCTCATCGCGTTGACCGGATACGCCATTAGCGTTGAAAAATCCTAGTTTGAGGGATCGGGGTTTGGTGGAATTTAACCTTGTGTTATCCATTGGAAATTAGAATTTTAAGGTTTTCAGGACTAACGCGATCTCGGGATACGCGTTAAGGATTTCTAAAAGACGACGAGGGTTGCCGTTTGCAGCAACGATTTCGTCGGCCATTTTTTCCGCGGCGGAGGAATAGAGGGCCGCGTATGTACTGATTATGATTTGGGCGCTGTCGCGGCCCGGGGCTCTTTGCGGTGCAACCGGTGGAGCCGTAGGGGCCGCGGTGGTTGCCGCAGGCGCTGGGATGGCGGTAGCCATCAGCGCTGGAACTTCAGCGGGTTGAGCGGGTTTGGAGGGCACCGAAGCTGCGGGAGCTTTAAGGTGCGTAAGGTTTGCCCAGGGAGAGGGCCTTTGAGGGCTAAGCCGTTCCGGCATTTGCGCGGAGGGAAGCCTCCCCCAGGGGCTTTCCCTGTGCTGGCGGTCACTCGCGCGTTTCGCGAGTTTCGGAGAGGATGACTTTGGCGCTTTCGGGCAGCCCCGGTAATTTGCCGGGTGACCGGATTGGCCGCAGAGGACGCAGCTCGGCGGCTCTGCACATAGCTCCCTATCTTTAGGGCGAGAGCAGTCGGCGGTGCCATGCTCACCTAGACACTTGACGCATCTAGGGGTCGCATAACAGTTGGTCTGCGAGTGACCGTACAGTTGGCAGCGATGACACTGGCCTATCAGGTTGGCTCGGTAGGGCTTCTCGATAGAGATGCCCGAGAGCGAGCACACCGACTTCACCTTGAATATCGGGTGGTGACCTTCCGTGGGGTCGCAGATGACAAGGACCATGTCGTATACAAGGCCCTGCCTCGCTTTGTGCAAGCGATGGACGGCGGATACTGGGACGCCTTGTGCAATAAGGTCGTCCTTAATCTCCTCAGTGGGGATTTCTTGGGGGACGCGCCTAATGACGACGCGAGTGGGGGTTTCCTCCGGAAGGGAGTACGTGTGAAAGGAATAGTTCCTTTCACGCAGGGCGCGGGAGAGATCCCTAAAGTCCGTAGACGTGGGGACGGTAACTTTGATCCCCTGTAGGGTGGATCGGGCGTTGGTGTAGTTGATCTTGCGATCAACACACATCCTTGAAATTTCAGTCCATTTGGACTTGTCTTGGACGTAAATGGGGGGAGGTGGCTTTTGCTTCCTCGCAGTAGGAGCGGGTGGGCAAGCCATAGGGCTGGCGGGGCGACTAGCCCGCGGACTAGGGGCGGAAGTGGAGCTGGACGATAAGTCGTCCTGTTTTTTCTGGGCCTTGGTGACCGGGCCAGCGGGGGCGGAGGATTTAGCCGCCTTCCTCTTGCCTCCTTTGACCACGACTTGGAAGTCGTCATCGCTGGAGGAGGAGGAGCGGGCTTCTTCCTCGGAAAGTGGGACTGACGTGTCCATGCTCTCCGTCGTATTTGTATCAGCGGCGCGCAGCTGCGTTGTCTCTGAGACAATGGCGGCCGGAACAATGGAGGCCGTAACAATGGCGGCAGGGACAAAGGCGGGCGAGACAATAGGGGCCGGATTAGCGGCCGGAGTATTGTCTACCGGAACAAAGGCGGGTGTAACAATGGGGGCAGAGATAATTGCCGGAACATTGTTGTGCGGAACAAAGGGCGGAATGCCTTGTTCGCATGCCGGTGGCGATAGCGGGCTCTCTAAAGCGTCACTAAACTCACCGAGTGCGCCCTGGGACGGAGTGGGGGTGGAGCGTTGGCGGAGTTTTGAGCCATATCGCTCAAGAAAATCTGGGTCCTTAAGTAGGACCTCTTTGAGGAACGCCAAGAGGACGGCGTCCTCCATGATCGGAGCGGGAACTATATTAGGGAAGGAATGGTGGAAAGAGAAAATTTCCCTACGTAGCCTAAACCCTATACCTAACTCCCCGGGTGGATTTGCCCGGGGATGAGTTCCCTCCCTGTCGGGTGTAGACAGGGAGGTGTGTACCTAATGGTGAGCCCTAAGCTTGTAACCCGTCGCCAGTCTTATTGTGCGAACGGGGCCCTGACCAGTCTAGCGCGAAGGGTGTAGACACACCCTAAAGACACTAGGTGAGTAGCTGAAAAGCAAAACTGTCACCAGAGCCGACTAGGAGATCCCCCAAGGCCGGTTATCTGGGACCCGTCCAACTAACTGCCTCGCCCTGAAGGGGTTCGGCGGGTGCGAATTGGGTCAACACCCCACTCGGCTTCGTTGACACCGTAAGGTTTCAACCGAGGACCACGAAACTGTGGTTTTACCCAGAAGGGGCCTAGTGAAGCTACTCACAAAACGTCTGATAGAGAAACGAGATTTGCCTTGAAAAAGGCACTTTTTAATTGATTAAAAATAAAATCAATTGCTTGATTTTATTTTAATCGGAGTAGTCGGGGCGACTACGATGACGTCACGTGGTAGCGACGAGTAGTAAACACGAAACACAACACTGGAGCGGGAGAGCGCACAAACACGTCCGTCCGCGGCGAGAGTCGAGCGTCGAGTCTCATTATTCATGATGGTATCACTGTTATAAATACTGATCCTATAGATTTTATCCCTAAATCCCGTTGTAACTTATTGTAAATATTATAATTTCGTTTCCCTAGCTTTGTTTCCTTCGTAATAAACTCAACGTGACACTGGCTGAATGCACAAACCGTGCGAAGCCAAAAAGGAAAAAAAACAACGGCTCGAGAGCAACTGTCAATGTCAGTGTTGCTAACAACGCAAAGTCCGAGTTGCCATTTTAATAATTCATTCGGACAACTAAAACAAAAAACTTGTTACCTCTTTCAAACGACGACATAGTAAATAAATAGGTATTGCGTTTAGGTCAATTTATTTATACCACCAACCACCTCCTAGTACGTATTTCTTTCGACGTATAACTGCAGTCCACAGCTAGAAAAAGTTCTAGATCGCGGGAAAAGCATTCAGTTGGCAACATTGTTCAGATTAGTTGTTTTAAAATTCATATTTACCGCTAAAAACCAAAGAATGAAACGCTCAATATTTATTAACCACGGAGTTTAAAATATAAAAACTTTTATAGAATGTATTTAGGAATTAGGAAAGAACATTTTACAATATTTTTTATTTATGTAACAAGCTTTTATTGTTCAAATAATTAGCCGCCATTGTTCTTTGTGTCTAACTCTATTAAAATTTAACAGTGACTGTAAAAGTTTAATTGCAATAAATGGTTTTAGTTCGAATGGATAGAAAAACGAACAGTAGCGACAGTTACTAAAACTTATTAGTGACACATTTTGGGCAGAAGGACCAAACAAAACTAAACTTTTACAAAATATTTTTTACACCTACCCTTAACTACCACGCTAATTTACGTAACACATTAAAAAGTCTAATTATTTGAGCTACAGTTCACTTGTCCACGCAAGTCCTCTTAAGTGACAATGCTCTGGTCGACGTCGTGAGCCTTTGTTGACTTCCTATTCATCAAGCTGAAGTTGTGATATAAAGGTTAGTTATTTTTTGTCTGATTGTACTTACTTATTAAGTCTAGTGGGGTAGTTAACTCGTGTAAGCTCGATTGCCATAAGTCCGATTTGTGTTCACCTGAGTGGGAAGTTAACTCGAATGTTTGTAAAGAGTAGAACCAGAAAACGCAGCATTTTATAGTCCGCATCTCCGACTTTAAAACATTTGTGAATGAATCCGAAGAACAGGATTATTGTCGCCAAATCAATGCGAATTTTTCAAAGAGTAATAATATCTACTCTTTCGTTTTTATGTTTGTTTAAAATCATTACATACATACAATTCGTTTTAAATTACTAGTGTAAGTATAATTGTAATGATGATCCATTTCTTGACCGTACATATTTGTCTTATGAGGTTATTTAATGCCATGAGGATGGGTCTAATATATTTTACGTCCGTATTCAAACATCTGATTGAATGCTATCAATAATGTTTGTTAATTTGCAATCAGTCAATTTGCAGGTTACAAGGTTGTTTAGTTATTAAAATGGTAATTGCAACTACCGACGACTGTGTTATTAGCTATTTTGATTGTGGTTTTCTATCACGTTTGACTACATACAACAAAACAAAACCATTGTTTTCGAACTTTGCCAACCACAAAATCTGTAGGAACCGATTTCTTAACAATATTAACCTTCCAGAGTGTAAGGTCATGTTTCAAATATATTAGTGTTATGTTGTTAAACATTTATCTGCTAGCAATGCAGGTTGTGCAGGTAAAATTCAATTAAGTGATTTCTTAGTTTTTGTTGATAAAAGGATTGATACTTTCAATATAGACTTCTCCATGTGTTTTTTTTTTGTACCAAGGTCTGTAACCGATTTTATCTCACTCATCTTCAATATCTAATAAAACATCATAACGATCTTACCTCCACGTGACTACATCACAAGTTTTTTCTGCCATGTTTTATCCTTGTGAAATCATAGGAAATACCGCTTTGCTTTTTGTAGAGATAATTAACATAAATTGTATTATGTAATAAATTGAAGATTAATCCATTTGAAAGGCTTGTGGCTAAGCAATAACAGCCGCACGCGTCGATCGATCAGGTTAAGCTGCGCTTGCCGCGTTTGGTCCGTGGATGGGTGACCATCTTTGAATCCCCTCGTGCCTCGGAAAGCACGTTAAGCCGTTGGTCCCGGCTGTCATTCGTGGATCTTTGACAGTCGTTACGGGTCGTCAGTAGCCCGAAATTCTGTCAACCAGTCTTACTCAAAATCAAAATATTTTTATTTCACAAATACCTAAGCACCTAAGAAATGTCAGAAGCTGGGTGCACGGTTGCAATAGGTAGTTTCCTATGGAGAAGAGCCGGAAAGAAAGTCCACGGTTACTCTTTTAAAAATAATTGACTTTTTCAATGTTTTCAAATTACAGTGTTAGTAGGTATATGAGGACCGTGTTGGCCTGTCAACAAGTACCATATGCTTAACAAAGAAACAATGGTCTATAAATCTACAATCTACAAGGCCTGCAACGTTCTCACATTCACAAAATAAAAAAAATATAACCTACGAGTATTTAAACCAAATGACATGATTGCCATTTCAACTGTAATTAATTTGAATTAATATCCTGTTCACAAAAGCCACTAATAAAGAGTTGATTGAGGAGAGATTACAATTGTAGGTAAATTATAATGTCAAATAATGAGAAGATTATGTCAAATAAGTACGTAAAAAATAAATATTTAATAAAAACGAAATGAAAAACACCGTAATTTGGGAGTAGTTAAAAGAAATTTACATAATGATGCCTTTTATGAGGTACCAGGGAAGCCACATGTGCAGAAGGAATTATTGCCAAACTTCCTTGTCTCCGACGTAGTCTTTAGTCTTATTTTAAGCTGTTTTAATAAGGACACGTTTGATGTGGGTATTACTGAACTTTCCATCGCTAAGTTCTGTAACCGACTTTGGCAACTTGTTATAAAAGCGGATACTGTTTATAAAAAGTAATTAAAATAATATAAAAATAAAAATATTATATGTGCCGACCACCAAGGCCCAAAGTGGTAATTACAAAAGCTAAAAAAATATATGTAAGTAGGTACAAAAATAAAAGTGGTAAAATAATGTCAAATCATCAACCAGCACCTCTCATGCGGATTGATGAATCGATTAAACAACAGGCGCGTCCAACCTATCTGCTATCTTTTTCAGGATGGCATTTCTACTCCCCCACACAGTTTTCAATGACTTGCTTGTTTTAGTTAATCTAAATTTGGGTATCACAATTTCAGTACTACTATGGGGTATCTTATAACCCAGTTAGTGGGTTCTGGAGGTCAATTAGGCAGTCGCTCCACTTAAAAACTAGTGTCTTCTTAAATTGGAACCCGACGCCAACTTTGTAGAGAAATGGCAGATGATGAGATGATGGATACATTTGAATGCAGTTTAAAAAATAAATAAATTTGATGTTGTTTTAATTGTTGTTTCATCTGTATTTAATTGGTTATAAAGTTTAAAAGTTCATGAAAATATTAACTAGATAAACTATAGCATCCACAATCTGGATGACTAAGTGGTGTTTTTTGCGATATTTTGGCACGACCGTCAAAGTTATTGCAGCTGATTGGGAAGCACATATTATTATTCTGTTACAAATAGTCAGTAACGGGTTTATTCAAGCGTTTCTGAAAGAAACATCAAATGCTAGTACTGTAATTTTGCATTGGTCCTTCTCGTCGGATAGGAAAATGACGTGGTCCTTATGACCCAATAACAGTTCTAGGTCCACGTTATGTTTAAAGAATCATGTTCAGTCTTGACCTGATAATTTTCTAACGCGTCTACTGATGTAAAATATCTAAAAACATTGCTTTTTATTTGCTTATTTCGTATCACTTATTTAAATTTTCAAATAAAGCCAAGAAAAAAAGCAATGTTACTATGTTTATCATTCCTTAGACTTTCGGAAACGGAGCGTGTTTTACACACGTTCCGTTTCACATAATACGAAAAACTTGTTCGTTCGTCATGTGGTTATTGAATGTTTTTAAGAACCAATGGGTATTTATTTTTACTTTACGTATTATTTTATGACCAGCTATGATTTTCTTATGTTTTATATGTGTGGGTGTAGAAAGATAAATAAGTCTACAGCTGACAGGTTACGCATAAAACCATAGACTACAATTTATAATTAAAACGAACTCTGTCACAGGCTGTCATTTGTTTGACACCTCGCCTTTTATGAACGAGGCTGTGAGTTCAAATCCGGGCAAGTAACAATCTCAATAAAAGTCAGAAATCGCCACCCGTCTTGACCAAGCGTGGTGATTAATGCTCGTGCCTTCTCTGTATGAGTTGAGTCCTTTGCCCAGCAGTGGAATAGTAATAGGCTGGTATCATAGATTGCTCTAACTTGCACAAAATGTAGTGTAGAAAACAAGGATGGCCTAACATCACATGTGATGTCTCAGTATCGGCGGGATATTACGAGAATATAACTGCTGTTTGCGGCCTCATGCCGATTTCATAATGATATTAATTACATTGAAGAGGGATTTATTTCAGAGTTATTGAAACTCTCTCAGCGACTAACTATGAAGCAGTTTCAAACAGCTGTCAAACCTTATCTGACAGCTGCATAACCTCCAAAACCTATTTACTTAATAGTATTTTTCCCTGGCCTCTAAATGAAAAGATGTTATGTGATTGTGTTATTATAAATAATAATTGTTAATAGACAACACTAGTTGTAGGCAGACGCGACCTGTACAACGAATCATGTGACAGGTCAATCAATGTATGGAACGTGGGCATGATTCTTTATTCATGAAAGTAGAAGTAAAGAAATACCGAAAGTGAATCAGCCATTAATTGTTTCAAGCAATTAACGTAGATAGTTTATGGTATGCATCGTTTCGACTTGTGATTCTAAAGGATTACAAGGAAGAATCCTTGATTAAAGCTCGGATTTAATTATTTTAGTGCCAAAGCGGCGATTCGATTCTATTTGCCTTTGGCTTAACGGAACTGAGGATTTAATCGAATCGTTCACAATTTGGGCTGTTTAATCTGGTCCTTTGGATGTTATTGCGTTCGAAAATCAAAACATTTTATTTCACATCCTTTCAGGTGCCAGCGGTCGTACTCGTATATCCACTGGGCACCTATGAAATGTCAAAAGCACCTAACGGGAATGCAAGAACGTCCACCGTTACTCTTTTAAAATAATTGTTTTTTTACAATATTCCTAAATTACCTACAGTGTTAATAGGTATGGGAGGACAGTGTAGGCCTGTCGACAAATACCAGGTACTTAACAATGAACAAAATGGTCACCACATCGCCAAGTCCGTTTAAGCAGACGACAACCTCATAGGTTGACCTGCGAGATGCCAAACAAACAAAAAAAAAAAAATCACCACATCGCGTCATCGTTTACTGTGTGCACTTTTTCAAATATCCCTATTAGTTGAACATCGTTTTCTTTGCAGTTAAGCTATTACCCAACCATATTTGTCTCGAAAAGGCTGTCATTATCAATAAATTGTGATTACCAATCTGTTTACAGAGGTGCCAGCTTTTGCAACTATTTTAGTCTTTTGTTTTTTGATATCTTTGGACGATGTCGTATAAGAATAAGATACACCGTCATCTTGTGTAGGTGTAAGACGTTCTTAGTGGGGTATACCCTGCAGTCGTAAAGTACCCACAATGATGACGATTGTTTGTAAGTACGTAGGTACCTTCATATTTCGTTATTTCATCTATGAGTAAATACTTACCGCAATAATTACTGATTTTCCAGATGACTTATTAATTCTTGGCATTACTTGTAGATTATGTTATTTGCCTTGTACTAAGAGGTTCATGAATAGGCATTTGTCTACAATAATGCTCAATCAACATTGTGGTATTTTATGGTTTTTCTCTCATCCTTAAAAGCTGAATATGTTTAGTTATACGATATGGTATATTTAATATACACAAAGTAAATCGCCTAGCTGGGTTCGAACCCACGACCTACTATTTGTAAGTCGGGAGAGTTACTAATTTTCTTCTGAAATAAATCTGAGTCATGAGAAATATTTTGGAAAATTCTTAGTTGGAACTTAATAATATTATTATTTAGTTAATATATTATTCCTGCAGTCGCAAATCGCATTTTGATCAACATACGACGTAAAACAGAGCTGTATTATGCGAGAACAAAAAAGTTTGAATTTGGCGGGCTACAGGATCCACCTTTGCAAAACCAAGCTTTGAAAATCCTTGGTTTTATTACGACATCTGAGTAAAGTGATTTATTATAAACATCGACAGTGATTAATATAAGGGAAAATCATATAAGTTTTTGTCAATAAATCATAAAACTAGTAACTATCTGTTCCGCAGGTTTACGCATTAGGAAAAATCCTTTTAAATTGATATAAACACATTTTATGTTTATGAATAAATTAAAACATGTCCTATTTGCATGTTAAGGACTAGATTCGCCTTGAAGGGCCAGTAAAATAACTTGAATTATTAAAATTTGTTCAATGAATTCGTTTTTATAACACGTGTACTTTTGTGAATAATAAAGATGAAAGAAATTGCAAAAAAAGACTCACAACATTTCACTGGAAAAGCAGTTTATTTAGCATTTTGTTGAGGCCTTGTCACAAGGATAATTAACAAAACTCAAATTAAATATTTATTTACGTGTAAGTGATAGCCGTATAATAAATACTTCAAGAATGTGACTTGTTTCGTAAACTCAGTAGGCAGCCAGAAACATGTTCTTAATTAAATCCGGCGCCGAGACGTAGCGATTTGGTAACTGATACGAATTTGTTAGTGCTTCAGTTTGAGCACAGTTTTGAGAATAGCTAAAAACATTTAATACCTATGTGTTTTTTTTAAGTCAAGGTATAAAATAAAGGGTAGATACTAATTCAGCTGCCATCTTTAATAACGCGTGTAAATATAACTAATGCGGCCGAGAGTCACTTGTTTTTCCAGTTATTAATATTTTTTTTGCACTGGACCAAACCTAGTTACTTGGAACCATCTGGGTGCCGGTAATCCAACCGGTACCCAATAGAAATTTTAAGTACGTAAAAAGAGGTTGACATACAGATACCTACTCAACATTCGATCTTCGAAAACGTCACAATATTGAGTAACGCACTCGTGATTATAGTAACGTAATATTGTAATGCACGCTTCCGTTGACGCAGGTTCAGGTTTGCTAACTGGCCAAGTTTTAACAAACTCGAGTCTTAAGCCTCACAAAAATATGACTTGAATTCTCTTTGACTCAGTTGTTTGTGAAGACTCCAGTCTGATAAAAAATATGGAGTCTTGTCTAAAAGTTTTTATCTATATGAGTTATAGATAAAAACTTTTAGACAAGACTCCATATTTTTTATCACCTATTGATATTGTTTTTTTTTGCTTATGTTAAACGAGGCCATAAGGACCACGAAATAGAGAGTATGAGAATGAAATATTTTGACAGTTTATTCGCGTCCGCATACTTAGTGTTTTAAAAGACTTTTTAAAGCATTTTACATCCGATAATCAATACGGAATTAGGTCAGGTGTCTCAACCGAGCACGCTGTTGGACCTGACGAATCTGATAGTAAAAAACTTGCATCACAAAAATAGATGTCTTTGCATATTTCTGGACCTTTCTAAAGCGTTTGACGCGGTTTCTGTTCCCATTCTCCTGTCCAAGCTAGATTGGATAGGCGTTCGAAGTATAACGCATAACATGTTTAAAGACTACAAGAAAACAACGTGTCGGAATAAATGAGTATATCAGTGATGAACGTTCAATCTTCTTTGGAGTCCCACAAGGGAGCATTTTGATCCCCTCTTTATTTCAGGTTTACATAAATGATCTCTGCACAATTTCCATATGCAGATGATACTGCTGTCCTTGTATGGGGACCAAACTGGGAAACGGTCTAGGAGTGTGTAGAATTTTCCATTCCAAAATAATGACCTGGCTAAGACAGAATTTGCTCACACTAAACCTTTACAAAACCAATTTCCTACCATTCGCTCTGAGACCCAGCACTACGCCCCTTCTTGACTTCTCTATAAAAGCACATATTTCCAATTGCCATGATAGATGTAATTGCCATGCAATATTTCGGGTAGAAAGTGTTAGGTACTTGAGCGTGCAGATGGATGATGATGATGGATTACGATGGGACAAGCAGATTGATACAAATATTTCCAGAACAAGGCGACTAATCTCTGTCTTAAAACAATTTTTCTGCATTCTTCATGAAAATCATGTTCGAAAGTGTTTATACAAAAATTGTGGCTTGCAGGTGTTGGTTGGGATGAGGAGCTAAACAACAAATTAATAAATGAATGGAGATTATATAGCGAGGAATTGGTACTACTCACCAAGGTTCGGATACCTCGTTGGCTGGGCACCAAGTCCAACGACCATCTGGAACTTCACGGGTTTAGTGACGCCTCCAAAACAGCGTACTCAGCTGCGATTTACTTGCGGAATGTAGACGCAGAGGGCAATGTTCAAGTGTCGTTGCTGGTTGCTAAGACCAGGGTTGCACCAGTAAAGCAAATAAGTATTCCTCGGTTAGAGCTCTGCGGAGCAGTTTTGCTATCTCAGATACTGTCTCAAACATCTGAAGTCTTGGGTATATCCCAAGACAAGGTCAAGGCGTGGACGGACTCCACTGTGGTGTTGGCCTGGATAAATAGTCACCCAAGTAAATGGAAGACGTTTGTGGCCAATAGGACGTCTGAAATATTGACCTCGATGAAAACGTCGCAATGGTTTCACGTCCCCACTAAACATAATCCAGCAGACTGCGCCTCTAGAGGGATACTTCCCAGTTCACTGCTAGAAAATGAATTATGGTTTTCTGGACCATCGTTTCTTAAATTAGAAAACGTTATTTACAACAGGCCAAATAATTATGCCAGTACAGATTTGGAAGAGTCAGCAAAGGCACATGTAGCAATCATTCCAAACTGTTCCTTGTTAGATAAATTTTCTCAGTTGCGACGATTGGTTACGATTGTTGCATACTGCCGAAGATTTTTAAAGGAGAACAAAATATACCGAAAAGGATATTTACAAAAAATAGAATTAGACGCTGCACTCGAATGTTGTATTAGGAAAACACAGGTAGAACTATTTACAACAGAATATAAAGAACTGAAGGACAAAGGCTATATACAATCTAAAACAAGTCCATTAAAGTCACTGTGCCCGTACCTCGATGATAAGGACATTATGAGAGTTAGAGGTAGACTGGAGAAATCAGAGCTAAGCGAACAAATGAAGCACCCGATAGTCCTGCCTCACTCCAGTCATCTAAGTCGGCTAATCATAGCTGACGCACACCAAAAAACACTACACGGGGGTCCTCAGCTCATGATAAATTATTTGAGGACAGCCTACTGGATTATAGGGGTCAGGAATGTGGTCAAACACCATGTCATCAAGTGTGTGACATGTGCCAGGCAAAGGGCCAGTACCAAAAATCAACTCATGGGTTCACTACCAGCTGTTCGCTGCATCCCAGCTCGACCATTTTTACATAGCGGGGTTGATTATGCTGGTCCAATTAATGTGAGGACAACGAAAGGTCGTGGCCACCGTTCATACAAAGGCTATATATGCCTGTTTGTATGCATGGTCACTCGTGCACTGCATTTGGAAGTAGTAAGTGACATGAGCACTCATACCTTTTTAGCGGCGTTTAGACGCTTTGTCTCGAGACGAGGTCATTGTGCCAAACTGTGGAGTGACAATGGCACCACGTTTGTAGGTGCCTCCAGGGAGTTGCAGCAGTTGACAGCTATCCAATCGTCTTTAGCCGAATACCTCGAAGCGAATGGTACGGAGTGGCACTTCATTCCTCCTCACAGTCCCAACTTTGGCGGACTTTGGGAGGCAGGAGTGAAGTCCACAAAGTTCCATTTGAAACGAGTGATCGGTGAAGCGACTCTCACTTTTGAAGAACATCATCAACATGCACCAAGTGTACTAAATACGTAATTTTGAAAGTAACTCAAACAATAGTAAACATCATACCAATTAATCATACCCTTTAGAAAGGAAAAGAAACATTGAAATCAATTGACAATTAGCATACCATACATTAAAAAAAACATACAGACGACAATCTAACCTCCTCCCTTTTTTGAAGCTGATTAAAAAATAAGCTGTGTGATTTATTGTTTTCGAGAATAAAAAGAAGTCACACGGTGCTAGGTCAGGGCTGTAAGGAGCCCGGCGCTCCTTACAATCCTGACCTAGCACCGTGGGCCCTCTTCTGTGGAACATCGGTTACGACTGGGTGCTGAGGGGTGAGGTCCAACCGGGAGTGAACCTGACATGTTACGCAGATGACATGCTGGTCACGGCCAGGGGGACCTCGCACAGGGAGGCGGCGTTGCTGGCGACGGCTGCGGTCTCACAGGTGGTGGGCCGCATACGGCGCCTGGGACTGGAGAGGGCGATGGCCGTCAGGGCTATCGGGGGATCACACAATCTCTTACGAGGCGGCTTGTGCACTGGCCGGATGTCCGCCATGGGACCTAGAGGCGAGAGCCCTCGCGTCACTTTACAGGTGGCGCGAGGAGGTGCGGGCACGGGGCGGTGGACGGATGCAACAGATCGAGATGTGTCGGTCGCAGCTTTGCGACGTCCTTGTGGCGGAGTGGCTTAACAGGCTTCTGCGCCCTTCCGCCGGCCTCGCTACCCTCGAGGCGATCCGACCAGTGCTCGACGAATGGCTCGGGAGGAGGCACGGCTGTCGTTTCGAGCGACGCAGGTGCTCTCGGGGCATGGTTGCTTCGGGAAGTACCTGTGTCGCATAAACAGTGAGCCGGACGCCCGGTGTCACCACTGCGTCGACTGCCGGGAGGACACGGCGTGGCATACACTGGCAGAGTGTGCCGCTTGGGAGGGGCCGCACCATGCCCTCATCACAGAAGTAGGCAGTGATCTGTCGCTGCCGACCGTAGTGAGTTCGATAGTCGGCAGCGAGGAGTCCTGGGACGCGGTCCTTTTGCGAAACAGTTATCTCGCAGAAGGAGACTGCGAAAAAGGAAAGAGAGATCTGGTCCACTCTCCCGATCTGCAGTAGGCACACCGGGCGTAGGCGGAGGGCGGACAACGCCCTCTTCCAGCCCCCCTAAATGGGTCCAGGGGAGACGGACTTGGGGACGTTTTAATGTCCTGCAGGAATCAACAAACATCGTGATGAAACCAGCATATCCTAGAGCTAGAAATTCGAAGACATTTGTGACATCCACCAATCGGCAGTAGGATCGCGTGGTGGACTACGACATTACACTCCAATTGCGTAACACACTTTCACAATCCGAAAAGTTCTGAAGGAAATTCCTACAGCTACGGAAAAACCCACACGACCTAAGCAACTGCGAAGCGGGAGCGTCAGTCGCGCGGCGGACGCTGCTCGCGACCGCTGTAATTCCGATTCAGCCTGTCCCTTGCTGCCCTCTTCTAGCGATGCCTAAAGCCAAGATCCGTACTCCACAGGGGGTGACCTTAGCGTACAATCGCTAAGCTTATATGTTTTTAAGCCCTGGCTGGAGGCCCTCATTTGTTAAGGCAACCACAGGCATGCCCAGTTAAGCAGCCTTCAACGGAAAAAAACGGCCGTTAGGCGGCCCGCGTCCCGGATACTGTACGTGCAGGTTTGGCCGAAACTTAATCATTCAATATATTAATATATAATACAAATCCACTGCTTCAAGGCTACTTATATGATACACACCCACATTTCTCCAGTTATGATTAAGTACCATTTAATCGTTCCATGTGCTAGTCAAATTGAATGATCACAAAAATAAAAGTAATTTTAGGTATTTATTCAGTCGATTGATTTCCCTTTTTATTCATCATATAAAATATGATCCTTTACGAAAAACAAAGAGAATTATGCGACAAGAAACATTTTTTGAGCTCTATTTATTTTACAATACAATTTAATTTTTATGAAATATTTTTAAATGGTGTCTTTGAACATTCGAAAAATACACTGTTTTTTTTTTTGACTTGTAATATATAGATACGAATACACCTCATTCTGCAACAATAATCTGAACGTGTAACGGTGTCCTTATTGATAAAAATGATTACAGTGATTAACTCAAAATACCATTTCAGACACCTACCTACACGGTCCTCATACTCGTATGATCTGTAAAATAAACAATGACATGAATACTTACCTAGGTGTTATTTTATTGTTATTATTGTGAATGTTAAGACTATGTGGGTCATTTTTTTACTTTTGTTTTTTGTCCTTTCTTTCGTATTGTTCGTCGAATCGTTGAGCTCCTTATGTTATGAGTTGAGCTGTACGATTACTGACAAATGCGTGCACTGACTGGTCAGGTCCACTCAATCTGTGTGGTTCTTTCCTCAAAAGACCATTTCAGACATCAATCCACATGGTCTTAAACATGATCTGAACAAGATTATGTCTGGACTTTAAAAGAGACTGTGACCTCTGAGTTTGTTTCGGCCTTTCTTCTCAGAGTAGTCAGATAGGAAACGCCGACCTCATCTAGTTAAAAAAAAATGTTTGACGTGTAAAAGTGTTTATACAAACCCACTTACAGAAATAAAAATCATTTATCATAACTGACTTTATTTTGGTGCGTGTTTTGAGACAAACCCGTTTACCCAAACAAGAAACAATAAGTGTTAACTGTTCCTATTTTAGTGCAGAAGTTTATAAACCACTTTACAAACATGAATGAGATGAGATATACCTAAGAGGAAAATACGTCACGGAAAATAAATCTAAAAGATAAACCTCTTAAATAATTTCGTAACAGTGCACGTGGGTTTGAAAGCGTTGTTTGATTAGTGACGTCTTTGTTCACCTTACTTAGGTCATTTAATTAATAGATATATTATCGTTCTGTATGTTTCACAATCCAGCGCAATGGTATAATAATTATAGAGAAGGATCAAGTATTGATCGCTGGTTGTTAGCGTTTTCGGACCACAAAGACATTTTAGTCTTTGTGGTCACGATGCTTTTTTCAGCACGAGTCAGTGATGTGCAAGATTAAAACAGTTCTTTTGGAACTAAGGAATTTGGACAGTATACTTCATGATCACCACTGTATTTGGGGAAGCCTTGCTCCAGCACGACAAATAAGTGAAACTGATGATCAAAGTGGGTTCCATTTTTTTTTTCTCAATTGATGTCTATGTTCACCTTAGACCATTAAAAGTATTTGTACATAGATAAAATCCCGCGCTCATGATCACCTCGAATAACGACTTACCTATCTAGTTGTTTGACGCGAAAACAATAAAATTTACGTCAATAGAGATAACAGATGCTATTTTGAAATCTGTTCCAATAAATAATACTAAGCCCACCGCTATCGTCAAGTTGACTTCGTGGTAGGGCATGCAAACTTCGAACTCTAAATCTGTGCCGGTAGAGTTTACTTTGCCGGAACAGGTCTAGGGTGAGGAGTCAGACTAGAGAGATACAGACACCTTCAAGGTAGCATGTGGCGAGCTGTTGGGCAGTAGCGACCTCCACGGACATAGTCTTGTTCCTCACCTCTGGCTTGGCTTTAATGGTCAGCTAGAGTGAACACCGACGAGGAACAGAGCTCCCACATCTTTCTTGCCTTTGGTTGGCTCGAGTGGAGATTCACAGGAGCAAATGTGCTCGAAGTAAGGAAATATTCCGGTATTTGCTGGTAGGTGTCTTGACCATCTTCTGGGCTCTGGTATAGCCTTGATGGCCGTGGAATACCTCTCCACTCCTCAAGCACTTCAGGATATGTTGCCCCTTGTCGCTACGGAACATTGGTCAGACAGGAGCCAAAGTTCATCCATAGTTCAAGGCAACTAATCCACTGAAGCCACCCAAAACTGTAGCCCAATATGTTTTATTTCTTCGTTCTGCAATAGTTTTGCACCAACAGGGGGTTGTCCTTGGGTGCACATACAATAATAATCCGCGTCGATTGGTGCCTCATTTCATTCAAAACGTCTAACAGGTCTCTGCAAGTTGGCTTCGTCCCCTCGTACGCCTTCCAAAGGACCGGGAACCATGGTCCTGAGATTTGCAAATGTAAAAATAATAGCAGTTGCGCGCGACTTCGTCTGCGATCCAAGATAAAAAGTAGCTTATGTTATTACCCAGGTCATGGTCTATTTGTGTGCCTTTCATCTAAATCCGCAACCAGCCGTTTAAGAGTGAAAGCTTAACAAACAAAAAAACTCACTTCCGCTTTAATTAGGTATGATCAAACTCATGCAGGATCCCTACACACCTACAAGTACACGCCTAGAGCTGGATAAGCTATATTAAGGCTCCCACGAACATGCCCTACGCCACAGCGCGACACAAAGGCACCGCTCGTCGCGCGACACGCGAGTTTAGAAAACCAATTCTATAAAATATGTTATGACCGCACCATAAAAAACAACAGTCCTGACAAACTTATATTATACGAGTAAAGAGATATTGTATGTAGGGTGTAATCTCTGAAACTTGCAGTTGGATTTCTAAAATTCATTTTGTATTTGATAGCCCAATTCTTGAGGAATCTTATATGCTATTTATCAGCACGATACGACCCTGACGAGCCAATCAGAAAGAGAAACACGATAGGAAGAACGCTAAGCAAAAACTAAGTAATAACGCAGCCGGGCGATGCGATGCAACGGGATGGGACGGGGGTACAATAAATTTCACTCGGACAAGGTCGTAATAGCTAGTAATAGTTAACAAACACAAACGATCGCAGAAAAAATCAGGAATTATACAGAATTACAAGAGGGAATTACCAGATTTTGAAAAATAGATAGATAGATGGATAGATATAACATTTATACAGTGCACACAAAATACTCAGCACAACACACAAGAACATAATAAAATGATAAAAAGTTACTATAATAAATATAAACAAGTTGCCAATATACAGAAAAAAAACAAAAAAAAAACAAACCCAAAGAAATAGAGTGACACAATGACATCCTTCAAATCAGACAACGAGCACAGTGCGGTGTGCGTCCCAAGGTTGCACCAAATGGGAGTCAAGCTCAGCATGTGTCAGGCAAATATATGATGCTGATATTCTGCTGGATCCCATCAGTGACTAAAAAAACACTGACTGAAAATGGAGTCACTATAGTCCCGATCATAATATCAACAACAGGTGTAACCCCAAACCAATAATCAATAGTTTTAATGCACTAAAACTATCCAAATACACATACAAAACACTACAAAAAGCAGCCATTTTAAACACTTACCGCATTGTTTTGTTTTTACAACTAGACTTGGTTAATAATTTCGCTGCAGTAGGTACAGAGCAATTTACCTTCTCAAACTAATAACTAGAATTACATCTTGGTTCACACCCGTGACGTTCTGAAAATAAGTGTGAAGAGAAATGAGGTACAGGGTGTAAAGTTCACTCATACTCTTCGGAAAAGGGGAGGATCCTCCGACCAGATGGATGTCGTATCTGGTGGGCAACTGCCCGATGATTGTTGTCGGGAAGTTGTATATATGCTATCTGCGCGGTAAACTCTGCTTGCGCGATGCAGGATTGATGCGTTTGTTCGCATGTGGCGGTGTAGATGCCGCCACAAGTACTAGTAAAAAATAGATTTAAAAACCAAAATAATAATAATAAAGTATTTATTTAAGGCCGATTATGTTATAGCTGTCCTTTCTTATAAAATGTATTAAGTATACTTTTATTTAATTTCTTTTATAAAATTGGTGCTAATTTATGTCCCTGCAATATGACATATCATATCATGGCGTTTGTATTCCCCGTAGGGATTAATAGAGGTGTGTGTCTATTAAACCACCGAAGAAAAATTTGTGTATACATTACCGTACAAAATTGTGACGTAAACAAACGTAACGTAGACGTAAACGTTAACGTGGTATAGCTTTCTGTGTGCATAAATCTTTTTTACACAAATGTTTGTATTGTAATAGATACGGCCCTTTGTTTCAGTAAACTGTAAATATGCTTAGAAAATTATCGTAAGAATGATATTGAACGGTAAACGTTTGAGATGGTTGCACTAAAAGTAACAGTAACATTATTATTTTATTTGAATCAAAGTGTCTATTACAGTAAAACAGCATCCTTTTTATTTTGTACACTAGAATTATACGTTAAGGTACGCTATTAAATATGTTGACCTCCAAAAATATGTTTTCAACGCGTATTACTCAGGGTCAAATTAAATTAGCTTGAGAAACTCCACAGACGTGATGAGAATTATTAAACAACATTAAATAAAAATAAAATAGCTTTGGTGTTTTTTTAGGGGTCCATGACCGTTGGTTGTTACTTGAAGTATGACTTGAGTAAATATGTTTTATCATGTCGGCGAAGTTTTTTTTTAAAGTCAGATTTCAAGGTAAAAATAATCTATTTAATGTATTGTTGGTCTCTAGTGATCGCAAGCGCTACTGCATACGCTACATAAAGTCGTGAGTGCGATTCCCGGTTCGGGCAAGATGAAGTCTGAATATTATAATCCGTTTATTTGAGGATGGGTTGTTTGAGAAAAGGTCTGCACGTGCCTTTCAACGTGACTTTTTTCGTAGTACTGGGTTTCTACGAAATTAGAATACATTAGGAATGCAAACTTTGCATAGGAACGAGCGAATTACGTAAATTAATAGCCAATTGGAGATGCTTTCCGAGTTTTTTGGAGTGTTTAGCGTCTTTAAACAAACAATATATCAGTTGGTACCTAATTATGTTAATGAGATTAACGTTATTAGGAAGAAAGTGTTATTTATTGGGCTTCAATATATTACTCGTTTGTAACGATGGGTCGGTGATGAAGTAGAAACATAATTTTTGTACCGAAGATCCTCTTTTGTAAAGACCTTTTTTTTTTTTTTTGGCGCTACATAACATAACATCACGCCTGTAATCCCAGAAGGGTTAGGCAGAGGTGTACCTATAGTACACCCACATTTCGCCAGTTATGTTTAGGTCCCATGTTATAGGGGGCGAGGCTATTGCCATTAACCGGGCACATATCAAGACTCCGGGCTGCCACTAAGAAATTCCAGATAAAAAACCCATTGCCCGACCTGTGAATCGAACCCAGGACCTCGTGCTCACTGCAGTATGCGGCCACTAGACCAACGAAACAGTCAATCTATTACATCAATTAGGAAATGTCTCTTCTGTAACGATGGATGGATGATAAAGTATAAACCTAATTATTGTACCGAAGCTCCTCTTTTGTAAAGGGTTTTTTTGAAGTGAAAACTTCTTTAGCGGCGTTGTATTTTTTTTTGTAATGGGTAAAAAATGTTAAACTCGCGTCAGGACTGATCGAAAATTCGTGAGACGAATGATTGTTGATTTTTGATTTTTATTCATTGACTTTTCTGAGATAGGTTTTTTTTAAAGAGAACTTTTTAATGTAATATAAATTGTCATGTTTGTGTTCGATAGCGCAATAAATACATAAATATTGTATTCTACCACATAAATGATAGTACTTTTATACTGATAATTAAAGCAATTCGTGCAAAATTATTCCCTAATCATTCCAAAATATCAAAAATGCACAACGTTAATATTCAAGTGTTCACTTCTGCCGGCACTCCCGGAGTGCAACCCGTCGTTTTTTTTTATGTTTTTAAGGCATCATATCGAGTAAAACCTAGCAATAGTGCGTTATTAAGAGTCTACGCATCGCAACACCTGCCCGCGCTTTCACTTTCGTTTTCGCTTAGCGTCCTATCAGTTTTTTTCTTTTAGCTCGGGTCCAAAGGGTCGTAGCGTGATGGTAAGTAGCCTATAGCCTTCCCCGAGAATTGGGCTATGAAATGCAAAAATAATTTTTCAAATCCGTCAGGTCGTTCTAGAGATAACCCCCTACATACAAAATAACACACAAAACATATTTTTTTTGGCTTGTCGTCTGCTTAAGCCGACTCGCCTGTGGTTGCCCTAATAAATTAAGGCCTACAGCCAGGACTTAAACTTAAATACTAACTAAGCGACTACACGTTAAGGGCACCCCCCGTGGGGTACGGACCTCGGCTTATTGATTTTGGCGGATTTATGAGATTTTGGGACAAATTTAAAGCTACAGGCTCAGCGGCGCGGGCTGGCTCGAGCAAGAGTCGGGAGGGGGGTGAAACAAATTTTACCACTTTATAATGGTAGTATATAAAAGCCGTGTACCCGATGGGATTTCCGATCGGCATTGATTATTAACTTCCATTGAAATTTTCATCTTCTATTCAACCTCTTTTTGGAATGAATTTTCACAAATCCTTCCACTGTGCTTAAGTTAATTATAAAAGGAACTATTGTCCAAAAATTGTATGCTTCTGGGTCTAGCCGTTTAGGCTGTGTTTTGTTTGTCAGTGAATGAATTAATGATTTTGATTAACTAGAACTGCACCCGGAATTGCATAACACATTAACAATCACAATCTAAATAATTTTGAAGGATAATGCTAATCCATTGCTTCATATGTTCGAAAAATTTGCCTGTTCAACAATGTAAATACTGACCGACTGCCGACTTCTACTCATACTCTTACACTGTACACGCGATTCGGTTGTGTGAATGTAAGTATCTTCTCATATTGCATGTCTTTTTAAAATAAGGGAACTGGTTTTTTAATGTATATTGTTTTCACTTCTATTCTTGCACACGTTGTCCACATCTCTTTTAAATACTCTCATAACGTAGGTAATAATAATAATAATAAGTTTTTATTTATTTTTATCTCACAATGGTTTTATAGTCGTTAACAGTTTTGAACTCTTTATGCCACATTGTGAGAGCTGGTGCCTGAAGTAGGTTTTACAAAAACCTGTATTACAGGTCACCAGACCCCACTTAGTGGCATCATAAATTAACAGGCTGGTAACAAGTTTTTCTACCAAACAATTAAAAACGAAAATAAACATATGAAAAGTAAGAAATTAATTAAATAACATAACAAGCAGTCCCAGGGTGTGTGTTAAATGAAGGTATGCTGGAAGAGATTTCTTTAGAAATAAGCATCACCTTTGTACGTATTTTTCTGTTCCTGTCCTATTGTCTGTTTATAAGTGTAATACTTACGCTACCTCGACTTACGCGATTTCGGAGTTACAATTTTTTTTTTTTTCTCGTCTATTCTTTTTTGTTTTTTTCTGTGAGCGCAGAGTCAAGGTCAAGGGGCAAAATTAAGTGGATAGTGATGACGTTCAAGAACTGCTGGATTCACACAATCAGGAGCTTACAATTGATGAGCTCATAAAATGCGTGAACAAGAGGAAGACATTGAGAATCTCGATTCTTTGGACCCAGTTCAATTAGTAGATCAAATGACATTTGGAAACTTGACAGAAGCCCTCAGTTCAATGTTCAATTGAAAAAGGGTTAACAATTTTGGAAAGCATAGACTCCAACGAAGAGCGCATTTCTGTTACAAAACAAGGAATGAAAAAAATACTAGCATGCTACGAGGAGATTTAGCGGAGAAGAAAAAATCATTGACTCGTCAGACGACTTTGTTAGATTTTATGAAACCTCTACATCAAAATAACTTCGGATTGTGTTATACAGTTTATAATAATATAATTTGTCATATTATTTTCAATTAGTTACACATTTATTTTCTAAATTATTGTTTTATTTAGTCTCCGGTCCCAATTAAACATACTTTGTATATGCAAAATTGTACCCCGACATACGCGAATTCGACTTACACGGAGAGTGCACGGTCCCACCTATCGCGTAAGTTCGGGATATTACTGTACATAAATAGTTAGATAGATACCGCAATATATGTTGTTGAACTGTCAAAATGAAAGCGATTTCTGTTGAATGTGTTACGCCATTACCACGCTGGAAATAAACGACTAGTTTCGAACTCAGGGATGCCTTTCTCAGCATAGCATACAAATACAGGGTGGCAAGGCATCGACGCTCAACTCATGGATTCAGTACATGATTGACTGAACTAACCTGCATTGATATTTTTCGTCGGTTATTAAAAAACTTTTTTTTTTTATAGCTGTTTTTTTTTCCGCGACGAAAAATGTCTACGCTAGGGAGTCTAGAATCTGCCGAATTCATGGTTACATTTAGCTTATCGATGTCCCTGTCACTCTGTATATTTAGTTTGTCTATGGTCGATTACCGTAATATGCAAGTGCTAAAACCATAAAGGCTCAGGCACTTGGTACTGTGCAAAACCTGTTAGTACACTATCGTAAAGCTAAGTAAGCACGTGATAAAAGTAAGCTACGCTTGGCGCCAAAATTCGCCTCTCACGCGGCAAGGTCGCAAGTGTACGCGCGGCATACGCGGAGATGCACTTGCTTGATTTATTTATTTTTCTCAAACATGCTTGGAACTTAGTTCATTAATCCTTCGTCGAGAAAAATCTAAAACGTCGTACGGGTCACATACATGCGAGCAGCGGCCGGCAATGTTAGTATGAAAATATCCGTCATGTTTAGCGGCTGCTTATAGGTACTATTAAAACACATTTCTGTCGTGTAATTTGAAAATGGAAATAACTTTTTACAACGACTCATGGCAACCAAGGAGGTAACTTATCAAAGATTTTTTTTTTTTAAATCTCGAACTGGTTAAGCAAATAGAGCTGATTAAAGTGAAAAAGAAACAATGTACCATAACCATTTATGTACTTACACACATAATATAAACAGAAAAAAAACAACACAGAAAAATACTTAAAAGGTCATGCTTATTTCTAAAAAACTTAAGATGTTCTTATGGCTTTGTTTTTGGTCTTTGAACTCAGGCAAAATCTGATACCCGAATTGTAGAGATATCAGCTTGTTGTGATTATCTCACTGCGTGGCAAAGCCTCTTCGATAACTGAACAAGAACATGCACCTTCTTCTTCTTCGTGTCGATGATTCTATTTGCATATTTTATATAAGCTTTGACAAGAATTCAGCTACATCAACAACGTTGTCATTGGCCTTGCAAAGGTGGTGCAGGTATTTTTCACAGAAGTCAGGACAAAAGATGCACCTTAACCTAAGGCACTATTGTTTTAAATAAGGTTTCTGAAAACATTATGCATGTCTTTGGGTCTTTAGAATACTTATAGAATATAAGGCAAAGATGTCAAATCCAGAACAGAAATGCAATGAAATAGAAACAGAAATGCGGCTTGCCGCGGATTTTATTCCCTATTATTTTCTAACTAAAACGATAACAGACCTATAATTCACAAAAACACAGGAGTGCGTATCCAAATATCAACATACTGTCTTCATCAAACAAATGTTAGCCAATGACTAAGGGTGAACTTCAGTAATCAAACTTGACGCGATCACCGAATTCAAGAACTGTCAGTGAGTCGTTACACAACAATTTTGACACTGACAGCTCTTGAACGCGGTTAGTGTTGATATAGAAAGTGAGATACAATTTAATTAATTAATCATGCAAGATCACTTGTTTGGTGTGAGTGAAACGACCATCGACTGCTACGTGAGCAAAAATAGAATTTAGTACCTATTGTGTAATTAGTGACCTTCTGTTTCTCATAAGTGCATACCCGTAACCGGTTTTCCTTAGGAATTATGCAGAGAACACGGGATGTAACACGGCCTTTAAATTGAATGATAGAGGGAATTTTATATACGGTACAAGTCAGGTGGTTTTTATTTACATACTGATATAACATTGGAACATCTTTTGGCAGTTAATTATTTTGGTCTAATCTAATCGGGACGATTGTGACTTTTCGTTATGATGCTATATAATCTTAATTAATTTTAAGCAAATATTATGTTTTTTTTTTTTACTATAATTTCGTCCTTCGAGCCATATTAGATCATATTATTCTATCTAAAAACGTTTCACAAATTATATTAAAATTAATTTCACCCGTATTCTTCACACAATAAACTAAAAACCTTAACCTCTATGGACACACGTCATCACAACGCGTCACGCATACATCTCCTCGCCAAACTAGGATGATACATTAATGACCCGCTATCAAAAGCAAAGCGTAAACACGTTTGCTGGGCAGTCCCCCTATAATAGTCACAAGTGCCAACCCTAGCTTCAGCAGGTGATACAGAACGGCTCAATGGTCATTTACCGACTACCAACCATATGTAGCGTTCGCGAACGCGGTTTGAAATTCAAAGTGTAAAAAGTGTCGGTTGCGAAATATAAACAAACATTTCAATTTGGAATTCTCGATATTTGAATTAAAGTGACTGTCTTATTATGTTTGTGTGAGTGTTTTGTTTGGTCATAGCGATTTAAATTATTTTTTTCGGAGAATATTGTAAGTTATTATTTTGTTTTTATTGTAAATTGTTTGTTTTATGTTTTTTTCCTTTTTTTAAACAAGGTCCAAGGAATACTTGTAAAGCATTAAGGTTTTTGTTGTAACTGGGGGTTAGTTATGAGTTGTTATTCTTAAATTAGTTTATTTATTTATATTTCAAACCTATTGCGAAAATAATGCAATAAATAAATGACAGTTCTATTACATTTTGAATGATGGGTTGGCATCAATCTTAATTACGTCACAAACATATAAATATAAATCAGAATGTTTTTTTTTTTTCAAAATTAATTTTATACACTCATAATAATTTATAACAAAACAGACAGATAAAATTAAAATAATCCGAAACGCAACCATAAAGGATAAAACCTTTCTTTTGTGCGAATTGAATAAGTACTTAAAACAAAACAACATCACAACAATTAGGCACATTGCAGATCTTAAAAAAACGTAATTACTCTCAGTTTTTAATCTAAATAATACATCTTTTAAATCGCCCAGTATTATTTGACATTTTATGGCAGCGCTGTCATTGAACTCAGCTGCAAAATTCCTTCAACTTCAGTACATTTAAACTTAGTTCCATAATTCGCCGCATACCAACATACGCCGGTCCTTCGATCCGAGTATTCTAAACACTTTACTATCTTGCTCAACACACATCGCCTTGACCGTAAATGAACCAGGTTAAAGCGGGTTGCAACGAAATCGTAGCCAGTATAATGTTTAGTTGAAGCTCCAAGACAATAAATAGGTGATTATAGAACCTACGCAAAACGGGCACTTCCTTTTGATTCATCACTCGTTATAAGATGTCTGCTCTTTATTAATCTTGATTGAGATTTGCGAATTTTGTGCGATGTACTTGCCGGTTATTTGAATTTTTCACCATGATTTGAGACTTACATATACCATTACTTTTATTTCGAAAATTGATGGGCTCGTGCCGTGTTTATCATGTGTATCTTGGGTGAAATCGGTTTGCAATCAGCCTTCAAAGAAATGACATGTTCAGACTTATGTCATATCTTTAGATAACTTACGCACATATTTTAGTTATAAATGACATTAATTTACATACTATCTACGTTATTCAATAGTGATAAAAATATTTTATTAGTCAGTATCATTTTTAGTTTATCTGAAGCATGAAAAATGAAGCATACCTACACTTTTCGCAAGAGAACTCGAAATTTGCATACGATCATCATTGATATTGTAGGCCATTACCTAAAACATTTACACCTTACCTTACAAACACTAATTAGTACAGTCAATCTGTTTCAATTAAATTATGTTTTACGTTTGGATCCAATTTCATTCATACGATATGTTTAATTAAAAGTCCATCGATAAACGTTTACCAGTGAATTGAGTTTTGTACCGCTTTGCCCTCAGATGTCTTAGTTATTATCCGGTAAGGTGAATCTTCGTTTGCCCTTCATATTAACGTTCTTACTTACAAATATTTTCATGATTACACCACTATTTCAAGAGCTTTGTGCATCGTCATTATTTTGTTGCTTGCCTTAGCCAGCCAGTGTGGATTTAATTTTAGCCTAGAATCAATTCTATTTAAATGTAAGTTTTGACGTTCAAAAGTGCCTATTTGAAATAAATGCTTTGACATTGACTTTATTATAATGGCCGGGTTTTATCGACGGATGAATAGATAAAATGAAGTTTGAAAATTTGAATTTAATAAAATTTCATTTTCTGTTTCTACACGTGAGAACCTGTAATTGGCTCTATGTCTCATACACGTTTTTGTTATACTTTTGTAATAGCTGTTGGTTCTCCTATAAATAAATAAATAAAATAATACATAGAATATACAAAATTACAGATTTATTTTATTGATCTGTCATTTTGTCTATCCTCCGTCGACAAAACTCGTTTCTATGGAGGTTATTCCATTATTTCTGTTCATTTGGGATCGGCAAAACACGTTATTTTCTTCCCTATTTCTCAATTATTTATCTCGGTGACTGTGAATTTTTCCAGCCAGTGTGAATTTCCTAACTAAAATGTAATCTACCCCCTGATTTGTTTTAAAAGTCACATTAACCACTGAACAGAAGGACCGAATTTCCATTATACATACTTATTAACTATAAATACAAAAATAACCCTGTCTGTCTGTCCGTTACATTATTATGGCTAAATGCCACCTGTCGGAGGGGAGTGATGTGGCGGCATCTACACCGCCACATGCGAACAACGCAGCACACAAATCCTGCATCGCGCAATCAAAGTTTACCGCGCAGCTAGCATATATACAACTTCCCGACAACAGTCATCGGGCAGTTGCCCACCAGATACGACATCCATCTGCACCCTAATTGCGTAATACACAATCAATCGGAATCTGAATCGTTTTGAAACAGATTGCTAATCCATTGCTTCTTAAGTTCGATAAAAATTCTGCTCAACAATATATAGAACGCAATGAATGTTCTTGAACCGTCAAAATCAAACAGATTAGTCGTAATCGTTTACGAAAATGTGTTACGCAATTAGGGTGCAGGTCGGTGGATCCTCCCTTTTCCAAGAATATGAGTGAACTTTACACCCTGTTCCTCATATCCCTTCACTGGTGACCCCGACGTGATCTGCATATCTCTTCACGTTATTAAATTTGACAGCTGAGTAGCCTTTTCATTCTGGATAATTGTATAATACAATTTTGAAATACAAAATACACGCAGACGAAGGCCCGGGCCTATTACTATATATTCTATATTGCAACTAATGTAAACAGAATTATCATCATAAACAAAACCTACATCAATAAATTAGTTCCAAAATATAAAGACTTGTTCACAACGCGTTCACCGAATCCACCTTAAAAATTAAAATTCATATGGATATCAAGCGTATGGTTATAAGCGAAGTAATGAGCCATAAATAAAGATTTTATCATACGGATAATAATAAGGTGATTGTAGGTGATAGGTTTTATAAGGAATTTTATGACAGTTGAAGGACAAATTCGACATTTCATTCGTGGTCCTAAGATCCGCGTTACCAGGTTATCATAAAATTGTAGGATCACACACACAATACGTCTTCAATTTCTTGATCCGCTTACAAATTAAAATGCCAGAGCAACCGACATTTGATTGTCGTGACATCAATGCATAGTATCCTGGTGTCAATATATGTCGTGTTTTCCCAGGATCCGCTTGAGTCGATTAGTATGCAGTATTTAAATGTTGACGTGTGGTTTGTACTGGTATGTTATAATTATATCACTCATCATCAAATTGTCGGTTTCATTGTGGTGGTAGGAAAATAGTTGCGGTTCGAAGGTTCGCTGTTACGAGTATATCACTGGGCCGTGTCTAGTAGGTACAGTTACTAGGATTTTCTTTCCTGATTTTTTTAAGGTTTTATCGGGTACTGGTTGTTGCTAGGCTTCGTTGCAGGTTCGAAATTATCTCACGGGTATGTACCTACTACCGGGGTAAAAAGTATTCTATGTCTCGTCTACCTGTCGTGTGGTACAAATTTCATCGAGATCGGTTCAGGAGTGAAAAGGTAACAGGCAGACAGAAGATGTTACTTTCGTAAGTATAATATTAATATCGTTTCTGCCTTATAAATAACCAATGATCCTTGTAACGTAATTATATTCAGCTGCATGGATAGACGGGAAGCCGACCCAATTCCAACATAACAAAGAGTTTGTTGAAGAGTTAAATCGGTAGTTATAGTTCTGAATTATGTATGAATCTATCATCGAAATGCGGGCCTTATCTTGTGAAAGGATTTATTTTTATACTAGCGGTTGCCTCTGACTTCGACTGCGATCCGGGATGAAAAGTAAACCATGTCCTTACTCAGGTCATGGTCTATCTGTGTGCCAAATTTTATCCAAATCGGTTCTGCTGTTTTAGCGTGAAATCGTTACTAACAAACAAAATCACTTTCGCATTTATGATATTATAGTTAGGTTTCAGTATCCTAGTTCTATTTAAGTAGCTTTATAGTTTCTGAGTGACTGAAAGTGTTTAGCATATTAGTCATTTTATTCTCGTATCTAGGAAATTACCTGAGGGTATTAATTTTATTGTGGTTTTACCGAGTTAGGTAAATTTCATAAAGATGATTCGTCATAAAAATATTATGTTGGATATAATTGAGTGGTACGTTCTTGGTCTAAGACAAGATGAAATTTGTCTAGCCTTTTCCTAGCTTTGTTGGTGGTCTACCAGTATTTCACGTGGAGCGACTTCCTACTTGACCCCGCAGCAACCTAGTTACTGGGTAACACGATACCCGTATGACAAGTTGTCAGACTATTGGGCTTGAAGATTACCCGTAACGTCTGTCAGAGATCAACGCTTTCCGAGGCACGGTCTCGACATGTAAAAGATAGTGTAACGGCTAGGGCTTCGCAATTAGGCTGCGCAGACATTGAAACACTTAGAGAATGCTTACAATTACATTCAGGTAGGTTGCAGGTAAGGACACTGTTTTGTTCTGAGCACTAGCACACTTTAGATTAGGAAGGGTACCGTCCTTGGATCACTTGGGCGGAGGTGTAGAGAGGCTGCCAGCAGTGGCAGCAGATTTTTTTATTGGTTTCTGTTTTGGGTATATTGGCGTGGCTAGCTTAAATAAGGCAGATAATTTAATATGTTATTTTTTTGTGTTTCGGTTTTTATTCTTTGATTACCTTATAATTATATAATTCAATGGTTTTCTAACTAAACAGACAGCTGTGCTGCTGGGGAGTTTGTTGCGCCACTTCTTCTTCCCAGCTAAAGCACTAGGAAGTGGTGAAGGGCGAGCGTTTT
The DNA here is from genome assembly GCA_963555695.1 of Dasypolia templi. NCBI lineage: Eukaryota > Metazoa > Arthropoda > Insecta > Lepidoptera > Noctuidae > Dasypolia > Dasypolia templi. Next base: position 8,803,052 of record OY743158.1, on the reverse strand, counting down.
GGGGGACTGTCTTATGTAATTTTGACGTTCGAAAAGTGCTGACTCTCAGCCTAGTTTGAATAAATGACTTTTTATTTTGATTTTTGATTTTTTTGATTGAGATGCTCAGCACGCGGCTGGTTATTGTGCGATGATTGTCGACGCCGTAGGACGCCGGTAGCGCACGGATCAGCTACGCATTCAGCAGCGTGCCGATTTTGAGCCGCATGCCGATTCCAGTAGCAAGCGATACTGATAGCCATGCCCTCAGCCGGAACGTGGAACCCCTAGGTTAGGGTACAAAGAATCCTGAAGTCAAGGAATATCCAGTACGCTAAGCCAGCGGAAGTACAAATGTCAGTGTACTTAGATAATTATTGTTGGTCTATGATTTTAGTGATATGCGTAGCAACTTACCAATTATGAAGTATTTAGCATCGCTCGACTATTTACCGTTGAGAAATCTCACAACGCTACAATAGGAATCGGTATTATTCTAAAAGCGCTATCCCGAGTAAAACTTTGCGATAGTGCGTCTTTCAGAGGCTATTAATTTATTAATTAAAAGTAAGAAACTTCGTCTTAAAGCAAATTATAAATGTTTGATATCCTATCACCACAGTGCACGTTCTTATTTGTTTTTATGCATTTAAAATCACCTTAAAAAAGTGACTAAAATAATTGATTGCATGCATATGTTTCTAAAGGTGACTTTCTAATAATTTGAGGATTACATTATTAATTTAAATTAAAAATAATCCACATTTTCTTTTATTTCAAACGATCATATAAAAAAAAAACTTAAAAAAATGTAAATTTATAAAGAGGCTGGCGCAGGCAGTGGGACAGAGCTGGATTGAGCGGCTGGACGGAGAAGGGCCGAACGCTCAAGGTCTTTTGGTCGGGGAAGCGCCTTAAATTATGCAACAGCATTTGCATTCAACAGCTTCAACTAGGTGACAATACATAAACACGTTATGTGCACGCCAGCCTGTCAACATGAGAGAAGAAGAATTTTACTATACTAGAATTCATAATGCAATACTGTTTCCGTGTTTTGAATTACAATGACTGTTCAACCACATTGGTACTACTGGCAGTAGTAAAGCTTTTTGAGAAGGTAATCGTTCGGGAAGTACTTTTGACACGATAAGCATACCTGCCATAAAGTTGCTGTGTTCTTGTTTGAAGAATATACACATACGTAATCAGCCAATAACGTTCCCATTGCTGGGGCACAGGCCTACTCTCTGTGAGAGGGAGTGGGCCACGCGGGTCCAGTGCGGTTTGGTAGATGTCACATGTGCTAGGTTTTCACGATGTTACCTCTGCTCTCAGAAGAGTGGTCTTTGAGGAATATAGAGGCGGTGAATTTACAGCCACATAACATTTTTCATCTCTGTTTCTGAGTTGTTGCACTTGTGTTACCAAATGTCCATTTATAGCAGTTTCCTCTTGATCAGGTGGGTCACCAGCTAGTATCCATCCCTTTTTCGTCATTTGAGTTGTCTTAAAATAACTGTCAGATATACCTCCCTTATAATTACTTAAGAGGCTGACAAGAGCTAAAGCGCGGCCACTGTCATACTGCATAGACAAGAAAGAGAAGCGCGATGACACAACGTCGGTATTTACAAAAAAAACCTATTGATGGGACTTAAAAATAATACACGATTACGTTAATGTGTTGCTTGTTGAATAATCTGACAAAAAATCAGAATTATTGCATGTATATCAGTATGGTTTTTAATTGTTACAAGAAATTTTTAGTGGTATCTTCGTGATTTTTTTCTATCGTATCAAATTAGTTGTATTACGAGTATGTTTTCAACACACTATCTAACTATCATATATCCTGAAGAACATCATATATTTTTCTGATTTGCTTACTGCAGTGGATCACATACTTTTAGGCATTATAAAACTTGGGCATTAAAAACGTTTAGGTTCTGTAGTACCCTTAACACACAATGGCAATTCCTTTCATTTTCAAACATATAAAGCAATTGATTAGTAGTTTCCTCCGAAATATTCCGGATACTGATTGAAAGTGTCTATCGCCAGTAATGTGCAGGTGGCTAAGCCAGGGCTATACGTTTAAATAAGTATTCAGTTAAAGTAACTTGCGTGTTATATCGATTCTTTATTACAATAGATTACGAGTACTGTCGGCGAGATAATTAGGTATTTTTCTCGATAAACGTCAATTATACGGTTAAACCAAAAATCTCACGGAATCGTTTTATTGTGAGTGATAAGACATAGGATTGTTATTTATTTTAATTTACTACTTGAGAACTTCTATGGGTTTCAAAGTCAAGGTCAATTCTGTCATTAATGTCGAATGAATTAGGCAATTCGTTACATAGGTTTTGTGCATTATCCGTTTAAACTCGTATGACCATGTTTTTGTTAAGAGTGAATTCTTCATTTACAATTTATTATTTCTTTTTACTGCCAGAAGCATCTCGGAGAGAAATTAGTAATTAACTGTATATTGTATTTACAATGTAGGTGGCCCGCTTGCACCAACTAATAGCTATGTTTTTTTTTTATTAATTTTTAAATGGTTATCTTCAAACGACTGGCAGGAACAGATTGTTTTGAATACATTTATCAAGCACAGCTTCATAAAATCGACAGCGTCTGTACCAGGAAACCCGGGCGACGCCATTTGAAAACACTTACTATTTGCCCTTTGGTGGCATCTCCCTGCAGGGTGCAACCTTTCGTGGTCCACTTGGAAGTCCCTGAACCGTCTCCAAACACAAGTAGGAAGACGTAACTCTAACCTGGTAAAGTGGGGCTACCCAAAACTAGCAGTAATCTGCGCTGCTACCGACGACGCCGTGCGAGTGGCGAACTTTTGGGCTAACAAGGCCTGAGAAAAGTCGTGCTAGCGGCACGCAGAAGAAGAACTTGTTTCGCGCTAAACGTGTTCAGTGATTTTTGGTAAAGGAGAGACATTATACACAATAACAAGCTATTATTTATCCTTTAAAAGAAAAGCCAAAGAATGTCTTCTTTTTGTTATTGGGTTGTCAAATCGGGAATCTCTCAGTACCAGCTCGGAGTCGGGTATCGAGCCCCGTTGATGGCAATAGGCTCGCCCCCTATGGCGGAATGTGGGTGCACTACAGGTATACCATTGCCTAAACCTTCTTGGAATACAGGCGTAATGGTATGTTATGTTTAATTTAACTGAGCTCCCCGAACCGTAGTCTTGCGTCTCACCAACCAGAAAAAAGCGGGAAAATTTCCTACATTCGTACCCAATGTAAATTTTTCCTTGTATTTTGCATTTCCCTAGGCGAAGGAAAGTCCCAGTGGTGAGAGCATCCTAATTGAAGACAAAACGACTTTTTGAACCAGTATAATTGGACGCAGTCTGCATTTTGAGTAGCTTAACTAGTTTTTTATGATTGCAGAAAAATGTGGTCCTAATATACGGTTGAAATTTTTGGGTCCTTTGTTCCAAAATGTTTGCTAAGGTTTTGTGTGAGTTGTTGTTGTGTGTAACAGGTTTTGAGCAGGTATCTGAGTATATACGTAGGTAGATAATAAATCTTATTTTATACTCGAGAAAATATGCAAAGTCTTGTGTTTTTAGAAGTCCGCTGATGATTATGGCAAACTCAAAACGACATTTTTGTTGGTAGACATGAGAATAACTGCAAATAGTGAATTAAAAACTTTAGGAAACAATCATTGTTTTACTTAAATAAAATAACTACAGTTAAATTGTCATTGTGTAACTAAAGTATCGTCCTATTGTAGGTATTATTGCGCGGAACTTAATATAAAAAAACTGCCTCAGTTTTTTATTGCTCCACCGACTAACATGATCAGTGGTTTATCTTCCTCGCAATCTTGAGATTAACAAAATAAAAAAAAACATCAGAATGGCGATATAATTGGAGTCTTAATGTAAGGCGTAAAATGTAAACTTTGATCTCACACCTCATAATTAATTTTAATTAAGATATTCCAACCGTTATTTTGTAAGGACCAACTTTTTTAAATGCCGTGGTATCCTTAGGACGAGTTTTTATAATTATTAATGCTTATCTGTTCAAAAATCCTTAATGTTTAAGTAAATATAATGTTCAGATGTCTCTGATAGTGATTATGTTCTTAGATATTTTATCTGCTTAATGAATACTTAAAATGTACTGTCAGAAGTCATGATTCATTTACGTAATATCCAAGTTATTCTAATAAAATGGTTTATCTAATGCATAGCAATAGCATGATGCACTTCTCAGTTTATGATGTTAAGGAGTTTCTGGTACTGGTGTTATCATTTTGATCTAATGCTACAGTTTCTAATATTTCATAGAATCTAGGTGTTAATTTATATTTTAATGAGGAAATCTGCCTTGTAGTCGGGTTACAAAAGTTTATTTTAGGCAACAAATTATGCAGAGTACATCTTAGAGCAATCTGACCTACATCAATTTGACGCGTCCTTTACCGGCTTAAACAATCGGACTAAGGCGCTGTGCATCCCTCGCGCTATCACATTTGTGCGATTGTCAATTAATCACATAAATGCAAAGCTCAGCTTAGACCTCGTGGACTGTACCTGATTCCAAATGTAGGTTTAAGAAACATATTACCCATGTAGGTTTAAGTTTCGTGAAAAATCTGTCAGTTTTTTCACGAATCCATTTACTTACTCAAATAAAACGGCCCAATTGTATTTATGCTACAAAATATTAACTCAAACAGTTTGACAGCTAGATGCTTCTGACTAATTATCAACACAGTCATCAACTTCAAGATACCTAGGATCATCAAAATACCCGTAGATATTAGTACAGTCATCGCTTCTTCTAGAGAAAAAAACACAGATAACATAAAAAAAAGTTGCCTTCAACTTGAGTAATTATAACCGCTAGACGTCAGTAGACTGTGCAGTGCTGTGTATTTTTTATTACCATATTTTTTCAACGCAAGTGTGTGTCCAGCCCACTGGGCACAGTTAGGTTCGGTCTTGGGTGAGAAGAGCTGCATACAAATTGATAGATGCATCTTGTTACATAGTTAATGTTGCTTCACAATGTTTTTAGAAATCAACGGTGTTATTATTTATGTGGTTTGGTTTGTTAATTAACTTTAAAATTGCAATTTTCTTCTCATATTTTTTATGGTTCTCCCCAGTTTGTCTGATTTTAGTTTACATTGTTTAAATTACTGGTTCATGTCTTAAGTTTTATCTTATTTGTGTGCAGCTATAAAAGAGTAATTATGTTTATTTTGTATGTGAGCACAATAGTAAAATTAATTAGTTTGACATGACTTACTGTACTTTGAAAAGAGCAATTGTCAGTGGAATTTATGTGGAGTAATTATGTTCTTTCGTTGATATTTTTTCATCATATCGATTTGTTTAAAGTTACTAGTATATCCGAGTAAGGGTTTTATCTAAACAAAACTAAATTAATTGGGTTGACATCAATTTCTATTACGGAATTTAAACGTGATTCGTAATTTGAATTGAATAGGCCAAGGCCTTTATTTTCTTTGGCTTCCTCTGGAGATTGTCGTTCAGTCGAGACAGTTCTATCTTACTTGCTTGTTAGATGTTTTACGAAAAGCAAACTGCGATGGTTGAGGGCTACAGCGCTGCTACAGCCTGTTAATGTAAAGCTGCGCTGTAACGTAATGCTGTGACCCTGGCCACAGCATTATGCTGAGCGATAGCCGTTTTGCCTGGATGTGACTCATATTTCGCCCCGACTTGTTTTTGTGTTTTTGCTATGCGTAATGTTTTACCGCAAGTAAACGATTTTAATTTGTTTTCTATAGTTGCATACATAAACTTACGCCTTCTTCCCATGCCTACCCTAGGCAGAAAAGTTTCTGCTTTCTGGCATTCTGTAGTCAGAATGCCACCTGCTACGATCTTAACATACACCAAAGCAACCTCTTGCGCTTATATTCTCTTAGTTTAGAATCAAATCTTGGTCTCGTCTCTGATTCAATTTCTAACTAACTCAATAAACTCTGGAAGTTTTATATAGCAAGCGGTCCTAAGGTCCTAAACTCATCCGGTAGGTATCTCACGTTAATATTGTACCGAAGTACCAAATGGTACCAGTATACGGCTCAGCCTTGACTTCGCCGAGTCGGTTCGATTGCAAGCATTGTGTCATCTTTGAAGTTGAAGCCACTTAGGCTTGAACTTCAAACATGCCACAATGCTTCGTTAAATAAAAAGGTAATGCATTTGTTTAAAAACATCTGTGATTGCTAGAAACTGAATAGACCTTCAGTCCTATGAACGAGGTGTTTGTTTTAGTGAGAAACTATTGTTTTTTTTCTTTGTATTATCAAACTTGATGCTAGAAGTTATTGGTCCTCCGTGGCAAAAAAGTGGTATTTTGATCCCGGATATCAGAAGTTTCACAATGTATTCTTGCCGGCCATACTTATGTATAATAACTGGTGCTCTATTATCATCATTATGTTGTTTATTATTTATTTATGTAGTTTAAAAGCCTTTCTTAACATATAGGCCTCCTTTTTAAACTACAACTAATAAATCTAATCATAGTGAACTTCTGAGTATGTGCCTAATACTCAGGTCGTATGGTTGATCGATTTTTGTAGAAGTAAGGTAAGGACAATTAATTCAAGAATACTTGATTTAATTGTCCTTACCTTACTTAATGAATTGTTTGTATGAATGAATTGTATGAATGAATACATTCATACAATTCCTTTCTTTTCTAAATAGAGTAAACTATTTCAAAAACCTTCGAAAACGTTTAGTAATGAAGTGATACAATAGATGTTCAGTAATAAAGTATATAATATTATTTTTTTGTGGAATCACGTTTTTTTTTTAAATTACATTAATATTGAGACGAATTCTTTTTAATATCTTAGAGGAAGACTCGCCTAGCATGACATTATTATGACAGTGACACAGAAAAGTTAAAACACTAAATAGAAAGCGGTCAGAACACCAACAAACAATAAAAACTTTTTTGACACCTTCTAACCCAATATTTTTGCTGAGAATCTTATCCATCCTATCACCAAAAACTTCAGAGATAGGACGGAAGTGTTTTATATGTGACCTATTTTGGAATGAATAGGTACAGCTATTAGAATTGGCATATATCCCTATTATACTAACCTTACGACCATTGAAACGGTTGAGCAGCGCGACAAATCTGAACTCGACCTTTAGCCAATTTTAGATTTTAGTAAGGCCTTCAACACGTTAATTCACAATTCTAAGACAATGTTTGTCACGCGCCATAGCTCTTCCCTTCCACCAATGCCTATGACAAGGCCCTTGAGCCTTGGATAGCAGTTTTTCCTTAACCATCACTTACAAAAATATAATGTAATGGGAAAGATTGAAGAGAAACTGTCGAAATACATTCTGTTTTCATTGACATAGGGTCACATGGTCATTCAAAATCAAAATCAAAATATTTTATTTCACATAGACCTACATGGGCACTTATGAAACGTCAGATTCTAGGTGCACGGTTCCAATTGGTCGTTTCCCATGGAGAAGAGCCGGCAAGAAACTCCATGGTTACTCTTTTAAAAATATGTCTTTTACAATGTTTTCCAATTAGTGATTAACAGGTATGGGAGGACAGTGTAGGCCTGTCAACAGTTATATGTTAAACAAATAGACAATTGTCTATAATTTATAATCCACAGGGCCTATTGACGTTAATTCAATACAAACGTATGTATAAAGTCTTAATGACAATAGTTCAAATTATTTTACTATACCTTATATGTGAATCTACTACGCCAATGTTCGTATCTTTGGTTTCTCATTCTACATATTTTTTGACAACATTAATTTAATTATGTAGTAAACCAAAAAATTAATCACGGGACATGGCAGTGATAGCTATGTATTATATTGTAAAAAATGCTCTCTTATCATTAACTAGGGTGAAAGTAAAGGAATACGTTTGTATGGAATGAATGCCAACGATCACATGCCCGTGTAGACACCATTGAATATTTTGTTCTTTCCTGAGGTGTTAGTTCCCATGAGCTGATTTATAGTTGTATGATAATATTTTCGTGTAATGGCTGAGATGGGATCTGAAACCTTAAGGTTATTAATGCTGTGTTTGGCATTGAATAGCGCAAAAATAACTTCATTATTTACATTGTTTTTGTAAAAGAGCCTATGGTTGATCTATGATAAAAGTCGGACTGCGTTTAATTGCTCAGCAAATTGTCTACCTACTTGAACAGTCCTTATAATCAAATAACAACTCTCATTCTTTGGCAGTGATGAAATGGCTAGATAACACCGTAAATTAATTGACGTAGGGTATCACTTATCCACATCAACAAGTTTTTTTAAAATTTAAATTATTTTAAAAAAATGTTAAAGGTTTATGTTTAGAAACAATGTACCTAAAACCTAGCTAGAAGATATATTCTTAGATATCTAATTTTAATATATATTGCCATTTGAATGATGTAGAATCTTTAGAAGGCTACTTTTAAATTTCTGTTTTTAATGTTATCGACTCACGGAGTCATGATACTAGTTAATAACTGCATGAATAATTTGTAAATCTCATATTTAAGCGAACTGTTCTGTGTTCTTTATGAGAATAAATTCTTTAAACCGAAACCGAACAAGTCCCCCTGAAGGTTCCTATAAAAAGAAACAAAACTCAAATCAATGCGATGAGAACTACAAGATTGAAAAACATCAGAAGCAACCTATCTTTAGCACCAACAATAACATAATCCAAAAAATCATTGCTAAAACAAGAAAAACGTACACAAATTTCGCAGACGTGTCTAATTTTATGTATGCATAAGCACACATAATGGACGCATGTAAATCTTTAAGGACCAAGTTAATTTGATAAGCGTGACTTAAGTAAAGGCAGATATGATAAGCCGTATTCGTAAACAGGGTGTTTTTAACGAAGTCATTGTCTGTGTCTAATATTAATAGCTTCTCCTAAAGTTCTCAAGGAATATAACGAGAACCACAATATTTATAGTTATTGATCCACCCTGATTGTATGTGAGAACAGGTAACATCTTATGCCGTATACAACACCATTTTTTAAGGTCAGTTCGTTATTCACCTGTGTTACTGTTCCTTCAAACACGACAACCACCAGTACCAAAACAACGCCAGTATCATCAGTATCAACACAAGTGAAAGAAATACTTAAGTTTTTTTTCTCGGAGCCTTTATTTTGCTTCAAGCCGTGCGTATGCCCGATGGGATTCCTATCGGTAAAAGTTACAAACTTCCATACTAACTTTCATCCCCTATAACCCTTTTAGTAAGTGAATTTTCAAAAATCAATTTCGCTGTACAGGGAAAGGAAGGGAAGTATTTCGACACGTTCCTTCACAATTCTAAGACACTGTTCGTCACGCACCATCGCTCTGCCCTTCTACCAATGTCTATGATAAGGGCATTGTAGTCTTGGATAACAGTTTTTTCTTAACCGTCACTTACGAAAAGATATGGTAATAGGAAAGATTCGCATCGCGTCTGCGGAGTTTCTCTAGGTATTTTAATTTGACCCTGTATAAATAAGGGACTTTCGTAAAAAAAACATGTTCTTTTAGACCTAGAGGTTTAGGCTGTGCGTTGTTTGTCAGTGTAAATTTTTTATTAAGTCGTTTTTAATAGGATCGCGCCCTGTAACATGGGACCTAAACATTACTGGTGAAATGGTCTGCCTAACCCTGTGCGGAATATGACCACTGTCTTTTATGACATTTACATCTAGTTTCAGTTTGACATGTGTGGTATAAAAAATGTTAAAGTGCACACGCTGTATTAACACGTATTGTTAATAGGGTAACGAGCGTGTTACAGAGATATAATAATTAATGAGTCTTCAAGATTATGAATGGATGTTAAGTCTTTAAAAGAATTGCTCGAACAATGCAGTCATGCTCTTTTATTAAGCACGTAAAGAGTTTAAGTGCTTGAAAATACGTGACCGCTTCTCTGAAAGATGCTGGGAATCGTTTTCTCCCCGTTTTATGGAGAAGATGATTTCATTATCATTATTATCATATTCCTTCTCTTGTTCCATGTTACTTGGAGTCGGCGCAACACGTTTTCTTATTACATTCTCCCCTGTCATATAGTCCTCCAGACCGTTTTTCAGCCACGGCGGAGACTAGCCTTCGGCGTGGGAGATTTTATTGTGCACTAGTGTGTGCGCGAAACTCTCTCTTCAATCTCATAGTCCGAAGGGACGGCACGCAATCCGACACGATCGGAGAGAGATCAGTGTCAACTGTCACGCTATCATTTATTATCTTCTCTTTCAGGAGAAGATGATTTAAAGTTTCAATCTATGAATAAGTTCAGAAACTTTGAAAATAATTGACAGAAACTCCGAAAAGAATTGGTCCTTGGAGTCGGCGATTTTATTTTGTATAATGAGATTTTTCTGCAAAATCAGCCTATTCCCACGGCTGGGACTCAGGCCTCCTCTCAGTGACAGGGAATGGGCCGTAATCCCCCACGCGGGTTGGTATAATGTAATATGTGTTAGATTTGGTAATTCTAGGACATGCCAGTTTCGGCAGTGGTGATGAAAATTACACAAATTAAAGCGCCTGCCTGGGTTCTAACTAACGAACTTTTTCTGATCAATAGTTTATAATCATTTATCGAGTTTCACTTATATCAATGAAATAGATATACGTTAATAACTAAGAATATAAAAGATGTATGTTTTCACGATCCTTGCCAGTTTACCGCTGCAACGGAAGATACGGTATATTAACCAACTGATATATTATAATGATTTGTGTTTCAATTGTAGACCCACAGAATCGTAACGATATTTTTTTTTCTGTTCTGTTTTTATTCTCCCATTTAGTTTCTTTAAGATTTATTTGATACTTATCTTCGGCTTTGCGCTTCATCCGCCATTTGTTTTACCTTTATCCTATCAGAAATAGATAAAGCTTTAAATGTAATATTACTATCAAACGTCAATCGTATCAAACTATCAAAAGAAAAAGTAGCTTACATACCCTTATGCTTTTGATGATTAAAGATATAAAAATGCTATAGGAATACATTAAGTAAACAGTTTGTAAGACGAAGACAAAAATGTTTGGCAATAATTCCCTCTGCACTGGCTTCCCTGGTACCTCATAAACGGCATCACCATGTAAATTTCTAATAACTGCTCCCAAATAATGCTGTTAAATTTTTATTTTGTATTATATATTGACTTTTACATAACTCTGACATAATATTTTCATTATTTGACATTATATACCTACAATTTTTAATTAGTTTTTGATTTTACTTCATTAGATTATTTTATATTTTGTAAACGTCGTAGGCCTTGTGGATTGTAAATTTATAGACCATTGCCTATTTGTTAAACATATGGTACTTGTTGACAGGCCTACACTGTCCTCCCATACCTATTAACACTCTTATTAAAAATCATTGTAAAAGACAAATATTTTTAAAAGAGTAACCATGGAATTTCTTGCCGGCTCTTCTCCATAGGAAACGACCAATTGGAACCGTGCACCTAGAATCTGACGTTTCATAAGTGCCCATGTAGGTTTATGTGAAATAAAATATTTTGATTTTGATTTTTTTGATTTTAAGGATCGTAGCGGGTAGCGTTCTGTAGTTTCTGCCAATCCCCATGAGAAGAAGGCGAGAGTTTGAGTATGTAAGCATGTGTTTTATAATCATCTTTGTACTTAGTTAGCATAACCATAATCAGATTATAATGTCCCACTGCTGGGACACGGGCCTCCTCTCTATGCGAGGAAGTGGGTCGTTATCAACCACCCGGGCCCAGTGGTGGTTGGTAGATGTCACATGTCTTCAAATGTTTGGTTCTAGGCCATGCCGGTTTTCTCACGATGTTTTTGTTTCCGTTTCCTAACAGACCCGTACTGGGTCCGCGTGGTGAATAACAGCCCTCTCCTTCTAACAGTGTGGAGGCCTGTGTTCCAGGAGATCGATCAATGTAGGCTGATTTTGTTTAATAGGCTCTGGCAAAGATATCTTAAAATAATCACTAGCTGCGACTTCGTTTGAGTTTTCTTGGTCCCCGACCTACTGCGTCGCATCGCATCGCCCATTCGCGGTATTGCGTACTCCATTTTCGCTTATCGTTCTTTCGGACTTTTTGTTTTGTTGTCCGGCTCCTGAGGGTCGTAGCGTGATGTTAAACCGCCTAAATCCTTCCTCAAGAATGGTCTAGAAAATGCAAAAAAAGATTTTGAAATCAGACTCGTAGTTTTTATGATTAGCTCGTTCAAACATACTCTTCAGCTTTTTTATATTAAGTTTATAGATAGTCGTAGTTAAATCATTTTTGAATTGTCATTGAGTCGGTCAATCAGAAATATGAAGCTAGTTGCCCATTCCAAAACGAAGTAGGTACTCATGGAGTAACACTGGTAAGAAACGCCATGGACACTGTTTGAAATTATATTGTTACAAAAATATTAGTTACATCATGAATGTTATATGTGAGAACGATGAAAAAAAGACGTACGAAATAGTAGAGATTCAAGGATGTAGCTTTATTTTTAGTAGCATCTTATTATCCTTGTAATACTAATACATTAACTATTAATCTTTAGTCTAAAAATAAACGTGGGTAATTTCAAATCACATCACGTACCTCGTTAAAACCAAGTAGGCTTTTAAACAAGTTATAATGTCTACCGCGCATCAGTTCAATGTCAATGAATTACTTTCTATTGTATAGTAGAGTGATGTAAACAAACAAACGAGTACCGAAGGCCTAGTTCGAATGATCTGTATTTTTTTTAAACCTCCGACGTCGTAGCTCCCAAACGGCTGAACCGTTATGTTTTGTTTGAAAGGAGACTTGATCAAAAGCGTTTTTAGCTGAAAAATAAAGAAAGAAGGAAATCTGTTCGGGCGTTTTTAGAGGTTTTGTTTCTGTTGGGGTTTTTATTTTTATTTTAACTTGTTATGGTTTTGTACTGTCAAATATTATAAATACATAATAATGGCTGGTGATGAGTATTTTACATTAGCAGTATGTTTATCAACGTCTCCTAGTACATTTAATTCATCTTTAACACATATTATTGATACTTTTCTCTAGATCCTATATTATCTATGTACCAATTTATTTGTCTGGTTTGGTTTTATGTCCAGAATTTTTTATAATTAAAAACCTTATCAAACGCTATGTAAGTTAAAATGCTTAAATTAAAATTTAGGAAAACTGATGAAAACATCATCTGTATAATAGTCGATTGACTTATAATGATATGTTTGAGTTAAAATGATTCTACAGTACTATAATTATGACTTGAGTTCTTTAAACTATTTGTACGCCAGTCCATGGCAAGACATGTAGATCATGATAATTAATGCAAAAAAAAATATTGTATTCTGTATTTCCATCTAGGATTTTTGACATCATAATCCATTACATCGTAAACTGGCTTTTCACCTCTCAAGTTTGCACTTACTCCAACAACTGAGAGACAAATGAGTTGATGTGTGCCTTCTGCACAATATTCTGTATTAGATTCTCAAAACGGTAATCGCTGTTAACGTCATTGACATACATTGCGTTTGACGTAATGTCGATGGTATCGCCGTATTCTGGAGTTTGGTGACGATTTGGAAGCTATGATGTTTCTACGCAGAATTGGTCCTTTAGATAATTATTAAAATGATAAATTAATAGTGAAATCTTTATTTAGAATCGAAAATGCTTATATATATTAAGAATATTAGATGAATAATGTATTATTTGTTTTACTATTGTTATAAATAATAATAAAAGTGCTAGATATCTACCCGAACTAGGAAAACCCTGTAGGTCTCAAGAACTCAGAAGCTCTATTAATCTGTAACTAGTAGGTCAACAGTATTTTTAATAACAAATTATAAAAAATAACAAGCAACTTAAACTGAAATCACAACTGTAATAACGAATATTTTAAACAAAGCATAGCCAAATCAATCCAGCCATCGAGCGATGCGCTTACCAATGAACAACATTTAATTTAATTTATACGGGTAGATTATAATAGAATAATATAATAAAATTATTTAAGAATAACATAACATAATTATTTAAGAATAATATTATATACATTTATTTTCAAATAATAATGTTCAAAAAGGTGTAGCTTCTAATCTAGATTATACTTCGCATATAAAATAATCCTTTCTACGAAAAACTATTCCGACTTATTGGTAAAACACAGTTTTTATTACCATGATTACCTTTTTCTTTCATGTTGAGATAAAACATTTTGCACTATAAAAGTTTATGTTATTTATTTATTAACTGGGCTCTTCAACAATGCTAACTATTAAGGTCCTGGGTTCGATTCCCAGGTTGGGCAAAGTGTTAATGGGTTTTTCTATCAGTAGCTAATTCAGTAGCAGACTGTGCCTGGTTGATGGCAATAGTCTGGGCCCCTTTTACGTGCGATTTAAACGAAACGGGCGAAATGTGGGTGTAATATAGGTACACCTCTGCCTAACCCTTCTGGGATTACAGGCGTAATGCTATGTTATTTTTTAATATCTTATTTGACTCACGTGATTCTCAAAATTTAAAACATCTTTCATGTTACCAATTAAAATTAATGCGTCCTAGAAATATCGAAGAAGATTTAAATAAGAATCTTATTTAATGTTTTTTAGATTTTAATTAAATAATTACTAATGCATGTCTCAATGCAATAGTGATGATGATTGTGTATAATTTTTTCTTGCAATTTTAATGATATTATTTTATTGGTGAAAATGTCACGTTGTTTATGCAAGGACAAATAAAAATAAATATTAATAGGCACGGATCATTTGAGTGTTATTACCGGATATTAGGACACGTCCGAATAGTTGTTTACTACCGAACTAAATTCATAATGAATGCACACTTATAGTATTCTAAATTGCCGCAAACTACGTGTAAGTGGCTCATGAAAACTAAGCACCTTACTGTAGAACCAACTCCAAAGGTGAAAAAAAAAAAACCTATGATTAGTGGTTGAATATTTGAACTTTATCGTCTTCTACTACGTGGCAAGAGAACCAAGAACTTGATTAATAAGGAATAGTATGTGTGCTATTTATTATATGGGCTTTTGGAAAAGTTATAACATCCGCACGGGTTGATCGATCTGCATGTCGATTCTGTAAAAATCTCACCGTGAAGACTTGCTTAGAGTGAGCTGTCAGTGTCATCCCGTCTTGGTCAATCCCCAGCATCAGTGGCACTGACAGCTCACTCCACGCTCACTTCACCTAAGTTTTCACGGTGAGATGGATACAGAATAGCAGTACTGCACCCTAATTGCGTAATACACAATCAATCGGAATCTGAATCGTTTTGAAACAGATTGCTAATCCATTGCTTCTTAAGTTCGATAAAAATTCTGCTCAACAATATATAGAACGCAATGAATGTTCTTGAACCGTCAAAATCAAACAGATTAGTCGTAATCGTTTACGAAAATGTGTTACGCAATTAAAGTGCTGGTTAAGCTTCGCTTGCCGTAGTGGGTCCGTGAATGGGTGACTGTCTTGGTAAAATAGCCTCAATCCAGTCGGGATAGCGGCTACTTTGGCAAAGCCTTGTTTTTCTGAAACACTTATTAACTGCGAACACTTTTATATCTGTTACAGATGTATTACTGTAACAATTTTGTAAGTGTTTTGGGTTTGTAAAACATATTTTATGTGTTGCATATTTGATTATGTTATCAATTCAAAATGTAACACTAATAATTCACTAAAAGTTATGAAATATGGTGTACACTTTGTCATTCACCGTATTCTTAGGAATACAAATACCTTTATTGCAACAGCCATTAGAATGATCCTGTCCATCCTATTTTATGTCCCCTTAGTCATCGCTTACGATGGTCACAGGAAATATACAGTTATTTATCCGCATCCAACTCAGTCATATACCTCCTATATTTTAATTAATCGTTTTTAAATCGTACTATACAGTTCAGAATACGCGCAAAGGTCATTCAACGAGACGCACAATCAAATAATATGTGATTATTGCACTTGTATTTAGGTTGAATGTTAGACAAATCTATGTTATGTGTTCGTTCTTTTGTTATAATTTATTAGCTGCCGTTCGTGGCGTTTTGGGCTGTCATTTTGGTGAAGGTTGTTGAGAACCATCGTACACGTTAACACGTAGGAAGAGTTATAATGGGATAACCAGAAGACCTTTTGATAACTATTCGAGAATTACTCATATCGTGATGAAAGATGAGCCGAGTCAATGGGGTTGGTATTTTTGTCAATTAAATGTGCGCTTAGAGAGCAAAAGTAAATACGATTCTAGGTCAGGTTATTTGTGAGTATCAAATTATCTCGCATACAGGGCCGTACTATTTTATATATATTCGTTGACTTAGAAGTTTTTTTTTACTGCAAAGGACCGTAAACCTCCTACGGATTTAATATTAATTTTAACTTAATCCCTCCACGTGTTCCTGCGAAAAAGGGTTTCGACGGACTGACAGACAGACAACGATGTAATCCTATACGGGTTCCGTTTTTGCCTTTTCAAGTACTACTACTACGTACGGAACCCTAAAAACAATACTGTAATAAATATGTATTACCCATCCTGATGAGAAGCTAATTATGTGAATGTAATATCGGTATGTTAATTAAGTTAAAGAATAAAATGGTAACGCGGAACCTAGGACCAACTTGACCACAATGCTAATAATAGATTTACATACGTGAAACCTTTGTCAATATTTCAACAAGAGACCTAGCAAGCAGATATAAGGCGTAAACTATCAATAAATGATTGTTTACGTCAAATATTTAACATTTAATTACCGAGGTTATTCAGTCACTATCATCGACAAAGACAAGGCCTTCTTCGTTAGTTAAAAATTGTATCTATTACTCAAATGTCATGATGACCCAGACCCATAGGCGCTCTCATGCACGAGGTTGCTATTTCATTTCATATGTACTTTCTGAGTTTATTTTGGACATTACCGATATCGGCGTAGGAACATATCGTGTGGTAACCTGTACATAGAGTAATAAATAATAATAAAAAATAAAAAATAAATCGGACCCATAACGTCCATTTGGTTAGTATACAAAGGACTTACAAACTAGTGTTAGTACTTACAACTACCAGAGAATAAACAAAGTATATTTATTACGCCACGGTGGCATGTAGGTATCCAATGTTCCAGTATGGGGCTGTCCCACCTATCTGCTATAGCATTCAGAATGCTGTTGGGGCTGGCGCGCACCCTGCGCATGATGGTGGCGCATCGCTTGCGTATGATGGCGTGAAAGCCATCTATTCCCGCCTCTGTGAACACGCCGGAAGCACTGCAGTAGCGCGGCCACCCCATCAACACCCTAAATGCATTGTATTGAACGTCAGCGCTGTATGCCCTCTGCGTATAGTTGACCCACAGACTGCACGTATAGAAAGACTGGCAGTACATTGTGAACAGTGTAATATAAGATTAAAATCGCCAACCCATCTTGAGCAAGCGTGTTGATATTTTTTTTCTCTTGGGAATGGCATCTCGCAGGTCCTATGAGGTTGTCGTCTGCTTAAGCGGACTTGTCGTGTTGATTAATGCCCGTGCCTACTTTATATGAGAAGAGGCTTTGCCCTGCTGTGGGACAATAATAGGTGGGTATTATAATTATCTATGTATTAAGATCTCCCTACCTACCATCTTCACTAACTTGTTTTCTATAGAGATGTTTAAACTCAAAAGGAGATTGCCCACGGCACTATGGACAGATGTACTCAATTGTAGTGTCTTCAGCAAATCATCTTTATAATACTCGATGATGTGTTTAAAAATATAAATTGAAAAAATATGACGGACGCGCACGCAATATATGCCAAATAAGGATGTACCCGTGCTGATAAAAGATTCTAAAACATTCGATTTTTTATAGATTTTCACAAACCAGCTAATGGTGTTTCATGAATACCATTTGGCGTCCATGCCGTTTACAACCATTGGTGTTTACAAAAACCAGCAAGTACATGTGATTTAGAACTGTGTTAATAATTTCCATACGAGCTAAAGTTGTGTGTAAGCATTTTTACACTTTGTCATAAAGGAAGAAAAGCAAAACTATCGGTTAGCAACATAAAAAAAAAAACATAACGCGTTTTAGAGGATTGATCTATGTGTTACACAATAAACGTGGGTGTAATAGTATTAGACGTTTGAAATATTCCGATTTCAATATACAATAATAAAAATAAAGCTAATAACCGAACCAACCAAATATCGGCACCGACCCGCACCGCACACTATCGATATCGTCTCGTCACATTTTCAATGAAACTAAGAAAGATATTGTACTGTTCTGTAATAGAATCAGTTTTTTTTATATTACCTTGCGTGCTATCTTTCGATATTTAAAAACATATTGTAAACACCTTTTTTTATTAAATAAACAGTTGTTTATATTGCCACGCCACAATAAATCGAACAATAAATAAAGAATCGATATCATTATATTTTATGTAGGTAGGTGGGCACATTATATGCAATAGAAAAAATTGACATTAGAGATGTCCATTTTTGGTGTATTGACAGGCGACAGTAAAAATTGCGTACTCTATGGTCAGAAATATAAAAGTACTAATTATTGTTCAAAAAACTATCCTACTGTAAATAATAATTAAGTATTATTTAAAAAAATATATTTTATTTTAGATATTTCATGCTGTTCAACTTTTGGAGACACGAGACAGTTCGCAAGAGTACTGTCCGTGGGCAATCTCTTCTTCGCTTTTCCTTACGATTTTTCAATTTTTTTCTTTCATATAACCTTGTCCTGATAATCAAAAATACAACAAAAAAGTGATATATAGCATAAGCATAATAGCATAATGGGCCTATAACGTTCCCACTGCTGGGACACAGGCCTCCTCTGTATGAGAAGGAGTGAGCCATAATCCATCACGCGGGCTCAACTTTTAGTTCTAGGAAATTCCGGTTTCCTCATAGAAAAATGCAATACCTACGCGGTCAAAATGTACTGAACAGCTTTTGTTTTGAAATCCAACGAAAAATGTCTACGCTAGAGGGTCTAGAATGATGTGCAGAATTTATAGTTACAGTTAACGCACTGCTTAAAAACTTATCTTGTGTATATACTTATAGATTTGCAGGTTCGACAAAGTTAAAGTTACGTTTTATAACATTATTTAATTTTGTTAATGTGGTCCTACTTTTGGCAATGACAAGAAAGTAACAAAAAGAGAGATTCTATACGGTAAAGTGAAAGTGTGGAAATTGGCAGATAGCCCATCTGGGACTGACGTACTCATCTGAAGTTGACGTTGGCATCAGGTCTAACAGGATGTAGCTAGTATTTTACATCGAACGACTGCCCAGGGGGGACCGCATCACTGAAGTACGAAAGGGATAACTCAATACCTTCCCTCATAACTCCATCTCACACGGGAACAATGATGGTTCTCACACTAGGAGGTTACTATGCACTCAATATTCGACCAGAATCATCGGTATGATTTCGGAACACAGTGGCGATGCTTTACATTTCGAGAGTCCAGCACTATTCATTCATCCATTACGTCGTTTACGATGTTGACAGCATACGAATTTTTGAAACATACAACTGGTTTTAAAAAGACACTTCACGAAGCCGAGGGTTACTTTTAATCTCTATTGTTGTAATTTTTTTATACCGGACCATAACTGGGAACATCCTGGTTACGTAGGTATTGAAGGTCAAAGTTCGAACTTTTACAGTTTTTTTTTTACGAAAACAAGTTTTTATGTTTAGACACGATTTTAAATAGGTTCCCCCACGACCCCTGTACCGTTGCATAAGCACAATGTTTTGCGTGCGTTACATTGCACTCTATCGGGAACTGCAAGTTTTCACACCAAAAATAAAAGTCGTCTCCCAACAAATGTTTTTGGCCAATGTGTTCAATGTTATAGTTTAATGTACAGAATACGTAGTTGACGGCTATGTGATGGGTTTTTTGATACCCTGTCAATAGTAATGGACTAGAAATTTCCTACAAAATTATTCGCATTGTGATTTAAAGTGTGTTGCGCAATTGAGTGGCTTACTAGTCGAAAATTATGTTATTTAAAAGTGTCGATTCCCCCGTTTCGGGAAAGAAAATGCGAATCGGCTAAGTGCCGATTTCACCAATGAAACTGAACGCGATCAGCACTTTTTAACCCAGTTCAAGAGCTGTCAATAGTCCATAACAACTTTGACAATTATAGATGTGCTGAACGCGTTCAGTTCAGAAAGTTGTTTATAAGATACTGTCAAGTGTCAAGTGATTAATACCCATGTAAGTTGGAACTATAATAATATTACTATTAACTTAACCAGCCCTGCACTTTAAACTGCCCTGTAAAAAGAACCAGTACGGCCCCAGATGTTGAGAGGTAACCTCTGAGCTGCGTATTACAAATGCAATAGTTTGTAAGCCACATCTGTCTACTTCGGACGTGTCCTACGTGTCGTGTCCGGGTTGCAACTGACACGTTGTCAAGAGCGGAAGTGGCTTTAAGCTTCAAGTAAGGATACGTGTAGAGACTGCAATTTATTCTGAAACTGGCATCTGCCCGCGTCTTCGTCCTCGTGAAATTTCTTGTTCCCCCGATTTAACGGGGTGGCTGTTAAATGATTAATGATAAGTCCAGACATAATCTTGGTCAGATCATGTAAAGACCATATAGAAATGGTATTTTGAGGAAAGAACCACACAGATTGAGTGGATCTGTCCAGTCAGTTCATGTATGTCTGTAATCATGCAGCTCAACTCAGAACTAAAGGAGCTCAAAGTTTCGACGAACGTTACCAAAGAAAGGATTTTGGGTATCCCGCATAAATTGCTGAAACTGAAAGACCAGGATTAAAACTAACTGAAGGCGTTGCATTGCAACACCAGCCTGCGCTGATACTTCATTTTCGTAATTTTTTTTTCTTTTTGCTCGGCTCTTATCCAAGCGTGACATCAAATGGCCTGTAGTCTTTAAGAAATTGGCTGTCAACCGTTTTTTTTTTCAAATCCGACCGCTACACCTAGAAATTTCCCTTATCATACAAACTTATAAACAAACAAACAAATTTTACCTCTTAATATAAATAAAGAAGTATAGATAAATGTGAACATTTCTTTGACTTAGTTGATCTAGTAGCAGCAAGTGTGCTTGCCGAATGTCGTGTCTAGGAATAGTGTTTGGTTTTCCAATAGGAATTTATCGTCCGAAGTCTGGATTTGTGCCCGGTCTATTGCAATTGTCTTAACCGGGTCCTTTATCATTTGGGATTTGACATTTGGAAATGAAATGAAATGCTGTTTAATTTGATAAATAACCCGTTCGTTTTCTATGAATTATATTAAATGTTATTCAAAGACATCCATCAGCTTCTTACCAAACTTCAACTATATCCGACGACCCTGGTAAGCTCATCACTTTTGATGACCGTACTTAACATCTCTTCTAGTTTGGTTGGTAAATACAGGCTTGAGATACCACTCTCAGGCAAAGCCGCGGGCACAGTTACCAGTAAGAACAAGTAGCACGTATCTCACAGCGTATAGTTTATGTTGTCTTGTTGACAACTCAAACTACTTAGTTTAAACTTTGAGAACAGCTTTGTTCTAGTGTTGGGACTTGGTTGAATGATAGTTTCATGGTGTAGGATTACTAGCTTACGACGGTTAGTAGAGTGTCTCAGCCAGAGTGCGTTGCAGCTGCAAATTCGCCACGTTTAATGATATCCTATTGCCTGTCTGTGTTGTTATACATCATGTACATAATCTTAAGGACTATTGGTTCACGCCAAACAATATGAAAATCATTGCTTGATTCATTGAAAATTCTCTAGATATAGCATCAGCTGATCCGTCTTGAAAAATCGTGGTGATCAATGCTTGTGCCTTTTCTGTATGAGAAGAGGCCTTTGTTCTGCAGTGGGACAATTATAGGCTGTATTTTAGCGTAGTTTTAAGGATGGCATAACTTCCCTGGACTGCCTGCAGCCCGGTGTTGAGATCCCCCAGCTCTTCGCTTGTGTGTGGGTGGACTCCTGCCGCAACCTGCGTATCTGGTTGAATGGGATGGGTATGATAGGTTCAGATCCGGAGACTGACGTGCTGGATGGTCTTCTAGGATGAAAGGCGGGCGTTTTGAGGGACATTCTTACGTAATGTTGACGTTCAGAAGTGCTGAGTCTCAATCTTGTTTAAATAAACGACTTTTGATTTTGTAGTTTATACAGCTGTGCTGCTGGGGAGTTTGTTGCGCCACTTCTTCTTCCCAGCTAAAGCACTAGGAAGTGGTGAAGGGCGGGCGTTTTGGGGGACTGTCTTATGTAATTTTGACGTTCGAAAAGTGCTGACTCTCAGCCTAGTTTGAATAAATGACTTTTGATTTTGATTTTGATTTTATAAATCATGCGAACGTTGAAGTCGCGCACAAAAGCTAGAAGACATAAAACTCATAATTGCTGAACAAAAAAAAAACTAAACCAGTTGAAAGTGTCATGTTACAAATGACACAACGCATTAAGCATTGCCTAATTGCGGTCGAATGTTCTAATTGACGTGTATGCTCTTAATACATTTGCTTAACAGATTATGTCAAAATGTAACAGTTTTTTTTTGCACTTATTCAAGGTGATATGTATGACTTAAGTTTAAGCTCTTGATTTATGCGGTGTAAATATTTAATTAGGTGACTTATGTCTGTAATTAATTGTAAAAAATGTAGTTAATGTAATTCTGATTGCAAAATAGAACACTGAACCAGCATCCTGAAAAAAATGTGGCATTTTTCATACTCGCTGATAAAATGATTGAATTTTCCTAAACCAAATTGCTACTAAGTGCAATTCCAATTTGATTTTGGAAGAGCGGTGACATTGGCATAATATTTTGTGGGGATTACAAAGAGTTTAGACTGAAGCCTTATTAGTTCAGTGCTCGCAAGCGCTACTGCTGAGCATAAGATCCTGGGTTCGATTCTCAGGCTATGCAAAATGTTATCGGGTTTTCTATTTTGAATTTCTCAGTAGCGGGCCCGAGTCTGGTTCTGCGCCCGGTTGATGGTAATAGGCTCGCCCACTATTACTTGGGACTTAAACTTAGCTGGCAAAATGTGGATGTACACTTACGTACATCTGTTATTTTAAGTTTTTATACAAGGAATTCAAAACCTGCAAATAATACCTCACTGTAAGAACCTTTGTACACGGAACGATGCATATAAGACGCCGTAGAAAAACGTGTCTCTCAACAAGCTTCCACAGTGATCCATACAGTGCTGACACGTGTTCGCACCGACGTAAAAATATAGCTGCGGGATTTTATCGCGCACTGGATGTTCAACCCTCGATGTTGAACCGAGCATGGAGAATCCAACAGAATGCATTGTGTCGACAGGGCGTCGAAAAAACACTGTTGGATTTTCAACTCTCGGCGCTAAGCAGTGCGTTGAAGATCCAGTGCGCGAAAACATCCTATATTTTTACGTCCGTGCGAACGTAGACTAAACCGTAGTTTTCACGACAAGAAAAACATGTTTGTACAAAGTGCCTAAAGACCCTATATAGGCTTCTTCTCATTCACATAAAGAGTCAGCTTTCATTTCCACGCTTGCTTACTGCTTATTGATGATTTTAGACTACTTAGGATACTACTACTTTTATTAAAGTCTAAGATTAAAACAGCTTTATAAAAATACTTTTAGGGATATGAGGAACAGGGTGTAAAGTTCACTCATACTCTTCGGAAAAGGGAGGATCCTCCGACCTGATGGATGTCGTATCTGGTGGGCAACTGCCCGATGATTGTTGTCCGGAAGTTGTATATATGCTAGCTGCGAGGTAAACTTTGATTGCGCGATGCAGGATTTGAGTGATGCGTTGTTCGCATGTGGCGGTGTGGATGCCGCCACATCACTCCCCTCCGAAGACCGGAGGTCGATAGTGGACTAAGTCTTGTATCTTGCGATGCTTGCCAATGCCAGTTGGGTTCCAGTGGGTTGGAACCGGGTGTCGCATAGTTCGCGGTGAGTCGGAACTGTCTGCGAAGATGCCCCAGTGAGTCGGGGTGGCTGACTGCTGATGTCGACCAGGAGAGGGATTAAGCACTCTGCTTGTGGTCCGGCCGAATGTGCAGTGTGCTGTGCCAAGGTTGCTGATGAGGCTGAAGGTGATGACCAGGTATACGCTTGCGCTGCATGCTGATGGTCAGGACAACCGTTCAAGCCGTTGTTGCTGGCTGGCTGTGTGACTTGCGGGAGTGATGATGATGACGTCACGCTGAAATAGTTGCACGAAGGCTGCGCTGACGATCACGTCGGGGTCACCAGTTTTAGGGATAATGGGGAACAGGGTGTAAAGTTCACTCATACTCTTCGGAAAAGGGAGGATCCTCCGACCAGATGGATGTCGTATCTACTGGGCAACTGCCCGATGATTGTTGTCCGGAAGTTGTATATATGCTAGCTGCGAGGTAAACTTTGATTGCGCGATGCAGGATTTGTGTGATGCGTTGTTCGCATGTGGCGGTGTGGATGCCGCCACATACTTCTGTTGATTAGGTACTCGTTTAATGATGATTGCACGCGTTGATTAAATTAAAAACAACTTTTAAAGGTCAGAATAGGTCAAAATTGCATTAAGTTTTTGCCTTTTTTTTACGTACAAAACAAAATACTATAAAGAGAAACAAACTTCTATTAAAATAATTTATTTTCATTACAAAAAAACCTATTCATTTATTAGGTTTTTAATCATTGATAATGGTCCTTAATGCCTGGGTCCTATATTCAACGGATCGTCTTAGTATAACAACTACTACCCGTTCCCAAGTTGCTAATAACTAGGCGTAACTTGGTGTTCCACAATGTTTTATCTAGCCTACCAGCTACTCTTTGCATTTCGTTATAACAAAAATTATCTCATATGTAGTGCAGAAACTGCGACCTGCTATCAAACGTAAGATATTTAAAACTAAATAATGTTAGCTTTGATTATATTGCGGTTTTATAGTTAGGAAAAAAATTTAGTCCAAAAAGGACAATTTTTTTTTTATAGTAATTTAAAAAAACTTACATTTTACTATCTATTGTTGCAAAAGTATGAACCAAACGCAACATTTTTTTTACACCTAGTCGCGCCATCGCCGACGGCGACGCCAAGCCAATGAAGCCAATTCCAGAGCGTCGTTTGGTGTCTTTTGATTGCGGAAATAAATAATATAATACTGTTTGAAAAAAAAATGCCAAAATAATTATTAACTCAATAGTACGGCAATTGTTTTCGTCTGAATCAGAGTCGCTGGAATCCGATAACAAATCTAACATTTCTAAATCACTTCACTTTCTGAACTCGATATTTTATATATTTTTTTTTTTTAATAATAATTGGATAAGCAGTTCTGCCTACACACAAACTCACAAATTTTCCCTCTGTATCTTGATTTATATAAAACATTGGTCAGGCAGAGGCCATAGTCATTCCATAGTTCTAGATGTCCAGGTCACTTGGCCACCCAAACCCATCATCCAATATCTTTGTTTCCATGTCCTGCAAAAGTCTTACACCAACCGAGGGTTGTCCTTGGGTGCATTTGCATAGTGCGAGCAGGGATAATCGTCGGTTGGTCTCTCATTTAATTAAAAACGTCTAACAGTCCTCTGCGAGTTGGAAAACCTGTATTATTTATTTTTGCGTCTTTATTATTAGCAGTGTAGAAAAACTTAAAACGTGATTGGAGCCATTAACCAAAAATATTCGGCAAAAATAAATAATACAGGTTTCGGTTAGTATTTACATACATATGTCATCCTTCGGATGTCCAGAGGATTAAAATAACATGTTATTTTTTTACAATCTTGAACTTGAAAACAACAGACAAAATACTTGTGTGTGAGTCATGAATGTACCTAATGTACCCTAGACTTGGTAATGAAATCACGATCAGTTTCTTTGAACAATACGGATACAACACACGACTGTGCAAACCACAGGTCTTACACCGTTCGTTATCTCCGGCTTCGTTAGGGAATCCCTGACATTAAGAAGCCTTTTTTTGAGACTGCAAACGAAACGGCCTTGTTGCTATAGTGCTACCATGCCGGGAGATCGTTCTTCTAGATGGGTGACCGTTTCTTCACATTTATTAATAACTGGATTTTACCGCTGGGAAAGGAACGTATTACCGGGATAAATGATCTACGTCCTAATCCAGATCATGGATTATCCGTGTGCCTAATTTCATCCAAATCCGATCAGCCGTTATTGCGCGCAGACAGAGTTACTTTCGAATTCATTATGTTGACGTAATGAAAACTCATTTGAGGAGTTATGGACAGGCGTAAAACTTATTGACTAAAATAAAAAAAGTAAAATTCTAAAGAGCTGAGTTAAATCTGGCAATGCGTGAAGCAGTCATCACAATTCAGGTCCAGTTGAAAACCAGCGTCAGGCACTAGTTGTCTGGCATTTTTGTGCTGAACTAGGCCTTTTTAGCGCAGCCGTGAGGCACACTACCCTGCTAGTTTCATACACTCGCACTGTAAACTTTTTTTTTTTAATATTTATTTTGACTGTTTTTCTCATAATTTTTACCTGCCTTGTGTGCCTTTTAGTCTGTGCTAAATGAACGTTTTTTCTTTCTTTTCTTTCTTTCATCGACATGGTTAAGAAAAAGCATAATAACAATACAAAATTACTTAAAACTTAAACGACCATGCATTAAGGAATTCTACCGCACTTTAATGAAAGTGACACAAAAGAATAATTTCTTACTCATTACCCTCTTTTCGTTGCACACGCTCGGGTGAGAGCCAATTCTCGAAATTGCTTTAATAATTACCAAAATGGCACATTCTTCGAATACTTTGGTGTTTTTCCTCGTTTGATACGGAATGTGAAATACCTTTGAAATCTACGCGGACAGGACGAGATTTTTATGGGTTTTTTGAACCGTGCAGATTTTTCGGTCAAAACCCGTATCTTGTCTTTTCTTGCCTCTTTTGGAAAATTACATAAACCACAGATTTTTCGAATGAATACAGTGGGTATTTACGTAAGGGATCGGAATAATATTTAATGTGCTGTGATGTTTTCTATAGTTCTACATAAAACGTCATGTTTCTGGAGACCAATCCTATGTAACCACAGATGATTCTTAGGTTATATATTCCACTACCGAATAGACGTCAGTTTTTTTTTTAAAGTATATGAGTATTATTATGGATCACTGTGTCTGACTTAAATAAATAAGTAAAATAAAATAAGAGATCTGTAATTCCATTTGTCCACCCCGAATATCCACTCTAAGGTGGATACGTGGAAACGCACATGTCCCAGAATCCACCGTAAGCTTAAAAAATCCGTTTGTACAACTAGGCATAGGGCGTATGCGTTTTTCCTCCTTAGAACGGATTTTTGGAGTTAACTTGGTAATTGTCAAAAAGACATAATTTTGTTAAGATTATTTTTCTTTGACAACGGAATTTTATATCGGGAAATCCACAAGAACTTAACTTTTACTTTTATTAGATTTTAATAACAAACCTCTTACAATCACTATTCTTCACTAACTATTAACTTCTTTCTTAACAATACAATACATTCATCCACATAGGTACACCTACGTCTACACGAGATTTTCTTTCTATCCACATGATCCCTTGAGCTTACACACGACATACAATAACAAAACTACTTATATTCTTGTTGCAGATCCGCCAAGATGAATCACAGAAGCTGTAACCAGGTCGTCTCGGCAATTTTCTTAGTCCTTGTTATAAGTAAGTGAAAAGTTTTTTTAAATAATAGCTTTTGCGTGGGCACGTAAAGGTCGGATATTGTCCCGTGGGCATTACTACCAGGATAAAAAGTCCACTAACAGTAGCAATAGGTCTCAAACCGAAAAATAGGTAACAATAAACAACTAATGAACCATTACAACATAACTGGCGAAATGTGGGTGTACTACTATAGGTACACCTCTGCCTAACCCTTCTGGGATTACAGGCGTGATGTTATGTGTGTGTGTGTGTGTGTGAACCATTAAACTCTTCGCTCAATGGTTCACTAGTTTATTTGGGCTAATGAGTCTGAATTCTTACCCACCTTCGTAAGCGGGGAGAGTCCCACCGGTCTGATAACACACTCAGGATGCCATTGGAGGCAGAGCGCAAGCGCGCCATCATGGAGGCGCTTCCGCATGAGCGCGGCGAACACGTCGACGCATGCTTCTGCAAACATCCCTGACGCGATACCTCGCCACGGCAACCCCAAATGCACCCTGAATGCGTTTTTGTACTGTACGCGCAGGTCGCTGTATGCCCGCTGGGTATACTTGGTCCACAGGCTGAACGTGTAAAACGACCGGCAGAAGACCTTAAAATTAAACAGAACAGCCTTGTTGCTCAAGCATAGAGTTCATGTTAGAAGAGGTCATAGTATAATTTAAGAATAATCTAAGTTTGCCTTGATTTGGTAAATAAAGCATCAGACGATGAGAGGAATCTTAATTTTATCATGGTACGGAAATGCGATCTGATGCGAGATCAGCTTATACTGGAAATGTAAAGCTTGTCTTGTAGCCTATTGCCGTCCACCGGGCACAAATCCTGACTCCAGGCTGCTACTAGGGATTTCCTGATGGAGAAACCCCAATAGCACTCTGCTCGACCAGGAAATCGAACCCAGGACCTCCAGCTCAACATTAACACTTGCGACCACCAGACCAACGAGACTAGGACCCTAGGAATTAACAACAAAGTAACATAGAACGCACAACTTACAATGAGGCAGGTATTTAAAATTTGCTCACGAACAAAATTGTTTGTTTCATGTTTATTTCAAATTTGTCAAACACATTTGTCTATCTGAAAACAGTTCGTATATTCCAAATTGTTATAACTCCCAGCAGAGTTTCTACAAATTGGTGTGAATAATTATCATGTTAATTAAAAACTAGCACCTAATGAACGGGTATGTGAACGAAACTAAATTAAATGTTACAGTTGAACGTGACTGTTCTGAATTATTGAAATGAATTAATTATTTGCTTGCAAATTTGTGTTTTATTGACAGTTGACATGTTGATTTAGCCTAAAAAGCGTGGTGATCGTTTTGTAAGCACCATAGTTTTAAGTTCAGGCATAGCTTAACAATTTTAAGCCTTAAATAGTGTTATGCTCGGACTTTCTTTATTAGAGGATTAAATCTTAAATGAAATTATCCGGACAAGAACGGGAGTTACCGACATAGCTCACTCTGTTAGCAAACTGAAGTGGCAGTGGGCTGGCCTTATTTGTCTAAGGACCGATGGCCGGTGCAGCAGATCAGCAGTAATCGCTTTCTTTTTGGCAGTTCAACAACATTCCATAATTTACGTTGTTGGGCAGACACATTTTTCGAAAATATGTAGCAATATCCTTCAAAATTATTCGGATTGCGTGTTACGCATTAGGGTGCTGGAGTGGAGACCGCATATTGGCAAATGTAGTGTGGGAGTCCCCTCAGTTAGATGGGTCGACGACCTCAAGAAAGTGGCTGGGACAGACGGTATGCGGGAGGTGGAGGTCGGGGTGTGGTGGAACGGCCTGCACGCGTAGCACCACCACAATAGAAACAAGTTTTGAACGCGGAAGATTAGATACAATGACAGATGAGTAAAATAAATCTGTAATTTTGTCTATTCTATCTGTAACTTTGTCTATTCTTTCGTCGACAAGAGAAAGGCCTATACCCATCAGTAGACTGCAATAGGCTGAGTTGATTGATTGATAGATAATTATATAACCAATGTTTTGACACGAATGCTTGACGAACACGTAACGAAAAATTTTTTTTTTTGTCAATTGAATATTCAACTAATAACCTCGAGGGGCTCGTGGCTAGTGGCTAGCTAAACCCAATAACCTAATACAGAACGCTAATGATGATATACAGCACCATTCTTTCCGACCGATTCTGTCAAACAAATACCTGTCAACACGTTATAGTGTCGCATACTTTGGCTTTTTTGGGCCGCTAAAACCAGAGATTAATAGGTTTATACTATCTCCATTACGCCAAAAATGGAGATATATACGTTATTGGGTTCGGCCATTAGTAATAACAGCCGCACGGGTCGATCGATCAGGTTAAGCTGCCCTTGCCGCGGTCGGTCATTGGATGGGTTGACCATCTTTACATACCGAGACCTCCGTGCCTCGGAAAGCACGTTATGCCGTTGGTCCCGGCTGTCATTCATGGATTATTGACAGTCGTTACGGGTCGCCAGAAGCCCGAAAGTCTGACAACCAGTCTTACCAAGGGGTATCGCATTACCCAGTAACTGGGTTGCGGAGGTCAGATAGGCAGTCGCTCCATGTAAAATACTGGTAGTCAGCTGCATCCGGTTAGACTGGAAGCTGACCCTAACACAGTTGGGAAAAAGCTAGGCAGATGTTGATCATCCTTTCGCATTTTGGCTTAATTGTTTGCGACATGCACCACTATTATCACCCATATGTAGATAGGAATAAAGTCTATAAGTAATTGTTATGTGTGAATTGAGTGTTTTCAATTGGGATGATGACTATTAAAAATGTTCGTAAAAATTAACTAATTTCAAAGAAGGCATACTAAAAATGAGATAATCAAAAAAATCGGTTAAACGATTTAAATAATAGGAATGTATGGCGCTAGCATAAAGTAACAAAGTCGTGACGACACTTCTAAGATAGTGCTGTCCTTGTCTAACACTTATTTTAATTGGCTGTTTTTTAAGCTTTTACACTTTTTGTAATATAATTTGCACTATTTGGAAATAATCATTTTTTTTAGATAAAAAAAAATCATCATCCCCATTATAAAGTCGTTTAAATTTACGTTACGATTACTCCGCAAGGTCGTGCTAGTGCCACAGGCCGTTCCTGACTTCCTGGTACTCACTGAAAACGCAATTTACATAATCAGCCAATACTGGGACACAGGCCTTCTCTCTGTGAGAGGGATAGGGCCGTAATCCACCACGCGGGACCAATGCGGGTTGGTAGATGTCACATGTCTTCGAATGTTTGGTTCTAAGACATGCCGGTTTCCTCACGATGTTTTCCTGACTTGAGAGCAGAGCTTAAGAGCAGAGAGCACTTTTAAATTAATATTTTGTTTCCCTGTAACCCAACACATGCAAAGTCCTTATACGTCCGGCTTAACGAGTTAAGCTCGGTACATATCAGCGAACTTTAGCTCGAAAATTAACACTACAGTTTTTCCCTCTATTTTAGTGAAGTCATATTTTATTGCTGCTTTGTAAATTGATTTTTAAAGTATTTTTCAATGGATTGTATTTTTTTACCGTCTAGACTTGATTATTAGAGTAAACAGAAGTTTGTCAAAAGTTTAGATTAGGTAAATGTTTGTCATTAATTAAAATATTGGGTATTGTTTAGAAAGTTGGCCAACTCTACAATAATTTGCAATATTTAAGAATGTTTTGTTTTATTATGGCTATAAATCATACAAAAACCTTTTAAAACACCTACCTTCAAATATCAGGCCTCGCAAAATTCCGGTCTGAACGTTGTTGACCCATTAAATAAGGCGAAAACAAAACGGAACCCAATTTTGGAAGCACTTTTACCTTAAAAAAAATCTTTCAGTAACAGAAAAAGTAAAAATATTTTAAGTATCGGCCTCTCAAATTATTATGGGAATCCCCTCGGAGCTGGGGTTAAGTATTGGTATTGACCCCACTTGTATTGAGAATTCTCCATTGAAACGCTTCGGTAAGTGCTCAGCGAAAAATTGGTTTAAAACGTCTGTGTAGGCTAAGCTTAAGAATTTTTGGGCCAATGATTTTTACCGGCTTATTGTTTGTTATTATCTATAGGTACTGCTTTTTAATATTTTTTGTACTGATTTAGAGACTGATGTAGAAAGGCCTGAAATAGTATTTTTAAATTGGAACTTAATTATTTGTTATATTGATTTGTGCCCGCTTAGTGACAATTGGCGCGTCCCCTATTGCATGGTACTTAAACATAACTGAAAAAAAACAAGAACGTGTCATTAACTAAACGCAACACGCAAAATAAATTCCTATTACAACCCAAACTACGTCTCATATTCACTTAGCTATCCTCCCACGAAGTTGTACATCTACGATTAGATGACACTTTAAAATAGTGTCGAATTCAATTCAGGAACGCACGGAACCTCTCTAGATTGCTGCAGCTGTACCAATGTATTCACACCGATAGATCTGCGCAATTGTATCGGAGCTAAGATTAAGGTATTCTATATACACAATGGACAAAGTATCATGTTGGTTAAGACATAGTATAGTTGGAACAGTAGATCAGAAAATTACAGGAATTAAATATAAAGCGACTATTTCTCTAAACAAAGGCTCTAAGGTAAGTATGTTTTCGGGACCATTTTTTGTAAAGTTTTGTTTGTCAAGATCACATCTTCATCAGCCGCGTAAACGTACTTAATTAGTACATACAGTACTCCTCTACGAGCTCTTTTGGTAAATACTTTCATGGGCTTACGTTACTATGTTATTTAATATGTTCAATGTTCCACTCTCGTTTTAATTTCGAGCTCGAACCGAGTTCTCAGTCGTAATGATCGAATCACAACGCTTCACGTGAAGAACTTAGACCTCCGCGGATGGCAAGTTTACGCGCAAAGCGAATTTAAAATTCTGTTCAGCGATTGAACTATTTTGGTACCATCACGTGTATCTTTTGTTAGATTCCAGCCAGTTTAATGGCTTGTGGAATGACAATTCATCATATCATTTGAGGCTATGGATGTAAACTATTGACATCTCACTTCAACCTAAGTTTTCAAGGTGAGATTTTCATAGAATAGACCAGCTGAAAACCTGGTTATGTCTTCTATGTATTCTTGTGATCCTACTGAACACACATACACATGAGCTATGCCAATAACTGGACACGTGAGGTATCCCAAGTAGCGTTTGGGACACCGTGGGAGTCTCGTATCTCAATGGATTGCAAAATCTATATGCGGGGACCACAAGGTCTTGATCCTACCGAGTATTATTTAGAATTTTTTGAATCAGTTAAATAGCTTCATGATTTTGTCAAACATTTAATTATATAGAAAGCACTTCGCCCGCGACTTCGACAGCGTAGATTTCGAAAAAGGAAAAAATTGCCTATGTTCATCAGACATCATTTCGGCTTCTAATGGTAAAACAATTTTTCAAATCGGTCCAGTAGTTTCGGAGCCTATTCGTACAAATAAACAATCAACTCTTTCCTCTTTATAATTTTAGTATAGATAACTCCTAAAGTAGTAAAAAACATTTTTTTTACTGAGAATTTATTCACTAGCAAAACTCAAGATCTAGACAGCCATACCTGCCACCTCTCAATGAATACACTCTTGAAACAAAAATGCACGGGGTTTTCACAGTCAAATATTTTTAATAATAAGAGATCAAAAGCTAACTCTGCAGACGAATTCTACACGTTTCCATCACACTTATTGACGTTGCACTCGCAAATTACAATAGAAATTTAGACATTAGCCATTTTTATGAGATGGCTACAAACAGCAGTGATTTCTTCCCATGTTCAAACCACTAAATATGTTTACGATGCATTGTTTAAAAAGTACTTTGTGGAAGTAAATAATTTTATTGCAAATTAGTCGCTCAAGTAAATGAACCACGTGTCGAGATTACTCCAAATGTCACGTACCTTTGACGTAGATATTGTAGTAATTATCATTAGGTTAACATTAGTGCTATTCTGTAACCATCTCACCGTGAAAACTTAGGAGAAGTGAGCGTGGAGTGAGCTGTCAGTGTCACTGATGCTGAGGATTGACCAAGACGGGATGATACTGACAACTCACTTCACGCAATTCTTCACGGTGAGATTTTTTAGAATCGACATGCTGGTCTTTCAAGGCTGGTCTACAGTTTGAAAATATGTAGCTACTATTCCATTGATCATAATTGCTGTGGTTGGGTATACCATGTCAATCGACCTAGCCTTTTTTTTACTATGTGAGTGTCCGCTCTCAGTATAACTTAAGCACTAACTGCAGCTAAATACCAGTAAATATTATATAAAACAAATTAAAAGTGTTTATTCAAAAATAAAAATGTTAGAGAAGTTTAAATCTTAGAGATAATATTATAGGTATTACACAGACTGCTGCCTATATATATACTGTGGCATGAGTTCTTACAATTACTATTAGGTTAACTGTACTTTTAGTTTACAGTTAGTTTTTAAAATAGAGTGAGTGTCTATCTGACCGCAGGGGTATCACGATACCCTTGGTAAGACTGGTTGTCAGACTTGGCTTCTGACTACCCGTAACGGCTGTCAAAGATCAACTAATGACAGCCGAGACCAAAGGCTTAACGTGCTCTCCAAGGCATGAAGGGGTCTCCATATGTAGTGGATGGTCATCAGCTTAACCTTCGATCGACGCGTGCGGCGGTTGTCATTTAGCAAAGAGCAGTTGGGAATATCACGTATTGAGTAATATTCGTTCGTAGTTCGTCGTAGGGGAAGGCCGAAGAAACATGGGCGGACTGTGTGAAAGATGATATTGGTAGAAAGGAAATGACTACCGGAGTG
This sequence comes from Dasypolia templi, assembly GCA_963555695.1. Classification (NCBI taxonomy): domain Eukaryota; kingdom Metazoa; phylum Arthropoda; class Insecta; order Lepidoptera; family Noctuidae; genus Dasypolia; species Dasypolia templi. Next base: position 8,768,423 of record OY743158.1, on the reverse strand, counting down.
ACGGCTAATAGAGAATTAGGGAAGAATAAGACATGTTGCGTGACTTTAATAAATTGGGATAGGGGCAAGAAATTTAATGAAGATCCGTACTAACAATATTATAAATTTGAGAGAAACTCGGTCTGTATGTTGCCTTTTCACGTCTAAACCACAGATCGAATTTCAATAAATTTCGCAAGGAGATAGATAGCTTCCTGGGGAAGTACATCGGCTAGTTTTCGTCCCAATAGCACGTTTTTGTGGGAAAATATCGACATGTGCGGGCGAAGCCGCAGGCAGAAGCTAGTGGGTAATATATTCATCATAAAATACTTAGCTACCATACTAATTTGTAAAATACACAACAACTAAACTGGTGATTAATTGTTTTACTTTTGTCAGACTTTATTTAACCTTGCTGTTCAATTTATTAAAAAGCTTTAAGTAAGCACTGATTTTATTAATAATGATTTAAAAAAAGAAGTTCTTATGTTCATGTTTAATGTTGAAGTAAAATAAAAATCACAATCATGATGTCATCTTCACAAGATTACAACAACATCCAATTTTTTTTGCAACGCTTTGGTATAAATATAATTTATCTGAATAAGCATTCATTAGTTACGTTGCATTGGCTAACACTGCGTAAGATTTTTACACGTTACGACTGTATTTTCATCAATTGTATTAACTTAATTTATTTCATTTTCCTGGAGATGTTATTTTTATTTTTTGCCAAAGGGTTCTAAAAAGTTTATCTGTAGACTTTCGTAAACTTTTTTCAAGTTTATCCTGAATAACTTAAAATACAATGCTAACTGCCCATACCTCATAGGTGCATGAAAATGAAAGCAAACAGACTTGAAACTAAACAAACGTTCATAAAACCTGTTGAAGTAAGTTTTTGATTATCAAACATGAACAAGGAACTTTTTGTAATAATTTAAAACTTATCAAATTATGACTCGTTCGACCTATAATTGCGAAAGAAAAAAATACCCGACATACCAAAATTATGACGAAATAAACATCCTTCATCCTTCACATTTAATTATGAGGCCAAGTTTGATAAACGTTAGCGCGTGCGTTGACTTACATAAATGTTACCGTCTCTATCTTGCACTTGTAGTTAGACAGTTGTGTAGCAGTGACGGGAACGCTAAACTACGTTTAATAATTTTGGCCAGTGTGTGCGCTTACACACCTCAATGGATTTTAATCCGGTTTCCACCATCATCGTCATTTTCCTAGCTTTTTCCTAACTATGTTGCAGTCAGCGTCAGGTTTAACCGGATGCAGCTGAGTACCAGTATTTCCAGCATCATTCCGACAGGTTTATGTGTATAATTTTTTTATTTTTATTTTTATAAATGGCATCTCGCAGGTCAACCTATGAGGTTGTCGTCTGCTTAGACGGACTTGCCTGTGGTTGCCCTAATAAATTAAGGCCTCCAGCCAGGACTTAAACTTACGTACTAACTTAAAAACTAAGCGACAACGCTAAGGGCACCCTCTTCGGGGTACGAACCTCGGCTTAGGGCGTCGCTGGGAGAGGGCAGCAAGGGACTAGCTGGATCAGGATTTGAGTGATTTAGGGACGAATTTAAAGCTACAAGCTCAGCGGCGCGGGCTGGCTCGAGCAAGGGTCGGGAGGGGCGTGGATTTGGGCGTCGCGGCGGGCCTCGGCGGCGAGGACGGTAGGACGGCGATCGGGTTTTGGGCTTATGTAGTGTGCTGGTGGCCTTACTACTCTCCTGGAGGAGGGTAGTGGCGTCGTCGATGGCGATGTATAAAACATTCATTGATATATATCTTATATACTACTCATATACAACTAACTTAAATATGACAGTTTAAAAACATTTTTTTTTTGGGTGGTGTCTCTAAGTGTAAAATGTTTAACTACATTCTTGGACTGGGTTCCCACGTGTAAAAACAAATGGAAATGGTAATAGTATCTAAATTAAATAAATAAATAATACATTAATAATAATTCCATCAACAATTAATAATTTGACATGTCGTCATTTCAGTGGGTCGTACCCTTGCGAAGCAGGCGCGGGTTAACTCACAGTATCAAAACTGTTAGGTCGTAGTATCGGATCTGAGATGAATGGAGCGATTAACTGGAGAGTCGGTACAACCTTGATTGGTGGGGGACGATAGTCGCGCGTTTGTCGTGCGATTGAGTGGCGACTAAATGCAGTAAATAGTGGTTGTTGTTTGTTGGTTACAAGCCTTCAAGTGTGCGTTGTAAGCATGCTTTTGGGTAAAATGGGAATAAAATACACATAAGTAGGTTTAAGCACCGTTTTGTCTTTGTACTATTCTTCGTTATAGCCCAGTCATATTAGGGCTTTCACCTCGGAATGAAAGATAATAAGCTGCAAATTGGTATGAACCTTTGTTTTGTCATTCTAAATGTTGTCTCAAAAGTCACAATCGTTATCGTGTCCGCGTCTCAAGATATTCAAGGTCAAAGGTCACAAAATAGGTTTTTCGCGAATATCTGGCTTCCTATCGGTTAAATGAGATTTGCATTTATTATAAAAGTTGTAGGCTATAAAATTCCCTACAACTTTTGTTTAAACTTTTTTTTCATACGACTAACCGTTTTGAAGGTAGAGCGCGAAGAGTGCACATCGTACAGTCATATACGGCCTAATGCAAGGTCAAGCGTGAGTTATGGTTATCAGTACGTTATAAAGTCAATTATTTACTTGGAAATTATAATTATTAAACAATGCCTATTATTTATGTACTAACTATTAATTATTTATATTTAATTAAAGTAAGTAACTTGATTATTTATATATAATTATTCATATTTAACTATTTAAGTATAAAATATTATTAATTCTGGATTATATATTTTAGTTTTATTTTAAGTTAAAATGATAGTAAGAGTATATATTTTACACATATTTTTATTTATTATTAAATACGACATAATATACATTTATCAAAATGTGAGTTCAAATATCAAAAGTATCTTTGTTGATTTTAATTGTAATGAAATTGGAAATGGAAGCTAATTATCTTCTTCTTCTTCGTCGTCTTCTTCTTCTTGTCGCTCAAAAATGTTCGATTCATTGTCATCATCCTCATTATCTGTCATGTTCATCTCCAAACCTTCCAGAATATCGGGATCATATGTATTTTCTTCATCGGGATTACTTGGATACAGTGAAGCGTTGAGGCAAGCTTGTCCGTTGCACTGGCCGCAAGCTAAAGAACATTGTAGCCCTGATTTTCTGCATCCACAGCGGGAACCACAACCATTTTTGCAATTGCAAAATATTACGTTTAGTAGTTCGGCTGGTGCTGGAGGTAATAACGTTCGTATGGGCTCCAGGATTTCATTTTCAAGCATCCAGCCCCATTCTTGAGGTTCTAAGTCCTTCCCTAACCACGTTTGAATCTGGTAGTAGACACGTTTTATGTGTTGATGAGCTGCTACACTTGTTGGTGGAAGTGTTGACAGTTGTACAGGTTTATTTAGTTTAATATGAAATAGTTAAATATGAATAATTATATATAAATAATCAAGTTACTTACTTTAATTAAATATAAATAATTAATAGTTAGTACATAAATAATAGGCATTGTTTAATAATTATAATTTCCAAGTAAATAATTGACTTTATAACGTACTGATAACCATAACTCACGCTTGACCTTGCATTAGGCCGTATATGACTGTACGATGTGCACTCTTCGCGCTCTACCTTCAAAACGGTTAGTCGTATGAAAAAAAAGTTTAAACAAAAGTTGTAGGGAATTTTATAGCCTACAACTTTTATAATAAATGCAAATCTCATTTAACCGATAGGAAGCCAGATATTCGCAAAAACCGATTTTTGTGACCTTTGACCTTGAATATCTTGAGACGCGGACACGATAACGATTGTGACTTTTGAGACAACATTTAGAATGACAAAACAAAGGTTCATACCAATTTGCAGCTTATTATCTTTCATTCCGAGGTTGACCCCTTTTTTACCTAATATGACTGGGCTATTACGCATAGATATAGATTGAGGAAATTACTCTTCCTTAAGCATAATGCTACTCGCACACTACGAATATAATCGTTGCAATTTTTGTTGCTGCGAAATAAAATTGAATACGAAAATAATTTTTCAAGCGAATTCTCAAGCGATTTTTAACCGCAGTGAGCGGACTCTAGTATTAGCAATGATTAAAATTCGTAATGCGCGCGTAGCCTTAGGTAGGGACAGCTCCTTTTTGGGTTAAATACATCAAATATTCTCGTCATAATTATGAATTCGGTGCAAATGAGCGTAGATAAACAATAAAAAATATACGCTTTAATGAATGTAGAATTCCCTCCTACGTCTTTTTAGAAGTCGGATAAAAATAATAAAACGTTTTCCCGTTATTTTTCGAACACGAAAAGGAAAGCTCCAACGCATACCGGTTTTCAGTCATTTTAGAAACAAGTTTTGTTTTTCCTTTTTTATAGAACCGGATTTAGCCAAACTAATTATAAAATAATGTGTCTATTTCAAAAAATATTTATGTAATTTATTTCACTACCAGGCCACTCAGAAAGTATTGCAACAAAGTTTTTAAAGATGGGAGACTGCCCAGATAAAGTCTGTTTTGAAAATATGATTATTTGTAAGTTAAAATTATTAATTTAAATTATTGTGTCTCATCAAAAAAATAGATCTGCGCCGGGAACGTTTTCGTGCTTTGATTTGTACGATTTCAAGTTTCGCCTGAAACCGGTCGAATCGTACGATAGACTTCAAATGGCATTCATGGATCAAGGCCCTTCTAAGGCAACCGTGTATCGTTGGTATAAAGTATTCAAGCGCGGTCGACTAACTTTTCCTCCCCGACCCTTGCTCGACGAAGTGCCAGCCCGCGCCGTAGCTGAGCCTGTAGCTTTAAATTCCCCGAATAATATAATCCAGATCCGGCCTGTCCCATCTTGCTGTCCTCCCGTCAGCGACGCCCTAAGCCGAGGTCCGTACCCCACAGGGGGTGCCCTTAGCGAGCGTTCGCTTAGTAATGTAAGTAGTTTTACGCCCCTGGCTGCTGGCCCCTGGCTGGTCGTCTTGCTGCCTTTGGTTTTATCATTGTTACAGTAATTGTTCTGTTGATTTATTTTACTTTGATGGTCCTAGTTTATCATTTATTTATTTTATTTGTTTGTATAATAATTCCAGTATTGCATATGTAAGCTGCCATGCCCTTTAGGCCCGAAGGCTTTATTTATGTATTTGTGTTATTTACATGCAATTTTTTTTCTTTTTTTTTGTCATTGGCGTTTCGGTAATTACTTGCAATTGTTTAGAATCAAGTTCTTCTAACCGAACAGACAGCTGTGCTGCTGGGGAGTTTGTTGCGCCACTTCTTCTTCCCAGCTAAAGCACTAGGAAGTGGTGAAGGGCGGGCTTTTTGGGGGACTGTCTTATGTAATTTTGACGTTCGAAAAGTGCTGATTCTCAGCCTAATTTGAATAAATGACTTTTGATTTTGATTTTGATTTTGCTTTGAGTCCGCTTAAGGCAGCCACAGGATAGTCCGGTTAAGTAGTCACGACCTCTCAAGGTCAACTACGAGATGCATATACAAAAAAAAAACGACTAACTTTGGGGGGATGAAGAAAGAAGTGGTCGCCCTTTGACTGCTGTTATGGAAGAAAACGTGCCGTGCGAGCGGGGGGAAGATTTTGGTAACGAACTTTTTCAATTTGACTGGATACTCGGTGTCAATTCTTTTACGGAACCAAAGAATCACCAACGATGAATGTTATACTACCAAATGCTTGACAGAAGTTTTCTCTTTTGAGAGAAACAAGCGACCAAATACAGGGCTCCGTGTGCTACTTCTCCACCACGACAACCCCGCGCTCAAAACGAGGGACTTCCAGGACAGTACGCCGGTCAAACTCCTGGGTCACCCTCCTTACAGCCCTGACTAGCACCGTGTGAATTATTTTTTTCCCGTAAATAAAGAAATATGCGCAAAGAGATACAATTTTCGTTGCCGGAAGATGCGCTGTCAGCATTCGAGCAGGCTGTAAACGAGGTGTCTACGTCGCGGCAGACTGGAAAAAGTGTTTCGAAAACTGGTTCAGACGCACGAAACTTTGCATAGAAGCTCTGTACCTTTTTAGGGTTCCGCACACCTAAAGGGTGCCAACGGAACCCTTTTTCTAAGCCTCCGCTGTTCGTCCATGCTTAAAAACTAAGCGACCCTAAGCTAAGTACCTACCCCCTGTGGGGTGCCATTTGTGCTTGTGTATTGGGCTGTTGGCCTTACTGTCCTGGAACTACTTAATGTCCTGGAGGAGGGTCATGGCGTCGTCGGGGGTGATTTAGGTATGCCATGGACGGCGAATACTGCTTTTGCGGGAAGGGAGTATTGCGGGCGACCGCTGCTATCAGGGGATTGGGGTGTTTAATGCCACAGTCAAGAAACGCTTTGATAAGCGTTTCATGAACTGGTTTATGGTGTTCATTTTAAGATCAACGTGAAGATCAATATTACGGACATAGTAGGGGGCTCCAGTGAACTTTCTGAGGAAATGGTTCTGGAGCTTATGCATTTTAATGAAAAGATGTCGGTTAGCGTGAGCAAATACAACGCAGGCATAGATCATGATGGGACGGATGACTGCGGTATAGATGCGCAGTGTGCATTTAAGTGACAGTTTGCAGCGGGCTGTCAATATGTAGTGATGCTTACCAAGAGCGAAGGATGCGCACGAGCCGCTGTTCGTCCGTTCGTCTGTCTGTCAGATTTTGTACCCGACGCGTAAACACGCGCTGACATTTGACTGTTTGCTACAAAGTTGCTTTTTTTGGATTCCGTATCCAAAGGGTGCTAACGGAACCCTATTACTAAGCCACCACAGACAGTCCGGCCGTCTGTGTGTGAGCGGACTGTATCTCATAAACCGTAACAGGTAGACAGTTAAAAATTTTCGCAGTGTTTTGCCGCTATAACAACAAATAATAAAACAGGATATACAAAAAACAACAAGGAACACACAACATACAAGGACCGTGTATTTTATGCATTTTCGCCTTGTGTTACGGAACCCTTCGTGTGCGAGTGGGACTCGCAATTGGCTGGTATCTAAACACGTCTGCTTTCTGCAATTGCAGGCCAGTCTATTCAGTAGGAGTCAAATACGTCCCTCCATTTTCCTGTCTTGGGTTTAAGAAATTGTTACAGCAAAATTAACTGTTTCAATGTTATAGAACTGTCAAATATATGGTTTGAAAGATGCTTGCGTGGCAATTGCATAACACATTATCAGTAGCAATGGCTTTCATGTTGACAGTTCAACAACTTCCAATGCCTTATTAACGTTGTTGAGCAGACAATTTTTCCATAATATTACGCAATGGATGGAGCAACATCCTTCAAAATGATTCAGATCGTGATTGGAAGCGATACGCAATTAGGGCCGGTCCATTTACTATAGTCCAATTGTGTACTTACGTGATTTAAAACAACCACTCTTAAACATCGTACCTACTAGCGAGCGTCAGTGCAAAGACAAATATTATGCAATAAAATATTTATTCCATATTAATAAGTTGAACTAAAGAATTCCCCGTGCCATGTATGGCTTAGATACTTACTTGCCTTACCTGGCAAAACGTGACTATAATCAATGGCGTCATCTCAAAACTGGATTTTTAAGCTTAGCCGTAGATTTTGTTTTGCTTTTGGTTAGTTTTGTGTTCTATTGAAATATTTCTGTTGTTATTTTTAGTGGATAAAACCGTGTTTTAAATTTATATTGTTGCATCATGGTTTTGTGTAAGTCTAGGTTTAAACTTAGGTACACGTAAATCTTATTCAGATTATAAGATCTTTACTTGTGTATAAAAATTAAAGAACTTAAATATTAGAACGCCTACTGCAAATACTACAGCAATGTGCACTTAAACAATATTACATTACCTTTTCTGTACAAATAAGTGATATTGATTAATGTTAGAACCCGGATTTAAAAGCTTAATTATTTTTGTAAAATATTATTTTGAAAGAAATTAATCATGTAGGTCTTAGAAACATTTCAATCCCTACCGACCCTTGCTCGAGCCAGCCCGCGCCGCTGAGCCTGTAGCTTTACATTCGTCCCTAAATCAAAGAAATCCTGATCCAGCTAGTCCCTTGCTGCCCTCTTCCAGCGACGCCCTAAGCCGAGGTCCGTACCCCACAGGGGGTGCCCTTAGCGTTGTCGCTTAGTTTTAGTTAGTATTTAAGTTTAAGTCCTGGCTGGAGGCCTTAATTTATTAGGGCAACCACAGGCAAGTCCGTTTAAGCAGACGACAACCTCATAGGTTAACCTGCGAGATGCCATTCCCAAAAACAAAAAAAAAATAACATTTCAATTTGGTATAAGGAAAAGACACAGAATAATCTTTTGTAGGTTTAAGTCGGTATCAAAATAAATAGTGGTTAGGTTACTAGGTAAGAATTGTTCATTTTTACAAAATTAACTATTTCTAAAGGCCTACTACTGTGGCCACCCAGTGCCCCTGAAAGGGACAGTCAGCTCTGGACGCGATCATTTTCAGAATGCTATATCAACACCTTATAAATAAATATGTTTAGAACGTGTCAGGATAGCTTTTACCAGAAGTGGTAATCGTATTAGTGGTTCAGCAGCTATAATATCATCAGGATTGTGTCGGCATATAGCAGTTCGTGGAAGTACGACAGCGGCCCCTTTGACATCATCTTCTGTCATCAGAAGACATTCCTCCTCTACTGTTTAAAATGTCTGTGGCCCTCCTTTGCCACAGCACCGCGATAGTCAAAGAAAACAGTCAACATGACTTTGACTTTTGATCGACTTTGGCGATGTTTTTTCGTTTTCGGTTCAGTTGGAAGGCGCCACTCCGAAGCTTGTTGACTAGTTTGCATGTCAAACTTATAAATGTTGGGTCGGAATTGACTCGTTCTAGTAGGTCCTCAGCGACTCTTACGCGATTGAGTTTTTGGGGAAAATTCGGGTCTTTTGGAACTAGCCGAGCGGCAACATATTTAATACCCAAGTGATCATTTAAAATGGTACGGATCGACTCTTGTGACACAGAAAGTTCAGCGGCTATCCTCTCGCAAAATTGAATGAGGTTTTTTTGTCACAATTTCCCTCACATTTGCTATGTTAATTTCAGTTGAAGACGTTGATGGCATACCAGAGCGAGGCAAATATTCCTTCACATCTTGACCGCTTGAACACTTGGTACCACTCATAAATACATGTTTTTGATAAAATCTATTCACGTTATGCCTTCTGTAACGTTGTCAGTGACTCTGAACATGCAAATTATGATAGAATATTCGAGAAAAACTCTTTGTTCGTCGTTTTTGTCAAATAAGAAATTCGCGATGCACATTACATAATTATGATCTAACTAAAACTGACACTGTATTTAATCTAATTCACAGATGCAATTCAAACTTCGGGCCCAAATGGATAACAGTTGTGGCAATCTAACAACAACAACAAAAAAAAAAACGAAAATTTTGGAACCATAGACAAATCATCCATTCCCGATACTTTTTAGACATAATGTTTACTTCTTTTAAATTTTATTTCAAACAAATTCTAGCCGTTGTTGATGAGTTCAGGAATGAAGCCACAACTAATACCAAGTAAAGTTGAGCATTTGAAGTCGAACCTCCTTCTCAAGTGGGCGTGTACCGATCAACAAACTCACGCAAGAGTTGTGCCCGACTTTTAAACTTAATCAACAGTTGAGAGCAAAATCGTTTAATTAAAATTTTCGAAACATTTCCAGAATTTTAAGTTTTGGAAAGAAGGTTCCAGTGTTACCTAATTACAACTTACGATAATCTCTTAAAGTGTATATTTCTTTATCTTCTGACCGCCGTTTGTAAAAGAGATTCTGTGAATCAAATACTTAAATGTTGGTGAAAAGTTAATGAAAATTCATCAATGCTCTCTTTTAGAGCATTTTATGGATTTTAGACCAACCCGACCCGCTTACCGACAATCACACGTACTGGTCGTATGGTGTCGGAAAACGGGTTTTGTTTAGAAACGTGCTGCCTCGCTAGAAAGAATGTGTGATTACTTGGGGGTTCTAGAGGGTCTTCAGAACCCTCCACAACAATTGTTATTTTGCCAGTTACGCGTTTTATAAAAACTAACACTTCGCCCGCGACTTCGTCCACGTGGATTTCGAAAAAAAATAACGTTAGTATCAAAATACAATAAGCGGTCACTATGACGACATGTCAAAATATACATTGAGTTGTTTAACTGTAAACATTTTCTTCATCATTTAAATTATCCGAATTTGGCAATGCACATAATATTCATTTGCCTAATTTTAATTTAAGTAGGGTTTCAACACGGGGTTTCAATACCATTAACTATGTCCCTTTTAGATATGCTCAGACTGTTTCCAATTAAAAGAACTACAGTAGTCCTGGGCTCGATGCCCAGGTTGGCAAATGATATAAGGGTTTTTCCATATGGAATTTCTCGGTAGCAGCCCGGAGTCTGGATCTGTGGGCCTAGTGTGAGTTTATTTTAACCGTCTCGATTTTACGCATCGTCCGCGTTCGGCGCTCCGATTGGCCCTTGGCAATCGAAGCGTAACGATCGAATGGTGAAGGGCCAATCGGAGCGCTGAACGCGCTCGATGCGTAAAGTCGAAATGGTTAAAATAAACTCACACTAGGGCCTCTGTTCCCGGTTGATAGCAATAGGCTCGCCCCTTCTTACATAGCACTTAAAGACAAGTAGCGAAATGTGGGTGTACTATAGGTATACCTCTGCCTAACCATTCGGGGATTACAGGCGTGATGTACCTTATTATTAATAATTGCTACTTAGGTATACTGACAGCATTCACCATTTAATTTGTATGTCTTTTAGTTTTATCGTAACCGTGATAGTTTATTTTCACAAAGTACTTACATAAAAAAGGTGTTTACAAACTTTTTGGTCCCTGTACTATCTACCTTAAAATAGGAATGCAAACTATGAAAAATAAACTCGTTAGTCAAATAAAATGATCAAAAACTAATAACGAAAAAATAATAGAATTAAAACAACACAAAATCCTGTCGACCATTTTTAAATTTCGTGGCCACTTGCGCTGCCTTCTTTGAAAACTCACTGGACACAATTTAAAATAGCGGTCGTTGTCAGCATTTTCGAAAGTGTCAATATAGAGAAATTATGAATATTTCGTTCATACGTTTCATTTCCTAAATGTCTGGCTTGTCAATAAATAAAGTTGTTTACAACGATACTTAAACCTATATATAAGGATCTAATATAAATTGGACGAAGCTGGTATAGTATCGAATATTTTAGTTATGATGATTACAAAACCATAAATATGCAACTGACTGCTGCTCCGGTGTCTAACGTTCGCAAGAGCTACTGCTGAGCATGAGGTTGTTCGATTCCCAGGTCGGACAAAGTGTTATTGGGTTTTTCTATCCAGAAATTCTCAGTAGCAGCCCGGAGTCTGGAATTATGCCCGGTTGATGGCAATAGGCTGCCCCCTATTACATGGGACTTAAGCACAACAGGCGAAATGTGGATGTACACCTCTGCCTAACCCTTCTAGGATTACAGGCGTGATGTTATGTTAAATATGCAACTGTGTTGAAATGGTATAAATTCATTTACGGATAAATTTTGATTTCAAGCCTCTAATTTGATTATTTGTGACTGTGACTGATGATTAGCTTTTGTTAGGTATGTATGTACTTAACTTATTGTAAAAACTGATTACCTGTGATACGAATTTACACCAGTACTCTAATTGCGTAATACACAATCAATCAGAATCTGAATCGACTTGAAACAGATTGCTAATCCATTGCTTCATAAGTTTGACAAAACAATCTGCTCAACAATGTAAATAACGCAATGAATGTTGTTGAACTGTCAAAATAAAACAGTTTAGTCGTAATCGTTTACGAAAATGTGTTACGCAATTAGGCTGCTAGTTTTTATGATTAATAATAATAAGTGAAAGCAACTACGATGAAGAAAAATTTGTTTGTATATCCCTATTAATACAGCACACTTTCTAGACACCTGATATAATCGTCGAGATGGGGGCAAACGATTATTTCCGCCGGTGCGCAGACTTATTTGGCGCGCACTCTAGTGATAGCAATGGTGATTGATGTCAGTATAATTAGCAGTGTTTAATAATGATGAATTATGCCTCAATTTTGAGTGAGTTTTTTAAATAATATAATCCAGTTATCTGGAAAGGCTTAACCGTGTTACGTCGGAAGCTGCTCTAGCACTAAATCCTTCAATCCTTCTGCCAAGCGCGGTTAAAGCAAGGGCAAACTTTTGTCCAAAAGTTGTAAACTTTCTTCACAAATTAAAATTAGAAAAAATCCTCAAAGGAACTGCTAAGATACCTGTCATCTACCACCAAAACCCTCATGAATATAATTCACCCAACAACTCTTAAACTATGAAATAACCATAATCCTTCCTTTTGTCGGGTTAAAACAAAATCGGTTCATGAAGACCCTTTAAATGTTTAATGGAGTAACTCACAACTTTAATACAATACAGGTACAGAAGATCGGCTCCATACAACGACCAATAACATAGACATGTTTCACGTACTTACAACACGCGAAACATGACCACCACAGAAACGAGTTTTTAGACGGAAGAATAGACAAATGTCTGATGAATAAAACACATCTGGCGTTTGTCTATTCTTTCGTCGACAAAGCCCGGACCTGCTACGCGTGCAGCGAGTGCATTCTTTTGTAGCTGCGTTTTTACTACCCTGCCGAGTGAACATTTTGTTTTGCGCAAATGTTTGCTGTTCTGCCGATGTTCGCTCAAATTCTCAAAACAAAAAACTTCTGAATAAATAACACTAGTTTTAAACATAAACTCGAACTGAACAGTTCGCTGGCGCAGCTGCGTTCTCATTCTCACTAGGTACATTAAGGACGACTTTGACGTTGATTTGCTTTTGGCTAGATTAAGATCTTTCACGCCGAAACGAAGCGGTTAATGATTTAATCTTGTTTTTGACATCTAATGGCGTGCAACAATAAAATTCAATACAATTTGTTTATTCAATAACAATCACATTGCGTTCGAATATAATCCATAATGAAACATTAGCGTCTCATAATACCGGCCATGTATTTTACAGCAACGTCTTTTATTGCGTTTTTTTGTAATCTTTGATTTGCGGGTCCCTTAAGCATGGATGGGCTCTATAATTTTCAATTATCTGCAAAAAAAACTTGATTCCAATCCATGTTTGCGTAGAATTAAAATAAAAGATCGAAAGCCAACCGAGCACATCCAATGTCGAGCGAATGCACAAAGTAACTGCTCGCTCGCCGGTGACGTTGTTTTTAATGAATGAATGAGCGAGCGAGCAATCGTTCCCTGAGTCCTAACGGATCATCTGAAGAAACATGTTCGATCACTCTGGATTTTCATTTATGGCGCCAACAAACACATGCTCGCTCAGAATGCTAAGTGAAAACGCAGCTTTAAATAGTTCGAGATCGCCGTATCCACGTACGCGTCTATGTGTGCGTGCGACTGTTTTCGCCCGTTGTATGAACTATGAAGCCGGCCTTCTGTCCCTGTCTGGTTTGTGGGGTACATCACCCGGTTGGTGGCCAGATTAAAAATTCAAATATACTTGTAATGATCGGTGATCGGGTACGGGATTTTCCCTATATTACTGGCAACTGTAAGGAGGATGTAAAAGTTATAAAATAGCTATCTTTTAATAATATTAAGGGGTTGGGTCTAGTCTCGTTTGGCAGGAGTTCGGGGGTTAAAAGGTTGAAATATGGTAGGGTTGGGTTCCCTGATTGTAACGCTACTACCACTCTTAATAGAAGGTAATGCATATTTTTCGAGAAATTAATTATAAATGTTTCTAACCTCAAATTAGATTACGCGTAACGAAACGTTAAATTCGGCGATTAACAACCAAATCTGTACTAGTGTATTGTCTGTGGTGTAAAATGTCGTGCAAAATCGAGGAAACGGAACGTAAAAAAAAACACCCCGCAGCGCTGGAGACGTTGGAAAAGCGACATTTAAGTGTTTTGAGGTTAGGTTACAATAATAAGTTTTTCTCAAGAAGTGGTACCAGGGGGGACGGAACACCCCCCTCCATCCCCCCGGCTCCTCCTGCCAAACGATACTAAATTTTACCCAAGAACATAATTGTTTGTTTGGCACATGTCATAAGTACCTACTCAAATGTCAATGACACAATATCAAAACCCAAAAAATATTATGGAAACTTGCTTACCACATATTTCATTGTTACAGATTTCAACGGAATCAATACACAGACGGAAACAGCACAATCTTTTGAAACGACAACATTTGACCTCAACACAGAGAACGCAGATGATACAAGACAAACTAGACAACAGGTCAACGGATCATACGTTTTTGTAATAGACGAGGATGGTCAGAATGCAACAATATCAGAAGATTTCCACCACAATGCACCAGAAAGCGCTTCCAGAGTGCTAGTTGCAACTAAACCTAACAGCACCAATGTATTGAAAATCGAACCAAATCGGAAATCAACTCCTCCAGCTAAACATCCAATCAGAATGATACAAGACGAAAACGAAACAGTCATTAGCAGAAATGTTAAAGATGCCAAAATACGGGCTCATGTAAGATATGATGAAGTGACAGGAGAATTGATGAATGGAGACCATCCTTGTCATAGAGAATGCAGGGAAGGAGAGGAACCAATGATATGTTACTATCATTTCGTCTTGGAATGGTATCAGACGATGAGCAAAGCTTGCTACGACTGTCCGTACAATTTGACGGACTGTTCTCGGCCCGATTGTATCCCAGCTGATGGAATGAATCGACCATTGAATGTAATAAATAGAAAAATGCCTGGACCAGCCATAGAGGTAAGGCCAAAATCTATGAACGTTACTTTGTACGCACACTTTGCCTATGCGTTCCTGTCACTGTCGCAGAACTGTCAAACTATAAGCGCAAGATAGAGACGGGAACATGTCTAAGTCAAAGCACGTGCTAAGTAACTTATATAGATCTCGGTTAGAGTCGTGGGCGATGTTAAAAATGTGCTCCCATTTTGTATCACAAAAAATTGTCTGACGAATTTTACTCTGTACATAGCTGACAATATTGTAACAAATAGCGTTGTAGTTTTAAATTTGGGGTGAATTGCCAATTCGTTTTAATTGGGCCACTCGTTAAATGAAAGTATGGTAACACTATTGTTAGTCAACACTTTGAAAATGTCGATTGATTTTATTCTCGTAATTTTCGGTTTTTGAGCAGAAAAGCTGAAAAGCTTTAGGCAGATATTTAAAGTCTAAAGTTAAATTAAACTCGCCCCTAAATATTGATATATTACAGTAAATTAAATGAAATTTAATATTTCAATCATTAAAATGATTAACAATTAATTGCCATATATAAATGGCAATTTTCGTTTGCACGAAAACTGATCAGAATGATTTTCCTAAAACAATTTATATTTATTTCCTCGTATTTCAACTAACGTACAGATGAAATATGTCTACATATTATTAATTTACATAGCCATGTATGTTCAAATATAATTTATCAATAAACATCAAAATATAGACCTACATACATAAAAACAAACATTCGCACAAACGTTTTATCAAATATTCTCGTTATAAACCAAAGGACCATTTTCACATAGTTCTCTTATTATTTCCAGGTGTGCCAACATGACCGTGTGATAGTAGATGTCGAGAATGACCTGATGACAGAAGGTACTACTGTACATTGGCATGGACAGCACCAGAAGGGAACCCCATACATGGATGGGACGCCGTACGTGACGCAGTGCCCTATATTACCTGAGACCACATTCAGGTAAAGATTGTGTTTTGTTTTATAAATTAACAGTAGCAATGGCTTTCATTTTGACACTTCAACAAAATTCATTGCATCATTTACGTTATTGAGCAGACAAATTTTTCGAACATATCGCTGCTGATGATAGACAGTACAATTATATCTGTCCCTGTGAAACAAATAGCTGTCAACACGTTATAAAGTCGCGTACTATGGCTTCATTGGGACGTTAAAACTAGAGAATTATAGTTTTTTTCTTATTTCCATTACGCCAAAATTGGAGACACGAAAATTATTAGGTTCGACTGTTAGGTTACTGAGGGCCTAGATAAGTGACAATCACTTTCAAATCGTTTCGTATTTCTACAACCAATTTTTACATCTACTGGATTGAGATGTGTAGTTAGTAGCTTTCAGGTAGCTTATGTGTCACAATTGTGCGGAAAAATATGTAAATTAAAAAACAACTTTCGTCAGTTGCAATAAGTTTTAATTTTGTATGAACAACAAATAAACTTTTCGTCACAGTTGAATTTGTTGTTCATTCAAAAATAAGTCACATTCCAATGACACTGTAAAGGCCCTTTGCCCTTGCAGGGTTCGATCTACTGCACGCTTAGCATGTCCACCATAAAAACGAGTTTTGTCGACGGAAGAGCAGACTATGAGAAATGACAGATCTGTAATTTTGTCTATTCTATCTGTCATTTTGATTTTTGTTCTGTCATTTTGTCTACTCTATTGCAAATTTTGTCTATTCTATTGCAAATCTTGTCTATTTTATATGTCATTTCGTCTATTCTATTGCTAATTTTGTCTATTCTATATGTCATTTCGTCTATTCTAAATGTCATTTTGTTTATTCTATCTGTCATTTTGTCTATTCTTCCGTCGAGAAAACCCGGTCATGTTATGCGTGCTGATGTGGTGACTTGTCAAAATGTCGGGATTTCCGTGCAACATCCAAGTTAATTATTAATTATTATAATACACGTACACTTTCCAGAATAATTGAAATTTAAAATTATGGTGATAGCCACTTTTTAATCTTTTGTGTAGTTTGACTTTAGAAGAAATAAGCGCACACACAGACATACTCGAAAAAAGAACTTTATTTTATACTACATATTTCTAGACTATGATATTTAAAAATGTATAAGCTTTGAAGACTACAAATTGAATGAACCATATAATAAAATACATTTGGATTTGAGTACTATAATTAAATCAGTACCTAGTCGTTATTAGATTTCGGTCAGATCAAAGAAAAGGCTCTCTCTAGAGGCTTTTCTAGAATTGCAGTACTTTTACAGTTGTTATTATGTTACTCCAATATAATCTTAAGATGTTATTCTCTAGTAGGTATTTCAGGGGCAGAGGTCAAAATGCATTCGCTTTCAAATATTGTTATTCAGGTCGAATAGACTAAAAGTTCAAAGAACGAATGAGTAAAAGCAATCGCTTTATTATTGTTCTGATTATTTTAAGGGTGCCAACCCGCACTGGGCCCGCGTGGTGGATTATGGCTCACTCAC
Organism: Dasypolia templi; assembly: GCA_963555695.1. NCBI lineage: Eukaryota > Metazoa > Arthropoda > Insecta > Lepidoptera > Noctuidae > Dasypolia > Dasypolia templi. The sequence goes on along the minus strand of OY743158.1, from coordinate 8,751,017 downwards.
AGAGAGGAGGCCTGTGTCCCAGCAGTGGAAACGTTATAACCTTATGCTATTTTAAGGGTACACGTTAACAGGGTCGTACAATAATTGAGTAGTCTCGAGGCACAGCGTTTCTAGAAAATTGTCTAATAAAAATAAAATAAATTTAAATACTTGAAAAAATAATGGTGTTATTGTAGACGAGTTTTAGGCTGACACGATATTAACATTAACCAGCCAAAACGAAAATAAAATGGATGAAATAGAATTGCAGAGTATTTCTTAACCCTTATTTACACGGTGCGATTAAATTGCCTAAGGCATACCATAAGTTGAAGAAACAATAAAACCGTCTAACAGTGTTAAGACGGTTAAAGTAAGAAGTAAGTTGTAGGTTACACATTACAAAAAAAGAAGAAAAAAAAATACAAAATTGAAGTTAATACTTTTACTTAAATTTTATTGGATGTCACAGGCAAGAAATTTGCATCGTGTAACTGGGCATATTTATTAAGCTTTATTTATTCACTAGCTGCGCCCCGCGGTTTTCACCGTATATGTCTCAATCCCGTAGGAACATCGAGATAAAATCATAGGACCTAATTTAGGCCATGGTCCATCCATGTGACGAATTTCATCCAAATCCGTACAGACGTTTCAGCGTTACAGACAAACATACAAACTTTTAAAAATTCAAATGTTTTCTCTTTAAAATACGAGTTTAAATTTGCTACACTAAGGAAAAGAAACAGTAGTTAAACTGTACTTTTATATTCAAAGAATATCTTTTCACGATAACCTTTGTATTCCTAGGTACCAGTTCAACGCCACACATGCAGGCACCCATTTCTGGCACTCCCACTCTGGTATGCAGCGAGCTGATGGCGCCGCCGGAGTCTTTGTTGTGAGGAAACCCAAGTCCCAAGACGCTCACGGCAGATTGTATGATTATGATAGGTAAGTTTAATGTACCTACTCAAATTTTTTCTTTAAAAAGATTGTTTTTTAAAGAAATGTTTAAAAAGTAATATTTTAAAAAGAAATCTTTAAAAAGAAATCATTAAAAAGTAATATTTTAAAAATAAATCTTAATACGGTTCGTTGTCACTTCCCGTGACTTAATGACTTGCTTTTACCATGGTAGGATGCTAATATTAGCGTAGAACCGATGACCGTTGTAATACACGTGTTCTCGAGTGCAAATCGCGAATCGGCAAGCGTAAGGTAGGATGCCCTCAGGCTCGGTAGAGCGACGATCTAAGCTGGGTTTCTGATAGCAGCTAAAGCGAAAGAAAATATGGCCTTAGGTTAAGGGGAGCCCTGCCAGGGTCGCGGGTTGTTCGAAAGAGATACCGTGGCCCTGGCACAGGCAACTGAAGGAACACGGGTGCCTACCCGTGTTCCTTTCCTCTCTCTCTCGTAGACACGACAGGACAGACATCAGGCGCTACTAACGGCATAACACGAAGACACTATTAACAGAATGGCATGACTATTGACGCTCGAACTGTAACCATGAAATCAGCACATAAACAAAATTAAATCTGCTGTTTCATAGAAAAGTGCAATACCTGCGAAGTCATTATGCACTGAAATGCTTTTTTCAAAATAAGCAACGATACATTTCAACGCAGGAGGTTCAGTATAATGTATTGAATCGATGGTAACAGGATATGCCTGGCCCTGCATGTTAGTCCTTTTTTGTTGGTTTTTGTAATCAAATAATGTATTAAACAGTTTCATTTAATGTGTCTAGTTTTTTGTGTATAAAAGACTTAAAAATTTATTAAGTTTCGTTTTTATTGTAATTAGCATACGTAGTGTTAGGCTCCCAAATTGATTAATAAAAATTGAATGTGTAGGTAGTAGCCATTTTGTTTATTTCGCTTCAATGCTTACATTGCTCGATCTTCTTCGTTTAGTAGTTTTGTAATTCTGTAATATCCGTTGGTTATAAAACTGATTACTCTAAAATGTTCGCCGCCAAATATCTAAGCGTCAAATAAGAATCGTTTTATCCGATAGACACCCATTTACAAGTGAAATGGCCTCAACAGTACTGTTGGAAAGAATTTTGGAATGATGAAGAAAATGATGGTAACTGGGTCTATAATAGTGTACAGAAAATACCTTAAAATATCTTGTAGTGAGGTGTGTCTTGTTTGGCTTCTCAGCGGGCACTGGTAGGCCACCGGCCGCCAGTGCGAGCGCTTGAACTGCTAGAATTTGCATATATTAAGTACTGCGATTCAGGATAAAAAGAACCCTATGTCGTTCTCCAGGTCATAGTCTACACGTTTGCTAAATTTCAAACCAAATCCGTTGAGCCGTTCTACCGTGAAAGCGTAACAAACCAACAAATAAACAAACTTACTTTCACATTTAAAATATTAGTAGGATAGTTAGGACTAGGATTTTAAAAACAATAACGAAATTATAAAATGTGTTCTCAGCATGCCTTTAAAAACAAAGCTTTATCTTTTGATACAACTTTTACATGGCTTCATGATGGAATATCTTCAAGGTACACGTTTTAAATAGCGATTCAGGGTAATTTTATGTTTTTTTTATTCACGTTATCCGCATGTTTAATTTTCATAAAGTTTTTTTTCCGGTGCATTTACATTTGTATTGATATGGCTATTACTTACTGCCACAGTATCGATTAACCTATTTAAAATCTCCTGCAACAGCCAAAGGGGTTCTATAATAAAATCAAGCGTATCAACTAGTGTACCGTGAAGGTCTTACCTTCTACCGAGCAAATCGTATTACTCTGCATAGAATAAAGAAGCTGCATAGAAGCGAATCTCTTAAATATTTCTTTGAGCGTGCATTTAATATACCTACCAAAATAGCTGTCCCAAAACCCAGCTATTCGTACTATCCATTTTCTTTTTTTTAGGGTTGGAAATCATCAAATGACTTCTCCCTCTCTGGGCTCAGCGGGAGGGGGGCGTGTCAGACTTTTACGGACTAAAACCCACACCTTTTTCTTCAGTATCGTATAGTATCGTATAGTAGGGCCACGGTATCTCTTACGAACATCTCGCGCCTCTGAGGCATCGGTCCTATCGGACCCTGTCACTATGTGCTGACATCTCTTTGAGGTGCGCCGTACGGGACGACGTACCGAACGGCGAGCTACCCATTGCTTCCCGTACCACGCGGACACAGTGTGGGTCAAATCGAATCATAAGGACATCGAATGTACCAAACATGCGATGTCTCCGAATATTTGTCATTTGTTCATGAGAAATATTTGTCCGTTGGCGGTTTCCTTAGGAAGGTTTCCATCACCATTTTGATAGTAGTGTGGTGGTCATTCTCGGTTTCGCTTCCACTTCTCTTTAATATATTTTCTTATTCTATGCCACACCTGACTTGCTTCGTCTCGAGGTCTCGTTGGAGTCAATATTGAGAGTACATACAGAGAAAGGTGCGAACAAATAAATATATAGTCAATGTTCTGCAAAAGTCAGTGTTCGTTTTTTTCGTTTGTCAATACTCTGATTTATTAAGAGGTTTAGTTGTAAGATTACGTTAAGCGGTGGATGTTTAAGGATAAGTAATGCTGATGTTCTTGATAATATGTATGATTTAAGTATGTCTAGCTGAGGCGTGATTATTCATATTCGATTTTCTAACTGCTAATCTGTTCGCAGATTTTGACAGATGAATTGTTACCTGCAGGGCTAACATGACATGCGCGACAAGCGCGAGTAAAAACGAGATATTACTTTTTATCGTGCTAACATGACTGCTAACATGACTGCACAAGACAAATTTGTCGTCAAACCCTAACATGGCAGCGAATAGCGTCTTATTCTTATCGAATTTTGACACTTTTATATGACATGATTTAACTCGTCATGATTGTTTCATTGAGTCATGATTTAAATCGTCGAAAATTTTGACGACGACAAGGGTAGACAAAACGACAAAGCTGCAGTTGCTGAACATCAATTTTCTTACTTAAAATTTCTAAAACATTTTAAGAATTTTGATTTCGTGCTTGAAATATTCAGCCAATATAGAAACCAATATCTTTTCTCACAGATCCGAACACGTCATGCTGGTAACAGACTGGATCCACGATTTAGCGATGGGTATGTTCACGGACCACCACCATTCAAAAGGAGATAACAAGCCACCGACGCTGCTCATCAACGGAGTTGGACGGTTCAAAGTATTCAATGATACTGCCAAGCCTATGTATATGCAGGCTGCCAGGTTTAATGTTGAGCAGGTAAGGACTTATAAATTATAATACTATTAACAAAGAAATATTAAAAAAATACGATCTAATAATAAAAATAAATTTAATATTGCTAGGAAGGTTGTGAACAATGAACATCGTCGTGAGGGTGATTTGATTCGCACGAACTAACTCGCCCAAAAGTGTTTTTTTTAGTTCTAGTGTACTTTTTTCTTAACTTCACATAGTAAAATTCAAAATGTGCCAGTTGCCTAATACATCTTTCTGGAGCGTTTTTGTTTGTTTGTTTGGCATCTCGCAGGTCAACCTATGCGGTTGTCGTCTGCTTAAGCGGACTTGCCTGTGGATTCCCTAATAAATTAAGGCCTCCAGCCAGGACTTAAACTTATATACTAACTAAAACTAAGCGACAACGCTAAGGGCACCCCCTGTGGGGTACGAACCTCGGCTTAGGGCGTCGCTGGAAGAGGGCAGCAAATGACTAGCTGGATCAGGATTGGTATTAATTAGGGACGAATTTAAAGCTACAGGCTCAGCGGCGCGAGCTGGCTCGAGCAAGGGTCGGGAGGGGCGTCGATTTGGGCGTCGCGGCGGGCCTCGGCGGCGAGGGCGGTAGGACGGCGATCGGGTTTTGGGCTTATGTAGCGTGCTAGTGGCCTTACTACTCTCCTGGAGGAGGGTAGTGGCGTCGTCGGGGTCGATTAAAGTATGCCTTGGTCGGCGAATACTGCTAATGCGAGAGGGAGTGTAGCGGGCGGCCGCTGTAATCAGGGGGTTAGAATGTTTGATGCCGCAGTCGAAGAAACGCTTTGATAAGCGTTTCATGAACTGTTTTATGGTTGGCATTTTGAGGTCGACGTGAAGATCGATATTACGGACATAGAAGGGGGCACCCGTGACCCTTCTGAGGAAACGGTTTTGGAGGGTCTGCATCTTATGGAGATGACGTGGGTGAGCGTGCGCAAATACAACGCAGGCATAGGTCATGATGGGACGGATGACTGCGGTATAGATGCGGAGCTTGCATTTGAGGGACAGTTTACTACGGGCTGTCAGTACGAATTGCAGCCTGCTAAGAGCGAAGGAGGCGCGCGCGCGAACCGCCTTAATATGAGCCTTAAAGGTAAGGTTCTCATCGAGGATCACGCCTAGGTATTTGGCTTGCTTCTCCCAAGGGATTGGCTTGCCGTACATAGTGATCGGGCTGGGAAGTGGGGGAGGGAGTCGACGACGTCTCGAGAAGAGAACCGCCTGACTCTTATCGGGGTTGACCTCGATTCTCCATTTCCGAAACCAAGCGCCTAAGACGTTTGCGGAGGTTTGGAGAGTACGAGCTATAGCGTTGGGACAGTGACCGGTATAGTAAACGGCAGTGTCGTCGGCGAAGAGAGCCAACTGAGCCTTTTTACTTTTTGGGATATCGCTAGTGAACAGCGTGAAGGCGAGAGGAGATAGTACGGAACCCTGAGGGACACCGGCGCGAATAGGATGAGGGGACGAGAGTGCTCCCTCGACGCGATAGCGAAAGGTCCGGTTCGACAAAAAGTCTCGTAAGATGAGCACGAGACGATCAGGCACTCCTAGTTGGTAGAGCTTGTATATCAAGCCGTTGTGCCAGACTTTGTCGAAGGCTTTCGCTATGTCGAAGAATAGCACACCCGTCGTCGCGTTACGCTGCAGACCAGCGCATAAGTGCTCTACGATACGGTGGACCTGTTGGGTGCCCGAGTGTTGGCTACGGAATCCAAACTGCTCGTTGGGTATGAGGCTCTTTGCTTCGGCGTAGTCTTTGAGACGCTTATAAATAAGCCTCTCGTAGATTTTGCCGAGGACATTGAGTAAGCTAATAGGGCGGTAGCTGGAGGGCTCAGACTTTGGCTTGCCTGGCTTTGGGATACCGATGACGGTGGCTTCTTTCCATGCTTGTGGGAAGATGTTGTTGCTCAAGGCGCCATTGAAGATGGCGGTCATAAGCATTATTAGCGGGGCAGGAAGGAGTTTGTATACCTTATTGGTAATACCATCCGAACCGGGGGCCTTACGAGCGTGGAGCCCTTTAATGATGTCGTGCACTTCGTCTGGAGTGACGGGAGGCAGAGGATCATCAGGGTCTTCGACGGGAGGGAGGGAGGCTCTTCGTTCGACTTCAGCGTCGACCTTGTTCAGGTGAGCTTGGTCTACTGGTTGGGAGCTGGGAGAACATTGGGACTCTAGACTGTCGGCAAGACATTCAGCCTTATCGGGACTGTCGAAAGCGACACTATTGTCGGGGCGGATGAGAGGAGGCATAGAGACCTCTTCTGAGGAACGCAATTTCCTCTGTAATTGCCAGAAGGCTTGATGAGTGGGCTCGAGTTCGCTGAGCATCTTGTTCCAGCCCTCAGAGCGAACCTCCCCTATGCGTTTCTTTACAGCACGCTGTAAATGGCGCATGTGGGCTTTGTTCGAACCACAAGGGAAGGAGTCGTAGGCACGGATGGCCGCGTTCTTCTCGGTTATCAGGTCACGTACGTCAGCAGGTAGTTTCCAGCGATGGTCTTCCATCACCGGAACTTCCCGTGAACAATCCGTCAATACGGATTGTACGTGCTCTGTAAACGAGTCGATTGCGGCCGTCGTGTCGGCGACTGACACTAAGTGATCGGGGATGGTGTCTAAGTGAGGCGACGTGGTGGATTTCAGTCTTTCGCTTACTTTCCTCCAGTCGGTTATCGTCTGGGTCTGAGGGGGGCGGTTGGGGTCGATCGGGCCCGAGTAGGGTGCAAGATGCATGACTACAGGGCGGTGGTCAGAATTTAGCTCGTGGAACGTCTCAACCGATTGCAAACGGAGGTTCACATTCTTGAGCAGCGCTACATCGAGAACATCGGGAAGGTGATTAGGATTACCTGGGAAGTGAGTCGGGCTCATTGGAGCGATGACGTCAAAGTTAAGGGATTCGCCTAACTTGAAAACTAACCTACCTCTGGTTGAGGTTGTGCTACTATTCCACGCCGGGTGCTTGGCATTAAGATCCCCCGCCAAGATGACGGAGTTACTCATACCGAAGAGGGCAGTGAAGTCCTTTTGGAGCGAGATGGGATCCTCCGGACCATTGTCGGGTGGGATATAAGCGGAGATGATGGTGATCGGTTGGTGGCCGGTCATGCCGAGCCGACAGATAGAGGTCTCCAGATGGGAGAAGAGAGGAAGTGGGTCTGTAGGGATACAATACAAAGATTTCCTAAAGTATATGAGTGTGCCACCCTTGTGACATCGAGACCTGTCATTGCGAACTAGTTTAAAGTTGGCAATATTCGGGTTTCGGTGATGTGGTTTTAAAAAGGTTTCCTGTATGAGGAGGATGTCAAGCTGATGGTCGCGGAGGAAAGTGGCGATCTCATCGCGTTGACCTGAAACGCCATTTGCGTTGAAAAAGCCTAATTTAAGGGATCGGGGTTTGTTACTATTTACTCTCGTATTATCCATTGAGAATTAATATTTGAGTGAGTGTAGGACTTGCGCGATCTCGGGATACGCGCTGAGGATTTCCATAAGGCGGAGTGCGTTGCCGTTTGCAGCAACGATTTCTTCCGCCATTTTGTCCGCGGCGGTGGTGAAGAGAGCCGCGTATGTACTAAGTATAATTTGGGCGCTGTTTCGGCCCTGGGTTCCCTGAGGTTTCGCTGGAGAGGCCGTAGGGGCCGCGGGGGCTACCAAAGGCGCTGGGATGGCGGAAGCCATCAGCGCTGGAAGTTGAGCGGGTTGCGCTGGTTGCGCGGGGATAGAGGGCACCGAGGCTGCGGGAGCCTTCAGGTGATTTAGGTTAGCCCAGGGAGACGGCCTCTGCGGACTGAGCCGCTCCGGCATCAGCGCGGAAGGAGGCTTTCCCCAGGGGCTTTCCCTGTGCTGGCGGTCGCTCGCGCGTTTCGCGAGTTTAGGAGAGGAGGACTTCGGGGCCTTAGGACAGCCCCGGTAATTTGCCGGGTGTCCCGATTGGCCGCAGAGTACACAGCTGGGAGGCTCTAAACATAGTTCCCTATCTTTGGGGCGGGTACAGGCGGCGGTGCCATGCTCTCCTAGACACTTGACGCATCTAGGGGTGGCATAGCAGTTGGACTGCGAGTGACCATATAATTGGCAGCGATGACACTGGCCAATCAATTGAGCTCTGTAAGGCTTCTCGATGGAGATGCCTGAGAGCGAGCAGACCGACTTCACCTTGAAGATCGGGTGGTGCCCCTCTGTGGGGTCACATATGACCAGGACAATGTCATAGACAACGCCCTGTCTCGCTTTATGCAAGCGATTCTTTCTGGAGCGGCCGATTTGCCCACAAATATACTAATTTCGTGCGAGTTGCCTACAGAAAAAGTTACATTATTTAAAAGGGTCGATTCGCCCGTTACGGGCGACTAAAATCGTGCGAATCGACTAATAGCCGATACAGGTGTAAAGAGAAAGATGGACTGTGCCTTTCCCAAAAAAAAAATAGTGCAGGACAGGAGCATGATGATTATTAATTTATATTAAAAATGGTTGCCTTAACGGGATGTGAGAGATAGTTGCTCCAATATAATTGGTGCTTTTGCATTGTTTACTATGTGTTTATCGGTAAACACATAGTTAAACAAAAAAAGTGATCTTCTGAAACATCTTACATCATTATACAGTCCTTGATGCCTAAGCTGAGCTTTGCATTTGTGTGAGTCCAATCGCGCGAGGGACGCACAGCGCCTCAGATCGATTGTCCGATTGGCCGATTGCCAAGCAAAAGACGCGTCGCGATGTGCACTCACACAAATGCAAAGCTCAGCTTAAGCCTCATGGACTGTACTACCTTAATCTTAGACTCAAGCTAGAGAAAAAACAAAGAAGAAGAAAAAGCATCATAGAAAAATCGATATTTATGATACCGGTATGAGATATGCTACTGCTGAGCATGAGGTCCTGGGTTCGATTCCCAGGTCGGGCAACTTGTTATTGGGTTTTTCTATCTGGAATTTCTCAGTAGCAGCCCGGAGTCTGGATTTGTGCCCGGTTGATGGCAATAGGCTCGCCCCCTATTACATGGGACTTAAAAACATAACTGGCGAAATGTAAGTGTACTATAGGTACACCTCTGCCCAACCCTTCGGGGATACAAGGCGTGATGTTATGTTATGAATGTTGTGAATAGAGATTTTTCTTTCGTTCCTCCGGTATTGACATTCTCGTCACTGATAATAAACCTGAGCTAAACAAGAACTCACAGTCAGGCCGACGTCAGACGTGCGTTCTGACACCTGACAGTTTCAAATAAACGAATATGTGTTTTGCAAATTTAATACTTATTAGTAAGGTACTAGAATTGTGTCTCGGGCATTCTCTCGACGGCCGGACTGCAGTCTAGTTTTTCTAGGGCAAAGAAATGTTTTGTTTCTTTTTTTGAACTCAACTTGACCATAATACCTTCAGAAGGTATTAAGTATAATCAGTACAACGTAGTCAAGTTTCTTCATTATAATTTTGAACCTGATCCGTTTTCGACTTCAACTCCCAAATCTCTATCACTTAAACTAAAACGCTTAGGCACTAACTTCAAAGAAAATCCTCACAAACCAGCTCGCACATAACTAAAAATCAACCTTATTTCCAGGGCTACAAGTATCGTTTCCGTGTTATCAACGCTGAGTTCCTGAACTGCCCCATTGAGTTGTCAGTCGATGGTCATAACATTACGGTGATTGCTTCAGACGGCTACGACCTGCAGCCTATTACAAGTAAGTGATCATTGTTATAGTTATTGTAATGCTTTGATGGTATGGCAAGACTAGCTTTGAATAGAAAATTCAGAGTGAATGGGAATTGATTTCATGCACTGCAGACACTGCAGTAATAATGTCGATGAAATGTTAAGATTTGGATAAACAATAAAGAAGAATTTGGTTACTGGATAACTTCAGATCTTGTTATATGGAGTAACAATGCACAAAATATAAACAAGTTAAGATTACATTCAGAAAGCAAATACAGTTAGCATAGAAGGTCAAAATAAAAATGTCTATGTAACATATATCTCTAGGGTGTGCAATACTATGAAAATAAATAAAAAGAATATTTTAACATGCTTATGTTATGAATGGTTAAAGTAGAAATGGTGTTTGCGCTCGATTTTTCACAAAGAGCGCTACTGCTAACGTGGTAATTTGACCTGTAACACATTGGCACAGTATTTAAAGAGAATTAAGTAAACTGAGACAAGCCTGAGTACCTTTGTAATTTAAAAACTTCATACGAGTAAGTTATCTGCAATAAATAACAAAATAATCCTTATTCCTAAAAACCCTTAAGTCAAAACGGAAACACTCATATCTTAAAGCAGAAAATATTAAAGACGTTCCATGATCACAGGCCATATCAAACATAATGAATTGAAACGTCCATTAGAAGGCACAAAAAACCTCCAGGACTCTCGCTTTGATATTTTTCATTTTTGTGTTCATTTACATTCAAATCTGAGGTCTCTTTTGTCGCTTGGCCTGGGTTCGTAGCTGCTATTTTTTTCTCATTACCTACCTATTTCTCCATTTTTGGCGTTGCCATGTTATCGGATTATCCAGAAGAATCATGTTCTACAATAAGCTTGATAAATTCTAAGAATCCTTTCGTACTGATGTCGCAATAGAGAATACTTGTCTATCTAATTACTTGACATAAAATATAAATTTCTTTATTACATGCAAGTGTACCCTGCTTTGCATTTGTGACTTGACATAAAATATAAATTTCTTTATTACATGTTTAAATAATAATAATAAAAGTTCGTTAATTTTGTCCATTGCTTGATGTCAGGCCCTAAGACAATACACATTGTCCTGTGTTGCGACCTGGCAAAAGACAATAAACAAACAATCGAAACAAAACAAGATGCCCATTTTAGAGTGGAAATATACAACTACTTTTGTAATAAACAACAATAAACCTTCCGATATTATCGTAAAAACGCATCATTATTATGCGTTTTTTACGATGTGAATTATAAAGAACAACGCGATTAAACGAACAACAATTTCACATATACACACACACACTAAAAGTAACTTTAATTTATAATAAGTACCTATAGTTAAAGATATAGATTGTGTTTATACAGTTGAAGTCACGAATTTAACGTTAGAAAAACACAAAAGAACTACGCAATTATTTTGTGTATTTCTAAATTTAAAGTCGTGTAGTATGACGTTGATAGGTTCAACTTGTTCAGCTTAGTGCTGGTATAGTTTAGTAAAACACACATTGAGACTAGATAACTATAGTAAGGTTTCCTACTCGATTCCCACCAAAACTATTATTCACCAGTATTTTGTTTAATCGCTTTAAGATTATTCTTGAGCTAGTTCTGACTGATCACTCTGTTACTATGCAAACTAGATAGATTGTGCTCTAGGAAGCGATCAAAAGAAACAATGGTCAGTCGTTTTGTCTGCAGTATTGGATTAAAATAATAAAAAAAACAATTAAAAGTTCGACGGTATATTGGCCTTCTGTGCTCCACTTCATCACGCCCCATCACTTAGCTTCAATAGCCCAAGGCTTTGTTTGAGCCGGTGTGGTAGTATTACTGCTTTTTAATCGTTTGTGCAAATTTGCTGGATTTAACAACGTTTTGCTTTTGATGACAGCAGCATATATCCGTTCAAAGTAGATTTATTTACTTATTAACTCAGGGACAACAAACAGCAGTGTATTAATAAGTAAATATAGGTTAGAAGTTAATAGAAGTAACAAACACACTACTCACAACGTTATCCACAGATTACTAAACAAATCTACTAGTTGAAAAAAAATATGTATCTATTTATTTAGGTGGGTAGAATGTTAAAATGCTTGTGGAAATCGTTCATATTGTGGTTAAGATTACGAATTTATTGACTTCTTTGTGTTATAACCTACAATATATTTTTTTACGCATTATGGTTGTTGTAATGTTTATACTTTTCATGTCTATGAATAAATAATTATTAACCTATAAATTCCAGTTAACACGGTTGAATTAAATGATCAGCTTCCCTAAAGTTAAAGTAAAATTCAATCCTACAAAAAATAGTACTGCATTTTTCATATGCTTAACTAAGCATTCACATTCACATAGCTAGCAAAACTCCGAGAGATAGGATAATTTGCGCTCACATTAGTACAGTCGCAGCGGATGCGCTGTTATCGCATCGTTTGCAAACACACTAGGAACTTGCTTCCTCTAGGATTTGAACATACTGGAGATTGTTTGTCAAACATTGGTTGAACTGTTGGCTTGGATTGGTATTGACGCATTGCGACTTAAAGTTGGGCATGCAAAAAATTAATGGCGAACTCAGAAGCTACTGTGAAAGAGCTTACTGTGCAACGAAATTAATCCAAAATAAGTAACAAAAATATGTCAGTTGTGCCATTGGTCTTATCAGCAATTTTAGTCACCATTCTAACTTGATAAACAGATTGTTGAATTTAATGTTCTTGAAATACAACTAAAAGTCCTCTTTTATTTCAAATCCAAAGAGCGTGATCATTCCAATTTACACACAATCCAATAACCCATTGATAGCACAATCAAAATGTTTCAATAATACAATCAACGAACAAACCAATCTGCTAATAGGAAAACAGCGAATCGAAAACTGGAAACTGAAATTCAAGTTGGTGTTAGGGCGGCGCGAAACAAATTGTCGGAAATACAGAACTGTAAAAATACATACATCTAGTTAACAAACAAACCTGGAAAAAATACGCAAATAAGTTTGATTGAAACTCTTGTCGTCTCGTTATTAAATGCAAATTATATTCATTCGTTGACTTTTCTGCACAAAACTGTGTGATAGGGTTGGTGGCTTTTGTGACATTCAAATCGTGGATAAAGTTTCCGTAGAACAATTTTTCTTTGCCAAGTTATTATATGTATTAGTGTAAATAGACCAGCTTTAACCATGTCAAAAACAACCATGTTATCAAAAGTTGGTCAGATTCACAGGTTTACCAAGTACAATAAGTTCCTCAATTTGTCGTCCGAGCACTGATACTTCTACTAAATCGTTTTTATCACCGGTGTTACGAGCCGTACCTTGCCCTACATTATCAAACGTTTTGTAGACATTAAAGTTTAATCCTCCACTTAGACCAGCAGTCTAATTGCGTAACACATTTTCGTAAACGATTACGACTAATCTGTTGTATTTTGACAGTTCAACAACATTCATTGCGTTATTTACATTGTTGAGCAGATTTTTTATCGAACTTATGAAACAATGGATTAGCAATCTGTTTCAAAACGATTCAGATGCCGATTGATAGTGTATTACGCAATTAGGGTACAGGATTCAAATTAGTCTATTATTCTATGCTATTCCCTTTTAAGCGCGGTCCACTTTTGGTTTTTTAGATTATCCTAACACCTAGTCCCGGAGATGCTGATCAAACATTCATTGATTATTCACTACCAAAGTCTCGTTTGCTTAGCTTTTACTTCAAACTTACATGAAGGTTTTTTTTCATTATACATTTTATCTCGAATGAGAATTTAATTATGAATTACATTGAAGATTTATCTAGGTTTTAAGTTTAACGAGACTTCAGTCTGAATTCGTGTATCGTTTTACGTTTGGTAGTGAAATTTTTAATTACTTACAATATAAAAGGTTAGTCTCGTAGCAGTAAAAAAGTATTTAAACTAATTGAAATTACCCTAATTACTCCTTATCTAAAAGTACCGAGTAGCGTATTTCTTGACGTATACATAGTACTCTATTCAAAAGCTTTTTCCTAACGGCATTATTGCAACATGTCCACATTTGGACTAATATCCTGTCTCTCAAACGTCACAGCATTGTTTCTTCCAGCTTTAGTATCTATTCGATGACGTAACTTAACGACGTAATACTCTCTATCAATTCCGAAGCTTCACTAGATGTAATCCAACAAAATCTAAGGATAATTTTCAAGCTATATTTAACGCAAGATTTTACTGTCTAGCAGAAAGATATCCAACTCATCTTCTATGTATGCAAGTTTTACCCATTTTTTCCTGATTTTCTCACATAATTATACGGAAAAATATTGTGTAATATTTCAAATGATTCCCTCATTTGAGTCACCGTACATCCACAGAACAATTCAAAACTATAATTTGTTTGCATAACACCAAAAATGTTGTACATTTATTTTCATAAAACTGGAGTAAATTTTTAAAATAACGATTGCTTTATTTGGGACCTGCAACTAGAACGGCCGGTGTTATGCGGCGAATTTCATGACGCGCTCTTTATTTTATTATTATTGCACTCGGAAATATGTGGAGCTACAGCACTCGTTAGAAATAAATTGTTGCAGAATTTCTCGTGTGGGTGGCCCTAAAGTTTTTGTGGTGCATGTAATGGAATTGTGTAGATCGCCAATTGTTTTGGGTTCTTAGTTTTGAATTTGTGTAAAGTGGGCGTTCAATAATCTATCAGTATACACATGGTGGGTGGACATATGACATCTACCAACCCGCACTATCCGTAATCCACCACGCGGGCCCGCGTGGTGGATGGCTCACTCCCTCATACAGAGAGCAGGCCTGTATCCCAGCCGTGGGAACTTTTTAGTATGATTATGATTGTGTATCATAATCAGCCTAAAACGTTCCCACTGCTGGTTAGAGACACTATTTTAGGATTGATAAACAAACATAGATATTCCCATTTCGGATTCATATCATTCAATGTGAGCTTGGTCTTTTAATAGTGTACTAATCCATTTGCCAATCGAAGTGATTATGGAAATATTCATTCGGTTTGTTTGGCCTAGTTTAGAACTGCGGAAATTTTCGGACTTAACTTATTATTCTAGGAATTTAAATCGATTAATACGGATTTTATTTCTTATGTCGCACCTCCAAATTCTTTATCATTTGGTTTTATTATGTACCTACTGCAATGAATGTTCGAGCCGTTTTGGGGCTGAAACACTAGGGCCATGGCGTCCAGGTGGCCCACTTGATTTCTCGAGATATCTTCAAGCGGTTGGTCTACTCTTCACGTGCCTGTCCTTTTACTTGGCTAAAGAATCAGCATTGTCATACAATGTAGCAATGCTGCAAGCACTGCTGGCTCTTTTCCTGTCGACAGCGATGCGAAAGATTTCTTTGATGCACTTGGCTTTTTCCTTTCATTCTTTTATCTTATAAATATTGTGTAAATTAAATCTTACTTGGTACTATTAAACCTACTGCAAAACATTTCAGGCATATTAACTTTTTCTTTATTCAAAACATAACATTAGACAATGGTTTTACGAACCTGACCCATATTTCCTCTCTCCATATCACCTACCCCTAAATTAATCCCTCTTAATTACGTTCCAGGGTATTAAACCTAGCGGCTCCCATTAACAGTTTCCACAACATTGAAAAACATACTACCCAAAATAACATTAGCGGTCCTGCCATTAGTGAAAATTTTTGCGCCCGCCATATTCCCAGGACACACCTGTCCTTGGGTTAAGATGTCTAGGTCAAAAGGTAGCAGACCATCCCAGGGGTACAGAAACGGGCTAAAGAAAGTAATCAGAGATCAAACACGAAAAGGTTTGAATATTTTTTGGCCGAGTCGTTCGGTGTTGGCATGTGTTTTTGGGATTTAGAAGATTTTCGTGATAGTATGGATTCTTATGTTACTAAATGTGTGAAGTTTAAGATTATTTTGGCTTTAAAAAAAAACAAGTACATTATTACTTAACCGAAAAAACGTTTTTGTGAATGATGATTATATACTCAGAAAGTCACTCCCGTTCTCAGATAGTCATAAGAAAACCGGTTACAGTCATACTCAAACTCAAAGCCAACCAAACCATTCAATAAAACCATTTACAGGCACTTTTTAACTGTCAAGGAGTCGGTCAGTCACAAATACGAAGCTAATTGCCCATTCCAAAGCGTAGTAGGTACCTATGGTATAGAGAAGAACGGGCAAGAAACTCCATGGATACTCTTTTAAAAAAACTCAGCAGCTTATTACTATGTGAACGGCTATAATTACCAAATGGAAGAAAACTATATACTAGAAACTGGGTCGACTCCAAATACCTAAGGAAAGAAGATATTGATGATGATTTTTTATATGACAGATAGAAGAATAAGAACCAAACACTAGCAAATACACACTTCTATGAACATTGAACCATACTCTCACTAACTATACATACGAAAACACAAACACTTCTTTCTTCAAAACACAAAACTGAGCCAGCAATATACCAAATAAGCAGTTGTAGCAGCGAATCTATCAAACATTTTTACTTGGACTGCAAATTTAGTTTCACGAAACGCTGCTTTTATCCATCTGATATATCCACCAACCGTCTATGTTACAGATCTCTGGCTCTTTGATCCTTCGTGCACATTTGAATATGTAAATTTCGAAAGGGGATGAGTACGAAACTGCCCAACTAAACGGCAACCGTGCGCTACCAGAATTTAATGTTGATTTTAATTCTATTATTGGTTCAGGACATTCGGATGTAGTTGTCGAAGCAAATATAGGATTTTAATTTCCTTGCCAATTGTTTGCCCAGCCCGATCACTATGTACGGTAAGCCGATCCCCTGGGAGAAGCAAGCCAAATACCTAGACGTGATCCTTGATGAAAACCTTACCTTTAAGGCTCATATTAAGGCGGTTCGCGCGCGCGCCTCCTTCGCTCTTAGCAGGCTCCACTATGTACTGACAGCCCGTAGTAAACTGTCACTTAAATGCAAGCTGCGCATCTACACCGCAGTCATCCGTCCCATCATGACCTATGCTTGCGTTGTATTTGCGCACGCTCACCCAGGTCATCTCCATAAGTTGCAGACCCTCCAGAACCGTTTCCTTAGAAAGGTCACGGGTGCCCCCTTCTATGTCCGTAATATAAATCTCCACATCGATCTTAAAATGCCTACCATAAACCAGTTCATGAAACGATTATCGAAGCGCTTCTTTGACTGTGGCATTAAACACTCCAACCCCTTGATCTCAGCGGCCGCCCGCTACACTCACTGCCGCATTAGCAGTATTCGCCGACCAAGGCATACTTTAATCGCCCCCGACGACGCCACTACCCTCCTCCAGGAGAGTTGTAAGGCCACCAGCACACTACATAAGCCCAAAACCCGATCGCCGTCCTACCGTCCTCGCCGCCGAGGCCCGCCGCGACGCCCAAATCCACGCCCCTCCCGACCCTTGCTCGAGCCAGCCCGCACCGCTGAGCCTGTAGCTTTAAATTCCCTAAATTACTCAAATCCTGTTCGAGCTAGTCCCTTGCTGCCCTCTTCCAGCGACGCCCTAAGCCGAGGTTCGTACCCCACAGGGGGTGCCCATAGCGTTATCGCTTAGTTTTTAAGTTAGTACATAAGTTTAAGTCCTGGCTGGAGACCTTAATTTATTAGGGCAACCACAGGCAAGTCCGTCTAAGCAGACGACAACCTCATAGGTTGACCTGCGCGATGCCATTCCCAAAAAAAAAAGCCAATTGTTTGTCGACAATCGTTTGTTCAGTTTTGACTGAATTCAGTAAGTGATGGATATGTGAAGGAATCAATTTTGTACAAAACGTTAGTATAAAAAATATAAATAATGCAATATTTAGGTCAAATATTATACTTGTATTACTGCCTACCTAAAGAGCAGTGGTGACCCAGTGGTAACGGCCCCGACTTACGAGTTGTAGATCGTGAGTTCAAACCAAGACAGGCGCTTCACTTTGTGTAAATAACTTCATCACCACTGCTCTCAAAACGGTGAAGGAAAACATCGTGAGGAAACCGTCATGTCCCAGAACCAATTATTCGAAGACATGTGACATCTACCAATCCGCACTGAGCCCGCGTGATGGATTACGGCTCACTCCCTCTCTTATAGAGGAGGCCTGTATCCCAGCATTGGGAACGTTATAGGCTGATTATGCATTATACTGCCTACCTCGGCACTACCTTACTTTAAAAATTAAAAGAAAACAACAAGGACGAAGGACAATTTGCTACGAAGAGATCAGATGTAACATGAAACGAATTAAGTTAACGTAAGGAGATCTAGGTGGTTTTAAGAGTTTAGATTTCTAAGCGGAACCGAGCGTGTATGAGCAAGGTCGAACACCTTCGACGTCCGGTCTCCGGAGGGGAGTGCTGTGGAATCTACATCACCACATGCGAATTACGCATCACAATGACGGCACGTAAAATCCTGCATCGCGCAAGCACACTTTACCGCGCAGCTAGCATATATACAACGTCCCGACATCAATCAAAACGCGTACGTCTTTCTACATCGTTCTCACATATACTCGTAATTTCATTATGACTGATGTAACAAATTTTATGTAACAATATTATTTAAAAGAGTGTCCATGGAGTTTCTTGCCCTTTCTTCTCCATAGGTACCTACTACGATTTGGAATGGGCAACTAGCTTTATCTTTCTGACTGACCGACCCCTTGATAATTCGAAAGTACCTGGAATTGGTTTATTTGAAATAAATGCTTTCAGTTTAAGTTCAATCGTCGGGCAACAACAGGCACAACACCCCTCTGTTCTGAGCATAATCAGCCTATTATGTTCCCACACCTGGGTCACATGCCTCTTCCCTTTTCTATAGAGCTTTGCCACTATAACGTTATCACAATCTATTATTTAGTTTAGAAGAACAAAGCAACCGATCTCGGGCGCTTGAGGGGGAGCCTATGTCCAGCAGTGGACGTCCTTCGGCTGAAATAATGATGTAGTAGTTGCAGAGCCACGCACGGAAAGCCTCTTTGTGATATACTATTTAAAGATCTGAGAGCCATATTTAGCCGGCTTGCGTAGATTAATTAGGGGCAGAATTAATGGCTGACATGCCTATAAATTCAGGGAACTAATAGTGATTAATATTAGTTCCCTGAATGTATAGGCGTGTCAGTCAGGGCAAACGTTGTTCATGCAAAAGTAGTTCACCTGCATTTGGTTATTAGACTCTGACTAAATTGTATTCATCGAATATTGTTCGGTTACAAATAATTGAATGATAGAAATCCTAAATAGTGAATACCAATATTTTTTACTAAAACGATTATTCAATTTAACATTTCCTAGCCAATGGTTTCAAAATCGTCCTGTACACAGACACGAAAAGCGACTTTAAATTTATTATATTATGTCTATATTCTATTAAACCAATGACTTCTCGTCTACTAATCGTCTGTATATTTTGATCTTTTGATAAAAGTCATCTCATCTTATCTCATCCTCAACATCTTCATCACTCAATATGTGGTCGGACCCATCAAGTCATTCCTAACTGACTCAAATTACCAGCAGGTGCGAAGTGCATTATAAATGTTACCAGTATTCGTATATCAAATGAAATCAAGATATTTTATTGTATATAAACCTACTTGGGCACTTAAGAAACGTCAGAAGCTGGGTGCACGGTTCCAATTGGTTGTTTCCTATGGAGAAGAGCCGGCCAGAAACTTCACGGTTACTCTTTCAAAAATAATTTGCGTTTACACGGTTTTCAAATTACAGTGTTAATAGATGTGGGAGGAGTCCTTGTAGGCCTGTCAACAAGTATCAGGTACAAAATGGTCTACAAATTATAGCCTAAAAGGTCTAAATTTACAAAAAAATTAAGAAAATATAAAATAATCAACTATAAGAAAAATGTAATACCAATTTAAACCAAATGACTGATTGGCATGACAACTGTAACAATTCTGAATTAATATCCTATTCACAAAAGCCACTATAAAGAGTTGAAATTAGAATCGTAGGAATATAATGTCAAATAATGAGAAGATCATGTCAAAGAAGAATGTAAAATAAATAAACAACGTGGGTTTCTTAACAGACATTTAGACAGTGATTGCGTTAATGTGGGAAGCCACATGTGCAGAAGGAATTGTTGCCAAACTTCCTTGTTTCCGTCGTAGTCTTTAATCTTAGAACATGCTTTTTTGATAAGAACACGTTTGATGTAGGTTTTTTGAACTTTCCATCGTTAGAGTTCTGTAACCGACTTTATCGACCTTTAAACCCCTTATAATTGGCAGCCTGTACTATTTGTACTAAAAACCATAGCCCCGAAGCTGGAAGAAGTAAACAAACCGACTAGATTGAATAAATTCTAACCACATTTAGTTTGAACTTCCCCTGCTCAACGTACATAGTAACATTTACATATGTATCTACTTCTCCGTTCCGTTCGACGACCAACTTTTTCCAATCTCCTAGATAGGAAGTTTTAAAATGCTTATTGGAAAATTCAACAGATCTGTACCTACATTAGTTAATGTGAATAGGATTGAGTTGAAAAAGTGAGAGTTTAAAATCACATTTGGTCTATTAAGTTGCGACTGGCCAGCTTGTTTTTGTAAAGGATTTTGTTTTTGACGTGTTTGTGATTGGTTTACAGTTTGTATTGGAAATGTGTTCATTATTTAGCTTTTTATACTCATATATTGCAAACAGAAATAAGAGAGAAAACTCATTTAAGTTAAAGCCTTTTACTTAACGATATTTCTAAAGCAGAGTGGCAGTTATTTATTGCATCAACTCGGGGAGCTGACATACAATACGATTTAATGATCAAAATATTTACAAAACGATACGCCTGATTTACACTTTGCAGAGTAATTTTATTGCTGCTTAAACTTTTGGCATGCCTGAAGCATACCATAAGTTGGAGCAACAATAAAACTTGCACCGCCTGAACATTGATTAAACAATGCAAGTCATAAGTTGCTTCAATTTAATGCCGCGGGCAAGAAACTTGCCTCATGTAAATGGGGCTTTAGTTCAACACATACTCGAGCAAGAGAATAAACCCACAACAAAAGCTACTTCACTCAGAGAAAAACAAAAGAAGATCTCGAAACTCAGCTAACATCCGGACTCTAAGGACAGGATACGACTGTCTTAGAATAAGTTCGTGCATTCGTAGTTGCACGAACTACATACAAGTGTATGATTACCATCTCTAGTAGTCTATCACAAAGAAAACAATCAAATCAGTGCTAAATAAAAGAAACACGCGTACAAAGAACGTGTTATCTCCAAAAGATTGTCTTGACGGTGGACCTGTTAACGAAACCGAATTTCGAGGACGTGACGATTCGGCTATTTTTCGGCTAAAAAGGATTTGTTTAATAAGGGTTTACACGTAAACGGTTTCTACAATTGATATACAAGCTTTGGTATCGTTTAACTCTTCTTTTATATTTTGTGACGGTGTTACTAAACAAATGTGGAATATATGTAAGGGAAATTCGACATTTATCACCAGTGAATTTCATAACGTGTGCTTTAAAAGTTCAATCTGTTTGATTTCTGTTATGAATAAAGAATTACTTGACTACCCTAATACCTATAATAATTAATATTTAATGGAGAAAAACCTATGCAGCAAACATTGTGAAAACCTGAATAAAAACAATATCAAGAAAGGGAGGCCGAATTACTTTCGGCCTCCCAAATACCACATCCATTACTATTGTTTTACAAACTGAATTAATAACTCTTCGTGTAGAATTTATTTTCTGAACACAAACTGTGAGAAGAATATTCAGAATTAATTAGTTTTGTGTCCTTATTTCGCGACAACAATTACTGTCTGTGATAACGTATTAGGGTAGTCAAGTGAAATAATTACGTTGTTATAGTAAATGGAGTTTTAGTGTGGCGATATTCCATTGAGATGGGAGCTTGGGGAGAAAAGCTGATTTATAAAATAGTTATTATTGTTTATCAAAACCCTTGGTAATTGTGATGACACAACTTGAAGGAGTTAACTTTTCAAGGGTAAAAGAAAATATTTCAGTAGAGCAATAAAAGACAAAAGTGCTGATTCATAATTTTTATAGTTTCTCTTAAAAAAAACTGTACAATGGCATAAAGTAATCTTCGAAAACTTTTCCGAAAGACTTACTATAGAAATCCTCTTTCACCTTTCTTTGATACGAATGCTACATTTCCTTAACAAATTATTTCATTACCTAATTCACAGAATTTTAGCTCTTATTCCTTTCATCTCAGTCAAAGTTTCTTCCTCCATTACCAGATTAGCTGTTCATATATTTATTTCCCGTTTAACAACAGTAGGTACTTCCTTTACTTAAACAAGTCCATACAAAGTTAGTATGTAGGTAGACTAGTACAGAAGGTCAACTCCATACAACGAGCGAAAACACACACACACATAGACACGCTTCACGTACAGCGAGTGCAAGCGTACTCGCGAGTGACATTTTGAGATCGCCGCACGTACAATACGGTCGAAAAATCATGACCTTTCCGAACTATGCGCATAATCTCGCTTTTATCATTTCTAAAGCGATGATATTACCGTGGACAGCAACGTCCACGTCAATTAAAATGTATGGTAATATACGCTTTTAAGGCGGAGATTTCCTGAAAACGAAAGAAACGAAATTAAAAAAAAACGTTTATTTGCGGTAAACAAGACGCAAAAAAGAGTAAACACTCAAAAAAGATAAGGTTATGTGACGCATATTTCCCACATGCGTCACATCCACAACGGTCAAAAAGTTGGTTTCTTTAAGCATTATAACTCACAAACCGTAAATAATATTGGCGAAAAAAAATATGATTTTTTCAAGCCTTTTTTTAATACAGTGATGGAACTCAAAACATATTTAAACATATCATCAAAAATTTTCAAACACACCTCTTATTTGTCTATAAAAGCTGTTTATCCCTTCATTAGCAATTATAACTATAATTTAAAATATACCATGGAATTACAAATGCAAAACTGCATTCAGTGATGGATTATGTATTATTAAATAGTTAATATCTTATTTTATATCGCATTTTTACATTTAAATTGCCATCGTTGTGTCATCGCGCTTCTCTTTCTTTTGTATGCAGTTTGAAAGTGACAGTCTCTCCCGCGAAACCTGGGCCTTGAATTTCCGTTCACGATAACGTTATAAACGTGCACGTAATACCCATGAATTTTGTGCACGGACCACGTACACGATAACATCGTGACGTTAGAAATACTATTAAAGGGCACATTAGTGGCATGAAGTGAGTGTGTGTAAGGGACATACGCGAAAAGTTCGGAGAGCCTATGTTCAGACTGGCTATAATTCATCGGCCGTATTGTGCGCGTCTACGTATGCGTACAAAGTCAAAGTCAAAGCATTTATTGCAAATAGGCCCATAAAAAGGCACTTTTGAACGTCAAAATTTACATTAAAAATAGAACTGATTCTAGGCGCCACTTCCAAAAAGTAGTTTCGTATGGAGAAGAAGTGGCAAGAAACTCCACCGTTACTCTTTTAAAATGTTTTACAATATTTTGTATACATTAATTATATTTCTATATGTGAAGACGATGCACCAAGAATAAAAATACTATACCACAATTGGTACAAAATTGGTACAATACGGCCGATGCGAAAACTGACTGTCGGTCAATGCGTATCGTCACACCGATGCTACGCACCGACACCGACGGTCGGTGACCTAATCCTTTTTTTTTTTCATAAACCAGCTAGTGAGTTGATATTATTTTGTCCTATTGGCTGTATTATCAGTGGCTTCGTCGTGGTCTGGACGTCAAATTGTGATCATTTTCAGTCAAGTACCGACCGTCCGTCAGTCCGACGGTGGAGCTCACCTTCTGTACTTCTGTACTATTATGTGGTCTGTGTGCGCGGTTCACTCTGAGATCATGATGTTACCGCAATCCAATTTACTCTAGGGAACGTATGAGGAAATGAAATACTCGCTGATGTCAAAGCTTTTAGAACTTAGTTTAACATTTTCTAAAGAACGGTTGTTGACGTTTTCCTTATTATTTTGCAGTTTGATTATAACGTCGGTTTTGGAATTATATTGTAGGGGTTATTTTAATTATATCACAAGCCTATTATTGTCCACTGCAGGGCAAAGGCCTCTCCTGATATAGAGAAGGCACGAGCAATGATCACCACGCTTGCTTATGGCGAGTTGGCAGTTTCAGACTTGTGTTAACCATAAGTTCAGGTTTTCTCACAATGTTTTTGCTTCACTGATGTCAGTTATATCCAAGATATACCTAATAAGAAAGTACATATGAGTAAAAAAAGTCAACTCGTTGGGTCATCACGATAGTTAATTAAGTAGAAAACAATATTTTAGATTCTTCAAAGGCCTTGCTGAATGCTTATGCGAATACCGTAGGAAACTCTTGTGTTTTTTCTTAAAACACAATCAGGTTCCAGTTTTTAACACCGAATTACATTGAAATAACCGTAATTAAAACATGTTTTAAATACGTATTTACAAACAAATACGTTTACGTTTTCACAAAAATGCAAAGCTTAGCTTAGGCGTCGCGGACTATGATTGATTAGACTATGAATAATTGTTTCATTGCATCAGCTGTAAACTATGAAAATGGGAAAGAAGCAACCAAGCTTAAAGTTGGAACAGTTCATAATAATCTTGAGCTCAAGTCCTGGTAACAAAATACATAAAATAACATCACAGGAAATACCATTTAAAATAATAACCTCACTCCAGCCACCGCCAAAAGTTGCAGAAAGTAGTTCGAATTCCGCTCGCAATAATTTCCTATGAACTTTTTCTACAAGTTCTTAGAATTTCGCCATGTTTGAAGAAGCACCGAAGCCCGATTCGAAATTCAAACTTCGAATGAAAACAAAATTGAACGGCAACGAGTTTGAAATGACAGAGCTGATGAAGTTATTAACCCTTAAATACGAGAAAAATCCGAAAATTCGTCCAGGCTTTTGATTAGTTCCCAGGTTTTAATTAAAAATCTCGGAACAAACGGATTTGTTTGTGCAGATCAATGGATTTTGTAGAATTGGGATAATTACCAAACGAGTGTGACTGTCAAATTTTAGTACTCACTGTTTTAGAATTAAATGTTTCTTATTTACCTAATTGTAACCTTGTGAAGGTATGTTTAAATACATATAGAGAACAAAAATTTTAGGTTTGTCAGTTCAGGCATCAAGATTTCGATTCGAATTGATTTACATTTACACGTAAAAAATTGCCACCGTGCTCAATTTAACCTCATCAGTTCATCACATTACATCGTGTTCCTAATTCAACTTTTTTGCCTCATCCATTTATTGCTTCGAAATCTTTCCTTATTTTCTTTTGAAATTATTGAGCCAGTATTTCTGATGTACTGCATATTTTGCTTTTTTTTGCAAAAAGACTCGAGTTCCTTTTCAAGGGTCAGGGCTTTACAAAATTTTTTGGTTCTAATTTCAGATCGTTCCATGATTTTTGTTCGCTTCGCCACGTGAACGCCAAATCTTATTTCCAAGAGGAAAACCGAATAGAATCGGGATAAAGGATTATTTTTTAGAATTGTGTGTAGCTATTTTTGTATCCCCCGATCGAGAATTCTTACACAATCACTCCATGAGAGAAAATAAGTTTTCCTTTAGCAGGATTTGGCGACAATAATCAAAAGTCTATTTATTGGATGTAATAAGTTTGTTGCGTTAAAAACTCCAAGATAATAATAAAATGTACAGGCTTGCCAGCCTGTACATTTTATTATTATCTTGGAGTTTCGGACATCGTTCGCGTTCAACCTGGATTCAGTACATAATTCTGAACCCCCTGCATTGAAATTAGTCGTTGGTTACTAAACAAGACATTGGTGCCGATTCTCTTGTCACAAATGCCTCTAAACTAGACAAAAAATCACTAAAATTTGGTTTAATCCTGTCAATGACGATTTTCCATTCTGAAATTGACTGAAGTGACACAACTTAACTATACTTTAGTTTGACAGCAATAACATGGCGCTGAGTTATTAGTTTAGTGAAAATGGTAATTTTGCTATTCTGAATTTTACGTTTTCCACCAAAAAATTTGATTGTCTAACTAAATCTGAACATGAGTATAATATATATATATAGTAATCGCGATTAAAAAGGTGTGAAATAAAATTAGTTGGCGTGAATTAAAATTCACACCAACACCTCGACTTCAGACGTTCAAAAACGGTACTTTATCTTATTTTTGCTGATATATCGAAAACGGTGTGTCCTATCACAATAATAAAGAAAATTTCGACCCCCTTTGTAACTCCGACACCTCCAAAACTCTACATGTACATTTTCCATACAAAAAGTTAAAACTTCCATATTAAACACGTCGAGGCTGCCCCAGGCTGCCTCCGGCTCTAACAAAGACGTTGCGAAACCAAAAAAAAAAATAAACAGCTGGACTCGCGATTGTCAAATTCGATTTTAATTGTGTCAAAATTATTTTTAAATTTAGAGATTTTTTTTGCAGAATAGCTTCAAGATTCTCATAGTAAAAAGTAAGGAATTTTAGTGATAGTTTAGTTAGTTTAGTTTGGTGTAAAAGAGAATCGGCAACATTAGCTGATTTATATATTTTGGCCGCGTATTTAGGGCAGTTTTTTTTTTTAAATTGCAGATTTTTTTGTTATCCGATGTAATTTTTCTACGCTACATAGGAGTAGCAATTTTTTATCGGTTATTTAATCTGTCTAGAATTATGTGCTGGATTCATGGTTGCAGTTTGAGCGTTCCTGCCACCCTGTATACACGGTTAAATTTAGGTCGTTCTGGAACCGAAAGCCATGAACTCGATCAAAGAACTTGAAACGATTGAGACCATTATTTTCAAAAAACAACAAAAAAAAAAACACGGAAAATCAAATTTGTTGTTTTTTTATTGTGAATAATTGTCAAATTTGGATAACGTTCGCTTGTGCTGCCATTCGCCTTTATTTTTTACACATTTACGCATTGATCGCAAGAAAGCGTTACTTCGAGTTCTCATTATTAAAAGAAAAAAAATGGGTTTTCGTGTAATTTTTTTTTTTTTATATTGGTCTCAATCGTTTCGAGTTCGATGATCGAGTTCATGGCTTTCGGTTCCAGAATGACCAAAATTTAACTGTGTATAATATAATTCCAGTTGATTTTTAGATAACTGCTACTTTAGCACTGAGCGCAGGCGCCATGAATATACTGAAACAAAATGGACGTAGTTGGTTTTATTCATATAGGTAATATGGACACTATCCTCCTACACTCCTGTTCATCAAACAAAATCATTCTTTGTTTATTTAAAATCATCTGAAGACAATGACATATCAAAATTCTGACATTGTATTCATTTATGTAACTAGTAGCGAAAATACGTGAGCAAATAATACTGTATGTAAACTATCCAACAATATCCCTCCCTCGTCTTCCGCATCTAAACCCGAGCAAAACGTAAGACGATCCAACAAATCCGTCCCTATTATATCAGATTCGAGATAAGCGCGACATTCAATTGGAACCCAGGACGATCCTGTTTAATTCCGAGCACCTGTAATCCGGGCTAGTCCTTGGGCATCCATAACAGCTAGAGTCTAGCTATTCACTGGATAGAGCAAAACCGTGAGTACTGCGGTAGCTCTGTTGCTTTGTGTAGTTCAATTACACGGAGAATTGTGACGGGGAGAATCGGATGGTCTTATTGTGAATGGTTCAGACGTTGCGTTGTGAAACGTGTCGGTTGAGGGTTATTGTGTTGTAGATTTTAGAGTCAATGTTGTGCTTAAAAAAGGAATATATTAAGAAGCGATTTTTGGTCGCTACTATAGTGATGAAATGCTACGATAACTTTATGTTTCTGTAAGTACATCTTCTAAGGGCGTATATAACCAATGAAACTGAACGCAATCAGCACATAAACTACGTCTAAAGGGCTGTCAGTGTCATAATTTTCTGTGAAATATTGACACAGACAGCTCTTGAACGCGGTTTAGATGTGTTGATCGCGTTCAGTTTCATTGGTGAAATTCGCACTAAGACGCTTTTGCAAGTTTTTTTTTTGGTCAATACTTTAATAGTAAAGAGGATTTTTTAGCTAAATGATCCTTGAGACGATAATTAAATGTCGAAACAATTCAGAGGACACGGCGTCTTTAAAAAAGTTAACAAACATGTTAACGAACAAAGTTACGTAGGTTTTTGAAGATAACTTTAATGGTCCACTTGATAATTTGTACCACCATCTACTGATTGAGTTTCTTTTGTAACGTTTTTGAGTATGATATCATAAGCATTGATTGTTTTAAACACAATTTGTATGTGCACTGTGAAGTAACTCAAATACAAATACGAAATGTTTATTTCTGTACCAAATAGTCAACATTAGTTTGTGATTGGAGCTTCCTTTTAAGCATGATGACGCCTGTGTTAGGAAACTCCGCTCTTCCGCAGCTTTGGCTGTTTGTACAACTTAGAAATACTCAGTTTTTTTTGTTTTACATAGTTTTTTGAGTTAGCTTCTTTATAATAATAATGTGTGTGTGGGGTGTGAGAGTTCTGTTGCGTGTGTGTGGTGTGTGATGTGTGTGGTATGTGAGAGGTATCGGATGAATTGTGACGGAGGGATTGTGGATGTGTGTATGAGGGAGTGAGTCTAGATTTTGCTTTGCAAGTATAACCAATTTCAACTTATTGTAGTAATAACTCAATGTCTGCATAAGTGCGTGATTTTAACCATTCTATTAGCATTTTCTTACTTTTATGCAGATGTTCAGTGTAAATGTATATGTCTTTGTTTATTTTATTATATGACCGTGCTGATTGATTTTCATATTGAGTAGCAGCAAAATTGGTTTTAAATTGTAGGACTTGCACAATAATATCCTTTCTTCTTTTGAATGAAATGTTTTTATCATACGTAAGTGCCTTATGAATGTGAGGACGATGTGGGTCATTGTATCTTTCTTATTTTTTTCTTTTTTTCTTTCAGTTGTTTTTAATCATGTTCTGGCTGTTTGAGTACTTTATGCGGCCTACCCAAATGTCCATTCTTTTGTATTGTTCGTCGAATCGTTGAGCTCCTTAGTTCTGAGTTGAGCTGCACCATGATTGACAAATGCGTGCACTGACTGGACAGTGCCACTCAAATCATAATTTATCATTCATACCTCAAGATTGAAGCACAGATATATTATTTCCTAACAGATAACAGGCCACTGATCTCTTAAAGACGTTCAGTAGGGAATCTCCGTTTCTTAAAATACATTATTTTTATCAGACCTCTTTGTGCTCGTTCTACGTCTATAAATATTGATTTCGCTGCCCCACCCCATACAGATATACAGTAGACTATCACAGATTGTGCAAGGGCCCTATAAATTTCATTTAGAAGATTTCTGTTAGCGCCTATTTTTGTGGCTATACCTGCAGGGACCACGTATCTCAATGATTTAAATATCCATTTCAATTTTCTGTCCGAAGTAAAGCTTTGAGCTTTACTTCGGACCGATTATTCCCATAAAAGACAATGGCTGTATCATCGGAGTAACTGTGTGAAAGTTTCTCCAAATTATGCCTTGTTGAAGTTTTCAAGCTCGCAACATGATGTTTTGAAAAGTTTACTACTAAGTCTGTTGCGTATCCAGCAGCACATATTTCCATGTAGGTTATAGAAAAAAATAATATTCAAATCCTTTTCTTTTGTTACAGCAACATCTCTGGTAACGTACGCAGGTGAACGTTACGACTTCATCCTGGAAGCCAACAATGAAATAGACAACTATTGGATCAGGTACCGAGGCCTGATGGATTGTGGCGAAATGTGAGTACAATTTTAGTTCGTCTCGTATGACAGTATTTTCTGTTAGGAGGAAGAATTATATGAATATTTTTTTCTATAGAGAAAGCTATAGTACTACTAGCTTTTATTAGTTTTGAAGCTCTTTTATGAAGGTGTTTTTAAGTCCCTGACTCTGAAGTCTGGGACTTAAAAACACCTTCATTAAAATAACAGAATTATAAGTTTTAGGTACATTTTGAATTGATAACATAATCAAATATAGGGAACACTTATAAATGGAGAAAAATTGGAATTTATTAATCAGACGGTTTTCCTAGGAATCACGCTGGACGAGAAATTACAATGGGGACCACATATAACATCTCTTGCGGGGCGGCTAAGCTCTGCCGCTTATGCTGTTAGAAAGATAAGACAGTTAACAGATGTAGAAACCGCGCGTTTGGTCTATTTTAGCTACTTCCACAGCATTATGTCTTATGGCATTTTACTGTGGGGTCGGGCTGCTGACATTGAATCCATTTTTATTTTGCAAAAGAGAGCTGTCAGAGCCATATACAATCTTCCTCGTCGCGAATCTCTCAGGGAACTATTTAAAGGGATTAATATTATGACAGTACCTTGCCAATTCATTTATGAAAATATTATGTATGTAAGAAAAAATCTACATCTTTTTAATAAAATAAGTGATAGACATAATTTGAATACCAGAAATAAAGATAAAATAGATCAACCATTTTTCAGATTAGCTAAAGTACATACATCATTTATGGGGTACTGTGTTAAATGTTATAACAAAATACCTTGTGATATATTGCAATTAAATGAAAGAAAATTTAAAATTCGTATAAAAAGTACACTTTGCAGACAAGCTTATTACAAATTAGAGGACTATATACAAGATAAGAATGCTTGGAAACATGATGGTCCAGCTCCATAGGACAATCCCGTCTAGACAAAATCACACTGGTTGCTAATTGAATTTTTTTTTTACTTACTCAGACACTGACCTATTCCTAGTTAATATTTTAGGAAAGTCATATATTTTTATAGTGTTTGTAAATATGTGAGCACAATGTACCTATCGCGTCATTCATTTATCTGCTTTTGCTATATTTTTAGTTCTTCTTACCACTTGTGGTATAGTATTTTTATTCTTGGTGCATTGTTTTCACATATAAAAATATAATTAATGTATACAAATATTGTAAAACATTTTAAAAGAGTAACGGTGGAGTTTCTTGCCACTTCTTCTCCATACGAAACTACTTTTTGGAAGTGGCGCCTAGAATCAGTTATATTTTTATTGTAATTTTTGACGTTCAAAAGTGCCATTTTATGGGCCTATTTGAAATAAATGCTTTGACTTTGACTTTGAATGTGTCACTCGACGCTCGACTCTCGCCGCGGACGGACGTGTTTGTGCGCTCTCCCGCTCCAGTGTTGTGTTTCCTGTTCCTACTCGTCGCAACCACGTGACGTCATCGTAGTCGCCCCGACTACTCCGATTAAAATAAAATCAAGCAATTGATTTTATTTTTAATCAATTAAAAAAGTGCCTTTTTCAAGGCAAATCTCGTTTCTCTATCAGACGTTTTGTGAGTAGCTTCACTAGGCCCCTTCTGGGTAAAACCACAGTTTCGTGGTCCTCGGTTGAAACCTTACGGTGTCAACGAAGCCGAGTGGGGTGTTGACCCAATTCACACCCGCCGAACCCCTTCAGGGCGAGGCAGTTAGTTGGACGGGTCCCAGATAACCGGCCTTGGGGGATCTCCTAGTCGGCTCTGGTGACAGTTTTGCTTTCCAGCTACTCACCTAGTGTCTTTAGGGTGTGTCTACACCCTTCGCGCTAGACTGGTCAGGGCCCCGTTCGCACAATAAGACTGGCGACGGGTTACAAGCTTAGGGCTCACCAATAGGTACACACCTCCCTGTCTACACCCGACAGGGAGGGAACTCATCCCCGGGCCAATCCACCCGGGGAGTTAGGTATAGGGTTTAGGCTACGTAGGGAATTTTCTCTTTCCACCATTCCTTCCCTAATATAGTTCCCGCTCCGATCATGGAGGACGCCGTCCTCTTGGCGTTCCTCAAAGAGGTCCTATTAAAGGACCCCGAGTTTTTGGCGAAATATGGCGCCAAAATAAGCCAAGTTTCTAGTCCCGCTCCGTCTCAAGGCGCACTCGCTAACTTCAGCGACGCGCTTGAGAGCCCGCTATCGCCACCTGCATACGAACAAGGCATTCCGCCCTTTGTTCCGCACAACAATGTTCCGGCTAATATCTCTGCCCCCATTGTCTCACCCTCTATTGTACCGGCAGATAATACTCCGGCCGCTAATCCGGCCCCTATTGTCTCGCCCGCCTTTGTTCCGGCCGCCATTGTCACGGCCGCCATTGTTCCGGCCGCCATTGTCTCAGAGACAACGCAGCTGCGCGCCGCAGCAATAAACACGACTCGCCCGGAGAGCATGGACACGTCAGTCCCACTCTCCGAGGAAGAAGCCCGCACTTTCTCCTCCAGCGATGACGACTTCCAAGTCGTGGTCAAAGGAGGCAAGAGGAAGGCGGCTAAATCCTCCGCCCCCGCTGGCCCGGTCACCAAGGCCCAGAAAAAACAGGACGACATACCGTCCAGCTCCACTTCCGCCCCTAGTCCGCGGGCCAGTCGCCCCGCCAGCCCTATGGCTTGCCCACCCGCTCCTACCGCGAGGAAGCAGAAGCCCCCTCCCCCGATATATGTCCAGGAAAAGTCCAAATGGACTGAAATTTCCAAGATGTGTGTTGATCGCAAGATCAACTACACCAACGCCCGATCCACCCTCCAGGGGATCAAAGTTACCGTCCCCACGTCTACGGACTTTAGGGATCTCTCCCGCGCCCTACGTGAAAGGAACTACTCCTTTCACACTTACTCCCTTCCGGAGGAAACCCCTACTCGCGTCGTAATAAGGCGCGTCCCTCAAGAAATCTCCACCGAGGAGATTAAGAGCGACCTCATCGCTCAAGGAATCCCAGTTTCCGCCGTCCATCGCTTACATAAAGCGAGACAGGGCCTAGTCTACGACATGGTCCTGGTCATCTGTGACCCCACAGACGGTCACCACCCGATTTTTAAAGTTAAGTCGGTGTGTTCGCTCTCAGGCATCTCAATAGAGAAGCCTTACAGAGCTCAACTAATTGGACAGTGTCATCGCTGCCAATTATATGGTCACTCGCAGTCCAACTGCTATGCCACCCCTAGATGCGTCAAGTGTCTAGGAGAGCATGGCACCGCCGACTGTACCCGCCCTAAAGATAGGGAATTATGTTTAGAGCCTCCCAGCTGTGTACTCTGCGGCCAATCGGGACACCCGGCAAATTACCGGGGCTGTCCTAAGGCCCCGAAGTCCTCCTCTCCTAAACTCGCGAAACGCGCGAGCGACCGCCAGCACAGGGAAAGCCCCTGGGGAAAGCCTCCTTCCGCGCTGATGCCGGAGCGGCTCAGTCCGCAGAGGCCGTCTCCCTGGGCTAACCTAAATCACCTGAAGGCTCCCGCAGCCTCGGTGCCCTCTATCCCCGCGCAACCAGCGCAACCCGCTCAACTTCCAGCGCTGATGGCTTCCGCCATCCCAGCGCCTTTGGTAGCCCCCGCGGCCCCTACGGCCGCTCCAGCGGCACCTCAGGGAACCCAGGGCCGAAACAGCGCCCAAATCATATTAAGTACATACGCGGCTCTCTTCACCACCGCCGCGGATAAAATGGCGGAAGAAATCGTTGCTGCAAACGGCAACGCAATCCGCCTCATGGAAATTCTCAGCGCGTACCCCGAGATCGCGCAAGTTCTACACTCACTCAAATATTAATTCTCAATGGATAATACGAGAGTAAATAGTAACAAACCCCGATCCCTTAAATTAGGCTTTTTCAACGCAAATGGCGTTTCAGGTCAACGCGATGAGATCGCCACTTTCCTCCGCGACCATCAGCTTGACATCCTCCTCATACAGGAAACCTTTTTAAAACCACATCACCGAAACCCGAATATTGCCAACTTTAAACTAGTTCGCAATGACAGGTCTCGATGTCACAAGGGTGGCACACTCATATACTTTAGGAAATCTTTGTATTGTATCCCTATAGACCCACCTCCTCTCTTCTCCCATCTGGAGACCTCTATCTGTCGGCTAGGCATGACCGGCCACCAACCGATCACCATCATCTCCGCTTATATCCCACCCGACAATGGTCCGGAGGATCCCATCTCGCTCCAAAAGGACTTCACTGCCCTCTTCGGTATGAGTGACTCCGTCATCTTGGCGGGGGATCTTAATGCCAAGCACCCGGCGTGGAATAGTAGCACAACCTCAACCAGAGGCAGGTTAGTTTTCAAGTTAGGCGAATCCCTTAACTTTGACGTCATCGCTCCAATGAGCCCGACTCACTTCCCAGGTAATCCAAATCACCTTCCCGATGTTCTCGATGTAGCGCTGCTCAAGAATGTGAACCTCCGTTTGCAATCGATTGAGACGTTCCACGAGCTAAATTCTGACCACCGCCCTGTAGTCATGCATCTTGCACCCTACTCGGGCCCGATCGACCCCAACCGCCCCCCTCAGACCCAGACGATAACCGACTGGAGGAAAGTAAGCGAAAGACTGAAATCCACCACGTCGCCTCACTTAGACACCATCCCCGATCACTTAGTGTCAGTCGCTGACACGACGGCCGCAATCGACTCGTTTACAGAGCACGTACAATCCGTATTGACGGATTGTTCACGGGAAGTTCCGGTGATGGAAGACCATCGCTGGAAACTACCTGCTGACGTACGTGACCTGATAACCGAGAAGAACGCGGCCATCCGTGCCTACGACTCCTTCCCTTGTGACGCGAACAAAGCCCACATGCGCCATTTACAGCGTGCTGTAAAGAAACGCATAGGGGAGGTTCGCTCTGAGGGCTGGAACAAGATGCTCAGCGAACTCGAGCCCACTCATCAAGCCTTCTGGCAATTACAGAGGAAATTGCGTTCCTCAGAAGAGGTCTCTATGCCTCCTCTCATCCGCCCCGACAATAGTGTCGCTTTCGACAGTCCCGATAAGGCTGAATGTCTTGCCGACAGCCTAGAGTCCCAATGTTCTCCCAGCTCCCAACCAGTAGACCAAGCTCACCTGAACAAGGTCGACGCTGAAGTCGAACGAAGAGCCTCCCTCCCTCCCGTCGAAGACCCTGATGATCCTCTGCCTCCCGTCACTCCAGACGAAGTGCACGACATCATTAAAGGGCTCCACGCTCGTAAGGCCCCCGGTTCGGATGGTATTACCAATAAGGTATACAAACTCCTTCCTGCCCCGCTAATAATGCTTATGACCGCCATCTTCAATGGCGCCATGAGCAACAACATCTTCCCACAAGCGTGGAAAGAAGCAACAGTCATCGGTATCCCAAAGCCAGGCAAGCCAAAGTCTGAGCCCTCCAGCTACCGTCCCATTAGCTTACTCAACGTTCTCGGCAAAATCTACGAGAGGCTTATTTATAAGCGTCTCAAAGACTACGCCGAAGCAAAGAGCCTCATTCCCAACGAGCAGTTTGGTTTCCGTCCACAACACTCGAGTATCCACCAGGTCCACCGTATCGTAGAGCACTTGTGCGCCGGTATGCAGCGTAACGCGACGACGGGTGTGCTATTCTTCGACATAGCGAAAGCCTTCGACAAAGTCTGGCACAACGGCTTGTTATACAAGCTTTACCAACTAGGAGTGCCAGATCGTCTCGTACTCATCTTACGAGACTTTTTGTCGAATCGCACCTTCCGCTATCGCATCGAGGGTGCACTCTCGTCCCCTCATCCTATTCGCGCCGGTGTCCCTCAGGGTTCCGTCATATCTCCTCTAGTTTTCACGCTGTTCACCAGCGATATCCCACAGAGTAAAAAGGCTCAGTTGGCTCTCTTCGCCGACGACACTGCCGTTTACTATACCGGTCATTGTCCCAATGCTATAGCTCGTACTCTCCAAACCTCCGCAAACGTCTTAGGCGCTTGGTTCCGGAAATGGAGAATCGAGGTCAACCCCGATAAGAGTCAGGCGGTTCTCTTCTCGAGACGTCGTCGAGTCCCACCCCCCCTTCCCAGCCCGATCACTATGTACGGCAAGCCAATCCCTTGGGAGAAGCAAGCCAAATACCTAGGCGTGATCCTTGATCAAAACTTAACGTTCAAAGAGCACATTAAGGCTGTTCGCGCGCGCGCCGCTTTCGCTCTTGGTAGACTCCACTTTATTCTGACAGCCCGTTGCAAACTGTCACTTAAATGCAAGCTGCGCATCTACACCGCAGTCATCCGTCCCATCATGACCTATGCCTGCGTTGTATTCGCGCACGCTCACCCACGTCATCTCCATAAGATGCAGACCCTCCAGAACCGTTTCCTCAGAAAGGTCACGGGTGCCCCCTTCTATGTCCGTAATATAAATCTCCACATCGATCTTAAAATGCCTACCATAAACCAGTTCATGAAACGCTTATCGAAGCGTTTCTTTGACTGTGGCATAAAACACCCCAACCCCTTGATCTCAGCGGCCGCCCGCTACACTCCTTCCCGTATTAGTAGTATTCGCCGACCAAGGCATACCTTAATCGCCCCCGACGACGCCACTACCCTCCTCCAGGAGAGTAGTAAGGCAACCAGCACGCTTCATAAGCCCAAAACCCGATCGCCGTCCTACCGTCCTCGCCGCCGAGGCCCGCCGCGACGCCCAAATCTACGCCCCTCCCGACCCTTGCTCGAGCCAGCCCGCGCCGCTGAGCCTGTAGCTTTAAATTCGTCCCTAAATAATATCATTCCTGATCCAGCTAGTCATTTGCTGCCCTCTTCCAGCGACGCCCTAAGCCGAGGTTCGTACCCCACAGGGGGTGCCCTTAGCGTGTAGTCGCTTAGTTTTTAGTTAGTATTTAAGTTTAAGTCCTGGCTGGAGGCCTTAATTTATTAGGGAATCCACAGGCAAGTCCGTCTAAGCAGACGACAACCTCATAGGTTGACCTGCGAGATGCCATTTATAAAAAAAAAAAAAAAAAAAAAATTTGAATGTGTTTTAAATGTGTTAACACAAAACACCTACAAAAGTGTAACACTAAAATATCCGTAACAGATATATGTGTAAACAGTGTTACTTAGTGTAACAGGTAAACGCTTTTTTGCGGTATCGTGCAATTATACCCAAAACTGCTAATTGCTGTTACACAAATGAACAGTTATAAAAAAATAACAGTGTTCAAAACACTTCATACTGCGTAAACGTATTTCTAGTTGTACCTCGCAAGTCCTCATGTGCTCGAATTTACATTTGTTACATAGAACTAGGCTAAACTGTTTAGGGATCAATTTGTTCTAATTTGAACACCCCAATGAACTTTCATATTTGACCTACGTGTATTATCAATATCTTTGAACACCAAATAGTATTCCATTATTTAAAAGGTCGGAAATTTTCCTACGGGAAAGTACTTCCTTGATTAAAAGTGACCTTTGAACTAACCCAGGTCATGTTCTATCCATGTGCGAAGTTCCATCCAAATCAGGTCAGGCGTTACGGAGAAAAAAAATAACACATAGTCAGACATAGTTACTTTCGCATCTATAATATAATAATAATAGCTGTTGCAAGTCAAATTCAAAGTAAAAGCATTTATTTCAAATAGGCCCACAAAAAGGCACTTTTGAACGTCAACATTTACACTAAAAATAGAACTGATTCTAGGCGCCACTTCCGCCCGATCATGACATATGCCAGTGCAGTCTTTGCACACGCCAAGCCCGTTCGCTTCAATAGAATGCAGACCCTCCAGAACAAGTTCCTCCGTAGGATAACAGGCTCCCCCTGGTACGTTCGCAACGAGATCCTTCACGTTGACCTAAAGATTCCCACTATCCGCCAGTTCATGAAACGCATTTCAAAGCGTTTCTTCGAGACCGCCGCGAATCACCGCAACCCTCTGGTTGTGAAAGCCGCTAGTTATATTCCCTCCTCCATTAGTCAAGTCCGCCGTCCCAAGCATGTCCTCACCGATCCCGATGACCACATAACTCTCATTCAGGAGAGCAGTAGGGCCACCAGTACAGTGCACAAACACAGACCGACATTCCGACCTCGCCGCCGAGGTTCCTCGCGAAGATCCCGACGTAATTGTCCCCCCCGACCCTTGCTCGACGAAGTGCCAGCCCGCGCCGTAGCTGAGCCTGTAGCTTTAAATTCCCCGATTAATAATAATCAACTAAACTTGATCCAGCCTGTCCCATCTTGCTGTCCTCCCGTCAGCGACGCCCTAAGCCGAGGTCCGTACCCCACAGGGGGTGCCCTTAGCGAGCGTTCGCTTAATAATATAAGTAGTATTACGCCCCTGGCTGGAGGCTTTGAGTCCGCTTAAGGCAGCCACAGGATAGTCCGGTTAAGTAGTCACGACCTCTCAAGGTCAACTACGAGATGCCATACACAAAAAAAAAAAAAAAAAAAAATAGGCGCCACTTCCAAAAGGTAGTTTCGTATGGAGAAGAAGGGGCAAGAAACTCCACCGTTATTCTTTTAAAATGTTTTACAATATTTTGTATACATTAATTATATTTTTATATGTGAAGACGATGCACCAAGAATAATATTAACAAGGAATAAGTCAGTGTGTGAGTTGAGAAAAAAAAAACAATTTTTTTTTATAATTAAATTAGGAACCAGTGTGATTTTGTCTAGACGGGATTCTCCTATGGAGCTGGACCATCATGTTTCCAAGCATTCTTATCTTGTATATAATCCTTTAACTTGTAGTAAGCTTGTTTGCAAACTGTACTTTTTATAAAGTGATTTCGACTGCGATACACGATGAAAAGCTGCTTACGTCCTTACCCATGTCATGGTCTATGTGTGTGCCAAATGTCATCCAAATTCGTTCAGCCGTTTTGGCGTGAAAGCGTAACAAAGAAACTTACTTTCGTATTTATAATATGAATTAGGATGATCAAGCTGAAACACAACTTTCAGATGCTTGAATATAATTTCAGTCTGTCCTTGAACCTAGAGCAGAAGCTACGAACTCGTGTTGTCTTTTGCTATACCAAAGTCTATCTTATCTTTCAAGCAAAACATCTCTATTGAAGAATCTTGACCTGTGATGAAATGTTCTAACTTTTTTTTTTTGGGAATGGCATCTCGCAGGTCAACCTATGAGGTTGTCGTCTGCTAAGACGGACTTGCCTGTGGTTGCCCTAATAAATTAAGGCCTCCAGCCAGGACTTAAACTTATATACTAACTTAAAAACTAAGCGACAACGCTAAGGGCACCCCCTGTGGGGTACGAACCTCGGCTTAGGGCGTCGCTGGAAGAGGGCAGCAAGGGACTAGCTGGATCAGGATTGGAGTGATTTAGGGATGAATTTAAAGCTACAGGCTCAGCGGCGCGGGCTGGCTCGAGCAAGGGTCGGGAGGGGAAATGTTCTAACTAAATGAAACTTATTTTACATACAGATTCACAAAAGCAAAGCAAGTTGGTGTTCTACACTACGAAGGAGCCATGGATTTGGAGCCTTCCGGCGACCCTACATGGGAAGAGCTGCATAATGAAGGACTGGTAAGTACATACAAAAAACTTTCATTACAAGGTGATGATAGGTTCCTGGCAGATATAAAACTTTATCTTTAAGAAATAAAGAGAGGGTAAAAGGTTTATTTGTTACAGAAACAATTACATACAAAATATAAGTTAACTTCAATAATATAGACCTTAGTACACCCACCGACAGTACCTTTGTACTCAATACTTATATGTCGTATCTATATCTATCTTACTGTGTATACATTGTTTTTTTTAATACTGTGTATAGATAAACATAAAAAAGCGACTCCCACTCACCGAGAGGAGGCCCGTGTTCCAGAAGTGGGAACACTATAGGCTCATTATGTTATTATATGCTAATAAAATAGATCTATGAGCACAGAAAATAGATAGTCGTCAGCTGCAGGTCCTGACTGAGATGACACAGCTTGATGCGCTAAAGTACAAGTAACAGACAACTATCAGAGAAAAAAACGAGCAACTTCCATAAAAAAAACTTTATGGATGTCGGTAGTTTTTTTTTCTGTCACAAAGTTTTATTTTTTTACTTCTTAGTTGTGGTACAGGAAGTTATCATTAAATCATAAACATACACTAAGTGGAGAAAATACGCTCTCTGAAATGAAGCTATTAATGAAACTCAAAAACCACTCATTAGAACTTGACCAAATTTATAAGGGACCACTCGATAAGTGTACCATTTCAAACAAAATAAGTATGTTTCAAATCGGATTCTGAATGACGGTGTTCTGAGGTAACAAACATTATAAAACCGGCCGTGAAAAAATAAAAATAAAGTGCGAGTCGGACTCCCGCACCGACGACGGTTCCGTACAAACCTGTAGGTATCTAAGTAAAAGTTCACACGCGTTCATGAGAAAAGGGGTAGTAAGTTTAAAAATATTTGTATTATATGATGTAACTACACGGTTTTCGCAGTTTTTCCTTAATCTGTGCTATAAGAAGTTCATTCGTACCAAATTTCAAGATTCTTAGTTCACTTGAAGTACCCTGTAGGTTTTGATTCCCTTGCGAGTGACGAAAATTTGCGGCATAAACGGCTGTATCTTTTGATTTGATTGGCTTAGAAGCTTTTACAGCTCCAAGGAACAGTAGACCTGAGTATTTGATATAAATTCCAGATACCTCCACGCGTTACTGAGAAAAAGGGTCTTGACAGACAGACAGACGGACGGACGGACAACAAAGTGATCCTATAAGGGTTCCGTTTTTTTCCTTTTGAGGTACGGAACCCTAAAAAGAACCGAATTGAGAACCTCCTCCTGTTTTTTGCAGTTTTCATCACACGGTCATTCGTTGGAAGTCGTTTTTGCTAAGTCCAACGTAATAGGGGGCGAGCCTATTGCCATCAACCGGGCACAAATCCAGACTCGGGACTGCTACTGAAAAATTCCAGATGAAAAAATAAAACCCAGCCTGGGAGTCGAACCCAGAACCTAATGCTCAGCAATGGCGCTTACGACCAACGAGGCAGTTAGTCGAGGAGGCCGTCAATTACTTAGCGTAAAGGAATTTAATTTATAAACCCAATTGGAAGATAGCTATTTCTTCTTCTCATTTGTATTTCTAGTGTTTATCAGTGGAAACTTGTAAATGGACATCAATTTTGTATCGTTTAAGGATACTGTATAAGTTAGCTGTAAGTTTCCGGAATCGAATAAAATAAAAATAAAATAGTGTAAATGCAAGTAGATAGTGTCAATTCATGCGTCAGTATACGCAAAACTCTCTCAAAACAGGTGCAAAACATATTTTCAAGCTACCATCCCTTCAACACCTTCAAAACAACCTCCCCATGCAAATATTTAAAATAATAAATTCAGTAGAAGCGCCATATCATTGCATATTCAACGCAACTACTACCCAAAGTCACATTTTGACCCTATAAAAGTGTATTGGGTACCGTTCCTATACATCGATGTAGAATATGGCACCCTTGTGAGTGGTGTGTCATAAAAATTTAAGGACTTCCCCTTATCTTGATAAGACAGCTTCCCTATGGCATAGACTAAACAAGCGTAGAAGCGAAACTCCCGCTCATCATCGACCACCCTACTCATTATATAATCATTGGAAACCATTCACAGTTATTTTACCTTTGATCACTGTCAATAGAATATAAAAGTTATCTTTAATCTCGTGACAATAAGGTTGCTTTTGGGTGCTGCAAATTGCACATCTGTCAAAATCACAGTGATCTTTATCGTTTTTGTAATAAGGTTGCTGTTAGATTGTTGCTATCAGAGGTAAAAAAATAACTGTGATAAGATATACAGGGAAAGTCAATGTGATAGTTATATCACATTGACTTTCCCTGTATATCTTATCACAGTTATTTTTTTACCTCTGATAGCAACAATCTAACAGCAGTGTAACCTGAACACCAATTTCCATAATTAAAACATTAAAAGTCTAGTCGCAATCTTATCTCGTACAGAATCGGTCGAAGTGGAGATGCTTAAGGGACGTCTTTCGGTTGAAATCATGATGATGATGATGATGATTGTTAAATTGATTCCATAGACTTTACATTTCGGTTCTTACGGTATTCTTGTTCAATGCCAGCGGTTATCAAAGATACGCATAATAAAGTGATATTTATGAGCGTCTGTTTTGTGGTTTGGCCAGTTGTTGAAGAGGGGACGGAAGTTTTTATGGCGAATGATACCATTATGAAAATATGTTATTTAATAGCCATGCAACCAACCCATGTTGTTCGATTTAGGTCGGTTTTTTTACCAACATTTATGATAGCAGATATCGTTTTTTTACTTGTTAGAAACTAAGAGGTAAACTACGTAGAAAACTAATATACCAATACGCTTGTAATCCCCAAAGGGTAAGCCAAAATTGTACCAATAGTACACCCAAATTTTACCAGTTATCTTTAAGTCCCATGTAATAGAGAGCGAGCCTATTGCCATAAGAAATTTCGAGGTGGAAAACCCAATAACACTTTAACGCAGACCCAGGACCTCATGCTTAGAAGTAGCGCTTGCGCTAGACCAACGAGGCTGTCTAGCCCAAGGCTAAGCCTAAGACTAACGAACCTGACATCTTGGTTAAAATTCATGACCTAAAACATACACACGCATACACACCCACACACACACACACATACATACAAACATGTGGCGGCATCTACACCGCCACATGCGAACAAAACGCATCAATCCTGCATCGCGCAAGCAGAGTTTACCGCGCAGATAGCATATATACAACTTCCCGACAACAATCATCGGGCAGTTGCCCACCAGATACGACATCCATCTGGTCGGAGGATCCTCCCTTTTCTAAAGAGTATGAGTGAACTTTACACCCTGTTCCTCATATCTCTTCACTGGTGACCCCGACGTGATGAATATCACTTCTTCACTGGTGACCCC
This sequence comes from Dasypolia templi, assembly GCA_963555695.1. Lineage (NCBI taxonomy): Eukaryota > Metazoa > Arthropoda > Insecta > Lepidoptera > Noctuidae > Dasypolia > Dasypolia templi. The sequence goes on along the minus strand of OY743158.1, from coordinate 8,708,238 downwards.
GAGTATGAACGTCAGCGCAGCCTTCGTGCAACTACTTCAGCTTGACGTCATCATCATCACTCCCGCACGTCACACAGCCAGCCAGCAACCACGGCTTGAACAGTTGTCCTGACCATCAGCATGCAGCGCAAGCGCATACCTGGTCACACTGCACATTCGGCCGGTCTACAAGCAGAGTGCTTAATCCCTCTCCTGGTCGACATCAGCTGTCAGCCACCCCGACTCACTGGGGCATCTTCGCAGACAGTTCCGACTCACCGCGAACTATGCGACATCCGGTTCCAACCCACTGAAACCCAACTGGCATTGGCAAGCATCGCAAGATACAAAACTTAGTCCACTATCGACCTCCGGTCTTCGGAGGGGAGTGATAGGGCGGCATCTACACCGCCACATGCGAACAAAACGCATCAATCCTGCATCGCGCAAGCAGAGTTTACCGCGCAGATAGCATATATACAACTTCCCGACAACAATCATCGGGCAGTTGCCCACCAGATACGACATCCATCTGGTCGGAGGATCCTCCCTTTTCTAAAGAGTATGAGTGAACTTTACACCCTGTCCCTCATACCTCTAAAAACACACACACGCACACACACATTCCACACATAACTGTACTTGGAATCGGAATCTGCGATAGTGATCAAATGTAGAACAACAAACTTAATAACATACACGATAGGATTCAAATTTAATTTAACCCATTTTTCTCTATTTTTGTCAGTGTCGGTTGTAAGTGGTGATGAAATGTACATTATCTGAAATTACGAATTCAAGTATCTTACTAATTTAACGAATTATCTGTAAATTTAATATTCTTATTGTTCTTTGTAACTATTTTGTTTGTGATTCTGTCATTCATAGGCTTTGTATGTGTACACATAGACGTATGGAAGGAGGGCCTCTAAAATGTATATGTTAAAACCTGTTGATTAAGAAATAAATAAACTTAAAACTTTAACTTTAACACCTACGGTAAAATCCCTTCTCTGGTTGACTTTAAAGAAAAAATCCAAATAATTCAGCAGATAAATTGACTACTCAATTGTCACAGAATCATTCGTTAGCACGAATTTGATTTGCTTTAAAATTTTAGTGGCCAGTTTCTCTACGAAAATTATCGCAAAATTAATGTGACAAATTGTCGAGCGCGTAAGCTGCTGCGATTGGCTGTTGATAAATCATTCAACCAGTAACAGAAATTTACGTGCGTTTGACAATTCGTCACATTAATTTTCGTAGAGAAACTGACCCTTGGACATTTTAATTGAATCATCCGACATCAATAAATTCCCTACTTGAAAAAGTTCACTACAGCGAAATCACCAAAGATCTGACCTTAAAATTACATGCCCTTAATTTAACAAGACCTTTGTGACTTTCTCATTCATTAACCCCTTCAAGACCAAACTTTTTGCCCACTTCTATGCTAAGTTTCTGAAGAAATAGGACCAGCTGATTCTGTTGAGAAACTTTGTAATTTACTGCGGCAACTTGTCATATTACCTCTTAGTGGACTTAAAACTTATTAGAACTTAGGAGAGCCTCTGAATATCTTAGTTGGGGTGCAATGATAGTTTGTTAATATTTGAAGCGGTTGGGATTTGTAGTGTATTATTTAGTACACAGGTACAAAATAATACACTACAAATCCCAACAACTTCTCAGCGCTGTTCTCAGACCCCTGTTTCTGAGAACAACAGGTTAATCCTCTATCTAGTCATTATAATCAGTTTTTCCTTATTAGGTAAAAAAAACTCATTCTTTGCTTAAAGTTATAAATTAAAGTAAGAAGTCGATGATACCTACTCATAACAGTTGGTATTAAAGTATATTATTTCAAAAATAGTGTACGAATTCATTTCTTTACCTCATTTTTCTGGTGATTTATGTGACCCACATGATCGCTATAATAAGCCAGTTACTTGAGAACATGCTGTTTTTGGTAATCAGCAGGAAAAAAAAAGCACTGGCTTGTATGGTTTTCCACTTCCTCATCTCCATGCATCCATAATATAATAATCTAATAGTGTTTAATTATATTATAGTCAGTTTAATCACTATTTAAGAGTCCCAAACCTTTATAGAAACTGGAACAGAATGTAAATCAAGATGGAATCTGATATCGATTGTAAGACGAATACCCTCTTGCCATTTGGCAAGACGTTTGGAGTCAAGTTTTAGATATTCTCTGAATTTCTCTGCCGTATAAATTAAGTTTCGGTCAAAAGCATTCTGGAATTCACTCTGGCTCCATTTCATATCTTACAAGAATGAAAAGGTTGATGTGAAAAAAAAGGGAAATAATTAAAAGCAGGCAATCATAAAATCTTGTCTGTAGAAATGTGTGTACATGAATCGGTAGATAAATAAAATAAAATAAATACGAAATGGTATCCTCCGGGGTAATTTTTTGTGTAACAGTAGCAATGCCTTTAATTTTTAAGTTTTGTTTTGGACATCTAGTGCAATAGATTAGCAATTTCATAGAGATAATATAATAATACACTATGTTACGCAATTAGGGTGCAGATAATGATGATGCTCAGCTTTGGTAAAAAATTGTCTATCAAGGACTATAATTCAGTTTTGATACAAAAAATACTAAATAAAATAAAATAATTAGGTACAAATAACCATTGAATGTACGAGAATATTCATTTCAAATTTGAACCAAATAGGGGAGCAATAAAAGAGCCATCTCAAGTGGAAATACTTAAGTACGTCTGGCTCTCCCTGAGGAGTCGATCTATATACTTTGCTGTCAAACTATAATCATTTCAAACACGGCCTGACCTATTTTTAAGTTCTTCTTGACATGAAGGCCAAAGAAGAATTTTGATACAAGAATTAATAGATTTTTCAACTTCTCTGTGGGTTTAACATGTACTCAATATTTGACAGACGGCTGTTGCGTTTCAGACTCACAGTCCTAATGCCATTAATTTTGGCTATTCAACAATATTCATTGTGAAAATTACGTTGAGCAGACGAATGTTTCGGACAAACGAAGCAATAGATTGTGGAATTTCCTTCAAAATCCTTCTGGTTGTGTGAGAAATTGTGTTATGAAAATAGGCTGTCAAACATTTTTGTGCCATGCGATTTTGAACTATGTGCGGTGTAACTATTATAGTCAACTTGATTTACTCTGCTATGAAACAGCTCTGCAAATAATTATGGTATGTTTTAAAAAAACGCTCAATTTGTGACTTCAAAATCCAATTCAGAGTTTCAGTACTCATATCTTTTACAATAGAGATAATACCACTGGTCTTCTAACTAATATCATTCAAATTAAAGACCATATTCTCATGCCAGAAAGCCTAGTTTAAACCGAGATGGCAGTGTGCTCATTAGCAATGTGCATATCCATGATATTTTGAAATTCCGGCCGGAATTCTCGTTTGCACGGTACGAACACCGTCTGTCAACCGCACCGGTTTACTAAACCAAATTTTCAGAGAACGGTGTCCAAGTGACGACGTGTTTTAATCTTTTTGTCTTATGAGTTACGACATGCTTCAAATCGTCATTAAGGGTGCTTTTTTATCTCTATTTCTCAAACGTTCAATCGAAATTCATTTTATTTTATTGGTTTACCAACAATTGTCTTTACTGGTTTTATGCCAAAGATAATGCAACAGTGTAACTATCACTTGCAGACAACTTCCGCATGCATAAAGAAGTTGTTCAAAAATATTCCTCCCACCATATTTTAAAAATATTCCCCCCCACAATTTTTTTTTGCGTTCGAAAATATTTCAATATTATTATGATTAGGGAATGCCATCAAAATATTAAGTATTACTAGAAATTCACTGCTGCTCCCTCGATCGTCGCCTTATACTACCGATTAAAGAAAACCAGTGACCTAATTCTGCACAAGTTCAGCTGCCAAGTAACACCCGACCCTACAATCAATTCCTCAGGACACTGTCGCTAGAACTACCGCAGTGTAATGTAGGAAAAATCTGTAAGATAAGCCTCTTATCGGCACAACGACGATATTAGGCAGGTCACAAAATCAAATCGCCTACAGAAGCGGTAAAATTATCCCTTTCGCGTAACGAGGCAGTAGTGAGCTGGCGAGATGCCAGACACTATCAGCCAGAGCTTTGCATGCACCCATTAGATTAATGTACTAGTTACAAGTAAAATATTCTGGACTTCTTAGAATGAGTTTGGTGGAAGATCGATTGGTGGTTAATGGGCTTGGCAATAATTGGCGTTTTTTGATAGTAATGTTTTCGTTTATAATTCATGGGTTACTTTAACAGCCACTGTACAGGAGAAAAGACATTTATGCCTGTATGGGCCCGCTAACATATGTATGTATGTGTACTGATATTATTATACACATGCTTTGAAAAAAGCAGTAAATAGCGTGCGTGCCTTGAGTTTCCGAGTTTCAAATAAGTAAACTATTGACATGAAAATTTTACGAATGGAGTTCGTAGTATCTTATTTTTTTATGAAAGTTCCTAATTATAGCTACAATGAACATTTAAAAGAGGTAGTTATTACGATAGTATGAAAACCGAGAGGATTAATTCTTCGCTGGAGACTCATCGAACTTTTTTCAAGATAAATTCTTTACCCATAAGAGACTTGAAGTATCAATATCGTTTACCGTTATAAACAATAACGGCTTAAGCACTGCTGTATCGCCTTAACAACTAGATCAAATCGTTTTCAAGTACCCCGTTTCTGTGTTAGTCAAGATAAGCTGCTTACTGTATGTTTCTGACGTAGGTATTATGTGATCTGAATAGGATATTTTATGAGTTTGTGGTGGCGCTTCTGTTTAGATTATCTTGCAGTTATATTAGTGTTTAGAGTGCAGGAAAATTCGTTTGATATATAACAAAAATGCGTTTCAAATTTTTTTTATATGTCAATCAAAAGCCAATGATGTAAATAATTTATGTGTGCATGCTGTGTTTTTTCATACAAAGGTTTCAGTTTTCAGCAACGTTATAACTACGAAGGACCATGCAACTTTCCCCTTAGCATAGCATAATCAGCCTATAAGGTTTCCCACTGCTGGGACACAGGCCTCCTCTCTATGAGAGGTAGTGAGCCGTAATCCACCACGCGGGCTCAGTGCGGGTTGGTAGATGTCACATGTCTTCGAATTTTTGGTTCTAGGACATGCCGGTTTCCTCACGATGTTTTCCTTCACCGTTTTGAGAGCAGTGGTGATTAAATTATTTACACAAAGTAAAGCGCCTGCTTGGGTTCGAACTCACGACCTACAACTCGTAAGTCGGGACCGTTACCACTGGGCCACCACTGCTCCTTCCCCCTTAGAAGCCCGGCCAAACATACAAAATATATTGCCCAAATCTCAAACAAAAATACTGATCTTTATTACTTATTTGTTTTTTCCTCCACAGCAACTGAACGCTCTGAACAAGGGTGAAGAAGATGAAGAAACTATAAGTGTAGCTGAAATGAGGTCTCTTGAAGGACATGACGACAGTCTTAAGGAAGTGGCTGACTACCAGTTCTACATAGCTTATGACTTCTATGCCAAGAACAACTCGCACTTCCACAGGTCGCCTTACTATGGATATTACCAGGGTGAGTTTTATGTACCGAAATCTATCTCCATTATAACAATTAGATACTCGTACCATAGAACGTATGTAAAGATGTGCGTTACTCGATCATGATCGAGTAGTCCATTGAAATACGTTAAGCCATTTTTTTATGCATGCATAAAAATGGCTTAACGGATTTAAATGGATTATCTTCTGATAGAATTTGATAGTTACCGCGTACAATTGTGGTAGGTAACCTAACTGACTAATTCCTTCCATCTTTTTTTTATTGCCGATTCCTTGTTCCGTATAAATACTTACAATAGGAGTAGATTTACGACAACGGGTTTCAGAGATAAAAAAATAAACTCAAATAAGCCGAAAGTCAGTTTTAATAAAGAAAAATACATACATCTGGCTACAGTGATAAATGCATGCAGCTTACTTTTGATAAATTCAGGAGTATTTCTTCGCAGCCGTATCGAAAAATACTTAAAAATGAATCAATCATGTTGCTAGATGCTTAGCATTTTGATGTATTAGCCTGCTAGTCTTTAAGATCGAAAGTTTAATACATGACTTAATATACCTCATGTTTAAATATGAAAGGCAGTGAACCACAAAACCACTGCTAAAATTAAAATGAGCCTTAGCGACCCTCACCTAGACGTGATTGATGTAATTTTAAATGAGAAAGTCCCAATTAAAGACATAATGATTCTCTAATAATTTTGCAATTCATCAAATAAATAAGTGTTTCTAATTAAAGCATTCATTGAACGTCGCCCGAGGTGACGTTATTTTGTGCACGAACTGATATAAGAAAATTGAAGAGTAATTGCTAATTTCATTTTGGTTATAGTAAATGATTTTGATTGAGTAGGTGATTTTTGAGAGAAGTGGTCAAAGACATGTAAAAGTAAATCTTTCCGTGAAAGATAAATGAGAGAATTATATTAAAAAATTGACACATGAATAAAGTTTTAGCAATAGATTACAAGGACTGAATATATTATTTGCATTTTTATAATTTTTTGTGTTTTTCTTTCGCAGTCCCATCAAAGAAAAATCGTTTGTACACACCTCAGCTGAATCACATCAGTATGAAGCTACCTTCAAGTCCTCTCCTCACTAACAGACCTTCAATGGACAATTTCTGCAACTCTTCCAGTATCGATGAATCCTGCGTCGAAACTTACTGCGAATGTTCCCACGTCCTTGCAGTGAAACTTAACTCAGTAGTAGAATTGATCATTGTTGATGAAGGAGTCACCTTCGATGCCAACCATCCTTTCCATCTACATGGCCATAGCTTCAGAGTAGTCGGGCTAAGAAGAGTCGCTAAAGATACCACGATAGACGAAATCAAGGCGTATGACAAAGCAGGACTGTTGAAAAGAAATCTAAAGAACGCACCAATCAAAGATACTGTTACGGTACCCGATGGAGGGTATACAATCATCAGATTTAAGGCAGACAATCCTGGATACTGGCTCTTCCATTGTCATATCGAGTTCCATGTGGAAATTGGAATGGCGTTGGTTTTCAAAGTCGGTGAACATAAAGATATGGCCCCAGTACCAAGAGATTTTCCTTCATGTGGTAGCTATTTGCCCGATAATATGTTGGAGCATGCAACTACAGAGAAAGCAAGGAGCGAAGATGATGTGATTTCTATTTCACATTGGTGGCCTGTGGTCTTTGTAAATAATAGTACATCGTCAAGTACTAACGTGTATGCTTCAGGGTTGGCAATTGTATTTAGTATATTGTTGTTAGCATTGAATTTGAAATCATAGTTTAATTTTTTTTAAATTCTAATTTAATCATAGATTGTTGATGTCAATAGTCCAACTGCAATTTCCTAAGAATTGTGTATGTGGCTCACTATTGTGATTTGTACTTACCTATATTTTATTTATTTCTTTTAAAGTGTTAGTTTGTATAAGATTTTCTTTGACACGAAAACTAAATAGCTGTTAATTTAATTAGTAATTTGAAAACGAATGTTGTAAAGGAAGTAAATGAAATGGCTTTGTGTTTTTCAAATAAATTGCTGATCGTGAGGTGTTTATTTTTAGCGGCAATATTTGTAATTAGTAGGTTAGATACATTTCCTATGCCGTCGTTTCTGTCTTGCCCAGTTCAAACCTAAGTGGATGTTATTGAAAAGGACTTTATTATGAAATCCTTAATACGTTACAGAAAAAAGATTAGGTAAAATTTTTGTTCTTGCATCTTCATTTATTATTTATTAATCTTTGCTCTAGGTCTTAAAAAAATATTTTTCCACTTTATTATACAATTTAGAATCTTCCTAGTGTTATTATAAAATGCTCCAATTTTAGACTTTTCCATTGCGAATTCTTCCTGCATAACCTTATTATGTTCGTTGCAATGTCAAGTTGTCTGCGTTATATCTACGCTATAAGCCGTTTCTGTATATTGAATAGTACTTACTTATGTTTCATCATTATAATGGTCTGCTATATCGCAAATCTTAATACTTACAACACGAGATTATTATTTAAGTCTGTGATTGGTTAAAAACGAATCGACCAAAAAAGTAGTAAGTATTGAACATTTTGTAAAAATGTTTCTAAGGTTTGTTAGATGTCGTTGATGATATGTGATATTATTTAGTTTCATAATGTTAATGTAATATAGTTTTTAAGTATTTTATAGTAATGGAAAATTAAGTACACTTACCAACAGCATCATTATTGTTGTTTTTTTTTGTCAAAAGATCTCCTTTGTTGTGGTTTTTACTACTATTGAATGCATATACACACACAACAAACACAACATCACGCCTTGTTTCCCCAAAGGCTTGGGCAGAGGTGTACCTATAGTACACCCACATTTCGTCAGTTATGTCTAGGTCCCATGTAATAGGGGGCGAGCCTATTGCCATCTACCGGGCACAAATCCAGACTACGGGCTGCTGCTGAGAAATTCCAGATAGAAAAACCCAATAACACGTTGCCTGACCTGTGAATCGAACCCAGGACCTCATGCGCAGCAGTAGCGATAGCGACCACTAGTAATTAATTTTGCCCATGTAATAGAGCGCGAGCCCATTGCCATCAACGGGGCACACATCCAGACTCCGCGCTGCTACTAAGAAAGTCCTGATTTTAGAACCCATTCGAAGTAGCTCTTGCGACTACTAGACAGGCTTCTTCAGTAATTTCAGAAGGTTAAGGTAATAAATGTGACCTGGTTGGAAAAACCCCTAAATCTAATATATATCTGGCACAGGCTGCGAACAATAAACCAGTGGCGAGGAGCGGTGGCCGAGGTAGCGATGGAAATTTTTTGTACCTCAGACACATAAAAGTTCTTAAACATAAATTCTTAATGCGACAAAGGCTTAGGAAAACATTATACGAAACTCCACTACATAAGGGATCACAAAGATCAGTGCGAGCAAGATGAATAATTGTATAACAGATATTGATCAGTCCGATAAATATTTTCCACTACCAAACAGAGCAGCCCAAAACCCTGTACCACTTTATTAAATTAGTGGGCAAGCTAATAAAGCGACATTCAATATTAAATATCTAATTAACGACCAGCCAAATGATTAAATCAGCCTAAAAGCGGGCACATCAGATTAACAGATTGAAACGGACATCCGGGGTGGGGCACAAAATAGATAGGTACAGAAGGCAGGCTTCACACTACAAGCGAAAACAGCAGCCTAATTGCGTAACACATTTTCGTAAACGATTACGACTAATCTGTTTGAATTTGACAGTTCAACAACATTCATTGCGTTACTTACATTATTGAGCAGATTTTTTTATCGAACTTATGAAGCAATGGATTAGCAATCTGTTTCAAAACGATTCTGATTCCGACTGATTGTGTATTACGCAATTAGTGTACAGCTCGATTCCAAAAGTGATTAATTAAAATTTATAAAAATGGATCACAAAACGTGTCACTTACAAAATGTACCAGTGTGCTTTGATTTGATTATTATTAGAATAATTATATTATAATTATCAGAAATTCTTTTTATAATCACTTTAAAGATGTTTTTATTAGACGATGGACGTTAATTTTATAAATTAAGGTTTTTTGTTGAGGCCATTTTTATGGTTCTTGTGACATTTCAAATGACAATGCCAGAAACTCTATAGAAATTTGCCCCATCCAAATCAAAAAGTCATTTACGAGCCTGCAATATGCAGCATCTTAAAGCTAATTTATTACTGTTAACAAAACATTTGCCCTAATGCCTTGCCCTAGAACTTGCTGTTTCTGTTAAAGTCTTAAAACAATAATTACATAGATTATGGGTTAGGTGCAGCGATTTAAACAACATATACGTTACACATTATCATAATTATTATAATAGTAATATGAGTTTTTGTTTTACAGGTAATTAAAACTTTTTTTTTGTTGTGTATCATGCGCAATTAGTAACGCAATAGGAAATTCAGGGGTTGAATTCCTTTTATCGTTTATTTGTAATCGGCAAGTTCTACTGAAAAACAATATATTATGAAAAGGTCCTTTAACGTTACAATTATTTTCATTCATTGATATGTCCTGTAAATAGCTGGGGCAGGATCTGGCATTGTCCTTTGTCGATGATTTTTCAATCACTATACAATAATGTTTAAAAAATTATAAATAAACAAACAAAAATTGTGGGAAGACATCGTGAGATATAAAGTTGCAAAAAAGAGATGAATGTGTTACTTAATCCCGTTTAGTAGTGATTTCGTACGAATTTAACATGAACAGGGTTTGTTTACACTTCCATTAGACACTTTTGGAACAGAAATTAGACTTGTACGAAGATCTAAAACGAATACCATACAAGTATACACGTACGTGTACGTGAAGCGTGTCAATGTGTGCTTGCGTTTTCGAACATTGTATGGAGCCCGTCTTCTGAACCTATTTATTTTGTTGTGTGAATCTGAAATGATGTCCACGCAAGGATTAATCTTACTTGCAAATAATCTCATGTGTTTCGGTTAATATGAGGTTTAATGCTTGTGTCGGTTTTGGGTTTGTTTTCCATAATCGGATTATTTGTGGTTACGTTGATTAATATTATTGTAATATGACATAAATATTTTTGTGTATATGTTTGACCAATGTAGGATAGCACAGCGATAGTTATGTTGATATTTTTTTCAGGCTTGTCCAGAAGTAAGCCGTTCATTTGCACATTACAATTAAAATGCGTCTTCGCCCCGATGGAACAAATTATCAAAAATTAAAGTACTACCGGGATAAAAAGGTATTCTCTGTTAATCTAGGTTACAAAACTATCAGTGTGCCAAGTTTTATCCAAATCCGTTTTACCCTTTTTGCGTGATTGAGTAACAAACATACAATAACTAGCTTTTGCCAGGGGCTTCACCCGTGTGAAAGTCGTGAATTATCTCAAAGTATAATGTCAAGAATAAAAAGTATCCTGTCTTTAGGTTATAAACGATCTGTGTGCCAAATTTCATTCAAGTCCGTTTAGCCCTTTTAGCGTGATTGAATAAATAAATAAATATGCTACTTAAGTTTGTTTACCTTTCTGCATTGTCACAGTTCACAGTTTATGTTTTTGTGACTAAAAATATTTATGAGGTCAAAAGTCCAATAAAAATAGGTACCCTGCCCCCCAAACTAGGAAAATCATGTATTTTGGGCAGCCAAATATAAAAAATTGTCACATTTATATTAGTAGAATTTTTAGGATACCTAGGTACCTAAAAATTATTAAGGTATTCTCTGCTCTCAAAACGGTGAAGGAAAACATCGTGAGGAAACCGGCATGTCTTAGAACCAAAAATTCGAAGACATGTGACATCTACCAACCCGCACTGGGCCCGCGTGGTGGATTACGGCCCACTCCCTCTCACAGAGAGGACGCCTGTGTCCCAGCAGTGGGAACATGATAGGCTGATTATGCTATTATGCTAGGTACCTATATTTTATATACCTATTAATTCTATTTATACAATATGTAACAAAAACCCTGTCCGATCCAAAAAAGGCGTATTCCTGGTTTAACATACGTACTAGAAAAAATAGTAAAAAAAACTAAAAGTTATTGATTTTTTTGTTTTTAGTTACCATGCGAAATGTAACACTAAATATGGTAAATTTTCATAAGTTGGCAACACTCCACCGGCCGGCGAAATCTTTTATTTTTTGCCTATTTTTATTTGAAAGGACACCGCCGTGCACTAGCCGCACTGTAGGTACTCATAACGAGTCCTCGACCCTTTGATGTAGCCAACTGGTTGTCTACTGGCACGCTACTTGTTTGGCCACTTCGCCAGTCTCACGTGGAGATAGCTTGCGATCGGATGTCCGTACGTATCACGTGCCACTATCGTATCGCGAACAATATCGTATACCAATCAGGAATATTTGAATATGTTAATTTTTATTTTTGAGTGTGTGTGATTCGGAAGTAAGTGTGATAAGAACTCGGATTGTGGAAGCTTTCGACGCACTCAAATCGTACACAAGTGCGCTGCGAAGAGTACGTGCAGATTTAATAAAAAGGTGTCGAATGTGTACTAATGTTCGAGATAGACTGGAACGGAAAATGTGGTGGCACAATCTCCGAGGTATGCAACAAGTAAATGTTTTAATAAACTAATACATACAGTCGGTACATTGCCAAAAGCACATCACATTAACCAAATAATAAATGTTTTTTTTATAAACAGAAGGTCAGAAATCGGGGTCATACAATAAAATATCAGCAGGTTTCTTTAGTCCTAAGTTTGTTTGGCGGCATGCGACAAAGCATCGCCGCGCTCAGGCGGCTTCTTTGACACGAAACTGTAGGTGAACCCTGTCGAGCGATCAGTGTTGCCTTTGGTACGATTATTTTTAATTTTTTTAATTAATTATTTTCATTGGGGTAAAATAATTGTCTCCTATCCATTAAATGATTACGTATTTGTGTTCGCAGTACGATACCAAATAATACCCTTCAGGATCGGACAGGGTTTTCGTTCCATGCTGTATAAAAAGCTTAGTAATACACGAAATAAAGTTTTTCTTAGAAAATAATTTAAGTACAGGAATACCCCGACTTACGCTACGACATACGCGAATTCGGAGTTACACGATTTTTTAATTTTCTCGTCTATTCATTTTTTGTGTGAACGCCGCGCAGTCAAGGTCAAGCGACGTTTGTCTTTGAGTCCCCGATCGCACTCGGCAATAGTGTTAGTTCAGCTTGCGACATGCTGGCTAAATGGCGTCTGGTAAAAACTCTGTTCATTTTTTTTCTCCACTGAAACTCAGCCGGAATCAGTTTCAGGGTCTGATGAAAACGGCAATGTGATCGAAGACGTTGTCGAACATGGTAGACAAATAAATTTAGAAGTGGATAGTGATGACGTTCAAGAACTGCTGGATTTACACAATCAGGAGCTTACAATCGATGAGCTCATAAACATGCGTGAACAAGAGGAAGACGTTGAGAATCTTGATCTTTGGACCCAGTTCAATTTGAAGGTCAAATGACAGTTGGAAACTTGACAGAAGCCCTCAATTCAATTGAAAAAGGGTTAACAATTTTGGAAAGCATAGAGTCCAACGAAGAGCGCATTGCTGTTACAAAACAATGAATAAAAAATACTAGCATGCTACGAGGAGATATTACAGGAAAAGAAAAAATCATCGACTCGTCAGACGACTTTGTTAGATTTTATGAAACCTTCTACATCAAAATAACTTCGGATTGTGTTATACAGTTTATAATAATATAATTTGTCATATTACTCGTATCTACAATTAGTTGCACATTTATTTTCTAAATTATTGTTTTATTTAGTCTCCGGTCCGAATTCAATCCGGTTCAATTTCGGCTTTGTATGTCTTTAAATGCAAAAATGTACCCTGATTAACGCGAATTCGACTTACACGGGTAGCGCTCGGTCCCACCTATCGCGCATGTTCGCGGTATTACTGTACTTACTTACTTCCATATGTGCCAGCTTTTACATTAATTTGACAATTGAAGGCTCCCGCAAATAGGCGCGATGCCACAGCGCCACTCAAAGGCACCGCTAGTCGCGTGACAGTCGGTGCCCTTGTGTCGCTGTGGCGTCGCGCCTGTTTGTGGGAGCCTTTAACGAATTTATTTAAAATTGATTATTGAATTAGTTAGTCCCTATTTCGCATTAAATTTGTTAAAACGAATGTTCCCAGTCAATAAGTAGGTACCTAGATGTAAGGCTTACTAACTCAGAACAATATTAAGAACAAGCTAAGCTAACGAACAAGCAGAATAAACAATTTTTCTTTCAAATAACCATTTTTGCAAATGATTAAGCGCAAATTTAATAAATGATACTGAACGCGTTTAATTTATCTAGACCGCGTTCAAGAGCTGTCATTGTGAAAATTCTTATGAAATAATGACACTGACAGCTCTTGAACTTGGTTGGATCGGATAGAAAAACGAAAATCCAAACCATTTTTAAGTACTTTTCCCCTCGTATAGGTTTTTTGTTGACAGAGTTAAACATAATTAAATTTATACAATAAACTATAGGTACATAGTCTAGTGTCGCACTTAGCCCCGAAACTTAACAATAATTAATCATTAACTTAATTTTGACCTCGCACCTATACAATCCGTTCAAAGTTATTTTACATCTGTGCATCACTGTCAAAATCACAGTGATCTTTATTTCTGTTGCAATAAGTTGGCTGTTGGGTTGCTACCATTGACAAGTCTGTCAAATTCACAATGATGTTTATAATCATTCCCATAAGGTCACCATGGGGAAGGCAACTGTCAAAATGGCGCTGTCGTAGCTAGTTCCCAACACAAGATAATAATACAAGGCGTGATGTGGTTTTATTTTATTTTAGCGAAAATAGACGCGTTATTGTGTTCCTAGATACCCCGAAATTGGAGTGCACCATTTCCAGACCCTAAAACTAGAAGATTGTGGTATAAAGCTATTCGTAGAGATTTTTTTGAGGTTGAGTTCATGTTGGAAATATTTTGAAGAAAGTGATTACGAGGAAATATTCAAGGTTTAAAATTCTGACACTTTCCATGTCAAGTACTTGATAGAAAATACTGAAATCACCGAAAATAACGAAATAGTGAAATAAAATCAAACTCATGAATGAACACAAAATGGAATGAATGAACGAAATGTCAAACTTATTAAAGGCCGTAGGGACCTAGCTATGGTCGCGCCATCTACAATTAGCTTTGCCCGACCTTCTCCATTGGGTTGCTGCTGCCATAGATAAAATATATGTGAATGAACTGGTCGATACAATCGTTTGTTTTTAATCTGTATTTTTTATGACGGACTTTTTCCAAATATTTTTTTCAATTATACAAATTTAAGTAGTAGGGTAGTAGTATCTAGTGACTAATTTTAAGTAAGGGCACTGAGTACCCACCGGGGGTCTTACTTTTATTTAATTTGGACCCTAGTCCTTTTTCGAAAGCTGCGTTTTACTTTATCAATTCACGAAAAAAACTAAAAAAATGCGTGAAAACAGATCGCTGAAGAATCACATCTCCAGGGAACTTTGCCAATTAAGATAACAGGGTAGGGCCTAAATCAAGTCGTAGAAAGGTTGGTCCAATAAATATCGTAGAAAGATGGGTGGTCTCTCCTTCGGGCGGATGCGAGAAAAATGGGCCTATGTTGTCTGCTATCTGAGATCTTTGCTCGCGTATATTACGGAGCATGGCTGCAGTTATACCGAAGGTTCTAACTGCTTTTTCATGTGAACCAAATTTCGTTTTTGGGTGATTGTTCTAATTGTGCAAAAAAATAATTAGCAACTTTTTAAAGTTAAAGTTTTAAAGCCTAAAGTATTCAGTGTCAACAAGATTATAATCTTTATTAATACTAATACATAAAAACAAATATGAAGAGGTTTTTTTTTCGTCTGTTTATAAGCTTGTATGTAGGGGGTAGTCTCTGGAACTATAGGTCGGATTTTAAAAATTCTTTTTGCGTTTGATAGTTCAATTCTTGAGAAAGGCTAAAAGCTATTTAACATTACGCTATTACGCGCTTAGAAGCCGAGCAAAAAGAATAAAACTCAGAAAGAACGCAAAGCAAAAACAAAGTCATAGCGCGGGCAGGTGAAAATTTACGAAGACGAAGTCGCGTGCAATGGGCTCTGAGGAGTTTATGCAAGGAATCGCGGCGCCGGCAACATCTAGACGGCTGCACTTATGAAACTCGTGGCGCCGAAAGTGCGTTAAGCGCACAACTTCTGTCACAGACCGCCCTTCAAAGCCAAAGTTTCTAAACGCGTTCAAGAACCGTGTCAATATTACAAAGAAAATGTTGACCCTGACAGCCCTTAAACCTTGTTTATGCGCTGATCGCGTTTAATTTAATTGGTGAAATCCACCCTTAAATAAATTTGTGAAATTGTTCCTATATTTCGATATAGTGGCCATCGTGGGCAAACCCTGTTTATGACAGGCACAGGAGCGTGGGGATTAGCACAAAAAAAGTGTGGATGACAATACATTTCTTGAGGAGGTCTAGATAATTTACTAAGCTTTATTAAAAGGTATTAATTGTTGACAGTGGTGAAGGTTGCCGACTAAACGTTACGAAAGCAAACATCAAAGTTACACGACGGTGTGACTACAACCCTCACGTCCTACATTTTCTTCAGGCCTGGTAAATAGATATTAGCTTTGATAGAATTGAAAGATATTGATTGTTTTGCCACCATTAGAAGCAGAGTGAGTGAGTATGAGTAATTATTTATGATAATATGTACCTACGCTTATTGATGAAGATGTGAAGGGTGAATTACTGGGTGTGATTGTGAATAAATTAATTGGAAGGGGTTTACTGGTTAAAATAAACTGAGATGTTACGTGATACAATATTGAACTCATAAATTTGGTGTTAAAAGACACTTAATGAAGCCGTTAGTCATTTGTACTTCCCTTTATTGTAATTTTTATTTTGTAAGTACATATCTTATACACCCGACTGCCTCGTTGGTGTAGTGGTCGCAAGAGCTACTGCTGAGCATGAGGTCCTGGGTTCGATTTCCAAGTCAGGCAAAGTGTTATTGGGTTTTTCTATCTAGAATTTCTCAGTAGCAACCCGCAGTCTGGATTTGTGTCTGGCAATACGCTCGCCCCCTATTACATGGGAAGTCAAAGTCAATGCATTTATTTAAAATAGGCACTAAAAGGCTCTTTTGAACGACAACATTTTCATTGTCAACAAATAGAATTGATTCTAGGCGCCCCTTCCAAAAGGTAGTTTCGTATGGAGAAGAAGGGGCAAGAAACTCCTTTGATATTCACTTGTAAAAGGTACGCTTTAAAGAAATATTTAAGAAATTAAATAAAATATAGCAGTGGTGGTTTTTGAGCTTGTTACTATGTCTCACGGTTGCTTTGAAGTGTTTCTGTGTTGCTAAACTTAACTTTTAAGTAGTCGTAGTTCTCTTTGTGAAGAGATAGAGGAACTATTATTATTAACAATATTACTGCCACGAAGCAGCGTTGCGGTATTCCAAGTATAATATTTTATCTCACGAAGCAACGCGCGCTTTACATGTAGTTACCAAGTGTTCAACACTCTGTGAATGTGTGTGTATGCGTGCGAGTGGGTGCTATGTGTCGACGCCACTCGTCTTCACGGACGCATTCACATCGTTTTTGTACACTTGTTTATCACAAGTTAAGCACGCGGCGCTTCGTGACATTAAAAAAAAAAACTACATCCATCAACATAATTTATTACATCTGTTTCCTAACTAATATTATAAATGGGTAAATAAATGTGTTTGTTTGTTACGTTTTCACGATAAAACGGCTGAACGGATTTGAATGTAATGTTGTGGCACATGTAGAAACTATAACTTGAATTACGACATTACGACTTTTTAAACCGATATTACCATGGGTCGAGACTTATGAGGGTGAAACCACGGGGCGCAGCACATTGCAGTAGTGCCCATATTATTAAAGCATAATCATCCTCTAATGGACACATACCTCATCTCGGTGAGAGAGATCTTCACAAATGTTTGTGTAACATTTAAAAAGAGTAACTAAGGCGCATTACGGCTGGGATCGAGAGAAAGCAGAAGGTTGCATTGTTAAAGGGTGCAGTCCGTGTAAAAAAAATTGCGGTGCTCACTGTTTAACGGAATGCTAGCCGGTACCTGCAACTGACCCTTGCGTGTCTGTTGCGCAAAGTTTCAAAAATATAATGCGTAAAGGTTTCAAGTACAGGTTCAACAGGTTGGAACTAAGTATGGACGGACTGTGCGGTTCTTCTGTGACGCCGCAGTCTGTTAACCATCATCACCATTCCCATGGCGCGGCTGGGTTTTGGTGAGTGAGGATGGTCACCCATCCATGGACCGACCCCGGCAGGCATGCCTTAACCTGATCGCTCGGCCCGTGCGGCTGTTATTACTTCTGTTAACCATATTGGGCCTAATAGGGCGGCACGCCCCTCAACCGTTGTTTAAACGAAGTTGGACCATTTTGCCGCATTCACCGTGATTCCGATATATCTCAGCAATTGCTCATCATATTAAAATTGTTATTAAATAAGATACAAACAACAAAATAGGGTACTTGATGTATTTTTGTGAGATGTAGTTGCATGTGAATGGACTTTTTAGAAGTTTTCTTATAAAATAAATATGCTGGTGCAATGTGCATGAAGTGGTTTAATATTCATGAGTCTCGTTTCCCTGTAAGTTTTGACTGTAGGTGTAAGGTAACCATAGTGAAATAATGGTTGAATTATTTTAGTTTGTGTGATCTGTAGGTCCTTTAGGTTGGTTTTTGGCGCGTTGCTCCATATTTCAATTAGGTAGGAGGAAGACCATAACTATATGTATAGTAATTTTAGAAAGAGCTCAAAGAGCTATATATTTATATTAGAATTGTTTTTTCACAATCCTTTATCCAACTTAACAAATTAACCAACAATGCCAAGTGCTAACGGTCCAACAGTTGTTTATACTCATAACTGTAATAAAAAATATATATATAAAAAACACTGTTCTTCTCTAATATCACGATTTCCCAACACAAAATAGACGAGCAACAAATGTTTGCTCAATCACCCGCTTAAAACCCGTATCGTAAAATCACTCAGCCATCCTAAACACAACATTCTTCATTACCCCATATCCATTCTTTCTCTGTTTGTTAATTAAGCATATGGTAGAATATTCTTGTTTTATTTTCTCGCGTTATGCATAATTTGTATATATCCGTGAATTTTTTGCTTGACTTTACACCTTTTACTTCTGAATTTTGTTAACTAGTAGTAACTGTAAGTACCTACTGCTTTCAAATGGGATAATTATGAATTAGTTAAATTAGATCTTAAGTCAATATAATTTGCAAGTTTGCCCAGTTCTACGAGTATCTTAATTAAACAATGTTTTTTTTTTAATGTTTCTGTTTGTTTTGTAGGTTCTACTTTTACTTAAATACTTAATTGCAATCTTAAACTTTTAAAATAACATCTTGACTCTCTAACCGTTCTGTAAATTAACATGTCATATCTAACAGAGCTGACTGATTTGTAACTCAGGACCCTTCTATCACAGACACCTTTCTCTATTTAAGATTGTACACTCTATTAACCAGTGCCTGCAATATGATGTTGAAATAAATTAAGATTTATCGTTATAACGATTCATAGCAGCACCACCAGCAAACTCGCAAAAATTATTTTATTAGAGAAGAGATAACTAAACAGTTTATAAAATCAATACGAAATGTAATGAGCTAGCTTATGAGTTATGATTATGAATGACTTGGTGCGAATTTAACGGCACGGTTGGCGCAGTGGTTGAGCGATCGGCTGCTGCGCTGCGTGTCGCGGGTTCGATCCCCGCACGTAACAAATATTTGTATGACCTATAAATGGTTGTTCCGGGTCTGGGTGTCTTGTGTATGTGAGTTTCATGTTTGTGAACGCACCCACGATACAGGAGTAATTCCTAGTGTGGGGCAACGTTTAAAAAAATAAAATAAGGAACAGCTGATGCGAAGATAACAAGGAAGCACGTTGCCGAGTTATCAACTGATATAGTGAAGCGAAGGAATGGTGTAAACAGATGGATTATCCTAACCGTTATATTTTAGCTTTATAAGCATATACTCGTAAGTGACTTTAGATAAATACAAGGCTATGAATAAGAATGATTGCCACTAAAAGACTTGAAGACAAATGAAAACACTCACTTAAATGTTGGTAAACATATGGAATGAGACTAAGTAAATGAATGAATAAGGAACAAACTGGAACAAACTCACAAAATGTGTAAACCATCCACTGTATAAACGATTATCTGCAAGTTTTAGTTCTCCTTGGCCCGACCTCGTCCCCTGGGCGTGTGCAGTGCTACGCGAAGCTTCTTCAACAAGGTGTTGACGATTTCTGCTGGAGCTGCCCCCGTTGAAGAACGCAACTGAAAAGCTTCGAGTTCGAAGCTTTTTTTTTTGAGACCGTTACTTTTGAAATTAAGACGGCGAGATTCTTGAAGGACTAATGTTAGCGCGGGGATCATCTAAAGAGTGTACTACTGTATTTAAGGCAAGGGTTTAATGACGTGCTTATAACAATAATAAAATTGTACCCGATATTCAGCTAATAACGAAACTAAAGTAAGAGGAGTATCGTCCGTCGCGGAGAAGTCAGAAGAAGCGAGTGGTCAACGGGCCGAACCGTGTCGTCGCCGCGACGCGCTAAACACGCGGCCTGCGCGTGCAGACCATGCGCAATGTGTTGTGTTGGGTTTGATACCCAACAGTGCCCATACTACTTTTGGAACAACATTTGAGACTCGAACGAGCTATCAAGACTTAAAATTATTTCGACAAGGGTACAATTATTCGATGGACACGGTAGAAGATCAAGAACGCCGCTAACGAGATGTACAAAAACCGGAAACGGTCAGTAGCGAGAACTCAGACGAAGCAATGAAAAGAACAGCAACATTTATCACAGCAGAGCAGTGACATAGAAAAGAGCCGAGAAACCAGCTGAACCCCGCTTAAAGATTCACCGATGAAGCTCGACCTGAATCAACCCTGCTGTGACATCGTTAAAAGATGCCCTCCAATAGACAAATATCACCCGCCTCTCCACTAATCCCATGTTTACGTTAGGGTGCATACTCCGTAGGCTCTTAATCCTTCCTATCCTAAGGGCACGTCTTCCCTACCATTACAGTGCCCCCCGGTCTATTCCTTGATATGCAATGGTCTTCGTAGCACCATGAAGCATGAGGCTTCAGGGGCTAGTGCAAATCTTGGGGTTCATTCGATTAATCGAGTCTGGACAAACCACGCTGGGGTCTGTGCATTTCATTCATTCATTCATTCATTCAACATTTAAAAAGAGTAATTATGGATTTTCTTAATCATTCTTCTCAATACGAAACTACTACTAAATTTTGTCGCTCAAAAGTGCATTTTAATTGGCTACTTGAAATAAATGATTTGACTTTAAATTTGATGCGTTTCGTTCGGAAGGGTATTGAAACCGCCTATTACAATCACATGAGCCAGACATTTCGTTTTGTCTCTAGTTAACGGATCTGCGATGATTCTGCTTATTTGTACCTAACAATGTCGGATTAACCATAGTTAGCTGCGACGTATGTTAACAAAATATCTTCATTTTTTTTTTTGGCCTAATGGTAACGGCACCGACTTACAAATGGTAGGTCGTGGGTTAGAACCCAGGCAGGCTCTTTATTTTGTGTAAATAATTTCATCAACGGGAAAACAAAAAAATCAAAGACATGTGATATCTATCAACCCTGTGCCAATGTGCTGTGATGTACTTATTTACCTTATTAATGAATGAATTGCTTTGTCATAATGAATTTTAATTTATTAATTGTTTTTAATTTTATTTAAAATTGTATATTTTTTCTGTTCATTGATTTAGATAAGTTTTATTTATTCCGTACAATTTTATTCTGTTTGTGATATTCTGCTCGTTGTTAATATTAATTGTGTAACCATATTAACCAATTAAAATTTTATTTTTGTTGAAAACTGTAATGATATATATAGTGAATGTGGCGTTAGCCTTGAAGTAATTGTTACACTTATAATTGTAATATAAC
This sequence comes from Dasypolia templi, assembly GCA_963555695.1. NCBI lineage: Eukaryota > Metazoa > Arthropoda > Insecta > Lepidoptera > Noctuidae > Dasypolia > Dasypolia templi. The sequence goes on along the minus strand of OY743158.1, from coordinate 8,686,570 downwards.
TGATTGACTTATTGTAAATGCATTGTGTAAACAATTGTTGGCTGACCTAAATAAAAATATAACCCGCACTGGGCCCGTGTAGTGGATTACAGCCTACTACCTTCACCGAGAGGGGGCCTGTGTCCCAACAGTGGAAACATTATAGGCTCATTATGATATGCTATGCTATGTATCTACAAGGTACGTTTTGCAGCGTAACCTCTGCGGTTTCAACCTACAATTCTATATAAAATTTCTGGATACAAAGAAAAATCTGTTGTGAAAAAATAGTTAGATTCCAGTCGATTTTCTTGATTATTTTCGACTTTTTGACCTTGAATGGAGTATAGTGTTTACCTCAATAAAAGAATCATTTTGAGCGCATGCAGTGAGCATTTTTCACATCTGGTATGTATTTTTCTCGTATTTGCTCTCTCATCGAAAGTTTTAGCCTTTTCTCTGGTGTAATTCCCTATTTTTTACTAGACAATTCTCTAGGCTTGCGTGCTCTTATGTCGCTTTTTCCAGCCACATGGAATCATGAGAGTTCGAGGCCAGCTAGGCCGTTCTGGCCTGCGGCACATGGACGTGTCGCCAGCCACCGTCGAGGCGTACCACGCTCTGAGGTTGCAGTACGTCTGGATCGATTAGGCGTCCTACATATCGAGGCTGCGATTCATCAGGATCAACTCGTTACTTTATACCTTTAAATTTAATTACTATTTGTAGTTTGAATACCCCTTTGGCTAATATTCTAATGCAAGTTGGTATTCAACCAAGACTGTTTCCTCGTGATACTTATGTAATTTTATAAATTCATTTGAACGGTTACCTAATATGGTGGTCACGAGCCTGAAGACCGATTGTAATCGATTCCCTAGTTCGTAAACCAGCGCAACAAAGATTTACCATCCAATATACCTTAACCTTTCTTGAATTGTCTTTACATTTTGGTCAATTTACCTGTTCCGCAACTGTTTTTAAAAATATATATTTATTTTAACATTTTATACATAATCTTGGATGTGATTTTTAATAATAATTATAATAAATTGACTACCACACAACCGTGTTTTGCAGCCGTTTAGGCTAAACAACTGTTCAACAGGAGATTAATGTATAGAGTTTGACGTTAGACTGACAGTGGACAAGCGTTAAGTTTTTGTCGTAAGACTTTGTTTAAGTGGAAATTCCTTTTTTATTTTACCCCGTACAGGTGCTGGCATTATGGCCTCTTTGTTTGTCGTCAGCCACCTGCGTGTTTACCATCTGCCGCCACAAGAGTTTATTCACCCGCACCTAGCTAAAAGCTTGAAAGGCAGTTGTTAGTGACCCATTGCAAAAGCGTGCCGATTTAAAAGATAAATAACGTAAATACAAAATCGAGCATAATACCGGTACTTTTTGCTAGGTGGTAACACTATTATAACAAAAAAAACATTGCACCAAAGATTTAACCTTAAACCTTAAACCTTTGGTGTAATGTTGCCCTATCGCGTCAAAAGATAGTCGTGTTTTGGTTTCGTTTTTGCGCCTCTGCCACACACAATGACGCAGTGACTTGACTTTGATTGTCATGGAAACGCTATTTACTAAGAGCGTCACATGTGTGACTCACTCTTGTAAGCATGGGCACTTTTCACGTTAGTATGGTGTGGACGGATCTGGCGATTTGAAAATTTGTGAAGTAGGTTACCTCGTTTTCTCCGCTTGAAATAAAACAAAACCTAATACGTTCTTAAAGAAAATTCTTTAGTAAAATGAAAGCGTTTTCCCCCAAATCTTCGAAAGTAAAGATAACGAACTATTCTGTAATAAAGTAAGAGTAATTAATGTTTATAAAACAAAATACGGCACAACAACACAATAATGTCTCATAAACTCCTTGTTACACCACAAAGATCCGTTTTCTTTAATATAAAATTAAAAAAAGAGGTTAGAAAAAACTCTCACCATTAAGCTTTAGTCAAAGAAGAATAAAACGGTATAGAAGGGACACTTTGGAATTTTAATTGTTCAAGAAATTTACTACCAACTTAAATTGCCGGTATTTAAAATTGCCCTCGTCGATTAGCGCTACAAGATTGTTGACGACTCTACGTCGATTGCTCAGTCCCAGGAGTGAATAAATAAAATACGTGGACTAAATAACAAACTGGTGTATTGCATGAATGAACAAGAATTATAAAAAAGTAAAACGCAGTGCCTTTGTCGTGGTAAGATAAAAGTGCGGCGACGGACGCTTGGAGCGGGAGGACGCTCGAGCGCCCGCGCCGCCCCAATGCGCCCCTCAGCCGCCGCTGATACCGCTGTTCCGCGAGCCCCCTCAGCTCCCACAAGCCTTCAACCAGTAGAAGGCATGCCACCCATAGACAAGTTGAAAATCCAACAGTGTATTTGTTGGATTCTCAATACTCAGCTCAACAATGGGAGTAGACAATAAAATAAATAAATAGTCAGAAATAAAAATTCATCGTAAATCTGAAGACCAATTACCGTAATTAAAAACGTTCAAAATCTAGTCTAGTCTAGGCAATCTTATCTCAGCGACAATCTATGTCAAAAACCTGTCAAAAATGTAGGGCAGTTAGAGATAGATTTGACAGATCGCACGTAATTATTCAGGTCTGGTTTCAATGCAGTATACATATAAATACTCTGCAAGCTCTCCAACCCACAATCTCCGAATTTTGCCGAAGACATTCGAAGCATTTTCTTGACTCACAATCATTATGGGGAAGAAAGGAATGGATACAGGAAACAACCGAATGCTCATCATAATAACATTAAATTACTGATTTGCGCACTAGGCCTTTAGGACTATAGGAGTCAAATTATTTTATATTACGTTTTCGGCGTCAACACCGATTGAGACCGTTCTTAAAATTACGAGAATTGCCCCTCTGGGCACAGGCTTTCACATTTGTATAAAATTGCATTAATACAGAAAATTCACTTAGTATGTTTTGGAAAAAAATACCCTGACTGTTCATTAAAAGGACATAATCGTTTTACCAAGCGCAGTGGTGGCCCTGTGGTAGCGGCCCCAACTTTCGAGTTGTGGGTCGTGGGTTCAAAGCAAGGCAATCGTTTTATTTTGTGTAAATAATTTCATCACCACTGCTCTCAAAACGGTGAAGGTAAACATTGTGAGAACACCTGCATGTCCTAAAACCAAAACTTCGAAGACGTGTGACATCTAGCAACCCGCACTAGGCCCGCGTGGTAGATTACTGCTCACTCCCTCTAACAGAGAGGAGGCGTGTGTACCAGCAGTGGTATCATAACAGAAAGAAAGAAAGAAAAAAACGTTTATTTGCGGTAAATATGACGCAGTGATCGAGCACAAACACCAAAAAAAAAAACAAGTTGGGGGATAATATGACTCACATCCACGCAAAACGGCCATCGCTCAGCTAAATGCTAAATATGCGGATCAGGCTGAACATGTTAACATCTAGGGTTGGAATAGTTTGGGTTTTTTTTTTTAAATAATTGATTCTGTTATCAATTTAAAATGTACGTACATATAATTATATTACATTCATGAAGGTGTTTTAAGTCCCTGTCACAAAGTGCTTATTCTCAGCGTGAAAAGTTTGAATAAATTACTTTTGGTTATGATCATCATTGCCGGTGTAGGTATAGGATATATGCACATTTATGTATGTAACAGCAGATTTCTTTTAATAACCGCCAAAAAAATATACAGCAGGTCACGCATCGAAGTCCGTAACACCTTATACAATGTGTTCTGCTGGGGAGTTTGTTGCGCCACTTCTTCTTCTCAGCTAAAGCACTAGGAAGTGGTGGAGGGCGGGCGTTTTGGGGGACTGTCTTATGTAATTTTGACGTTCGAAAAGTGCTGACTCTCAGCCTAGTTTGAATAAATGACTTTTGATTTTGATTTTGATTTTGATTTGTGGTAGAAATAGTTTAATAAATAAGAAATAGAAGTTAATAGTATTAAATATAATAGTCCAACGATAAGAGGTCAATACACCGTATTCAGCTATCACATACCACGATTTGAACTATTGTTTTTCCATAGGTCTCATTTTATAAATTCGTAAAAAAATCTAATTTGGATGCAATTTCTATAAATGCCGTTATTTTTTTAATTTTTTAAATCTATGGAATTCATGTGCTCAAATAAAATAATTTTGTAAAACCGAATACGCATCTAAATTTTTTTATTCTATGGCTGAGCTCAGCTTGGAGCAATAAATAAGATGGTAATTAATTGTACTCGTTAGCAGACACGATATTGAAAATAAAATATAATGAACGAAATTAAAATTGGTGACACTCAGCCGTAAAATGAGATGGTTTTGGGAGTCGGATTAAGGGCTTGTTTACGTTTGGGGAAAATGTTATTTACGGAAAATGTAAAATTAAATTGTCAATTTAGAAAGCAATAGTGCCGATTCTCTTGTCACAAACGCGTCTAAACTAGACTAAAAATCACTAAAATTTGGTTTAATTCTGTCAAATGACGATTTTCCATTCTGTAATTGACTATAGTGACACAACTTAACTATATTTTAGTTTGACAGCACTAAGATTGCACTGAGTTATTAGTTTAGTGAAAATGGCTATTTTGCTATTCTGAATTTTACGTTTTTCACCTAAAAATTTGATTGTCTAACTAAATCTGAACATGAATCTGACTATTTTTAATCGCGATTAAAAAGGTGTGGAATAAAATTGGGTGGCGTGAACTAAAATTCACACCAACACCTCGACTTCAGACGTGTTAAAACTGTACTTTAACTTTCTGTTTCTTTTTTTGCTCATATCTCGAAAACGGTGTGTCGTATCACAAAAATAATGAAAATTTCGACCCCCTGTGTAACCCTGAAACCATTAAATCTCTACATGTAGATATTTTTATTTTATATTTTTCACACAAAAAGTCAAAACTTCCATATAAAACACGTCGAGGCTGCCCCAGGCTGCCTCCGGCTCCAACAAAGACGTTGCGAAATCAAAAGAAAAAAAAACACGTGGACTCGCGATTGTCAAATTCGATTATAGATGTGTCAAAATTATTTTTAAATTTAGAGATTTTTTTTCGCAGAATAGCTTCAAGATTTTCATAGTAAAAAGTAAGGAATTTTAGTGATAGTTTAGTTAGTTTAGTTCGGTGTACAAGAGAATCGGCACCAATATCTCATTATGCCTAGTTTATTCTCAACTATGCTGGGTTAAGAATTCAGTATAAGACCCCGTTCGAACGAACGTAAAAATCGCGGCGGGATTTTCTCGCGCACTGAATTTAACTCTCAGTGTTGAACCGAACATTGAGAATCCAACAATGCATCCCAGCGTGTCGTAAAAAGACACAGTTGGATTTTCAACTCTCGGCGCTGAGCAGTGCGTTGAAGAGCCAGTGCGCTTAAAATCCCGCCACGATCCGGCTGCATCCGTTGGACTTACCAGATGCAGCTGGGTACCAACCATACATAGAGCGCCTGGCTGTTTTAGTTCCACACAATAACTGGGTTATTGGATACCACAGTACCCCTTGGTAAGGCTGTTTGTCAGACGTTCGGGCTTCCATCTACCTAACGACTGACAAAGATTTCCGAATGAGAGCTGTGACGAAAAAGTTATCTATGGCCGGGCAAGACAGTTTATCGAGCTTTCCGCGGTACTGAGGGGTCTCGGTATGAAATAAATGGTCATCCATTTACGAGCCCATCGCGGCAAACGTAGCTTTAACCTTGGTTTATCGACCCGTGTAGCAATAACTTAGCCATAAGCCCTCCAGCCTTTTCTGAACGAAAAGTTTGCAATGAAACTTCCACTAGTGTAATTTTTCTAGTCTGTATTCTACGTTTTCACGACTCAACCAAATCGATTTTGATGAAATTAGGCAGAGAGCTAGCTTCGTGCTTAGAAAAGAAAAAGGGTACTTTCCTTACCAAAATAAAATGTTAGTTGCCTCCGCTAGGAATTGGATAGATAAAAGGGATGTGGAGTCTGAACCATTTAGGTTCATACATCATCTATTTAGGGAAAAGTTAGAAAATGCGATCCCTTTTTCATGACGAATTATTTTCTTTGAAGATGTATTTCGTTCAATGATTGGTTTTTTACTAGAATGGAGGATTTTGGCTGAATCATAATCTAAATAAACATACATACTACAGTCGCTTTTTCGTGTATTCCTGTGTGTTCACGATTTTGAAAATAATTTGGTTACTCGTATTAATATAATTTTGAGAATTACTATCGAAAGTTTTATGTATATTAATTAAAATTAAACTTACATATAGGTATAACAAAGACAACACGATGTTTTGTTACAGTGCAGTTCAGAGCAGGGACGGGTCGCTGTTAACTTTATAATAATATCTCTTCTTATCTACTGGCATGAAAAAAAAACTTGTCAACAAATTTTCTGAAAAACCTCCTTACAATCTTTCTAGCTTTTTTTTCCATTACTCACAGCCAAGGCTTAGTTTCAGAATTCATAATGTCCCTATAACAAAACCTTATAAGAAGGGACCGAGAATAAGTACAATGGAGTGCAAGACTCTTTTGTAATTTACCAACAGAATTTTCAGAGGAATAAAACGGATCTATGGTATTTTTGGTCGCATTCCGATGTCATAGAGGCGTAAGGCTGTGGGTAGGCAGAATCACGGCTGTCTTTAGACAATTGCTCTGTGGAAATAATTATAGCTCGTTCATTCTCAAGAAAGTAGTTTTGTGTTAGAGATTAAACTGATTGTTTGAGTTACGTAAAAAATTTCTGACCGTGTTGCTCACTGTCTTAATGGAGTTAAGCAGTTACGTGATTGCCTCGTAGTCCTTAATGGTTGTAGGCGCGACGTTCGATACCGGGTCGGGCAAAGCAATCTTGGATTTTTCTAGAAGGAAACTCTTAGTAGCAGCCATAATGCCTGGATTTGTGTTAGGTTCAGTCATCAGTAAAATTTTAACACACAGAATTTTCTGCGTTATTGTCATCATGTATCCATAAATGATTAAATGAAGAAAGAGTATTTGTTGCACAGACTAATCTAATCATAATCATAGAACAATAAAAAACTAAATTATATTAAAAGAAAGTTAAAAACAGGAAGTCCAGTTATTGTGTGTTGAGTTTATGTTGGCATCTTTTGAAACAGTCTCTCATATGGAAAGCGAATCACTAGCCTCATTAAGTGTGAGGCACTTTATTATAAGTGTTAATGTAGCTTAGGATAAGTGTATTTTGGTAATTGTTGTTAAGTATCTAAACTGACAGAACAGTTGCAAGACATGGTGACTGTGATGGATGAAGCATATAAGAGGAAAGGAATGAATATAAATGTGAATAAGACGAAAGTCATGGTGTCTGAAAGAGAAGAGGATGTGTCGGTGTGTGATGTGAAAATAAATGGTAAGAGTGTGGAGCAAGTAAGTGAGTTCGTATATTTGGAGAGTCTTTACAAGGGATGGAAAGATTGATGGAGATGTCGAAAGGAGAGTGAATGCGGGAAATAAAGTGAATGGTGCTACACATGCAATGGTGACCAACCAGTTGATGTCCAAGAAGGCACGACTGGCTGTTCACAATAGTGTGCTGGTGCCTACGCTTATGTATGGAAGTGAATGTTGGCAAAATAAGCATGAAAGCAGAATAAATACTGTGGAAATGCGTTCCTTGCGGAGCATGTGTTGTGTGACTTTGAACGATAGGCTGTGGAATGATGTGATAACTGATATAATGTGTGGTTTAAAAGAAGATGTAGTGACAAAAATTGAAAAGAGATGTGAGTGGAAACGCCGGGAGGGGACGCCCTAGGAAGACATATAGTGACCTTATTGGTGATGTTCTTCAGAAAGGTCAGGTGCGAAGTACTCTCAACCGCCGCTCGTGTATGACCAGATGTATGAACGTCAACGAGGCAAAAGGAGTATGTAAGGAACGTAGCAGGTGGCGTTCTGTGGTTTCTGCCTACCCCCATGGGAAGAAGGCGTGAGTTTATGTATGTGTATGTATCTAAACTGACATATAAAGAGAAAAGATTTGATTTTTTGAATGTTTGTATTTATGTTTGTTACTCTTTTACGCTAAAGCTGCTGAACGGATTCGGGTGAAATTTAATAAAACAGTAGACCATGACGCGGATTAGGACGAAGGTTACTTTGTATCTCGATATTCCCACGGGACAAAGACTTATGCGGGTGAAACCGTGGTGCACAGCTTGTGGTAAAAAAAAAACATTAAGTGAATGTTCACGATTCAACGCCAACAGCATTCGTCTAACGGGCTCGTCCGTATTACAAGGAACTTTTAACTCAACTGGCGAAATGTTGGTGTAATCTGCAATACCCTTTCGGAGACTACCGTAATGTTATGTAAGGTAGATACTAGATAACCGTGTCAGAGTCACTGTGGATCGAACGTCACTGCATATATTCATGAATCAACGCTTATAGTCTTTGTTCGCCGGAATAACACGCGAAGCAGTGTTTGAAAACAGGTTCGCTCTGAAAATTCTGGGAGAATAGTTATATGGGTACGGTTAGGTAGGTAGGTTTGATTTGTTTATTTGTTATGTATTTTTGTAGTGTACTATAAAGTAAATATGAATATTTATAATGCTTTTTTTACAATTTGTATTTAATTTAAAGTCCAAAGGAACTATAAAAGGATTATGTAGAAGAAAGGGCAGTAGGATGATGGGTAATGAAGGAACGAGCATGGGTCACCATGTTTTCGTTGGGCAAGTTGAAAATAGCAGGCTTATCGAGGTTTTGCTCTTAAACAACCGAGGTATTAATACTGCATATTGGTTATACAAGATACTCAATTTCAATTTATTTTATTTATTCAATCAATATACAATGTTAACACAAAAAGTATCATCTGTAGGTACACTTGAGCTAATGCTAGTAAAACAAACAGGTAGGTGTTTCAACCAGCACCCTTACTAAGTTATAAAAGAACTTGTATCAAGGACTATACTGTGGAGTAGAGCAGTGGCGGCCCAGTGGTGTTGACCCCGACTTACGAGATGAAGGCCGTGAGTTTGAACCCAGGCAGGCACTTTACTTTGCGTATTTAATTTCATCAACAGTGTTATCAAAACGATGAAGGAAAACATCGTGAGGAAACCGGAATGTCGTAGATCAAAAAAAAATCGCAGATATGTTGCATCCGCCAACCTGCACTGGGCCCGCGTGGTGGATTATGGCTCACTCCCTCTCACTGAGAGGAGGCCTGTGTCCCAGCAGTGGGAACGTTATAGGCTGATTATGCTAAGACACTGTGACATTTGAGTTTGTTTCGGCCTTTCTTCTCAGAGAAGTCGGATAGGAAATGCCGATCAAAATCAAAATCTAAATATTTTATTTCACATAAACCTACATGCACGGTTCCAATTGGTCGTTTCCTATGGAGAAGAGCCGGCAAGAAACTCCATGGTTACTCTTTAAAAAATATTTGTCTTTTACAATATTTTTTAGTTACAGTGTTAATAGGTATGGGAGGACAGTGTAGGCCTGTCAAAAAGTACGATATGTTAAACAAATAGACAATGGTATATAAATTTACAATCCACAAGGCCTACGACGTTCTCACATTTACAAAATATAGAAATAATCTAATAGAATAAAATCAAAACTAATTAAAAATTGTAGGTACATAATGTCAAATAATGAAAATATTATGTCAGAGTTATTTATAAGTCAATATCTAATAATAAAAAATAAAAATTACGATCTCGTCTAGTTGTTATAATTTGTCCGACGTGTTTGAAGAAAACCTACTTACAGAAATAAAATCATCTATCATAAATTAATCATTTATCAATGTGAAACTGAATTGATGGATATGAAAGTAGTTTGTTCAGAATCGTTTACTGAATCGATTCCTGACATTTTTATATAGGTCAATTTGTATCCCGATAATAATTAAAACTAAGTAAATTACAGTCACACTTCTTCTGTAGAGTCACGACAAACCAATACGGACGAATTAGTTACTACGCTCGACGTGCGTGCGTAGATTTGTAATGTGACTACATTATTCTTCCAAAATCAGTGTTACTAATTTAAATAAATAAACAATGTTCTATACCATATAGTAAAAATTAAGTGTAAGTATCATGATGACATAATGTTCTAATTGAGGTGTTTGGCGGTGTGTATTAATTCCAGGAAATGTTAAAGGATGTCGATTCTGTAAAAATCTCACCGTGAGGACTTGCGTGGAGTGAGCTGTCAGTGTCATCCCTTCTTGTTCAATCCTTAGCATCAGTGGCACAGACAGCTCACTCGACGCTCACATCACCTAAATTTTCACTGTGAGTTGGTTGATGAATACCACTACAGATCTAATAATTTATTTAATACTTCACGCTTACGAATCTGCAGAGGCGGACTTTACCAGTCAACCTTTGGGTGATGCAGAGACAATTTGGGTGCAACAAGTGCAATTTATAATAAACATTAAGGAAAAAATATTTTTCAATATAAAAAAGGATAAATATAGTATTCATGTGGGATCTTAACAAATTTCCCCGGAAGTCATTGGCTTCTTTCAGTCACTGACGGACGACGCAAAGCCTAAACAGCTAAGTAAAGAAGCGTGAAGCTTTGCACTAGAGTGTCTACAGTTCCATTATACAGGATAAAATTGAATAGGTGCGCCATATCCCCTAAATTTCCAAATGGGAAAAGTTTTCAATTCCAACTTGTACATTATAAAAAAGGTGAGCATTTTCCGAAATGCCTAAAGGGCTTATACCGGATGAAATTTTTTATCGTCTCTAAAAATGGAGAACGGAATAGAAGTTCGTTCCTTAAGAGATGCCATGGTAGAGCGGACTGATTTGACCTTAAGCCTTGTCTCCCGGTAGGGTGATGACAAACTGGTCTCATTTAACGCCACCAAAACACAGGCTTGTCTTTTCACCGCAAAAAGGAGTCGTTTCGACCAAACTCCTACTTTTCGGGGTACATCTGTTCCTGTAACTGATCGGCTTGAGCTCCTAGGCATGGAGTTGAAGTCCAGTCTCAACTTTGGCGCAACCATTGAGCGCAAGCTCAAACTGCGGCCAAAAAACTGGGCATTCTAAATAGAGTGAAGCGATACTTTACGCCTGGACAGCTCCTAACTCTTTATAAAGCGCAATTCCGATCCTGCATGGAGTATTGCAGCCACATTTGGGATGGCTCAGCAAAATACCAACTTGCCGCACAAGACTCAGTGGAACGCAGAGCTAAGAGGCTCATAGGCGACGTAAAACTGGTAGATGCCAAGCTTCACAGCTTAGCTCATCGCCGCAAGGTTGCCTGCTTGTCGGTCTTCTATAGACTGTACTTCGATGAGTGTGCGCAAGAACTCCACGACCTCATCCCACCTGCCCCCTTCTACCATCGGATACCTAGACGTACTGCTAATTACCATCCATAATTAGTTGCAATTCCACCAATTCGCACTAAGCGGTTCCAAACATCCTTCATAATGCGCACGGCAAAAGAGTGGAACTCACTACCTGCGTCTGTGTTCCCGAACGCATTCAACTCGAATCTCTTCAAAGTTAGAGTGAACAGGCTTGTTCTGGGTAAGCTCACTCCATCGTAGACTTTGTCTCTGTCACTTCTGACCTAGACTAGAGTCAAGAGCAAACCTACCTCAAAAAAAAAAAGAAGCCAATGCCATTTTATTTTTTTTCAATCTTATAGAATGATCTAGCAACAAATACTACACATCTATAGTACTAGCAACATAAATAACGTGATGTCACGCCGTGATTAATCGCAGGTGACTGAAAGTAAAGAAATGAAAGAGACGCGCGTGATACGCGAGCGGGCGTCATGCGCAAGTGACTCGTGCGGCTTGAATTTAGATATTTTTTAACTGATTTGTATTTTTCTTCAAAAACTTCTATGTATAGTGCCTATGTATTACTAGATCAATTACATTGTAAGTTACCGAAAAAAATACTTTCACTTACGATACCCTACTTTTTTATGGTAAATATGAAAGTTTGTATGGAAATTCGTCTTTATTGCTGATGGGAAATTGTTTACAATAACTCTGATATTGCATATTAATTTTTCAGAAGCACCCCGTATACAAAATCCGCAACCTGCTGTTATGGGAGTGTGTTCAAAAACTTCAGCAATCGCAGAACAATAAACCTATCGTTTTCAATTATTACATAAGTGGAACGGTGCGGCATACTGGGAATCATAATTTAATTAGTTCAAACATGTTTTTAATTACATTTCCTCGCGGAACACACTAGTTATGAACTGTTTGCGTATCGCTGTACATTTATTTCGTCATAAAATCAAGTAGTGTATATACTCATTATAAATTCTACCGTGTTATTATGGATGGGCTATTTCCCGTGTATTCATTCGTATTTTAAAATTAACCCTTGTTTGAACTGGGCCTGTTTCAAGACTTTCGAAATAATTTCTAAGAGTCATCCTATTACCTAATTCAGCAGTGGACGACAAGAATTATACCAACACCAGCTCCACAATTGAGTAACACCCATAATCATAGTCCGAAGGATTTTGATGGAATGTTCTGATCCATTGATTCATAGGTTTGAAAAAGTCGCCTGCTCAGCGACGTAAATAACGCAATTAATGAATTGGAATAGTTAAAATGAAAGACATTGGCATTGTAATTGTGTTATATATGTTTCAGTTTTTTTTTTTTTTTTGCGAATGGCATTTCGTAGGTCAACCTAGGAGGTTGTCAGCTCTCAGAAGTAGGCAGTGACTTGTCGCTGCCGACCGTAGTGAGTTCGATGGTCGGCAGCGCCGAGTCCTGGGACGCGGTGGTTTCCTTTTGCGAAACGGTCATCTCGCAGAAGAAGGCTGCGGAAAGGGAGAGAGAGATCTGGACTCTCGACCCGGCCCGCAGCAGACGCACCGGGCGTCGGAGGAGGGCGGACAACGCCCTATTCCAGCCCCCCTGAATGGGTCCAGGGGCGACGCATTCGGGGACATCTGTCGCCCCCCAACATCAGGACCCGAGAAGGCGGCGCGCGTAGTGTTCCGCGTGCGCCGCTCACAGACGTTGCGGGGGGAGTACACCTCACTCCCCCCGCCCGAGACGGGGCCCGCGCGAGCGGGCCGGCACCAGCCGGGGATGCGAAAGAATTATGTGTTCCCGCGACCCCGGCGTAGGTGTGAGATGGAACACTGCGGTGGTTTTTAGTCAGTAAGAGTCTGACAGACCCCTCCGCCCGCCCCAGGGCGGAGGACATCCATGAGGATTTTCCACTCCGGGAACAAAAAAAAAAAAAATGGAGGTTGTCAGCTGCTTAACCGGGCGTGCCTGTGGATGCCTCAATAAATTAAGGCCTCCAGGCAGGGCTTAAAATACTAAGCGACAACACGCTAAGGGCACCCCCTGCGGGCTACGGACCGCGGCTCAGGGCGTCGCTGAGGGAGGATAGCAAGGGTCAGGCTGGATCGGAATGATTTACTCCGCAGGTCATCGGTCAGTAGCGGCATCTACACAGCCCCAGCATCGCACTTCTTGTCACGCAAATCCTGCATCGCGCAAGTAGTGTTTACAGACACAACACCCGTCTGATCAGATCCTACCTTTTTTTAAAAGGACGAGTAAAGTTTCCATCCTGTTCCTAATATCAGGCCACCACCTTATCAGGCTTTATGACTTTCCTTCTGTAAGAATCAAAGCGCAGTGTAACTGTAGAAAAAATATTCAGATGTTAGTATTTCTGTATCAGATTATGTTCAACAACGTGACTTCTGGCCGCAATGCGCACCCGAAATGCATGAATATTTGATAATGAAGACCGCCACTAGCGTATGGTCCTTCTCCACTAGTGTAAAGCTAGTCTCGCTAAAAAATATGCGAAAACATTGTCACGGAAAAAGGGTTGTGGTGCATAAAAAGAATTGGAGCATTTTGTGCTTCACCTTTTCAGGGTTTGCCCACACGTCCAGAGATCTACCTTGGCACTGGAGGTCTACCTTTACAGGAGCAGATGTTTTATTTATAAATGGCTACCATTCATGGTTTCGAGAAGCCGGGTGTCGAAAATATGTGCAGGGTTTGCCCACACGTCCAGTTTAAAAAGAAATAGGAGCGAATTGGTGTGATATGTGGCGACCTCTTGGTTTTTTGTTGTCGCCTAGGGTGCATTAAAAGTACTGCCACGATTATCGACTCTTAATTTTGTCCGACACGAGTTGGAAAGTATGGACGACCTGCGCAATCTGCGCATTTAGAATAGCTAGCTAATCAACCTTGTTGGCAGGCTAATCATTTTGGATATATAGATAGTAGTTAAACTTCTACGTGGGTTCTCTATCGCAAATCGCATACCGTTACTATAGGTATGAGAATCGTTCATTAAATGCGAAAAAAAAATTACGGTCAAGTGCGAGTCGGACTCGCTAACGAACCGTATACCCGAACCCTTTATTCATAACTAATATTGTAAATGCGAAGACCATGGTCTAAGTAAGGATATAGGCTACTGTTCATCCCGAATCGCAGACGTAGTCGCGGGAAACAGCTTGTTTAATTTCATAATAGCTTTATTTTATTTTTATAATTTGTTGTTGTAGCGGCCATAGTAGTTCGTAATCTGTTAAAAATTCAAGTATCTGCCTATTACCACTTGGACCAGTGCTTGGTCCAAGCCTATTTCCAGCAGTGGATATCTTTCGGCTAAAATGATGATCAAGATGACGTACTTATTACGGTCGCGAATCATAATATATTTTGACATACAACCTGACACGGACCTGCACAACTTGCAAAAAACGTAAGGACATTTGAATTACGCGGGCACACTGCATGTCGATTCTGTAAAAATATCACCGTGACGATTTGCGTAAAGTGAGCTGTCATTGACAACCCGTCTTGGTCAATCCCTAGCATTAGTGGCACTGACAGCTCACTCCACGCTCACTTCACCAATATTTTCACGGTGATATGGTTCCAGAATAGCAGAACTGGAGTTTCCCCTTTAAGTGATTTGTGGAGGTTTTCGGTACAACAGTGGAAGATGTTTATTCATACCTAATAATTATTTCTTATGTATGTCTTATGTTTTACGAGTATGTACAAACATTTCTTAGTAAAATACATATTTCAGATAACACATCTGTATGCAAAGCGCGGTGGATTTCGCTCTGACAGAATATTTTAAAAGTGTGTGGTGGCATACATAAAGTTGGAGGTTTGCGTTTGAAAAATGAAAATGTCTTTAAAAGTTAGGTGTGCAACAACAAAGTCGACCTGACTAAATATATTTGGCTCTCATTCAGCTCGTGCCGATTGGTGAACTCCGTTCGGCATCAACATTCGCTGAATAATGCCTGTGGCTTTAAGACCTTCATAGTATTTTTTTTTTGTTAAAATTTTTATTAAAACACAAATACTAACTTGTACACGGCTTCGATCGCATGGGTGTTAGAAATGACCACCATGAAAGTGCTACTGAGATAAAAAGAAGCCCTTCTCCAGGATAGCATCTATCTCCTTGCCAAATTTTACCGAAATCCGTTCAGTGGTTTAGGCGTGAAAAAGTAACATACAGATAAAGGTACTTTCGAATTTATAATACTAATAGTATTCGAGTTCGAGTCGGCTCTGAACAATTTTGATACCCGGCTCTGCCGAATCATGCCGAACCGGTCAAGTGCTTAGCACGCCTTATAGAGGTGCTGGTGCAGTGGGTTACGTGTAGTAATGTGGTATAGTACTTTTTGACAAACTACACAATTAAGGTTTACTTTGAATTGGTAACACCTTTGTTTACGTTTTGTATCTCGAATTGCTTCCCGAGTTTTAATTAACCATTTACTCGGTGGACTACCAGTTTGTAAGAAAACAGTCTTCAATATGTCAAAAAAACTCTTATAACACATTTACAATCAATGTCAAAACTTGTCAAAAGTGTGGGTTATACTTTTGAAAAGTTTTGACATTGATTATGCTGAGCTGAGGCTTTTGGCATTACAAATTTGTTTTCTTTTTTATAGTTTTAGGGTTTTTTTGAAGTGAAAACTTCTTTAGCGGCGTTGTACACTTTTTTTGTAATGGGTAAAAAAAAAAAAACTCGCGTCAGGACACGTGACCTGATCTAAAATTTGTAAGACGGTTGATTGTTTATTTTTATTGATTGATTTTTCTGAGAGATAAACTTTTTAATGTAATATAAATTGTCATGTTTGTGTACGATAGCGCAATAAATAAATAAATATTGTATTCCACCACATAAATGATAGTAATTTTATACAGATAATTAAAGCAATTCGTGCAAAATTATTCCCTAACCATTCCAAAATATCAAAAATGCACAACGTTAATATTTAAGTTTTCACTTGGCACTCCCGGCGTGCAATCCGTTTTTTTTTTTAAATTTAATTTCTTTTCTATCTTCCAGTGTACATGGATCGACTGCCTTTCTGACCTCGACAACCAAGTAAGTGGTTAACACGTTCCACTTGGTAATACTGGTGGTCAGACCGTTGGGCTTCTGACGACCCGTAACGACTTACAAAGATCTACTAATTACAGCCAGAACCAACGCCTTAACGTGCTTACCGAGGCACGGTGGGGTTTCGATATGTAATGAAAGGTCACCCATCCAAAAACCGACCGCGGCAAATGTAGTTTAACCTTCGAACAACCCGTGCGCGCTGTTATTATTTAGCTACAAGCCCATCTTACAAAACAATTAGGCACATTAAAAAAATTCGCATTGCCAATAGGTACTAAATTTCGAACCTCGAGCCAACAGGTGGTTCTTAAAAGAATTTCCTGAAACCTTCGATCCACGGAAATATTTTGGAAGCCATCTCAAAACTCTACCTAACCTAAGTTCTACAGACTAACAAAACAGTTGAAAAAGTAGAAACTTCCCCTCAAGCCGTACGAGGTCTGAATTCTGTGTAACTTCATGAATTCTTTACAAATGCTTCGTCGGTCTGTTTTCAAAGCATATTTTCTATTGTTTGGCGCACAAGGTACAGTGAGTTTCCGTTAGATGTCTGTTAGTCTGTTCCTCTTCTGTTAAAGTCTGGCATTGATGTTAAAAATAAAATGCAGTGTGAATTTAGACTCTCTTTTTCGAATTCCCTGAAATTATAAAATTTATTTTGTTTTCAGATAGTGACTGTTTGTGGTGTAATTTGTGTTTCTAAAGGCAACGAACGTAACAAGAGTTCTCAGTGGTGGGCAAATAAAAAGACACTTAACGAAGCCGAGAACACTTTTACTCTCCGTCATGGTTATTTTTTTTTGTACTGGATAATATCCGGGATACTTCTCGTAACGGGGATATTGAAGGTAAAAATTATGCAATAATTACAACATTTAAAAAAAGCTGCTTTATATTATTTCTATTATTGCAATGAAGGGTTTAGAATAAACAAAGCGTTACAAGTGATAACAAAAATAAAACCATATTCATTTGCAACAATATTTTACTTAAGGAAAACAAACCGATACGATCATTTATAATAACTTCTTCAGCCAAATAGGATGTGCAATACTATATCATTTTACTGAGAAGTAATGTGATTTTATTTATACATGTGAAATGTTCAAAAAATTTGATCAGTAGTTTTATTTCACCCTAAACATTAAGCTTCGATCATTAATTTCCAAAATAATTTATTTTATAAGTGGTTATTTAGGACAGTTTGTTAACATTAAGTATTTCACATTTTATTTGGCTTTAGTGAATATAGATTACATATTGAGGATAACTTAAGTTTTCATTTTCTTTAAGAAAAGATGATTGAAACTAAACCTCAATTAAATGTACAGGATAAACTATTCCGGAACTTAATGTTCTTGTTTATTACGTTATTGTTTGCTGGGCTTCGGTGATGCAACCTTTATAGCGTGGAGTACACGGTGAACATTATTAATGACGTGTTGAATAATTAAGCAAAAGGTCCGGTTGGTATGAAACCATTTGTTTCATTCATATTCATTCACCATGTGACGTCTTGTTTAAATAAGCTTTCCACTTTATAAACAAGCGCTCCGACTAGCAAGGATGCCCCTTCCTCACATCTCTTAATCCACAGACTCACAGTATTTCTCAAGAACAAAGAATGTAATACTATTAGACATCTCTAAGCAAATTACTATTAACTATAATAATTAAGAAAAAATATTATAAATAACATTATATAGATAACACTTTACTCATCATTCACAAATTTCAACAAATAATAATTTAGCTGGTAGTATTATCTTAAGGGTAATGTTTTCTCATTGGTTGTTTTATTTGTTTTAGTATAATTATATATTTATGTATATTTATTTGTGCTTATATTTATATATAATTAGGTATATATGTATATCTATGTCTTAGATTAAATATTTATTCCTTGGTTTTTTATAAATTGCACCTACCACTGCTTGTCTCTGCATCATCCAAAGGTTGACTGGTAGAAAATGCCTATGGCATTAAGTCCGCCGCTGTACAAAATGTGCGTGAAGTATATATACATAAATATAAAGTAAAATATGAAATATTTAAATGGTAACACTCACACTTAGTCCATTTGTGTTATTAACTGCATTTTGAAAATTATAATTACAATACCCCTAATTGACAGATTTAAACCTTCGTCACTAACCAACAACGTTCAATTAGGTGAATAGCCGTAACGAATTGCATCAACCTCACAGAAATCGAAATAATTTACTCAGTTTTCTGTAGTCTACCTACAAACTTTTATTATATAAGTAAACAAGATAATAACGATACGATATTAGAACGAGACAATTATCGAATGGTGATCGAACCACTTCAAATAATTTTATAAAAACAAAAAAACAAACATTAATATATATATTATTTGAAAATAACATCAAGCTTAATCCGCTGGCGCAGGTGAGATTCGAACTCAGGGCTTGCCATAATCGCTCCTTCCCAAGCACGGTGATACTAAGCTAGCATGCGAAATGTTAAGTTAGTTGAAATTATGAACTTGTCAATTACAGATAAAGTAAATGTGTGTGCGTGTCTATAGTATAGAAACAACTTTTATAAGAAGGTCGTAAGTGAAACCGAAGCGTCAATCTATTGCTTATGGACTTATGAGCGCTACTGTCCAGGATGCGTGATTGACTGCTTTGTGATGGGTCTATTTACATCATGTATAAGGCTGTGCAAAGACTAACGATAGATAGTCTAAGACAGATAGATGCTGATGATAGACAATACAATTCTATTTGTCCCTGTCAAACAAACAGCTGTCACCACGTTATAAGGTTGCATACCTTGGCTTTTTTGGGACGTTAAAAGAGATTGATAGGTTTTCTATCTCCAGCACGCCAAAATTGGAAATAGACACGTTATTTGGTTCGGCCGTTAGTCAAAGCAGTGTTGTATATTGTCGATAAATGTGGTATTAAGCACCTTTCCCCCAGGCGACTAGCTATCAACGATTTTGTCGCTCAAAAAACTAACAAAAGATGGTAGATCCCGTATAGGTAAAAGAGATACATATATTAATAGTTTATCGCTGGCTGTTCACACCGCCGACGAGTACTCGTTTGTGGTAGGCGACAAGAGTTATCAAAGAAGGTAGGTCTAGTTACTCGCTTAGCGACGCTCGCTTAGCGGGTGGAACTATAGCTGAGAGACTCACGCTTGGTACATACGCATACCAGCGAGTAATCTCTCGTCGCTGTCGTTCACTCGTTGCTCGTTTTAGTTGATAGTTCTACTCGTTTTTCGTTTTTTTTTTTGTGAAAGCCATGATTAGACTAAGGTCAACCTTGAATAGGTCTGCGTACGGCCTAAGTGAATATAAGTCTTGAAAATCCCAAATTTAAACAGGTTAAAAAAAAACTGCGTTACAATATTACTCCGAAATAATTTACGATATTAATCTCACCGATGACGCTACGCTAATATAATAATTTTCTACTTCCGCTACTCTTAACTTTATTAGAACATTATTAGGTAAATTTTTGTATAATTTAGTTAAGTACATTAATAATATCAGAGAATGTAATAATGAACAATGTAATCGCGACTTGGATCGATGACACTTTCTTATGTAAATTGGATTTTTTATTACCGGGGAGGTAAATGTAGGTTAACCTATTTTTTATGAGTATTTGTCAAATTATGTTTAAGGACATGATTGCATTGTAATCACGGAATAGAAAAACAAACAAAAACATTTGAAACATTTTGCGTTAAATAATTTTTTTTGCGAGATTCCAATGACATGTGCTGTAACCACAGTAACACCCTATGCTGTAAGATCATCCTTGAAAGACTAGAAACGAGGTAAAGCACTAGAAATAATCAAATCCCATCTCAGTAATAGAATACAGTTCACTGAAATAGCACAATTATGTCCATTCCAAAAACAGAAATTACATATGCATCGAGCCCAAGACGTATAAAATATGGTGTTCCTCAAGGGTTGATACTTGGACCACTGCAATTTCTCATTTATAATAATGATTTACCTAACGTCATTCAGCACCCTATGGTTTTATTTGCAGATGACAGTACAGTCGGATTCACAAATAACAAAAATAAAAATCATGAACTAGAAATAAATGATTCCCTTTCTAAATGAATAAATTGGCTTACAATTAATAATCTGAAAATAAATCTTACAAAAACTCATTACATGAATTTTAAGAATAAAAACGCAAAATCAATTCCATTATCTGTTGAGTACAATAATGCAAATTTATCTGAGGTTACAAGTACAAAATTTCTAGGTATCCATATAGATTCTAATATGTCATGGAGAATACATGTAAATAGTGTATGTAGTAAATTAAATGAATTCTCTTATGCCCTCTACATGCTCAAAAAAGTTTCTAAGCAAGCCACACTACTTAGTGCTTATCATGCCTATGTGGGGTCCACTCTATCTTATGGGATATTATATTGGGGATACTCATCTGAAAAAGAAAATGCGTTCAAGGCACCAAACAAATTCATGTAAACCTCATTTCATAAGCCTATTTACACTCTCTGCTTTATATATCTTCGCGGCCTCAATAACAGTTAAGTCAAACATCAGTAGCTATGAGACATTAAGAAGCAGTAGACTTAAAAGTACATTGCGCAAGAAAACATCCCACACTGCAGTATATAAAAACAGTATTTATTGTATGGGCATACAAATATATAATAAGTTACCCATGGACATCAAGAATCAACATTCAATTGGAATTTTTAAAAGAAATCTTAAAATCTTTCTGATTAAAAAGGCATATTACTCTGTGGAAGAATTCCTTGAAGAAAAATAATTATATAATAGATGATTGTGATAAATTATAATTAATAATAAATATTTAATATAAATATATAACAGGTGATTTTAGAATGATTGTGATACTAAATATAAATCGATGTAAATTATAAGAATTGTATGATATAATATAAATTGTATGATTAACGATAACTAATGTAATATAATGAAAACTGTATAACTGTAAATTTGAGTATGTATATTTATTTTATAGTTTAACATTTAATAACAATAAATTGCAATGCTCTACCAGGCAACTAAGTTCTAAGAACCTGCCTATTGTGTTGTATCTTCAAAAAAATTACACTTGGCTCGCAATAAATAATTTGAATTTGAAGACTACAAGTCTTTTTCGTGTCTGAGTTTAATTTTGCAATGTTATACAAACTTAGTTGCAACTTGTGGCTCAGTAACACCAGTCGCACGGGTCGATATACTAGGTTAAGCTATGCTTGCCGCGGTAGGTCCATAGATGGGTGACCATCTTTACATATCAAGTCCCCTCCGTGCCTCGGAAAGGACGTTACGCCGTTGATCCCTCAGGGTCGCGGGAAATTTGAAAGAGATAACCGTGGCCCTGGCACAAGCAACTGAAGGAACACGGGTGGGTTTTAGTCAGTAAAAGTCTGAAACGCCCTCCCGCTCCACCCAGAGAAGTCATTTGTTGAATTCCCACCCAAAAAAAAAAAACGTTTGTCCCGGGATCTTTGACAGTCGTTTATGGTCGTCAGAAGCCCGAAAGCCTGACAACCAGTCTTACCAAGGAGTATCGTGTTACCCAGTAACTGGGTTGTGTCAGAAAGGCAGTCGCTCCATGTAAAATACTGGTATTCAGCTGCATCCGGTAAGACTGGAAGCTGACCCTGACATAGTTGTGAAAAGGCTAGGCAGATGTTGATGATACAAACTTAGTTTGGTTTTCCATGAACCTCATAGAATTTCGCCTTTAGACCCGCTCAAATCTACGTCAGCTTTAAGGGCGAATTTCACCAATTTAAATGAACCTCTGCTTAACCAGGCAGAGGTGTACCTATAGTACACCCACTACGTTTAAGTCCCATGAAATAGGGGCGAACCTATTGCCATCAACCAAGCACAAATCCAGACTCCGGGCTGCTACTGAGAAGTTCTAGATAGAAAAACCCAATAACACTTTGCCCGACCTGGTAATCGAACCCAGGACCTCAGGACCCGCTCTTGCGACCACTAGACCAACGAGGCAGTTAGTAGAATTTTTTCGTCGGTAGTAATAAAAACGATTTGCTGGTCCATACACACATATGTCCAGCACTTACCGAATATATGCTGATGATGATGATGATGATATATTTTGACATTATTGCTTTTTTTCTACGTCTATAACCATATGTAACCATATCAACTGTAACGACAAATTCAGTTATGGTTACAGTTAGCGCACTAGTGGAAAAAACTTGTATATACCTAAGTTAGTTCATGTGGAACGGTCATTGGACCTTTGGCACTGTCCAGTAGTTTGGGTTCAGTGATTCAACATACTGCAAAAGATTTCTCCTTACAGTTCAACATACATATTAAGATCTTAGTCACCCTAATTTAGGTTGGTGACCTCAGTGAGGTCGATGACAAGCCTTCGGTACCATATGTTACAAGTAATTTAAGTGTGGTTGCACACTAAGCAATTTTGCGTCAGCTACTAAGTGCCGATTTCACCAATGGAACGGAACGCGAACTGAAAATTCCATATCAATTTTGACACTGACAGCTCTTTAACTCGGCTTAGATGATGAATGCAATTTCCTTTTTCGCTCTAAGTAGTGCCTTCCTTGTTTGACAACCAAAATCAGTCATTTAATCAAATTAGGCTGAGAATCTGCACTTTTTGAACGTCAAAATTACATAAGACTGTCCCCCCAAAACGCCTGCCCTTCACGACTACCTAGTACTTAAGCTGAGAAGGAGAAGTGGTGCAAACAATTCCTGTCTTGTCGATGCTTAAATTGATGTTTTTGTGTTTTAATTGTAATGTAGTAGTTGTTGGCAGCACACACTGGTCCATTGTAGCCTATCACTTTTTTTGATGGGAAATGAATAAAATAGTATATGTATTAGGGATGGTGAGTTTTTTTTTAATAAAACAATGTTTGTTTCCAAATAGTTCAAACAATGTTATTAAAAGAGCCCTTATTATTAAAAGAGACCTTAAAAAATGCCAAATTAAAAACATTTTTACAGTAAATGATAAATGATTTTATTTCTGTAAATAGGTTTGTACAAACACTTTTACACGTCAATCATATTTTAAAAACTAGGTAAGATCGGCATTTCCTATCTGACTACTCTGAGAAGAAACGCCGAAACAAACTCAGTGGTCACAGTCTCTTTTAAATTCCAGACATAATCTTGGTCAGGTCATGTGAAGACCATGTGGATTGATATCTGAAACGGTCTTTCGAGGAAAGAACCACACAGAATGAGTGGACCTGTCCAGTCAGTGCACGCATTTGTCAGTTGTCATGCAGCTCAACACAGAACTAAAGGAGCTAAACGTCAGTGAGTAGTGAGTAAGTGTCAGACAGGGACAGTACTATCGTAGAAGTGACGTAACGACTAAGTAACTTCATACTAGCGCCACACATAGTCCGTACCGCGCGACAAGGATGGGAATAATTCGCTCCAAAAACTTTTAAATCGTGTAGCTTCTTCATTTATGTTATGCCTTCTATGAAATGACATTATTTTTTCAATTTTTTTTAGTAATTAGTCATCATCCCTACTCTCTATAAAGTTTGAGCAACTACTGGGCGCAACTAGTGGCCAGTATTAGTTGTTCAGACCAGCCACTACTCGCAGCCAAGTTTACGACCACGCTAAAAGCCAAATATCGAAGTCTACGTAGTAATAAGATAGTACAAGGGTGTGTTAGCATTTTAATATAAAAAATGATTAATGTGCAAATTTCTCGACTGTCGGGGACCAAATTGGTTTTAATGAGATTTTTTATATTATTTTCAATAAAAAAATGATATTGCTTTATTACTCCGTTATGATAATATTTGGACATTTTTTAATATTTGGTTGTGATATTGTTCTTGACTTTAATAATAGTAGACAATATTGATTTGGGATGAAATGAAAAAAGTTTTATGAGTTCATGATTTGAACATTTTGTTCTTTGCTTAGTTGTGTTAATGAATAATATTTTTAAAAGCCCACATTATTAGTAAGATGTGTATTGACTTCTATTTGACATGTGGTGGCCCAGTGGTAACAGTCGCGACTTACGAGTTGATGATCGTAGGTTCGAACCCAAACAGGCATTTTACTTTGTGCATATTATTTCATCACTGCTCTCAAAACGGTGAAGGTAAACATCGTGAGTAAATCATGTCCTAGTACCAAAAAATTGAAGACATGTTACATCTACCAAACCGCACTGGGCTCGCGTGGTGGATTACGGGCCACTCCCTCTAGCAGAGAGGAGGCCTGCATCCCAGCAGTGGCAACAGTATTGGCTGATTTTGCTTATGAGTCAGTAGGTATACATGTAATGTAAATAATCGAATTCTGATTTCAAATTATTGCGTTGCGGAATTTTTGATTTAGAATTCATACATTATGCCAAATACATGCCCATACGTAGACCACAGACAGTTAGTAGACACTCTTTGTTTTAAATGTTCATAAAACATAATACAAATAATAGAAACCTATTTACACCACCATTACCACCGCCACCACCATTTTTCTAGCGACATCTCTACCGCCCGCCGTGTCTGTTGTGTTGCTCTGCGGTGCCTTCTCTGTATGAGAAGAGGCTTCTGCCCAGCATTGGGACTTTAATAGGTCGGTAATAATTTTACTGTTTTTTATATTTTTACATATCTCAGGACCATGGGGTTCCGGTCCTTTGGAAGTCGTACGAGGGGCCGAAGCCAACTCGCAGAGGACCCTTAGACAATTTGAATGAAATGCAGAACCAACTGACGACTATTACTGTATTATTATTGTTATTAAACCTCTGTCTAACCCTTTGAGGAATACAGGCGTTAGTCTACACGGACGTTAAGATATCGTGGCGGGATGTTTTCGGGCACTGGATTTTCAACGCACTGCTTAGCGCCGAGAGTTGAACATCCAACAGTGTGTTTAATCGACTGTTGTTGAATTTTCAGAGCGAGTTTAAAAGGAAAACGGGGTCTTACTCGACAACTGTATTTCTATTTCTGTTTGTATCCTAAAGTTATCACCCTTCATAATTTTATACATTTTTGATTAAAATTCTAAAACCAAATTTCATAAATATTTAACCATTAAACATCAAGAATTTGAAATAGAATATTCTAACTTAATAGTAACGAAGACAACATTTTAAATTGTTTTTTTTTAAATAAGGTAGATTTCTTGTCAATTTGTCTGTTAGTCCGGACGCACGTTCCTGATTGGCGCAAAAACGGCCGAACGGATTTGGATTAAATTTGCCACACAGGTATTTTATAACCTGGATTAGCACATAGGTTACTATAGTCCCGGTAGTACATTCCCGTGGGATATTTTCCAACATTAACGCGGGCGAAGCCACGGGTAATAACGGCACGGGCATCTTAATATAGAAGCTACATTTCGTATGTGGGTATTTGAAACACAAAGATATAACATAACATAACATCACGCCTTGTTTCCCCGAAGGGTTGGGCAGAGGTGTACCTATAGTACACCCACATTTCGCCAGTTATGTTTAAATCCCATGTAATAGGGGGCGAGAATTATATTTAAGAAAACGGCGAAGATTGTAGCGTTCATTTTTAGAGCAACTCGCCGGCAACCGGTGTTATTTCGACATGTATTCTAGCGATGATTGTCGATTTTATGTTCCCAATATCTTTGTGCCTCGTTGGTCTAGTAGTCGCAATCGCTACTGCTGAGCATGAGGTCCTGGAAGTTAGAAGTTAGAAGGAGAATGGAGAACCTACGCCTCTACGACGCCTGCTACAAAAATAAATTGCCGTATCTTTGAACCTGAAATGTGTACGAACTTGAGGTTTTCAGCCAGTTTTCTGTTGTCGACCAACACTTTCGAAAGACTACTGCGTTGATGCCGTAAGTATTGTAGTTTTGGTGTTAAAACAGTCGATGTGCTCTTGAGGCGTATGGTTCTTTTTTGTGTAACTTTTAGGGTTGACTTGTAATATTGCTTTTCTGATTATAAACGCCATTCTGGTAGGTTTTAATGATATTTTTTGGACAAAACTAATATATTTTTATCATGACAATCAGAAATACGATGTAAAGAAACGTATTATTATATTATTGAATCAAGAAGAGCACAACGGCGCGGCGGTGACGAACTAGTACAAACCGCTAGCGCGTCATACGTTTTTCTGAACAAAAATGATCCGCAGAGTAATGTTGAAAACTTAATATTAAAAAATAATATCAAAGCCCTAGAAGACTTGACAGATGTACCAATGATTTATATTTACATCAATTTTACTACTCACCACCCTCTGACAATTTTGTTTCAGAGTGTAATCATTTTGTAGTCACCTAATGTCTATAAATTATTTTTTCAATATTTCCAGATAAAAAATATTGTGACAATGAAAGAAAAAAAAAGTCATTCCGTGACATTTATGAATATTATGTACTCCTTTAAAGCAAACCGTTGATTTTAGTTACCGAAATTTGGGAGATTTATTATTTATCTTCATAACCCCTTAAAACTAAAATAGTTGATTAACAACATTTTCTAAACGAAGAACTAGAAGTCTCGTTCTTCGGTTATTGAATTTTATAGATCGAAATACTTAATATTTACTGTATGTGTTAAAGAAGGATGGCGAGGTTGGACCCGCGTAAAGTAGAAATTAACGAAGCACCGTTCACGGGAAAGTTTATATTAATTATAATTACAAGTTTATAGGAGTTCTCTTAAAAAAACATTTAGTTACTAGGTGATGGGAATTAAAAGTTATTAATGATTTTAATTTATTTATATAAGAGCTATCGTGCAGTTTTCGAACGGAACGTTTTTGGCAAATTACATTGATATATTCCATTATATACCAATGATTTACCTATATTCCTACACCTATTTATTCCAATATATTCTTACACCTAAGTACGTTTTTGCTTGGCGGTTTTCCTTCTTTTATACTTATTTTTTGGTAAATAAAATAAGAATAAATAAAACGAAACATCAAAAGTACCTTCAATGTAAACATACCGTACATAAAAATATTATTATTAATTATTTTCTGTTATAACGGTATTGAAAACAAGAAACGGAGTCAAATTTTCATGCCAAATATCATATTTGTCATTCGACATTCCATTGTTTGTGTTCAACGGATAACGTGTGATTTATAAGGTATTTTTGCGATTTTGTGGATTTTTGATGACTTGGCTTATCTTTGCACGGACTATTCTGCCAAGCTAGATTACGGCATTTACTTCTGGATAACGATTTGCAATACATATTATTTAGGGGAGCACATAGGAGCCTACGGAATGTATGCAATAGAAGTTTGCCGGGATGAGATTCCCCTAGAAGGGATATTTGTTGGCAACCACCCATCTGTTCTATGTGCCTGAATACAATCTACGCAAATAGGTAGCACGTCTTATTATACGTATATCACAGTAGATAAGAGGCTGGAGGGTCGAACTGCCATATTAGAATATTTTGAGTTTCCCCTTGGGAACACGGACAGTGGGCTATTGCTCTGATATTATGAGCATACTGTGGTACTTACATGGGCGATGCAAGACACCAGTGGTTTGTCTCTGCACCAGCTTCTTTTAATTAGATAAATAATTATGTTTTAATAAAAGATAATCTAGGGTTGAATAAGATAATAAAAAAAAAAAAAAAATACATAAAATTATTGTTGTGTCTAGAATCTTTTTTATGTAATAATAGAAAGTAAACAAAAGTGATTTTTTATTCTTTTTATTTAACAAACCCCTAGTTTATATGAAAGGACAGACAGGAGGATGATGCTGCTAAAACTATCTGATACCTGCTTTTATCAGCTTGGTTTAATCCGTTCACCGCAATTAGAGTACATAGAGTTTCCTATCCCTGCAGACTTATGTTAGCAGTTTTATGAATCATCAATTACCTAGTTATCGCCGAAAATAACAGCGATGCAACTCTTCCACTACGTTTCGCAAAAGGAACCCTAAGACTTTATATACACCAGGTTTATCTGGCTAAACAGATGTAGAAGGAACCTATAGATGGTGGTAGACCCCTATTGATGGATATTTTTTATTCAGATTCAGTATTAATTTTACTGGCCAGGAGAAAACACCCTGATGTCCTTAAAAAGTCAGGTAAGTAGTACTGCAACGCGCGTTTTTGACTCGAAGGTTTAAACGTGGTCGAAGCAAGAGGATTAGTTATGTAAGAATCGTAGCTAGTGCTACCTTCCCCCACGGGATATATGTGTGAGTTTAAGTAAAAATGTATAAATAAGCCAGTCTGCTACTAAATAATAAACAATAACTCCATGCCCAAATTACTTTTAGATTATTTTAGGTTATAATCTTCTACCTTTCATATCTTTACTCTCCCAAATTCTCTAACCTACTTACAATTTGCTTTTTGTTAGTCTTATGTCGTTCTTAAACTATTCATAGGTTTCCATAATACACGCAACCCCTATCAATGGGTCCCAAATGACATGCAAGCTCGCCATTCTCCTTTATAAGCATGCGCCTCAAAGGCGTAAGGCATATCTTTAACGTAAGGTACGTTAAAGAAACGTAGTATGTTTATGTTTCTAGGATACTTTTTTTTCATTAACAATTAATTGTGTCTGAAATTACATGGTTTAAAAAAGAAAATTAAATTACGTAAGAAAACAGAAAAAAAATACACTAAACAATTACAACAATTATTATTATTATTATATTCTTTATTTACGGACAACATTGATCCAGCGTGTAAGTGACAATAATATAACTTACTACTAGTGTATATAGTTACATTACAATAGAGAAGAAGACAGAACAACTAGTATTGTGAAAATGACATCCCCACATTTAAGTTTAGTGATTGTCCTTCTCACAAAACTTTTAATAATCGGAGAGTCGATACTCTCCGCCACAGTTTTTATAATGCTGTTGCCACTCGCCCGCAACCTTGATAACAGCGATTCGGGTTTCTTGCGAATGACGGCGTGGAAGCCTTCAGTTCGGTTTAGCGCAAACATATCAGACGCGCTGCACCACCTTGGCAGTCTCAACAGCATCCTAAAAATATTATTATATTGCACGCGTAGGTCATCCAGCGTTCTTTTGGTATAGTTGACCCAAAGATTCCACGTGTAAAAGCACTAGCAATATGCCTTAAAAAGCGTTATTTTCACTAGCTTGCAACACCTATGGAATCTTCGGGCCAAAATTTTATCTCGGACCGCCAATGCCCTACGCTCCCTTTCAATATCAACATTGTCCTTATAGTCGTCAGTGAGAAAATGCCCTATTTAAATTTTGTCACTCTTTTGACGTTCAAGCCGTTTAGGGTAATATCAGGTATAGTGTCTGGGCATTCACCGCCGGCCTTAAAGATAATGTATTCACACTTTTTTTACATTATAAACAGGTCCGTGTGAGGCAGCATACGCCTAACAGTCCCTCAGCATTTCATTCACGGCACCTGCCGACGGCGCCAGCAACGCCATGTCATCAGCGTAGCTGATACTATTTCTTTTCACACCGTGGACGCTACATCCGACCCCCATATTGCTGAGGTCCACGATTAGGCCATCAATATATGTGCTAAATAGCCTAGGAGATATCAGACCACCCTGCCTCATACCGCATTCTAACCTATATGTCTCAGAAAGTGCACTGGACCACTTCACAACATTTTCTTGGTTCCCATACCAACACTGCAGAATCCTGAGGATTCCCGTCGTTACACCCCTATCCCCAAGTTGTCTCCTGAGTACATATTAATTTACCATATCGAATGCTCTGGGGAGATCCAGAAAACAGGCGTATACCGGCGTTTTACGATCGGTGTAACCGTATGTTTGAGACTTCCTACGGCGCTTTCCGTTGACCGGCCTGGTTGAAACCCGAACTGTGAGTCATGCACGGATAGACATTCTTTCGAGCTAGCATCAATAATACCGACCAGCACTTTTGCCATTGTGATTGTGAGAGATTTAGGTCGATAGTTTGACTTATTCGAAATGTCTCCGGTCCTATTCTTAATTATGGGAACCACCAATGTTTTCATTAGTTCTGCCGGTAAGTAAGAATGTCTGATGCATAAGGTATAAAACAACGACAAAACCCTTGGTAGATGAACCCCAGCAAATTTTAAATGCTCAATACTGAGCCCGTCATGTCCAGGAGATTTACCTCTATTCATGTTTTTTATTACAGTTGCAACTTGCTTGGCCGAAAAGAAAATTAGCGGCTGCACTCCCTGGCTTTCAGGCCCAGCATTGATCATATCAACTGAGGGACCCAGAGGAGATTGCACTGTAAAATGTTCCTTGAACATATTTGCCACCTCCCCCGGAACACTCTTCCCGTCGACATTCACAGAGAGACCAGGCTTAATACAACATTTAGGAATTTTATTATAAATCTGAAACAGCATATAGGCACTTATTCTATAGGAAACTTTTAAGTTACTTTTTAAAAGAGCTTGAGTAGATAGCGCTTTTTAAATCTAGAGCCAACTGATTAAGTAATATGACAAATTATGTATCTATGTAGAGTTAGGTGGTCCACACTTTTCAGAAACCTTAAGTACTCGTATGTCACCTCACTCACTTGCTTGTCACTTCTCCCTTGTACCATCGGCTAGATAATCCAGCAAGTCATGTGACGCGACCCTTGCGGTGGCTTTTACTTATAACCTCTCCACATTAGGACGACGACTGAAAGTGCTGATGGTTGCCCCGTGTCCTAGGTGAGAGATATACGCGAACCGATGCGATATGAATTAAATGACATTGATGGACTTTGTATATACAATGAAATGAAAATTTACTTTGTAAAGTTTTCGTATTATTTAAATTATAGTGAATGTGAAGACACATTGTTTTTTTTTATATTTATTTTATCAATTAGTTTTAATCATGGTCTGGCAGTTTAAGTAATGTATGCGGCCTACCAAAATGTCCTTTCTTTGGTATGTTTGTTGAATCGTTGAGCTCCTTAAGTTCTGAGTTTCACTGCATGATTACTGACGAATGCGTGCACTGAATGAACAGGTCCACTCATTCTGTGTGGTTCTTCCCTCAAAATACCATTTTAGACACCAATCTAAATAGTCTTCACATGATCTTACCAAGATTTTGATTCTGCCTTTCTTCTCAGAATAGTCAGATAGGAAACGACGATCTCATCTAGTTTTCAAAAATATGAATGAGGTGTTGTAGTATTTGTACAAACTGACTTACAGAAATAAAACCATTCATCATTTAAATCGTGTTTCAAGACACTATGTGGCACATCTTAGGCATCTATAGAAAAAGTTTTGCGATGCATCTCGACTCCTCGACTCTCTATTACAGGTAATTAATGACTTATTTCAATTTATTTTTAACTAGTAACCCGCCCCTATATCGCACTTTTGCTATGTACTTGAAGAGATATGAGGAACAGGGTGTAAAGTTCACTCATACTCTTAGAAAAGGGAGGATCCTCCGACCAGATGGATGTCGTATCTGGTGGGCAACTGCCCCATGATTGTTGTCGGGAAGTTGTAAATATGCTAGCTGCGCGAAAAACTCTGATTGCGCGATGCATGATTTGTGTGACATCAGTGTGATGCGTTGTTTGCATGTGGCGGTGTAGATGCCGCCACATACTTTTAGCATTGAACGGATGCTGACGGTACCGAAATCAATAAAACGCGGTTTGTTAGAATAACCTGGATAATTATTATTCCTAATCTTAGATAAATGATCAGTCTCGCGGCGCTCGACTAGATACCGCGCTCTATACAAAAAATAGCTCCGTGAATGCGGCAACTCATTATTGTAGTGTGTGTAAGACATCGTCACTTGACATTTGGCAGTTGACATTGACAACTAGTGTGCGTGAAGAATTGTTTTACCAGCTGCTCAACCAACTGTTGCCCGAGTTAATGGAAATATATTTTATGCTGTGGTCTATTAGTTAAGTTATAAATATAGCTCAGAAAATGGTTAAAAATGAACAATAAATTAAAAGCGACTCTATAAATACATTTGTGTATAGGTTAGGCGTAGGTTTCTTCTTTAGAAAAATGGAAGTTATGTATATCAATGATTAAGCCTCATTTTTAATACTTTTTTGGTTATTATTAACATACGACGATATTTATTTTCATTTTTAGATCAGGTTCCTTGGCGAAAGTTGTTCAGTTTCATGAGTTGAATCACACTTTGAAATAGTGTCAGCTAAAATTTTTACACCTTATGACATTTCGAAATTATACGAAACTTACTTATGGTATGTGATCCCAGTGTCCTTCTTATTCCTTGTAATATTATTTGTAAACAGTTTTACTACGCAAACTGGCATTTTACTTACAGATTATGCCCAAAATTCAATAAAACTTTCGGCAAGTGCACGTCACAGACAGCTTGCAATGTGACTGGCTCGGGTACGACAACTTTACCGTGGTATTTGTTGCCGCATTTGACAAGTATCCGGCGGTATCTAGTCTAGTGCAGCAAGACCAATCAATTATCTAAGTTCCGAATCACAATTTTGTCTACAATCTTTTATATCATGAAATTGGTATTCTGTCAGCTGCTGTCAGCTTTCAAAGCTGACTTCGCTCTATATTATTTTCTTCTTATCTTAATTTTTTTATGGCATTTATCTCATAATCTTTTGCCATTTTATTATCATCATCCGAAAAGGTTGCATGTTTCAATCATGTAGGTTAAAATACCTACCGATGAGATAAATTAGGCGGTCACATAGAAAGACAGGACAAGCGACTATGTTATATACTATTACTAGCGACTTGTCCCTGTTTCGCAAGATAAGATAAGATAAGAGATAAGAGCATATAAGATATAACATCGTTTAATTCCAATCATATTCAGCCGTAAGTGAGCCTCACAAATATTTCCAAAATTTATTTTAATTTATTTGACAATGATTAATGATCATGTGGCAAGCGGGTTTCGTGGAAGGTTAGGTAAGGTTAGGAGAGCAGATGCTGAGCAGGTTGCAGTGCGGAAACATAAGAAAATGGAGTATTTCGAGTAACTTTGAGAGGAGACTTTTTTGGGCACTTTTTATTCTATTTTCAATATAAACGGTAGTAATAACAGTACCATAACATCACACCTATGATCTCCGAAGGGTTTGGCAGCGCGTTAGTGAAGTAAAGCCACATTGCCAGTTAATTTTATATCCCAACCCGGAGCCACCTGAGTTATGTCTCAACACTCCTGATAAGAAAACCTAACGTAAGTTATACACGACTGCAATTCTCACTCTACAGGCAAAACGTCTTTTCACGGTCATTGATTTTCAGCCTTGCTTTGATACTTTATTATTATTTATTTATTTATATTAAATGGTAAGTAAATAACTTATAAACTAAGCCCCACAAAACCGTAGTAATGGTTTGACTGTGGGGTCTATAATTATTTATAGGTAGCACTTTAACACCTAACACGTAGTCTGTCAGTCTTTACAGGTATTCATAAACCCAAAACTCGGACAACCAGCCTTACCAAGGGCATCATGTTATCCGGTAGCTGGATTGTAGAGATCAGATACGGAGACGCTTCGCGTAAAATAGCATAGCATGGCAAAATCAGCCTATTATGTTCCCACTGTTGGGACACAGGCCTCCTCTCTGAGTGGGCCGTAATCCACCACGCGGACCCATTGCGGGTTGGTAGATGTAACATGTCTTCGAATTTTTGGTTCTAAGACATACCGGTTTCCTATCGATGTTTTCCTTCACCGTTTTGAGAGCAGTGGTGAAGAAATTATTTACACAAAGTAAAGCGCCTGTCTGGGTTCGAACCTACGAACTACAACTCGTAAGTCGCGGCCGTTACCACTGGGCCACTGCTCCACGTCTTTAATACTAGTATTTAACATTTAGCGGACCCTAATATATTTAGAGAAGGGCTAGGCCGATGATCAAGTTATCAAACGCAAAATAAATATTTTTCCTTTCTATACTCTACTCCACCAATAAATAACATATTATTGCCACCCAAGATTGCGTGCTCACACCATATTCGTCAAGACGAAGGCAATCGAATAAAGAAACACCCAACAGTTGTCTCAATCAAGACTATCTCTCGAATCGATCCCTAGCATAGAATCGATTATTTATCGATACACGTCTAATCACGTTATCGTTATCGCAAGCTCCTGATTGTTTCCGTGACTCGAAGTGATAGGAAATTAAGTTCTTAAGACGGTACTCGATCAGCCACTCTGAGCTTGTTGGGTGAAGGAATGTTTGAACAACTTCGTGGCAGGCGTCACCTGAGCAATCAGTAGAATTGTATGGCTATATTTTGCTATAATGGGTCTGAACTGACAAAACTTCACAATCGTCATTGATTT
This sequence comes from Dasypolia templi, assembly GCA_963555695.1. Taxonomy (NCBI): domain Eukaryota; kingdom Metazoa; phylum Arthropoda; class Insecta; order Lepidoptera; family Noctuidae; genus Dasypolia; species Dasypolia templi. The sequence goes on along the minus strand of OY743158.1, from coordinate 8,651,791 downwards.
AAAGTTACTACAGCTGGATAGCTGATTTTAGCGTCAACGGTCGCTGGTAGTGCAATCATCTACATCCAAAGCCAACTTCACCCACTGCTGAAAAATAAACCTCTCTTTGCTTGTATCAATCCCTACGTTTCTTTGATAGCATCATGTAGGTAGGAGCTGGTAGAGTAGTTACTTGAAATAATGAGGTTCGAAAACCTTTGTTGTTTTATCATTAGTAAACACACTGTCGATGTATTTAATACTAAAGATATTTCGAAAATACAAAAGCGGTCCTTTCAACCCCTAGACACCAACGCCATTAACACTATTATAAGAACTCTTAGACCTTCCTTTCTATTTCAGAAACCACTACTTACCGTACAAACTCTCAAAACAAACAACTTGGTTACAAAAACATTCATCTTTACACAAAGAATTCATTCCTTTGTAATATTGTCCTCTGTTTCTTGAAGTTTTTTGTTCCCTACCTCATTCTTTGTTGGAAAGTTACGAGTCCGGACTAGGGGACTTAAAACTGTTCAAGCTCATAATGTGTTGGACGTTGGTGATAACTATTCGAGGACCGGATGACGCCATTTTGTTTGGCTGATAGTAGTAATTAAGAACGTTTGATAAAGTGTCTATTCGAATGGCTTGTTGATAAATAACAACAGCCGCACGGGTCAAGCTTCAAGGTTAAACAACTCTTACCGAGGTCGGTCCGTAGATGGGTGACCACCCATTATATACCGATACCCATCCGTGCCTCGGAAAGCACGTTAAGAAGTGGGTCTCGGCTGTCATTTGTAGATCTTTGACAATCATTACTATTAACCTAGGTATTGTGTTACCCAGTTCCGTGTAAAATAATGGTATTCAGCTGCACCAACCTGCTTACTTGGAGATTCACAGATGACTCCAACCTGGAGTGTAAAGCTGCTGTCACATAAACGATGGGAAACTTGATATCGTGTCTAGAGTGTCCTGTTGTCTGCAAGCTCATGAAGTTGATAGACGCTAATGAAAGTGCCAAGCTCGTAGCCAAATTCTGGGCTGACTGCATTTAAATTTATTTAGACACGCTAAGAAGAAGACCTGCTTCCGATAAGGACTGACCCCGACATAATTGGGAAGAAGCCAGGCAGAATGAAAGTGAAAAATTAAAATGATCTTATTACACTTGAACCTACTCGTACATGTGCACTTATGAAACTTCAGTACTTAGGTGCACGGTTTCAATTAGTATTTTGCTATGGAGAAGAGTCGGCAACAAACTCCACGGGTACTGTAATAAAAATTATTGGGTTTTACAATAGGTATGGGAGGACAGTGTAGGCCTGTCAACAAGGGAAGTTAAAAATAGAAAATGCTCAACCAATCGAAGCATCTATGAATCTACAAGTCTAGGTTTGAGACATATCATCACGGCTGTAATCCCTGAAGGGTTAGGCAGAGATGTCCCTATAATAACAATATTTCAAGATTTCGCCAATTGTGTTTAGGTCCCATGTAAGAGCGGGCGATCCTACTGTCATCAGCCGAGCACAAATCCAGACTCCGGAATGCAACTGAGAAATTCTTACTACTGAAAACAGTGTGCTGAGATAAGGGTTATTGGTGAGTGATAACTGTGCAAAGTTGCCTGTACAAATGCTCACAGGTTCCATCATAAGTGTGAAAGAAAGTAGTTTAAAAAACAGGTTTATTTGTCACAGAAACACGTACATACAAAAAAAAACTCGAATAGAAAACTTAGCAAACTAGTACAGCTTACTTACTTGTTTTATATCCAGTTTCTAGCATCTAGATAGAATTGTACCAAAGGCTCAAATCAAAAGTCATTTATTCAAATTATACTTAGAACCAGCACTTTTTTAACGCCAAAATTATTTAAGTCAGTTCCCTAAAATACCCGTCCATCACCACTTCTTTATACTTTAGCTGGGAAGAAGTGGGGCAACAAATTTTCTAGCACAAAACCAGTACCTACATGAAATCTCTGTTTAAAATTATTTCTGTAATTCTGTAATTTACAGGATTTGACTCATCCCCTCGACAAAAGTCCTAAGTCACCCTTACGACACCCACGAGTAAAGAACCGGCATAACTCCTAATTAAAGAAAATGAAACTACTATAGCACCGACCTCTCACGAAGTCGTGAAGGGAAGGAAAAAACTAAACGAATTATTTTTGTCTCACAAAATGCATAATGGAGTTTTAAACTTTCCCCAGTTTAATTGCATGAAAACTTGGTAGATTTTAATATTAACGTGAATGAAAAATAATATTCACTGCATTTTAATGGACATGAGTTTTGTATTCGTTGCAAAAACTTGTGAAAGATTACTTAGTTATGATATTATTGATCATGCTTGCTCCCCTTTGGTATGCCTTAGTTACAACTGGTTTTACAAACGCTGGTTCACGTTAATGATCCCTTATAGCTGGCCTTTTATAAGACGGCGCCAAAATTAGCACCGTCAAGTTTTGTTAAGAAGTTACTGGAATCACTGAGTAGGTCGGTTATGTGTGACACTGGCTGGCGACTGTCGCTTTAGTCGAGCGTATTGTCAAAAGTTGCGTGGTAGCTGTCTTCTGATGCCAGAACATGATGTCAGGGGAGCCAATGGCGTACCACTTCCACGACATACTGCTAAATTCCGGCACAATCCGGATGATATTGAAATTGATGAATACGATGACCACTTCTGCTAAAAGCTATCCTGTGCCGTTATAAATATACAATTTTACAGACGGTGAAAGGACCAACACTCGTAAACAATATTTGCCATGATACAGATATTTCTATCTTCAAAAAAGTTTGTGGTATGCACCAAGATACCACCAACTCACCACCAACCACAAACCACAAACATTTTTATAGTTGTATTTCCTCTGTACGTCTAAGTGTTTAAATTGTTAAAGTTTATATGACTGTTCTGAATTTCTGATTAGAATCACTTTATTCTAATGTCACATTTTTGCACAGTATTCAATAATTTAAATTCTTATTTCAGATCTGGATAAGAGACCCTTGGAACCGTAGCGTCTGACATGTGAGCGGTTTTCCGGGCTTCAAATTAAAAGATTTTGTCGTCAACCTAACACAAATAAAACGAAACACAACACAATTATTTTATAATAACAAAACACTTTTTTTTTCACAATTGTCTTCAATACGGTACACAGTTGCCCTGATGGATCACACTAATATTTTCATCCTTTGACACTTTGCACTCCAAGTAACACAAGTTAAAATAGGACTCATTATTCGATGCGCATACCGGGTCGTAGATCTTTGAACATAGGCAGTACTGTCCTAGAGGCATCTCTGTCTGTGCAGAATGAGGATTCACTCCGTCTTTGGTCCTGCAAAGGAACATAAAGCTTTTCTTGTCACCTTGTTTTGTGGAAATGGCCATGAGAATAATCTCAAAGAAATTTTTATTGAAATTCGTCTAAAGAATTGATAGAAATATATAGCTGATTACGATTCTGGTCCTTTTACTGTTAGTTTACATCTGACAGCAGCAACTCATCAGCAACCTTATTGTAACGAGAACAAAGATCACTGTGATTTTGGCACACTTCTCAGTAGCACCTACCAATCAGCAACCTTATTGTAACGGGCATACGAGTACAGACCATTGACAGTGGTGAGAGAACAGAGTTAAATGACTTTGAATGGAATGTAGTAATTTTTTGTTTCTTTTCTCAAAGCAGACGACATTTCAGTGAGACCTTGAATACAAAATAGAAACGTACGACTTGACATTCAACCTTATGTTTTTGCGCTCTTACTGAAATGTGCACCTTTCTGCGTAGGAATAGAGGTCCATAACAGGTGTTATTGAAATAACTGAATACCTGAAAAGGTGAGGGTACACGTCAATATGAACAACTTTTCCTGGCGACCGAACCCAATAACCTATTTTCAGTGAAAGACGCTCGCTATTTATGATAGACAGTATAATCCTATCTGTTCCCGTGAGACACATAGCTGTCAAAATGTTATAGGGATGCACACTTTGGCTTTATTCTGACTTTAGAACCAGATATTGATAGGGTTTTGCATATCCGGGACGCCAAAATTAGTGATAAATATGTTATTGGGTTCGGCCGTTATTGACCAACCCTATCTATCCCTCTATTATTATAGTCCTCAATGCCCCACACCTGGGCATAGGCCTCCTTTTCCCTTTTCCAAACACGTTTGTCCACTGCCATTACGGGTCAATCCTTTAGGTAGGAGTAAAGTCAGAAAAAAAAACCTATAAATTTGTTTGCATCAATCGAGAACATGTAGGGAACATCAGATTCTTTTCGCGATTTCAGGTTTGATCTCATAGTAAAAGTCGTTCGTAATAATGAAATGGGGTCATCCCCTTTTCATATTTTCAGTTATATTAATTACACCGAGCATTTATTCACCTGGTGATAGTCGCCTGCGAGTCTCGCATATTAAAAATAAATTCTCGCCTCGCAACGTTCGAGTGACTCTCCCGTGTAAACGCAACTTTGATGTACGTATATAAAATGCTCGAAGTAAGCGAATCTCGAGTAAAAAACAGCTGCCCTCTCAATAGTTCCTGATTGAGTCACTCAAATTAAGAGAGCCTTCAACGTAAACTTTTTTTCGACGAATTTTCTGTAGCAAAAGTTGGAAACAGTTCCCGAAGCCTATTTCGATTGAGATTCCATTCAGAGTTAAAAAGTTGAGAGGTTTTAGATTTAATCTTGATTGCTGAGATTTTTTTACTTTTCTGCAATGTAGACAAATAACTTGTAGATAGACATGATTTATTATACCTTTTCATCAGCTGATTGACTGACTGAACGACATTATTTAAGAGAAGCATTATGTTGACATAAACTAAGAAAAGAAGTCCCAAGTCAATGCTAGTTTGTCCTCTTTTCCACCCAAGCACAGCAAAGTTAAAAATAAATAGGTCGTCAATTAAATATGAACTGTGTACGTGAGGTAGATTAATTGTTTATTAGTTTGATTACCGACCTAATTACTCGTATTTTTTATCACAACTCAATCGTAGGCAGTATGAAATGGTTTTCACACGGCAATTTCTCAATTCGATGTTAAATTTATCTTTCTTTCCTATGCTTTGTTATTGATAACAGTAATAACTCAGCAGGTAGGTACCAAAGCATTACCAACATATTGTTATTTTTCAGTGTTCTGTCACTTTTGATTAAAAGTCTACAAGATTGATTTACATATTCTGCCAACTTTACTCGGTCGTTTTCCGATTTCGAAATTAAATCTGAAAAATACACTGCAAAGGCTACATTTAACACATTGTTTCTTTCCAAAACATGCATAACTATATTGTTAAGGCCGTGGCCATGCTAACTATCGGGCGCGTTTTCTATAAAAAAAAACGGATTTTGAAGTAGAAGACGCGTTCTCATTCATTTCATTCATTTCATGTGACATAGCGTAACGTCTAAACATCATTAAATGTATATAATTATAATCCTTGTATAAGTGTGTATGTCACTGAACTTCTAGCGGCTGGACCGATTTTGATGTTTTTTTTTGTGTATTTGAGTTATGGATGGTTTAGATTCACAATCGGACCCGGTAGGTGGCGCTCTTAATATTATTAATTCGAAAGTAACGTAAGTAAGTCTGTATGTTACCTTTTTACACTTTACCCACTGAACGTATTTAGATGAAATTTGGGAAGGAGATTAATGCCATCGTGGAAGGACATAGGCTATTTTTTGTCTTTATGGCACGTTTCCATGGTAAAATTACCGACATCCACGAGGGCAAAGCCGCGGTCTTCAATTCAGTCAGGACTTCAATTGTTTACATTAATTTGTAGGAAAATAATATAATTTAGAGACTTGTACAATGTTGAGAACACATTACCAGGAGAAGATTGATATACTTGTCATGTTTTTAAAACGCCGCATTATTAAAAAAAATACGAAATGAGAATATCAGTTTTTCGTTGTATCTCGTTGCCCGTTTGGTAATTATAAAAAACAAAGTGACAACTGACAACCGATCTATCAAACTGACAGACAAAAGAGTGTTGACTGATGTGAATCGTTGTTTACAGTTCCGGTATGAGTTGAAAAAGTATATTGATTAATCATTATTTGTGATATTTTCCATAAAACGATTTGTGGATTGCGTGAAAGATGATAGGGCCTTTAAATTAACAATTAGCCTAAAAGAAGGGTCTTGTCCCTTCGTAAAACTATTTACTTTTAACGATATATATTTTATTGTGGTGTTAAAATAATATTGTTAATGTCTGAAAACACTTTTTAGGCACCTAAGAGTATAAGAATTAAGATAAGATAATATTTATTCGCTTAAACATGTGTCATACATACAAGAAAATATATGCATGCAAGATGGTAACAACATTATTGGGTACAGACATGTTTGCCACATGATGTGATGTGCAAATGTCAAGAAACTATTGCAATTTAAAACATTATCTTTAAAAAAAAAAAAACAATAAATTAAGTAATTAAAGAGTAATAGTTATATTGTAATAAATTTATAATAACTATAATCTTGTCAAAAAATAGTAATATGTCAACAAAAAATAATAAGAATAACAATAAATTAAGTAATTATGAAAGTAATAGTAATAAATTTAAAATATCAATCATCATGTCAAAAAAAAGTTAAAAAAAGGTCCAAAAAATAACTGAACGATTCCATTGTAAATTAACAAACACAAACAATTTATAATCAACTCAAATAAGCTACTATGTCAATTCAAATCTTTCCTCTAGGAACTCGTTAATGCTATAGTATGCTTTATTTACTAAATATGTCTTCAGTTTACTTTTCAAGTGAACAGAGTTAAGCTCCTTCCAACTTCTCAAAAAATCTTTTTTTTCAAATCCTGCCATGATTCTTTTGAACCGCATGGGGAGTACCAATTTGAATCCGTTTTAATATCGGTTACCACTGCTAAGCTCGACTTCCGCAATGCACGACTTGAAAAATACCAACGAACAAGGCCTTCTTTGCAATGCTTGTCAAGATCGAGATCTCAAACAGTTCACCAGACATGTTCTCAGGAACACATCACAGTCAGGTTTGGTGTTCAAGATAGCGCGGAGACATGGCTGTAGCGACTGTAACACTCGACACTTTATGGTCACAGTATACAAAACAAGTAAATATAACCCGCGTAGAAAGAAAAGTTGACCAGTGTGCCAAGATAAACAATTTTTGTTTTACAAAAAAGGGCAATTCGTTCAATTTATAAATTAAGTCCCAGACACTCCCTCAGAGACAAATTCAAAGAGATTAATATAAAGACTGTGCCTTCTCAGTATATTTATGAACATCTTTTATATGCACATAAAAATATTAATCTGTGTATTAAATACAGTGATATCCTTATCATAAATACTAGGAACAAACACAAATTTGTTGTTCCCACTACCAGGCTCAAGAAAATAGGTGGCTCGTTTAAATGTCAATGTATACGTTTTTATAATAAACTTCCTAGCCACATTCAAGAACTAAGCCTTAATAAATTTAAATATTTTATAAAGCGGAAATAATGCCAGAAAGCCTATTAAACTGTCAAGGACTATATTGAGGACAAGAAGGCTTGGGATTGCGCTGCTCCAATAAGTTTACACAGACATAGTTGATGTTTAATTTGCTATTTTACTTTTTTTATTTTAATATTTTTTTCTATATACGTACCATTTTATCTAAACAATTAAATGAATATATTTACTGTATAAAGTATAATATTGTTTAAATTTTTGTGAATGTGAGGACTATGTGGATCATTACATTTTGTTTTTCTTTTAATGATGGTCTGGCTGTTTGAGTACTTTACGCGGCCTCCCCAATTGTCCTTTCTTTTGTATTGTTCGTCGAATCGTTGAGCTCCTTAGTTCTGAGTTGAGCTGCACGATGATTGACAAATGCGTGCACTGACTGGACAAGTCCACTCAAATCCGTGTGGTTCTTTCCTCAAAAGACCATTTCAGACATCTATCCACATGGTCTTCACATGACCTGACCAAGATTATGTCTGGACTTTAAAAGAGACTGTGATCTCTGTGTTTGTTTCGGCTTTTCTTCTCAGAGTAGTCAGATAAGACGCCGATCTCACCTAGTTTTTAAAATATGATTGACGTGTAAAACTGTTTGTACAAACCTATTTACAGAAAATAAAATAATTTATCATTTATCAAAGTGTCATTCTATCAAATTGTTTTAATTAATTATTAAATGTCAAAGCATTCGTTTTTATAATAAACTTCCTAGCCACAATCAAGAACTAAGCCTTAATAAATTCAAATCTTTTATAAAGCGGAAATTATGCCAGAATGCCTATTATACTGTCAAAGGCTATATTGAGGACAAGAAGGCTTGGGATTGAGCTGCTCCAATAAGTTTACACAGATATTGTCGATGTTTAATTTGCTGTTAAACTTTTATTTTTGATGTTTTAGATAAACAATGACATCTTTATATTTACTGTTTAAAGTATAAAATTGTTTTAATTTTTGAGAATGTGAGGACTATGTGAGTCATTGTTTTTTTGTTCTTTCAGTTGTTTTAATCACGGTCTGGCTGTTTGAGTACTTAACGCGGCCTACCCAAATGTCCTTTCTTTTGTATTGTTGACAAATGCATGCACTGACTGGACAGGTCCACTCAAATCAGTGTAGTTCTTTCCTCAAAAGACCATTTCAGACACCAGTCTACAGAGTCCTCATATGATCTGACCATGTTTATTCTCGGATTTTTACACTTTGACATACTATACAATGACGTGAAAATTTACTTTGTAAAGTATTATAATATTTTAATTATTGTGAATGTGAAGGCAGTGTGGATTTGTTGTTTTTTTTTATCTCAATCTATTTTTAATTTTTAAAATTAGTTTTAATCATGGTCTGGCAGTTTGAGCAATTTATGCGGCCTACCCAAATGTCCTTTCATTGGTAATGTTCGTCGAATCGTTGAGCTCCATATGTGTTGTGTTGAGCTGCATGATTACTGACAAATTCGTGCACTGACTGGACAGGTCCACTCATTCTGTGTGGTTCTTTCCTCAAAAGACCATTTCAGACATCAATCCACATGGTCTTCACATGACCTGACCAAGATTATGTCTGGACTTTAAAAGAGACTGTGGCCTCTGAGTTTGTTTCGGCGTTTCTTCTCAAAGTAGTCAGATAGTAAACGCCGATCTCACCTAGTTTTTAAAATATGATTGACGTGTAAAACTGTTTGTACAAACCTATTTACAGAAAATAAAATCATTTATCATTTATCAAAGTGTCATTCTATCAAATTGTTTTAATTAATTATTAAATGTCAAAGTATTCGTTTTTATAATAAACTTCCTAGCCACATTCAAGAACTAAGCCTTAATAAATTCAGTAAATAAAATCATTTATCATTTATCAAAGTGTCATTCTATCAGCTGTAACGATGTTGTAACAGTCAAAATATGTAACAACAGTGCTTCAAGGATCTTTTGGCGGTCAAATGACGTTTTCAGGGAAGCGAACCATTCTTGGCATTATTTTGTGAAATGTATTAAAAAAGAAGATGACGACATTAGTTTCGATTTTGGCCACGCGCCAAAATATCGTTGTTCAGCTATACTAATGACCGAACCCGTTAAATGGATCGCTATTGACGAAAGACAGTATAATTCAAACATCTGATCTGTCAAACAAATAACTGTCAACATACTATAGGGACGCATATTTCACCTAAGCTTTCACGGTGAGATTTTATAAACCAAGACAGGACACTTAAAACGCGCCGCCTATCCGTGGGCGCAATCTAACATGAAAAGTAAACACCGTTCTTAGGTGTAGACCCAACTAGTTGGCTATATTCCAGCTGCAAACACTTTTTATGGACTCTACAAGGCAAGAACTACTCTCATTATTTGAGAGTATTTCTTGCCTTGAATTCTTGCTTTAAATAAGAATATGTACCGAGACGAGTGACCAATAAAATAAAAAAACTGGTGTCATACCTAACTTTGGTATTTTTAAGAAGGTATTAAAAGGCAAAACAAGTTCGAGTGATCTAACTTTAAGTGTTAAGTCCCCCTGAATCGTTTTGCTTTTTGAAAAAATTTTACCAAGTGTGCATATAATTTTCCACCAAATCACGAACATTTCCACAAAATCATCTGGATTTCTACCATTATATACACTTACCCCTTACGCATTGCTTTATCATATAAGTTGTCAGGTGTGATGTTCTTAAATCCATTCGTCCCAAAAAAACATCAATCCTGATCCAGCTAGTCCCTTGCTGCCGTCTCCCAGCGACGCCCTAAGCCGAGGTTCGTACCCCGAAGGGGGTGCCCTTAGCGTTGTCGCTTAGTTTTTTAAGTTAGTACATAAGTTTAAGTCCTGGCTGGAGGCCTTAATTTATTAGGGCAACCACAGGCAAGTCCGTCTAAGCAGACGACAACCTCATAGGTTGACCTGCGAGATGCTATTTATTAAAAAAAGCGAAGGCGGCGCGCGCGCGAACCGCCTTGATATGTTCCTTAAAGGTAAGGTTCTGATCTAGGATCACGCCTAGGTACTTGGCTTGCTTTTCCCAAGGGATCGGCTTGCCGTACATAGTGATCGGGCTGGGAAGCGGGAGGGGGAATCGACGACGTCTCGAGAAGAGAACCGCCTGACTCTTATCGGGGTTGCCTTGATTCTCCATTTCCTGTACCAAGCGCCTAAAACGTTTGCGGAGGTTTGGAGAGTACGAGCTATAGCGTTGGGACAGTGACCGGTATAGTAAACGGCAGTGTCGTCGGCGAAGAAAGCCAACTGAGCCTTTTTACTTTTTGGGATATCGCTGGTGAACAGCGTGAAGACGAGAGGAGATAGTACGGAACCCTGAGGGACACCGGCGCGAATAGGATGAGGGGACGAGTGTGCCTTCTATGCGATAGCGAAAGGTGCGATTCGACAAAAAGTCTCGTAAGATGAGCACGAGACGATCTGGCACTCCTAGTTGGTAAAGCTTGTATATCAAGCCGTTGTGCCAGACTTTGTCGAAGGCTTTCGCTATGTCGAAGAATAGCACACCCGTCGTCGCGTTACGCTGCAGACCAGCGCATAAGTGTTCTACGATACGGTGGACCTGTTGGGTGCCCGAGTGTTGGCTTCGGAAACCAAACTGCTTGTTGGGTATGAGGCTCTTTGCTTTGGCGTAGTCTTTGAGACGCTTATAAATAAGCCTCTCGTAAATTTTGCCGAGAACATTGAGTAAGCTAATAGGGTGGTAGCTGGAGGGCTCAGACTTTAGCTTGCCTGGCTTTGGGATACCGATGACGGTGGATTCTTTCCATGCTTGTGGGAAGATGTTGTTGCTCAAGGCGCCATTGAAGATGGCGGTCATAAGCATTATTAGCGGGGCAGGAAGGAGTTTGTATACCTTAATGGTAATACCATCCGAACCGGGGGCCTTACGAGCGTGGAGCCCTTTAATGATGTCGTGCACTTCGTCTGGAGTGACGGGAGGCAGAGGATCATCAGGGTCTTCGACGGGAGGGAGGGAGGCTCTCCGTTCGACTTACCTATAGTAGGTACCTATTGTCAAAGCAAACCGGGCCGTGAGATAGCCCACTACCAAAGTTACTGATTGGCTATTCTTTTTACTTCAGCAAACCTATAATAGTAAGAAAGAAAGAAAAAGTATTTATTGTGCATAACATAATCAGCCACGTTCCCACTGCTGGGACACAGGCCTCCTCTCTATAAGAGGGAGTGAGCCTTAATCCACCACGCGGGCTCAGTGCGGATTGGTAGATGTTGAACATGCCGGTTTCCTAACGATGTTTTCCTTCACCGTTTTGAGAGCAGTGGTGATTAAATTATTTACAAAAAGTAAAGCGCCTGCCTGGGTTCGAACTCACGACCTAACGAACTAACTCGTAAGTCGCGTGCTCTTTACCATTTATTGTGATTCGCACAGAAATACCACGAGCTAAACTTAACACACTCTTATAAACGTAAAAAATATAACAAAAATAAAAACACAGAATCCTGTACGGGGCCAAGAGGTTCCTATCTCAACCTGATGCTGCGATTTTTTAAATAAATGTCCCAGCTCTGGTATTCTGATAGCGCCCGCTGTAGATTGTCACGTGGAGGTTTGCCCAGCTTGAGCGGAACCCCTAGTCGCCGCAGGAGACGACCTGGGCGTCGGGAATCGCCAGCAGATTCCTGACCACCGTAGGCGCAGGCATGCGGACGCCGAGCAATGGGTAACACGCCGTCCGTTAAGGACCAGGCCCGGGTCGACGGCGCGTCGTGTTGCGCGCGCGCCTCAAAGAGATGTAAGTACTGATTGACGGGGTCCGTAAGGGCCGATACCTTTCAGAAACGCGGATTGTTCGAAAGAGATACCGTGAACCCTGGCACAGGCAACTGGAGCAAAAAGATGAGTTTGAGTCAGTAAGTAAAAGTCTGACATTCCCACTCCTCGCACTCAAAATTTGATGTGGTGTAGAATAACTTATTATAAAAGTCATATATAACATATATATAAGGTGTATCTATTCATACACGAAATATTTTAAGAGGGACCTCTATAGGTCGTTTAGAAGCTATAGAAACGAAAAAGAATTTTTTATGTAAATGTTTTTTTTTTACTTTACGTAATTATCATAATTTAAAACTGCTTAAGATGTTTTGCATAAACCGGCCAGCTCTATGAATCAAAGACGCGGCGGCGGGGAGAGGCGCGGGGCGCGTGCCGTCTCTCTGTTTAACATATCACTGGTGAACTGTAATGAACATTCGACAATACACCTCTGCCTATCTCTACGGGGAATGCAGGCGTGATGATGTTCACAATAAACCAACTTAGGTAGACTTCGTAACTCGACCTCGTCTTATTTTGATAACAGAGTTATCGCTTACAATAAAAATAAATGTGAATTTAAAATACAAAACGACCTAAATCTAAGTAGGTACAATATCGAATTCCCTCCTCGCAGTTTTACAAAAACAGTACCTTCTGTAAACCAGGTACTTACATCTAAATAAGCAGCTAATGACCTCTGTGGGGTTACGACTTTTACGAGCGAGCATCGAAACGTTTCAATCATTTTCTTATTTTTTTTACGAAAAGGATCCTAGATTCGATTAAAACATTCATATTCTACAGTGTTACACATCTTTTAGATAATAACAATAGAAAAATAAACAGCTGACACAACGCGAATTCGCGTAAGGTAATGACTTCTGTTAGGTTACGAACTGTGCGTCGAGTCGTATCTGTCAGCTGATTGATAGGTTGTGCATCTACCTATTTGTACAGATGTAAACTGTAAGAAGTGCATAGCGCGAACAATTTAAAATGTACATACCTCATAACGACGTAGTTTTTATTTACACTATTTACACCAAAATTGCTGTACATATTCACCCTGCAGTTGCACGTTAAATAATGTGTCGTTGCACTTTTAACAATGTCTCTCTAGCTATCACTGCGTAAACAAGCGTTCACGATTCACGTTTTGTTGTTCCGCACTAGAAATGGTCTGGCCGTCATTACCATAAATCAGGTCTATCCCTACCCCACACATGGAAATCCAACGGCGTAAGATCAGGCCTGCCTCCGTCTGCAGCTGGGGGCATGTAGACCCCGTAGTCCCGTTGCCGCTATCGAGCTTCTAGGATCTCTAGGAAGGGGGCTTGTGCTGTGAGAAAAATAAGACCACCCTCATTGTAGCAGTCCACCATGTATGGTACTCCTAGTTGGAATATTTCGGCATTGTTGCGTTATTGCGCGAAGCGTTCCACGTTAGTTAAGCCGCGTGCAGTGCAACATGCAGTTCGCGCGAGACTGAACACGGCGGCGGACGGCGCGGCAGGCGCGGGGCGAGGCAACTGAAGCCGGCGCCGGCGGCGCGACGGCGCGACGGCGCCGCGAGTCGGGTCTCTTTTGATCATTCATTAAAGCCACGCGACATCTAAGGGCGCCGCCATGACCTCGCCCGCTTCAATGAAAGTAGTTTCTACGTAGTATTTTCGTAGAAACTAGCGTAATGGATGTTACAAAATATGAAAGAGCCAGTATTTTTATGTGTGTTTAAGTAATATTAAATTATTAAATTTTTTAAATTAGATGTTTAGATAAAAACTCTTTTTCATTTCTATAGCCCAAGTTCGACCTATAGATGCACCTCTTCAAATATTTCGTGTATGAATAGATACACCTTATATAGTACATTACGAGTATTACTTACGTAAACAAATCACCAGAATTTTTGTCATATTACTTCTTTTCGTTTAAATTAAAGAGACATTCAAAAGCAATCACTTATCGCGTTAAAATAGAAAACAACCGTAAATAATTTGGTGAATTAAAATGCAAACAGAACGAAGGAAACTAATGAAGATGGGTTTTCAATTAAATTGAATTTGATGTTACGAGCTTAGATAAGACAAGCCATTGCTTTGATGAATTAGGATACAGGTGCAATATCGTGGGATACCACCTGTATCCCACGATATTTATTTTTGCCGTCTAATGCGTTTGGTCTACTTGGGTAAATAGGCTGCTGGTGAAATATACTCATGTGGATTTTTGACGTGGTCCTGTATTTGTCAATGCATTGAATCTATGTGTTTCAGGTAGGCAGTAGTTAAAAGGATTTTTGGTTTAGCAATATTGTTTTCAGAAATGTGAAAATGTTTTCAACTTTATGTAAGATCACAACATAAAAAAAGGTTGGGATCATTGTCAAAATAAAAATGTGTAAAACATTGTAATGTAAAAACTCGGCATGGTCGTTTTTATTATAGTTTCTATTCTTAAACAGGTTTAAATACCTTGGCTGTGAAATCTTAGCATGTCTAATAATTTTTTTTTTCAAGATGAGATATATTAGAATTCCTTATAATCAGTCCTCAGCTGGACATAGCCTTCTCCAATCACACGCTGCTTAAATCGAACCCCGACTACTTCTATCCAGCTGCTACCAGCCACTCTAGACATGAATTGATGCTGAAATTAAATTATAAAAACCAGCACTAAGTAAACATTGTCAATATACTATGTAAAATATAAAAATGAATGCTCATCTCTGAAAACCGGAATCTGGTGTAAAAAATTCGCCAATTTTTGTCATATTTTCACCGACCGGAATTTTTCTGCTTAATATTCACTGTATTTTTATCCACAACAATTATTATTGTGCTGTGTTTCCCAACCCTGTGTTTGTTTAATACGAAAGCTTACGAATTATATGCAGACGTAACAGTTTTAATTAATTTTAACCCTCATAAAACATTATAATAAACACGTTTCCTGGTTTAAATTAATACATCGCTCGTTTTGTGATTGTTGTCATTATTATTATAATATTTTGTTTGAAAGTGATTTAGAATATTCCATTCAATTTTTTTTTTTATGGGTATCGTATGCCATAGATCGATTGAATCTTTTGACTGTCCTTGACCTATATTCGCATGTGGCGTTGTAGATTCTCGCAGCCACAGCCTACTTAATGCTTCAAAACGCGTTCAGCACATCTAAAACGTGTTTAAGAGCTGTCAGTGTCAATATTCCATAGAAAATAATGACTCTTAAACGTAGCTTCAGTTCGCGTTCAGTTTCTTTGGTGAAATCCACCATTAGAGTCAGCGCAAATGATTTTTCTCTTTGATTCTCTTCTTTCAGCCGTCATGTCATCGTTTGTTTCTTTTTGGTTCAATGTCATCCATCGTTTCTTTGGTCTCCCTCTCCCTTTCCATCTATCAACATAACATTAATTTCTCTCTCAGTCACCTTCAAATAGGTTACAAAATTATAAGTGTTACATTTTAAATTGATAACAGAATCTAATACGTTAAAGTTATAAATGTATTTTTCTATGTGTTAACCCAAAACCCTTAGAAAAGTGTAACAGTAATATATCTGTAACCAATATTAAAGTTTTAACAGTGTTAATAAATGTTACAGGTAAACGATGCGTTGCCATAGTAGCCTCAATCCCGACTGGATTGCGAATATTTTGGCAACGCCACGCTTGTCTGTCCGCCGCGCATTGTTGCGGTACCGTGAAATAATACCTAAAACTGCTTATTTCTGTTGCACTTATTAACAGATATAAAAGGTTACACTGATTCTGTAATCTTATTGTATCTGTTATATGAATAAATGTGATTATTTTAAGACCGTTTAAAAAAAAAATGCGGTTACGGTTAACGACCAAAACAAACCTCCTATTCCCTTTATTAATTAAACTTCAGCGCATCGTTCAAACTTCTTATAAAATAATAATTTCTTACTTAATTCATACGTCCGTCACTCCTCACATCCATCTCAACATTATTATCTGCACTACATACATACATCATCATTGTCTTCATCGTGTCTTCATCTTCATACATTATAAAACATGGTACTATTAATATAACACGTATGCCCATTATCATTGAACCAGTCAATTACATTTTCCTTAGAATATTAAAGAGTACTTAATCTACGCTTAAAGTTTAAAATGGCGATGAGAGAATTTAAATTTTCATATCAATTTATACTTGCACACGTCCGAAGGTTCTAATATAGCTTCTAATAAAGTCCCTTGATATTTATTTTCTTAGAAATACGAATGATAAATGCTTTTACTCGTTCGGAGGTGATCCTTGGATTTAAAATTGAAACTGAAAGAAAAGTCATTCAAAGACGTTTCATACATTATATAAACCTGTTTAATGGTTTAATCGAAAAGTTGGTCTTGTGGGAAATATGTACCGTCAAAGGTTTAGGTTACGTCTTTTGTTATTTAGATTATGAGAATTTGGAATGTATTAAAAGAGTTGCTGGTATAGTTACAAAGGCTGACAAATTGGGCTGAATGAAACTGAAAAAGTAAAGGGACCAACTTCTGTGTAATGTAAGCCTACCTTGCGGTGATAGAAAACCCTAAGTCAATGCTTGTTTCTTCTCTGTACGACAAGACCCCTGTGCACTGAAGTAGGACAATTGTAAAAAAGCTTTATAAATTCGGGTAGGCTTACAAATGGTTCAAATGCTGAAAAACATCACTGAATTATAAAACTGAGATCCAATTAATCACTATTTTAATAAGTCTTATGGAATAAGAGCTGTCTGTAAGATCCTTTTGATACATTAATTCTTGAAACTGAAGTCAGTCTTATTATAAAACACTTTTGACATCTAAAGAATAGTTCTTTCAAACAGTTTTTTCAGCATAAACGAAATATTTATCAACATCACTTGGGATTATGTTAAAACACAAACTTTCTTCAGTTAGTTCGGAATGTATATTCGCTTTGTATTGAAGGCAATGTTTCAACCTAGCCAAAACTCAAAAAAAGCGACATTAAAAGAATATAGAAATTCTAATACCCTTGGTGTTGTCTGGTCAAAGGACCCAAGTCCCTACGCTCAATAGTTGGGCGCGCTTGTGACTAAACCAGCGGCACTCAAAATCAAAATCAAAATCAAAAGTCATTTATTCAAACTAGGCTGACACAGCACTTTTCGAACGTCAAAACGTCACTGTTTGATAGCACCTAAAAAGGTTACAAATTAAAACAATATTACATTATGTTACACTTGTGTTACGCTTGTGTTTCTCTTACACCCGGGGAACGGGTGTAAGAGAAACACTAGTGCTTAGGAGGTACACTATAATCACTTAGATCACACAATTTAAGATTTTACAGAACCTTTATGTTAAAGCGCGCGCACATTCGCTCGCGGGTGGCTGGCTAGCTTGACTGACTGACGATTCCCATGAGATCTTACTGGAGCTTGCGCGGGCGCTCTCTGACGGGCGGTCGGGTAAGTTCTCTGGTTGGCCATGTTAACGTTTATAATTTGCCGCACGCTTTATCATACATACTTATATAAACTCACGCCTTCTTCCCATGGGGGTAGGCAGAAACTACAGAACGCAACCTGCTGCGACCCTTACATACTCCTTTAACCCCGTTTACGTTCATTCATTCACTCCTAGAATTAAGACGAATCTAAGGACACCTCTTATTTTTTTATCCATCAAGCCATTTAGGCTACAGAGTGCTATCTGGCGCAGACGGGTTCAAATATACCATCTCATCAATCATAAAGGATGACGATTTAGTTAACTGCATCCGTAACTGCCTGCCTGTACATATATTTTGTAGAGACCGTCAGGACTGAGGAGCCCCGTAAAAAGTGTTTTATGTGGATTAACATATTTTTCTATTTTATTTTATCCAACAAATCAGAATGTATTTAATACAAAATAATTCAAAAAATCAGTTTTAATTGGCTGATTACTTTCCGAAAAACAGGTCGGCGAAATTTACGATTTTTTATGACCAAACCAACTCAAGGTTACTGAAATTCAACCGTACGATGCCCATTTTCTGTACAGATTACTCATAACTACTACTAAATCGTACCTTTTCATCTAGTTTTATAAATATCTATCAGCTAGTTTTAGAGTTATAAGGTGGCTCCTTAATCCAGACGGCTTAACTGAGGACTGACGGCCAACTTAAACGTCCTGTAACTTTTTATGGGTTCTACTACAAATTCCAGGATAAGGCCTACAAAATCGGCCAATTTAGTACCAAACCAAATATTGGTAGTATCTACGTTTCCTCGGTTCTACCTTATTGGTAGGCTCCTCAATGCATACGGACACCGTCAAGGGGGTGATTCTATATATCATTCTAACCATCATTCTAACCATTTTTCACCATGAAACTCATAACCGAATTGTTAAAAACAGTTATTTTGAATGCCGGATAGAATCACCCAATTGAGGGATGCAGGTGACTAAATGGCCACACTTTATTTCCAGCGGTACGTCATTATTATCATTATTCTTGCTAGAAAGCAAGAAAGATTGACAACCAGTCTTACCAAGGGGTGTCGTGTTACAGTCCGCGAGGAATAAGCTGAGCTTTGTATTTGTGTGAGTCCACATAGCGACTCGGAGCTATATCGCGGCGCCCCCGTAAGGGGGCGTTGCGTGCGGTGCCGGGGCTTCACCCCCTGACCGCGGAAGCCATACGGCGACCCGTAAATACGGGCCTCTCATTTGGCCTGCTTCAATGGCAGTGGATTTTCGGGCGCGCGCGGGCAACGCGCGCCCGTGTTAGTGATTGCTATTTTGTTTCTGTAGGAGCGCCGCGACGCTTATAGTGAAGCGCCGCTTTCTTCACGACATCTCGGCGGTCTGTCGCCGCCAGGTGAGACCCCTAGTTACCTAGGGGAGGCCCGGCGACAACGACCAGCGACGAAGATGCCGACTCGACGCGCCTACAGAGTAGGTGAGTGGTCCCCGCCCGTCCAGATCACAGAGCTAGCCGTTACTGTCCGGGCTAAGGGGCCGACATGTGGGTGTGAACGGTATTGTAATTGTGTAACACCGTTCAATGTTTGCGTGACTCGCGGCCCACGCCGCGCGTACACGCGTGAGTTTGGGTGCCTGTTTAGACATGTATGTCTGTCTGCATTTACGTAACGTGCCTATATTAACCTAGAACACGTTACGCAATGGGTGTGTGTGTTGTGAGTGTGGAGTCTTTTTGTCACAGATAAGTCGCGTGTAACTTGGCTGCGACTTATCTGGAAATCAGTCCTGGTTTGGTTTTCATACATCTTCTTCTGTATCCCGAAGGAGGTGGCGGAGGGGGGGGGGCGGCCTTGTGCCAGAAGGCCGCCGGCGTCCCATTTTGGGCCACCCTGGGTGACCTAGCCGCGGTACAGAGTCAGTAGTGCGGCCAAGCCAACCAGGATGACCAACTCGACATCCTGTCCCTGCCTGATGGCCTTTATCAGGTCCATCAGTAGTTTGATGGCACAGGTTGTGAACTCTGACTTTTCGGTGGCTGTTTTGGCGTCGGTGGCGCCGCCACTGGATTCTTTTTGGAATTTTTCCATTGGTAGTTTCTTGTTTGACCGCGGCGCCGTGGCGGCGCTAGCGGTAGGTTGCTGCTTGTTCGCAACCTGTGCCTCGCTGAAGGCAGGGGTGGCGATTGGGTTTTCTTGGCTCGCCTGGGGAGGGTCGGGTTTCTTCCCCTTGCCCTTTCCCCGCGTTTCTTGTTTTTCCTCCGCCCAGAGGAGGTAGCTTGTCTTTCTGAGGGCCCGTTGGCCGCCGCCATAAGCGTCGTGCCTTGGGCCTCTTCTGGCATCTCTTGTGGCCTCTCAATGGACACTTTTAGCCGGCGTGATGTGGCCGTTATGGCGGCGGTGCCCGCCCGCTTGTTCCGGATCTCTTTCTGAAACACCGGACACTTGATATTGCACGCCGGGTGCGGGCCACCGCAGTTCGCGCAGGTGGCCGGCTCTTCCCGCGGGCGCGGGCAGTCTCTCGCCGCGTGCTCCCCTCCACAGCGCACGCAGGCGAGCGGGCGGTGACACTGATGCGAGCTGTGTCTGAACAGTTGGCATCGGTGGCACTGGGCGGGTCCTCGTTTTCCGCGCCAGGCCTCTATCTTGACACCACGCATCAACATGAATGTCGTGGTGTCGTAAATGGCCCGGACGTCCGGAGTCTTTTTGAGAATCGCGTGGAATACGCAACCGGGTCGTCCTTGTGCAGCCTTAATATGGCGCACGTACTCCGGCTGGTATCCCAGCGTTTTGAGCTCCTCCTCTATCTCCTTCGGGTCCGTATCCGCCGGTAGTCCCCGTATGGCGATCTTCAGGCTCTTCTCTGCTGGCAGCGAGTAAGCGAACCAGCTGACGCCGCTATCCTTTTCTAGGCCAGTCAGGTATCGCTGGACCAGCCTATACTCCTCCTCGCTGTCTGGGGTGAAGCGAACTCCACCACCGTATGGACGAGCGTTAGGAGGCCGGCCCAGTTTCTCCCTGATGGCCCGTAAATGGGCGGCCCAGTTTGGCGGCTTCTCAACTACCAGCGGCGGGTACCTGGGCTTCTTTTGCCCCGGCTTTTGTTGCCACGTTCTTGTCGCGGCGCCGGGGGGTGCATCGGGGGTGTTGGCAGCGGTAGCGGGGGCGGGGGGTGGCCTAACCCCCGCGGTCGGTGACGGTGGCGGCGATGGTGACGCAGGTGGCGGGGGTGAGCGGCGCGCCGCGTCGGCAAAAGTAGGCGACGCTGGCGGGTCCGGACTGCGCGGCGCGCTTTCGCGCGGTGGCCGCGGCGAGTCGGGGCAGAGCCGCTTTCCCTCCGCCGCTGCGGTTTCGCTTGAACTCCTGCGTCGACGTTGTCGTTGGCCTCTGGGTTCTGGTTGGGACTCGAAACATGCGTGCGCACAGCCATCGCCGGTCGAGCCCACGGATGCCAGCGACATGTTCGATCCGATGGACGAACACGGCGACATAACCGCGGGCGAGTCGTAGGCTGAGGCACGAGGAGGCGCCGGTGAGTCGGGCGTATGGGTGGCACTTGTCACTGACCTTGCTGTAGTCGTAGTGGTGGCGGAATTTTTTACTGGCCGCTTTCGCTCAGCCATTGCCGGTCCCGCCAGCGGGAGGCGGGCGCCAGTTACGGCGGTGCGCGGAGCTGGCGCAGCTTTGGTCTTCGTTTCAGCAGGCGCGGGCGGAGTCGCGAATCGCGGCGGAGCGTGCGGGGGGCGCGCGGGGGGGCGCGGGCGGTGTGCGGGGGCGCGCGGGTTGTGCGAGGTATTCGCGCGGCGTGGCGGGGCGCGCAGCGTATGCGGCGGCGTAGGCGGCGGCATATGCAGCGCAGCGCTCGGGCGCGGGTGCGGGACGAGGCGCGGGCGGTGCCGCGGCGCGCGCATGCGGTGCGCGACTGGAGTTAGCGGCAGGCCCCGGGGCCTGGCTGGGTACCGGGCGGAACGCGGCGGGGCGGATCGCTACCGCGTGCGGTCGGCTCGACGACGGCGCGGGCGCAGCGCGCGCAGGCGCCAGTGACGTCGGTGGGCCGGCAGAAGCAGCGGCGCTCGATCCCTCTTCCTTCTTATTCCTCTTCTTCTCCTTCTTCTCTTCACTCCGTGTGGAGCCGGCCGGCGGTGCACAGGACGACGCAACACCGATGATCGGCATCGACAACGTCCTATCCAGCACCGGGCGGGACTCCGGTGAGCCGGCATCGCAGCCCAACGAGCCGCGCGTGCCGGGCTTCGGCATCGCTGGGGTGTGGTCTCCGCGACCGCGTCAGTACTAGGTACCGGGCGGCGAAGAAATAAAAAAGCGGTCCGCGCGGAACAAACTTAGTGACAGAATAAAATAATAAAATATTACTCCGTAGGACAAGCTTGCGTGACGACCACAAGCCAATCCCACATAGCGACGCGTCCTTTGCTAGGTTTAAACCGGTTTATACAATCGGCCCGAGGCGCTGTGCGCGATTGGTGCGATTGGTAATCACCAGTGTCCGGAATAGGTAGAGTATAAATACCTAAACTTGGCGGGAAGGTATTACAGGCGTGTACTCGACGCTCGACTCTCGCCACGGACGGACGTGTCTGTGCGCTCTCCCGCTCCCGGCCCAGTGTTGTGTTTCGTGTTTATACTCGTCGCTACCACGTGACGTCATCGTCATCGTAGTCAATCAAAAAGTGCCTTTTTCAAGGCAAATCTCTCTTCTTAAACAGACTTTCGTGAGTAGCTTCACTAGGCCCCTTCTAGGTAAAACCACAGTTTCGTGGTCCTCGGTTGAAACCTTACGGTGCCAACGAAGCCGAATGGGGTGTTGTCCCAATCACACCCGCCGAACCCCTTCAGGGCGAGGCAGTTAATTGGACGGGTCCCAGATAACCGGCCTTGGGGGATCTCCTAGTCTGCTCTGGTGACAGTTTTGCTTTCCAGCTACTCACCTAGTGTCTTTAGGGTGTGTCTACACCCTTCGCGTTAGACTGGTCAGGGCCCCGTTCGCACAATAAGACTGGCGACGGGTTACAAGCTTAGGGCTCACCAGTAGGTACTCACCTCTCTGTCTACACCCGACAGAGAGGGTCACACATCCCCGGGCCCATCCACCCGGGGAGATAGGTATAGGGTTAGGTTATCGTGGAATTTCTTTCTACCATTCCGTCCCCGAAGTAGCTCCCCCTCCTCCGACCATGGAGGACGCCATCCTTTTGGCGTTCCTCAAAGAGGTCCTATTAAAGGACCCCGAGTTTTTGGCGAAATATGGCGCCAAAATAAGCCAGTTTTTGGCGAAATATGGCGCCAAAATAATGTTCCAGTCCCACTCCGTCTCAAGGCGCAATCGCTAACTTCAGTGACGCGCTTGAAAGCCCGCTATCGCCACCTGCATGCGAACAAGGCATTCCGCCTTTTGTTCCGGCAAACAATGTTCCGACCGCTAAATAGGACCCCTTTGTTCCGGTAGATAATAATCCGGCCCCTATTGTCTCGCCCGCCTTTGTCCCTGCCGCCATTGTCACGGCCGCCATTGTCTCAGAGACAACGCAGCTGCGCGCCGCAGTAACAAATACGACGGAGAGCATGGACACGTCAGTCCCACGCTCCGAGGACGAAGCTCGCACCTCCTCCTCCAGCGACGACGAAAATAAAAATAATAAAATTCATTTAATTCAGGCAAAACCCATATTACAAAAAAAAAACACTATTTTTGTAACAGAAAATATGAAATAGCAATGTGATGTGGTTGTCAACAAACGAATGAATAACATATTAGGTACAAATTATTAATGTTACATAAATAGAATAAAAGTACAATCACAAATTCAAACTAAACATAATACATAATAAAATATCTGATTATAAGGGTCACGGAAAATAAAATTAAAAATAATAAAATAAAATACAAAAACAAATTGAATTAAAAAATCATAATCGTGACATTAACTTTTGCGCCCTGGCTATACATGTCTGTTACAGCATTTTCGTATGTAGGGGCAATCAAATCGCTCAGCAATCATTATCAGGACAGTATTGGAGCTGGCCCGCACCCTGCGCACTATGGTCGCGCACCGCTTGCGCATGGTGGCGTGAAAACAGTCGGTGCGCGCTTCCGCAAACATGCCCGAGGCGCTGCAGAAGCGGGGCAGCCCCAACACCGCCCTGAACGCGTTGTTATACTGGACGCGGAGGGCGCTGTACGACGCTTGTGTGTAGCGAGCCCACAGGCTGCACGTGTACAGTGAAGTGCAATATACTCTAAAAAGGGTGATCTTAACTTGATCGGAGCAACATGCAAACCTGCGAGCCAACAACAAGGCCCTCCGCTCCCGTACGATGTCAGCATGATCCTTGAGGTCAGCCGTGACTATATGCCCCAAGTATTTAAAATGGTCCACTCTGTTTAGAGGAACACCATTGAGAAAGACATTTTGACATTTTGCACCGCAGGCTCCAAAGACCATGCATTGACTCTTGTCAACATTATATTTGAGCCCATGCCTACCCGCGTACTCCTCACAGACCTCAACCAGCTTTCTCAGACCACAGATCGACGCGCTCAGCAGCACCATGTCATCCGCATAACTCAGATTATTGACGCAGACACCATCAACGTGGCAGCCGACATGCCGACTGCTGAGCGCGACAATCAGCGCGTCCATGTAGAGGTTGAACAGGGTTGGTGAAGTCAATCCACCCTGCCTCACTCCACACTCAAGCTGATACGGTTCCGACATTGACCCCGCCCATCTAAAGCTGTTGACCTGATGCGTATACCAAAACTTGAAAATAGTCACCAGTTCACGAGGCAGGTTAATACTATATACCTTTTCCCAAAGAATATCGTAGGCCACCAGGTCGAAGGCCCTAGACAATTCGAGGAAACACGCATACACAGGGGTTTTACGATCCATTTAGTATTTGACGGTATGCTTAAGACTCAATATAGCACTTTCTGTAGACAAATAAGGTCTAAAACCAAACTGGTTATCGTGCAGGCTTACATATTTATCCAACTGTGTGTTAAGCAAACCGTCAAACACCTTGGCTATGATGGTAGCTAGGGAAATAGGCCTGTAGTTTGTTTTATCTGCAAGGTCACCCGTTTTATTTTTCACAACGGGCACTACCACAGACTTCAAAAGATCTGACGGCAGGTAAGAGTGCTCAAGCAGAGTGAGAAGAACATTGCTAAGACTCTAGAGATGTGCGGGCCAGCGTGTTGTAGGTGTTCAATGCTGACGCCGTCGTGCCCCGGGGATTTGCCTCTCGTCGTTTTCCTGATAACTTTATCCACGTCTCTCGCAATAAACCTTACCACGACTGCCTCGTTCGGCATCTCAGCATTGAAGACCCCACCAGCAGGCCCCAAAGGGGTTTGCACAGAAAAATGGTCCCTGAAGACATCCGCAATGTCCTTTATATTCCGCGCTATCTCCTTCTGACGCTACTCAATGCGTTCAAATGCGCCATCTTGCCTACACTAGTCGACTTCAAATCCAGCTTGTCCAACCAATTTGTCTCGCAGTTTTTGCCTACAAAATGCTATAGAAACGTTAACATTTGCTGATGTATTGGTAAGTACCTAGAAGCTAAAATTTCTATGAAATGAAAAGCCCGGCTTTGACCATACTTACGCTATGACGCGACTCGACTCAAATTGTTATTGTTTGGACATTTTGAAAAAGTATTTTCCAGGTGCTGCGGTTACTGGGCACGCCACAATAGCGGCGGTAAGTCCCCTCTTTGAGGAGTGGTTGGAGAGGCGCCACGGTGTCCTCACCTTCCGCCTGACACAGGTCCTCACCGGACGCGGGGAAACGGCTGACATCCTGGCCACCAAGCTGAGGGAGGTCCTCAACCCGGAGGGGTTACACCCCCCCCCCCCTCCCCGCCCCTCAGCCTGGCTGCCCTACGGCCGACTCCCGGCCTAAGAATGGCGCGGAGGGAATGGATTGCGCATAACGGCGCTCTACCATTTCCTCCAGGGCAACATCAACCACTCTGCCAGAGCTCAGGATCTCTTGCTCCAGAGCATGGCAGAGTGGTAGATTCACGTGGCCGTGGTCGCCGAGCCGTACTGGGTCCCACCCAGGGATAACTGGGTGGGAGACCTGGACGGTTTGGTGGCCATCGTTGGCGAGGCTCTCGTCAGCCCGTCTCGGAGGCACGGCTGGGTAGTTGCCCTCGCAGATGGCGTTGGCGTCGTTGGGGCGTATTTTTCGCCCAACAAGAGTCTCGCCGACTTCGAGAGGTTCCTTGTCGAGTTGGGTGCCATCGTGGGCCAGCTCCATCCTCGCCCGGTGCTGTTGCTCGAGGATTTCAACGCCAAGTCTGCGGCGTGGCAATCCCCGGTGACCGATGCTAAGGGTGAGGCATTGGAGGAGTGGGCGATCACGACTGGCCTGGTCGTCCTGAACCGGGGCTCGATACACACGTGTGTGCGGCAGCGGGGCGGGTCCATAGTGGACGTGTCATTCCCAAGCCTTGCTGTCGCGAGCCGTGTCCGCGACTGGCGTGTCGCCGCGGAGGTGGAGACGTTGTCGGATCACCGATATATCCGATTCGACGTCTCCGCCCAGACCGCTGGCGGCCGCAGAACATCAGTCCCGCGTTCGGACGGCCCGCGCTGGGCGCGTAAGCGCATCGACAGGGAGCTTCTCGAGGAGGCAGCCATTGCTCATGCCTGGTTCCGGGGGTCGGCAACCACCGGACCCGATGACGTCGAGCTGTAGGCGCTGTGGTTCCGCGGGGCAATGACGCAGATATGCGACGCGTCCATGCCCCGCGCTCACGCACAGGGTGCAAGGCGCCAGGTGTACTGGTGGTCCGCCGAGATCGCGCAGCTGCCCGTCGCATGCGTAGTGGTGAGACGCGAACACCCGTTACCGGAGGAGACGTCGTCGGGTACCCGAGGAGGAGGCCGCGCTGTACGAGGTGTACCGCGCGGCAAAGCAGACTCTGTGGCTGGCCATCGACGAGGCGAGGACGCGATCCCAGGAGAGGACGTTGGAGACTCTGGACGGAGATCCGTGGGGGCGCCCGTATAAAGCGGTTCGAGGGCAACTTCGAGCCGCGGCTCCCCCACTTACGGAGAGTCTCCAACCCGAGCTGCTGGAGGAAGTAGTAGCAGCCCTCTTCCCGGTGAGAGCGGAGCATATTCCGCCGCCGATGGCTTTGCCCGCAGCCGCAGAGTCTGCAGAGGAGGAGGAGGAGAACGCCATCAGCGTCCCAGAGGTGACACAGGCAGAGATGAGGGCGGCCGTGATGCGACTCCGGGCCAAGAACGTGGCTCCGGGGCCCGCCGAAATTCACGGCCTTGCTTTGGCCCTCGCTCTGAAGGAGTTGGAGCCCCAACTGAGAGGACTCTACACAGCGTGCCTTGAGCGGGGCCAGTTTCCCAGTCTGTGGAAGATTGGACGTCTGGTCCTGCTCAGGAAGGTGGGGCGCCCTGCTGACTCGCCATCTGCGTACCGGCCTATAGTGCTGCTAGACGAGGTGGTAAAGTTGTTCGAGCGCATACTCGCAGCCCGCCTCGTCGGCCACTTGTGCAGAGAGGGGCCGGACCTGGACGAGAGCCAGTTCGGCTTTCGGCACGGGCGCTCTAGCATTCACGCTGTGTCAAGGGTGAGAGTCCTGGCGGAGGAAACGGTGTCCCGGGTTGGGTGGTGGTGGCGGTGTCCTTGGACATCTCCAACGCCTTCAACACCCTGCCCTGGAGTTGTATTCGGGAGGCACTGCGTTATCATCGGGTGCCTCTCTACCTCCGCCACATCGATGGGGCTTATCTGGCGGGGAGGTGTGTCACCTACATGGGACGTGATGGCGGAAACCAGCGCCAAGTGTCGTGCGGTGTTCCACTGGGATCGGTCGTGGGACCACTCCTGTGGAACATCGGGTACGACTGGGTGCTGAGGGGCGAGCTCCCGCCGGGCGCGGACCTGACGTGTTACGCGGACGACACGCTGGTCACGGCCCGGGGGAGTTCGCACAGGGAGGCAGCGTTGCTCACGACGGCGGCGGTCTCACTGACGGTGAGCCGCATACGGCACCTCGGCCTGGAGGTGGCCCTCAACAAGTCGGAGGCCATGGTGTTTCATGGCCCCCGGCGGTCGCCGCCGGCCGGATCACACATTGTGGTCGGGGGGGATCCGGATCGCTGTCGAGCCCATCATGAAATATCTGGGATTGGTGCTCGACAGCCGGTGGGACTTCGGACCCCACTTCCGGCGGCTTGCGCCCAAGTTGTTGGGCGCTGTCAACGCTGCTTCCCAATCTGGGGGGCCCGAGCGCCGCTTGTAGGCGGCTCTACGTGGGGATCGTGCGATCGATGGCCCTTTACGGGGCCCCGATCTGGGCGGCTGACCTGACGGCCGCCAGCATCTCTGTGCTGCGAAAGCCGCAGAGAGCAATGGCCGTCAGAGTCATAAGGGGGTATCGCACGATCTCCTACGAGGCGGCTTGTGCACTGGCCCGATCCCCGCCATGGGACCTAGATGCGAAGGTGCTCGCGTCACTATATCGGTGGCGCGAGGAAGCGAGGGCGCGGGGCGAGCGGCCGATGCAGCGCCATATGGAGCAGCGTCGGTCGCAGCTTCGCGAGGTCCTGGTGGCGGAATGGCGGGACAGGCTTTCACGCCCTACCGCCGGCCTCGTCACCATCGAGGCGGTCCGGCCAGTGCTCGACCTCTGGCTCGGGAGGAGGCACGGCACCCTGTCGTTTCGGGCGACGCAGGTGCTCTCGGGGCATGGTTGCTTCGGGAAGTACCTGTGTCGCATAAACAGGGAGCCGGACGCTCGGTGTCACCACTGCGTCGACTGCCGGGAGGACAAGGCGTGGCATACGCTGGCAGAGTGTGCCGCTTGGGAGGAGCCGCGCCGTGCCGTCATCTCAGAAGTAGGTAGTGACCTGTCGCTGACGGCCGTTGTGAGCGCGATGGTCGGCAGCGTCGAGTCCTGGGACGCGGTGGTTTCCTTCTGTGCAACAGTGATCTCGCAGAAGGAGGCTGCGGAAAGGGAGAGAGAGATCTCGTCCACTCTCCCGATCCGCAGCAGGCGCACCGGGCGCATGCGGAGGGCGGACAACGCCCTCTTCAAGCCGCCCTAAATGGGTCCAGGGGCGACGTATTCGGGGACATCCGTCGCCCCCCAACATCAGGACCCGAGAAGGCGGCGCGCTTAGTGTTCCGCGCGCGCCGCTCACAGACGTTGCGGGGGGAGTACACCTCACTCCCCCCGCCCGAGACGGGGCCCGTGCAAGCGGGCCGGCACCAGCCGGGGATGCGGAAGAATTATGTGTTCCCGCGACTCCGGCGTAGGTGTGAGATGGAACACCGGGATGGTTTTAGTCAGTAAGAGTCTGACAGACCCCTCCGCCCGCCCCAGGGCGGAGGACATCCATGAGGATTTTCTACCCCGGGAACAAAAAAAAATAAAAAAAGTTAGGTTAGGTCCGCGTGTAGGCACGTGGCCCGCACAGGCAGGGGTCTCAACACGTGGGGTCTGGGGCACTCACGAGCCACGTGGATGGCAGGTAGTCCGCGTGACGGGCGTCTCTCCAGCGGTAGGGCGGAGGCAGCGATGAAGCCTGACAGCGGTAGGCAGGAAGTGTTTCCCAAGACTGGAACTGGCTACAACGCTACAATCAGAAAAATAAAAAATGAATACCTGAAAAATTGCACTTACGAAAATGAACCAACTGGCAGACTTAGGCATAATGTTTTCCCCCATGAACGCCATAGAGCTGTCGTTGCCAAACACCAATTCTACGTTAGTAGCATTAAAATGTACAACTTTTAGATAAAAAAATATTTAAAAAAAACCTGCACTAAATATCAATGCAAAAACCTACATAGAGATTATCTTCAAACACTAAGTTATGACAACACTCAGTATCTTCTGATTTACAATGATGAAATAGGTATATAAATCTTAATCTAACCAGAAACGGATGTAAACTGGTAACACCCAATTCCTTCTCACTACAAATACCCTACATCTACAAAAAACATACACGCACGCACACATCCTACACTCACTCACTACCCACAAACTCTATATTTATTCACCAGTTAAAAGTTTTCATTCTGTGTTTTCTTTACGTAAATAATATGCCGTTTTCTTTAACACCATTTGCATAATGTTGAAACGTCCTGATTTAGTGTAATATGGCTTTGTTTGTTACGAAGAATCACTGACTCCTGAGACACAGGCACATACACCTAGTTTAGGAGTCAGAGTATTAAAATTAATGTGAAGTAGTTATAAACTTTATGTGCTCTTAGTCTTTTTATTTCGTAATCCATCCAAGTAAAGGCTTTTGGTGATAATTGTAAAAAATATATTATTATTACTTACAGAGTTTATAATTTAGAAACTTTGTAAATTATAAATTATTTTTTTATTATTTGCTTTTAAAATTAAAAATAAGTCAAAAACTATAATGTAACTTAATAATAATAATGTCAAAGTAACTACATGACATGTATGTCAAATTTACAAGTTTGATGTCAAAATTACAAGATTCGTGTCAAAAAGGTTAAAGGTTAAGGTTAAAGGTTTGACAAAACATCGAGATTTATTTATTATATTATGTAAGTTTAATGTATTTTTTTTACACATACTCCTTTCGGAATAAGTTCTCTAAATGAAAACCACATTAAAATTCGTTGCGGAGTTTAAAAGAAAAGTGCGGTCACACAAACAGATAAGACCGGTGACTTTTATTTAAAACAATCTATAAGTATAACCTTTATGTTCAATGAAAGGTCGATGCCCAAAAAGTAATCATATTTAGAAGATAGTTTGGTTTATTTTTTTCCTTATCAAACGTTATTGAAATAACTAAACTTGAGTAATTACGAAAATACGAAAGAAAAAAATAATCAAGGCAATATTAAAATTATGTCTTATTAAAAAATTGGTTTAAATAGAGATACAGTTTAGTATATTAGTTTCGTAATCGTATCAGTTCTCTGGTTTTATTGTCAGTTCTCTGAAATCATGGAACTTTGCCTTAAGTTGATATTTTCACATCAAATTCTCCGAAGAGCAGTGGTGGCCCAGGGCTAACGGCCGCGACTTACAAGTTGTAGGTCGTAGGTTCGAACCCAGACAGGCGCTTACTTTGTGTAAATTATTTCATCACCACTGCTCTCAAAACGGTGAAGGAAAACATCGTGAGGAAACCGGCATGTCTTAGAACCAAAAATTCGAAGACATGTGACATCTACCAAACCGCACTAGGCTCGCGTGGTGGATTACAGCCCACTCCCTCTCACAGACAGGAGGCCTGTGTCCCAGC
The DNA here is from genome assembly GCA_963555695.1 of Dasypolia templi. Lineage (NCBI taxonomy): Eukaryota > Metazoa > Arthropoda > Insecta > Lepidoptera > Noctuidae > Dasypolia > Dasypolia templi. The sequence goes on along the minus strand of OY743158.1, from coordinate 8,620,684 downwards.
AGTGGGAACATTATAGGCTGATTATGCTATGCAACAAATTCAAAATTCTCGTAATGTTAGGTAGGATAACAAGTTAGGACCCAGACAGTGCCAGTCACCTTACAATTTAAAGTATATCTACAATCTTCTTTACAATTTACGGCACATCCAATGTTGTATGTTAACTTAAAAATAATACCTATATTTATTTGTTTGACCTTTGAACACTTTAAATAATTGAAGTTTTAATAAAAGCCATTTCTTCTTTCTGGTGCAAAATATAATTGCGCCTATGACACCGGTCATGTGGTATTGTTAAATTGACTATTCGTTGTTTTTTTATACTGCCTGTGTCATCATTCAAATAGATAATTATGATCTTAATTATTTGCAGTTTTCACTAAAAAAACATTTAAATTTTAATCAAAACAAATAAAGAAAAAACTAAAATATCCAATGTCACTGAAAGAGACCAGTCTACAAATAAATACATCTTTCAAAAACACAAAAAAAAAACATAAATAACATTCTCTTTTCAAAGCGTTACTTTTAATTTGTAACAAGCTGCAAACGACCCGTGACATCAAAGGAGCGACGATGCAAGATACCTCCATTTTCAATATGGCGCCGTCACTTAAAGTAATTGAAAAATTCTTCACACCTCTATATATTTTTCCTTATTTATATTGTGGCTAGATTTTTCGGAGGTGACGTTAAAGGTCTCCTTTTAACGTGTGTACAATGGACTCTGTCAAGGTACAGACGTGCGGTGTATCTTTTACGGATATGGCGCGGATGGTCCGCGATCGTCTATAACTTTCGTGATGATTATTTCATAAACATTTGCTGAGTATCCCATGAGCCCGTATGATTTTCAAACATGATCTCTGACAATTCAGCAAAGGTCCACGCCCGTGGTTTGCCTGAGAGCTATGGAACGGAGTACTGATATTGTGGACAGGGTTAAGAATACAACAATCCATTCCATCACTTTAATAGATAATGTCACTCGGAAAGCTGCCACGCTTAAATGGAATTGGGCTGGACATACCTGCCGCATGTCAGACGAACAATGGGCCAAACTTACGACCCGGTGGGTCCCGCTCAATGGCGACGACAACAAAACGACACACGGAGATGGCAGGATGAGCTGGACTCGGAAAATTAAGATTAGTCCATGGGAGCTTAGGACATTAATGGCTTATAATTAAAGAAAGTAAATCAATATACCTCCATTTTGCTTCATCAATTCATATGTCGCATTCACTATACCACTTAAAGTAATTGAAAAATGTTTCACACCTCTGTATGACTTTGCTCATTTATTTTGTGACTAGATTTTTCGAAGGTGATGTTAGAAGTGACGTTTGGACAATGGTATTGTCAGGGCGTAGACATAGGTGCGGTATTGTGAACCTTTTTGTTTATTACTTTTGTGATGAAAATTTATCGATAAGGGCAACAAGTTGATCAAAGTACTGGTAGGTACTGATTTTATAATTATAACGAATTCTCTTGGTACCCTATATTACTATCTCACCTATTTTTCTTTTGAATAATTTCTATAAGTAGAGTTACATCTTGATTACGTTAAGGATAACAGTATGATCCTTAACGGTAAATCAAGATCACACAACATCTTTCCTTGTTTTTATACCTAGGAAAGGAATGAAAAAAAAATTGTTACAACATAAATCGAATAGGCAACTAAATGTACACAACCACAACGAACGAATCACAATGTATTTCAATATGATTTGCACTACAAATATCGATTGCGCTATACTGTTATCCATTATTCTGCAGCTGTATAGATATATATGAGAGGCGGATGAAACGAAGACAAATCCGATGACAGATCATGCCATGTCCGCGTCACGTTCATGTCCCATCCGTCCCACGTCCACTCTATGCGAGCCGGGTGGATTATGTTCGTCAAATATAGTAAGTTATTTAGAAGCAATATTTTTTATTGCGCCTTCGAATGCCATTTTTAAATACCTACTCATACTTCGTCTATTGATATAACTATGTGTAATATACATTGTAAGACTCAAAATAATAAACTTAAAAAAAGTTATACCCCAAATAAAATTAAAAATAAAGTTAATAGTGTAATCTTAGTATAGACTATTTTTAAAGAAAATCTATAAGGGAAGTTTTAATTGAAAACAGATTCCTACGAAATTACTGAAAGGCAATTGTGAACTAATTGTCTAAAGGAACCTCAGCTGGTAATTAGGATTTAAATCGCTGGAAATGCGTTTTTTAATGGGTAGAAACTGTGTCAGTTATTAGCAAAGATTTAAGGATGGTTTATTAACATGATTTTATTTGTTTATTGCATCCAAGGATATCCTACTAATATTATAAACGCGAAATTTTGTGAGTATGGATGTGTGTTTGTTACTCTTTCACGCAAAACCTACTGAACGGATTTGGATGATAGTTTATAACCTGGATTAACACATAGAGTACTTTTTATCCCGATACTCCCACGAGATCAAGATTTATGCGGGTGAAACCGCGGGGAGCAGCTAGTATTATTATATTGTTAGACGAGATTTTATGTGCGAAATACTCACAGGATTACTGTGAATATTGCCCGCTAACACTAAGCAACCCCTTAATGTAATGAGTAATCATTAACATTTAGCGCAAAAATCAAATCACCAACGACAAGGCGATGACTAAATTCACCAGTGCGTTGTGCATACAAAACTGTAACAGGTTGCCTAGCAACCGATTTATAACAATATTGAAGAAACCGGACTTGTTTATAAAAACCACAAACCGGTGTCAAACATCTAGATCAGCATAATCAATACAAAGTAGATAGTAATACCATGGCAAGATCAAATGGTGAGACATTTGTGGTTACTTACGAAACTTATACATGGCACTATCTGTTGCCCGCGGTTTAATCCGGGTCTCAAAGGAATAACTTAATTTGTGGAGATTAAAAGAATCCAATAGATGTACATCTCGCTTAAAGCTTTGAAATCGGTTCAGTGGTTGAGGGGTCAATAAGTAACAATCGTTCACGTTAACACTTCTTCGTACTTCAAAGCTTTGAAATTCAAGACGCAATCGCGTCTCAGCGACAATCAATGTCAAAAATATGTGTAAATTTATTGTATTTTTGGCAGATTGGGACTGAGATTAGAATGCGAACATGCTTTGAAAAAACGGCATTTGCCCCACTGACATTAAAGCGTATCTTGATGTTCTATAAATAGAAAAACAAACGAATGCTAGCTGCATTCGTTTGTTTTTCTATTTATGGAATATTCAATAGTTCATACAAAAACCGAACAGCATTTCATTTTAATTTATACATTATGGAATTATTTTATTTACATTTCATGACCTAAATCGTCTACAAAATAAGCAGGAGCTCACCAAAAAAGACGTTGATTTGCTTGATTTTAGCGAAAACGGGCATAATTATTATAACTTATTTAAACTTTATCTTGTCTTGAATAAATCATTAGATTGTCTGATCTACAAGATTTATATCTTTTGTCTACTATTAGACTGGGTAATAAATTGGACCATAATTTAGTTCTAAGGCTTTGATAATGTTAAATTATTATTAAGAATTGTAAGATTTTGCTACGCACATCTCATCTTACAAGTCTAGTTTTCTTTACCACGTTCTAAGTAAATAATAATGTGTGAAAATTTAATTAAAACAATGTTTAATTTATTTTTATTGAAATTAAAAGCCAAGGTAAAGACCTGGCAGCACCTATTCTTTGCTTTCACAAAGACCATTTGACTCTGATAATTTTGAACAACATTGTAAAGTAATACCATTGTTCAGAAAGTAATATGTAGTAATCAAGCTAATAGAGACCCGTCGATTGTCAAAGATCTACGAATGACAGCCTGGATCGACGGTTCAACGTATTTTCCGACGCACGGTATTAGCAAGTTTAGATGGTGATGACCCATCAACGGCCCAACCGTGGCAAGCGTCGTTTAACCAGAAGGCAATCTCATCTCAGCGACAATCCATGTCAAAAACTTGACAAAAATATACGTAAATTGATTGTATTTTTTTATAGATTGAGACTGAGTTTAGAATTCGACCGATCTAAAAATACGGCAATTGCCCTTCAGAACTATCGACTCGTGCGGCGTTTTTCTAATAATTGCTCCCAAATTTTCCGTTGGTCTAGTGGTCGCAATCGCTACTGCTGAGCATGAGGTCCTGACTTCGATTCCTAGGTCGGGCAACGTGTTATTGGGTTTTTCTATCTGGAATTTCTCAGTAGCAGCCCGAAGTCTGGATTTGTGCCCGGTAGATGGCAATAGGCTCGCCCCCTATTTCATGGGACTTAAACATAACTGGCGAAATGTGGGTGTACTATAAGTACACCTCTGCCCTACCCTTCGGGGAAACAAGGCGTGATGTTATGTTATGTTATGTTGATGTTATGTTATGTTATGTTGATGTTATGTTATGTTGATGTTATGTTATGTTGTTTATGTTGTTTCTAATAACTGATCCCAAATAATGGTGTTTAATTTTTATTTTGTATTATTAGATATTGACGTTTTACATAACTATGACCTAATATTATCATTATTTGAAATTACAAACCTAAAATTTTTATTTAGTTTTTGATTTTACTTTATTAGATTATTTTATATTGTGTAAATCTGAGAACGTTGTAGGCCTTGTAGATTGTAAATTTATAGACCATAGTCTATTTGTTTAACATATGGTACTTGTTGACAGGCCTACACTGTCCTCCCATACATTTTAACACTGTAATTTGAAAACATTGTAAAACACAAATATTTTTAAAAGAGTAACCATGGAGTTTCTTGCCGGCTCATCTACATAGGAAACGACCAATTGGAACCGTGCGCCTAGAATCTGACGTTTCATAAGTGCCCATGTAGGTTTATGTGAAATAAGGTTTTTTTTTGCTTATTACTTAGCCACAAGCCTCTGAAAGAAAATAAAGAAAGAAAAAACGTTTATTTGCGGTAAACATGACGCAAAAAAGAACAAACACTCAAAAAAGAAAAGGTTACGGGAATCATGCGTCACATCCACGCACAACGGCTATCGCTCATGATAATGCTGACCAGCGCTGGGGCTCTGTCTTGCATAGACCCTATGCGCCCCAGCGCTGGTCAAGCCCCAGGCCCGGCCTGGCCTCTCAAGCTAATAGTGACGAATGGAAGAAATATACATGTTGCACCGACCCCAAATAAATGGGGATAAGGGTAAGAGAAATTATCATAATTTCAGCCGAAAGATGTCCACTGCTGGACATAGGCCTCTCCCAAGCACTTCGACAGGTTCTGTGCTTTGCGCATCCAGCGGATTCCTGCGGCCTTCACAAGATCAACGGTCCACCTTGTGGGAGGGCTTCCTACGGCTTCCAACCTTTCGGCCCTATCGGCCATCTTTTCTGTATGCATTTCTGTATGTCATCAGCAATGTGACATGCCTACTGCCACTTCAGTTTGGCAATTCTTCGGCTTAGGAGAAATAATGGTGATGAGTAATCAAGCCGATCGTCATATTAAAATACATCTAGCATCAGCCCGAGACTTCGTCTGCGATCCAGGATAAAAGCTTATGTCTTTACCCAGGCCTTGGTCTATCTGTGTGCCGAATTTCATACAAGTCCGTCTAGCGTATTAAACAAAAAAAACATACTTTCGCATGTATAATATTAGTGAGGCTTAGGATGTAAGATATCATTTTCCAACAAACGTTGAATAATACCTTTATTTCCTCACAAAAATAAAAACTGAAACGTCTTACCATTCCCGAGCTTAATTTTTTTCCCTGTAAAAATTACATGGGCGGGCAATTTTATAATTTCTACCATCGGCTCTCTCAAGGGTAGCGGGATTAACAGATTTTAATCTTAATATTGCTCTTGTGCGACAATTTTAATAACAAAGTTGAAAGGAATCGTAAAAAGCCAGGTCTCAAAAGATTTTGATAACGGTTTTTTTTCATTTGATGTAACGGTAGGTATCTAATAATAAACATACGGTGAATATTACTAACAAAATGTCGTGATGGCCCAGTGATTAAGGCATCGCCCCTCGCGCATGAGGTTGTGGGTTCAAATCCGGGCAATCACTAATTTTACTTTTTTAATTTATGTCAGAAGATTAGATGATCGACATCGGTGAAGGAAAACATCGTGAAGAAACCTGTTTTTATTTTATTATTATTAAGTCTGGAATCGCCAATCCGCCTTGAGCGAGCGTGGTGATCTCTGTATGAGAAGAGGCCTTTACTCTGCAGTGGAACAATAATAGACTGAAATTATTTTTGTTATATTTTTGACATAACTTGGGAACATGGGGTCCCGGTCATTTGGAAGGCATACGAGAGGCTGACGCTCGCAGATGCCCGTTAGACGGTTTTAATTAAATGAGGCACCAACCGACGTTTATCCCTGTTGTCACAAGGACAACCCCCGGTTCGTGTAGCACTATAGCAGGACATGAAAAAAAATCTGGACTACGTTTCTGGGTGGCTAAAGTGGACTGGTTACCAAAAACTATGGAAGAACTATGACCCATGCCAGTTCAATGTTTTATATATTATTAACATCACTTGTAACACCTGGTTTCCCCGAAGGATTGGGCAGAGGTATCTATAGAACACCCACATTTCATCAGTGATTTTAAGTCCCATCTAATGGGGGCGAGCCTATTGCCATCAACCGGGCACAATTCCAGATTTCGTTTGACGGTGACTTTTTGAAGGATCACAGTCGAAACAAAAAAAAATACTCCTGATGGAAAAAAAACCAATAACACTTTGCCCGACCTGCGAATCGAACCTCAGACCTTATGCTCAATGCTCAGCAGTAGCGCTTTTGACCAGTAGACCAACAAGGTAGTAAAATCCAGATGAAAATATTTCTCCTCCAAAAGGAGGTCAGTGATTTCAATTACACCCATAATTAGAACACAGTCACGTAATTTGTTGACAGGAAAAGACTATTATGACCGTATTTCCCTTATGCTTTTTACAAGGGATTCTCCTACTCAGAGAAGACGGTGCACAGTGGTCACGTGCTGCCTTGCACTCCTGCACAGTTAGGTTTCGGGGAGCCCCCTTTTCTGTCTCCTCAGGGATGTGCCCTAACAGGCGTTGGTTTTGGATCGGTCTTTTGAGAGGTAACAATGTGCAAATGTTGCCCACCGAGGTGGTTTTACTGAGGTAAAACTCCTATACAATTTTTTTGAAGTATAATAGTCGAAACCAAAAACAGGAGACTCTCAACTACTTAAGGAACAAAACGTCCTGTAATATTTTATTATGATTGAGGTTGAGTAAGTAAGATTGTACCTAATTAGCATTTTAATTACCAAGCATTCATTAAGTGCTCAAGCGTAAGACGAAGGTAGGGAGAATAAAATGCTTCAAAGATTTGATTTCCATTTAGAAGTGCTTTGGAAGAATAATTGCGGTTCAATTTTTAATAATGCCGATGATTTTATCATGTTGGACCAATATTGGTTAATTTTAAACGTATTTTTTTTTTTGGAAATGATGATGTGAAGGAATAGAGATTTTAACAATGTTAACATAATCCATTCATTCTTGTAACCAGATATAAGAATAAGTATTATCTTTATGGGACAAGTCGTGAGGAGAGTTTGTAAAACTATGAATGGATTGCGTGAAAGATGATAATTCATCATCTGCCTAGTCAGTCTTACCGGATGCAGCTGAATACCAGTATTTTACATTAAGCAACGGCTTAACGTGCTTTGGCCCTGTACTTCAGGGGGCCTGAGTCAGCCAAGTGGCCCTGCTCGATCTTAGGATTCTGAGTAAAAGATGGGTTGCTTGGCATTTCCGCAGCGCAGGTATCGAGAGAGCCCACCGCCGTGATTTGTCAAGGTTTTCAAGGGAACTTCGATGAAACGAGAAGCAAGGGGGGAGAGGAGCCCGAGCAGGTCGGTTCTGCTACCTCTCCCCCTTGAAGTCGGTCTCTTGCGGGCTTGGTTCCTTTCAGATCAATAGAGGACTGTCGGTGACTCGTCCAGACGTGTTGGCCATACAGTTGGGACTGGCCTCGAGCCAGGCGTCCGGGGATCAAAACCGCCCCAGGGCTGATTTCCCCGGGTGTGGATGCTGACTGTCCAAGATCCAGTCGCAATAGAGAGAGATAGCGGTCGTAGCTAAGTCTCTCGTGCGCTTGAGACGGTCACTATACCGGAGATATGTAATCCGCAGGGAATGTGCCTTGTAACACGTAAATGTGCAGTGTGGCTGTTTAACGGTGGTTGTAAGGCTGTGAAACTTACGCACCGACTACCTTCTTTGCTGCAAGCTCAGCCGGGTGGTAGTGTCTGTCGCTCTCCTAACTTTCTTGTATGTAACGATGATCCACGGTCTACCTACGGCAAACTTAGCTATACCTGATCGATAGACTGTGTGGTGAAAGATGATAATTATGACTACAAAAGGACTACAAATTTTCTCTATCAGATGTCAGCTCAGTATTCCCGTACTGAGATGACATCTTATAGAGAAGATGAATGAAGAAGACATGCTACTCCACCACCAAGTACAATATAAGGCCGCATTCCGATATAGACCATATTCGCTGACAGCGCTCCCATCGATAATTAGCGTTCCGATTTAGATATCACGATTATATTATTTGTATAGGGCATGTTCGGCGTTATCGCAAGATGGCGCATGTCATGACGTCACCTATGACGATCCACGGGACATCGTTATCGCGCTCACGCCAACTCGGAACGGGTGTAAGCGCGCTCATATCGATTACATTCCAATTCGGAAAGCAGCCTAACATAGACAGGAACATGACGATGACAATGACTAAAGCCTGTTTTAGAGTTAAAAATAATAAAAACTTACACAAGCACAATTTTGCTCCCTTCAAAATGATTGAGCTGAATAGTGCTAATCCATGCGTCATGTTCGTGAACGACTATCAGTACGGACTGGTCATCTCTTAGCTGCAATGGCTTATTTATTTTAATTTAATATCTATTTGAATTGTTTTTATATTTTTATTTAGGACGCTTTTAACGTTCTGAAACGGTCTCACATGCATAATTTCAATATGAGTGATGTAACCAATATTTTATAACCATTTTTGATTTAAAATTCAATTCAATTCAATTTTATTCACTAAAAAATTACATTGTGTTTGAAATAATTCTACATAATAAACATAAAAATACACTCGTAGAAATAAAAATAAAATAATAATAATAACAACACAACTCCCATCATCTAAAACACATATTATCCAATGTCAACTCGTTAAATTTAGGAATCACCAAAAAAAAAAAAAAAAATCATTCGTTGACAGGAGAAAATTAAATATTATTACAAGTCGTCAACGGAGTAGAGACACTTATCTATTAGGAATGCTTGAAGATTTGTTTTAAATGCCGATGTATAAATCAAGCTTTTGAAGTGTTGTGGTAACTTGTTAAAAATTTGAACTGCTTGCTATTGTGGACTGTGCTTCACTATGTTGAAATGAGGACTTATCTTATTTCTCAAATCCTTCCTACGTGTGCTCTCCCTAACCAGTCTTTCCTCATCTGTCTCATATTCATGCATGTACTTCTTAAGATTAGTCAGTAGTACTAGAACGTAGTATGTGGGCGACAGCTCTCTCTTTGTGAAATACGGACGATAGTACGTATAGCTCTTTTTTGAAGGACAAAAGCTCTTTGGCAGTTGTAATTATAGCTATTCCCCCAAAACTGTATGCTATACCTTAATTTAGACTCAATTAGCGCGTAGTATACTATTTTTAATCTTTTTATGTCAATTACGTCTCGAAGGGTTCTTAGCGCATAACACGCAGATGACACGGATGTATCCATGGCGGCTAGTTCCTTCTTCCAATTCAATAAGTCATCTATATGCACCCCCAAGAATTTAGCTTCTCTCACGAGTTCAATTTTGTCATCATTTAGTCTTATTTCCATGGTGTCATTATTACGAGCAGTTGTTTTGAATAACATTATATTGGTCTTGGTATTATTAATTTTTAGTTTATTTACAGTAAACCATGAATTAAGGTAACTTAGAACTGCATTAACTTTTTCCGTGAGTTCTTTAATGTCATTTGCCCCAATTATGGCATTCGTGTCATCAGCAAAAACCACAAGCTGTGTGTCGGGAAGTATTTTGTTTATATAATTTATTAAGTTATTGGTGAACAAAATGAACAAAATGGGCCCCAATATAGATCCTTGCGGAACACCGGCAATAATATTAAAAAAATGTTATTTATAATGTTGTCTGTGTCCATCTTGCATCTCACTGATTTCTACAAACATTTTTCTGTTTTTTAAATAGGATAACAAAAGTTGAGATGCTTTGCCTCTCACTCCGTAGTGATTTAGTTTAGCTATGAGTAAATCGTGATCAACAGTGTCAAATGCTGAGCTCAAGTCCAAAAATACACCAGCTACTCTGATTTTATCATTTATTTTATTGATTACATCATTAACCAGAGTATATATAGCGTCTCCTGTGCCAACATTTTTTTGATATCCAAATTGTCTCCTATGCAAGACTTTGTTTAAGTTTATATGAAGTACAAGCCGAGATTTAATATTTTTTTCAAAAATCTTTGAAAGCGTTGGCAGCGAAGAGATTGGCCTGTAATTTTTAGGATCGGTCTTTGTGCCTTTTTTGTGAATCGGTATGATCTTGGCTATTTTTAGCTGTTCAGGGAATATTCCATCAATAATACACTTATTAAACAAACGAGAAAGTGGTTCAGCAAGAATATTTAAATGATCTTTAATAACAGAGATAGGCATTTCGTCATATCCACAAGAACGTTTATTGTCCATCTTTCTGACTATTTTAGAAATTTCATTTGGCCACTCCAAATGAAATTTCTGAAATAGTCAGAAAGATGGAGTAAAACAAATTTCGTTTTCGACCCGTTGTGTACTCTGCTGCAGTAACAAAATCGCTTCCTCATTTTTGTTTAAACTGGTAAGACATTTGTTATCAAAATGATTTGCATTAACTACTTCATCGGGTTCATCAACTATTTTGTCGTCAATTTTAAGTAATAGATGATCCATAGGCATAACTTTAGATCCGTTTGTGCAGTTGTTAACAATTTGCCAGATTTCTTTGCTAGAGTTTGTTGAATTTTCAATTTTTTCCCTTACTGTTATTTTTTTAGCATTCGTAATAACCCTTCTATAAATTCTGATGTATTTCTTTTTGTAATTCAGAACACTAGTTTCAAGATTATTACTACCATTATTTGCGCACAAAAAGCGTTTCATTTTACTAGAGATTTTCACACCTTTGGTGACCCATTTCATTTTAGTACTCTTTATAAGGCTAATTAAACGCTTATTTTTTTTGTAACTTTTCTTAAAAATCTCTGAAAACTTCTTTACAAATGCATTCCAGTTATGTTCCCATATTATTCCAGTTATGTCTCAATATGTTATGCTTAAAATATGTGCCGTTATTATAGCCGAAAACTCTCTTATTTATAATAACATGATGTTTGTTATTTCGTGACTTGCTTGTCAGAGATTCCAACCGAAAATTACCTAAAAGACCTCCATGCCCATCAGCCAGACCATTATGGTCTACTTCACATTCCTTTATATAATATTCGGGCAGATTAGTTAAGATATTATCGATACACGAATATGAGTCATTTCGAATAAAAGTTGCAGTGTTAACAAGATGCCTAAAATTGTAACATGTTAATAAGCCGACAAATTCAGTACGTTTTTTACTATCTAAAAGTAAATCTATATTAAAGTCTCCACATATTATGCATTTCCTATTAAATAAATGTTCCAGCAATTTTTCCATGCGTGTCATGAAAAGTTCAAAATTCTTGTCATAAGGACTACGATAACAACAACATATGTATAGACCAGTATCGATATCTTTAATACAACATATTTCAAAGCTGTCCATCTTATAAAGTTTGTTAATTACATCTATATTCTCTACTTTTCTATCAACATGTCCCAGGATCAAACTGCCACCTCTAGTCTTTTTACTTCTGGTGTTGCATGAAATAAGGTTGTAGTTATCTAAAGAAAAATTAATGACGGACTTGTCGTTTAATAAATGTTCACTTATGCATATGAAGTCTACTCTGATTCCAAGAGATTGTATATAAACTTCCAATTCATTCTTCTTATTACTTACACCACACAGATTCTGGTGAAATATGTTGATACTTTGTAAACTAGGTGTGAGTATTTTATTCTGATTACGGTTACTACTACTGGCCTGCAAACTAGAATCCACCATTTTACTACCCCCGAAAAAAAGCATCAGCTTGCTGTGTTGCATTGGCACAAGTTTGACTACACGAAGGCTCTGAAATTATATTTGGCATTTATCTAGGAACTAATTGGAAGTAATATTGTATAGTGCCTTTTTTTGGAATATTTTTAGTACTACTAGTAGAGTTACATTTTTCGGTCTTCCAAGAAGTTAAGTTTTTGCGCACTATGTCGTTACAGTATTTCATATAGTTGTTTCGATACTGAATTCGTAAAATTTCTCTTAAAAATAGCCGTGACTTTATTATTGTATTTTGTTTATATCCACTGTCAATAAATTCTACATGCTTCAAATTATCACATATAAGACTAAGAATAGAATTGATTTTTGACGTGTTGATGTATCTTGCATTGTGTATATTTCCAACTAGTACATTTGTGTGTGAGATATTATATAAGTTATAATGTAAGAAGGATTGCAAAGTAATCGAATTGTCATCGTTTGTGCCTGTCAATATTATTACAAAGTCACTTTTATCAAAGTTTTTACATAAAGAAATGCATGAGTTTACTATTTCATTCGTAGGTGCATTCGGTTTAATTATAGACATCACCTTATAGTCAGCTCCTAAGTCGCGCCGTAGCAAACTACCTGTATCACCATCCTGTTCATCAGCAAGAATTAGAACGTTGGATTTCCTAGATTTGGGGTTGTGTTCCTGTATTTTAGTTGGTTCTGGCTTATCTGCACACTTTTTATATCCGATGACAGATGTTCTCTGTAGCATAGTCTGTTTAGGTACAGAATTACTGTGTAAATTAGCACTAGACAAGGGTTGCTCAGTTTTAGATTCGGCTTCAGGTATGGCGGTAACAGGTTTTCCTTCTTCGGTGTTAGTAATGTCGTTAGGTTTCAGAAGAGAAGCACAGAAACTGTTTGTCAGCCGACGTCGCACACTCTTTTTAGAGCTTGATGACATGCTATGATTAAAGGCAGTCAACGGGCTTCTACACAATTGTTTCAGTACGCCGAGCTCCTGATTCATATCCGATACTAATTTCTTTAAGTCTAGGTTTTCAAGAACAATATTTTCCATTTCACTTTGTGTACTTTCTAGTTGAGATTTTAATTCCTTTATTTCTGCCTTTAGTTCCAACATGTACGTTGAACAAATATTTGACGAGAGATTTAAGCTTTTGCCTAGTATTTCATCGCAAGACATTAAACTTGTGTCGATTAAGCTGCGTTCAAGAGACTCCATGGATCGTGATTTAATTTTTATCAATGGTTGCTGTTTCCTTGTAGTGATATTATTCACATGTTCCATATTGTTTTAAATGTTGGAATAATTAAGATTATAATTATAAAAATAAAAGAGTGTCAATTATAAAAGAGTGTCAATGGAGTTTCTTGAAATGGAGGTTCTCCTCCATAGGTACCTACTACACTTTGAAATGGGCAACTAGCTTCATCTTTCTGACCGATCGATCTTGGAAATTTGAAATAAATGCTTTCAGTTTCAGTTTATACAAAACAATTGTGGAACGATGATCTTGTGAAGGCCGCAGGAATCCACTGGATGCGGAAAGCAGAACCGGTCGAAATGGCGTGGCCTGGGGGAGGCCTATGTCCGGCAATGGACGTCTTTCGGCTGAAACAATGATTATGCTGGTGATACAAAATACAATTCATAAGCTAATGAGAAGGAGTAATGTACTCGTGTATCAAGCGCCTACTGCTAAAATTAAGTGAACTATAACTTTAACCAACGTAAACATAACATAACATCACGCCTTGTTTCCCCGAAGGGTTGGGCAGAGGTGCATCTATAGTACACCCACATTTCGCCAGTTATGTCCAAGTCCCATGTAATAGGGGGCGACAAACGAAAGTCACTCAACTGTCCCCAGTGTTGGACCAGTAGGAGCAATTAATCGACGGTACATTATATGTACACATTGACGGTGGAAGGGCTAAGTAACTGGGATTAAGGAGTAGGCGTAAGTTGGATTCGGGTTGTTTACAGAGGAGTTAGTACATGGAACACTAACACACTTGTTATCAGGTTTAAGTAAAGTAAAAGTAGCTCGCAATCTGGTAAGGATCAGGCCCGGTTCGGGGGCGTGTTGTATTCCATGCGTGCCTCAAAGAGATGTCAGCACTAACTGACGAGGTCCGTTAGGGTCGATGCCTGCCAGGGTCAAGGGTTGTTCGAAAGAGATAACGTGGCCGAGTTTTAGTCAGTAAAAGTCTGACACGCTCTCCCGCTCTGGACTGTACTCGTTTGATATTTACCACCCAAAAAAAAAGTGTGGTTTTGGCTTACACATATTTCAAATGCATTTGAAGTAGTTTCCAGCAGTGGTGGCCCAGTGGTAACGGCCCCGACTTACGAGTTAAAAGCTCTCAAAACTGTAAAGGAAAACCGGCATGTCCTAGAACCCAAAATTCGAGGACATGTGACCTCTACCAACCCGCACTAGGCCTGCTTGGTAGATTATAGCCAACTCCCTCTCGATCAGGGGAGGGCTGTGTTCCAGCTGTGGAAACAATAGGACTGATTGTGCATTATTAGTATTATTGGACAACAGCAATGGCTGCCCAAACAGGTTAAATATAAATGCTGCATTATGCTGACTCTAACTTCGACATCGCTAAGTTCGCCTCGCCTTATCATTCCATTTCATCACTTCTCCGTGACGCGTCTCTTGCCCCACAATTTGTCCTCAACCCACAGACTTCGCGATGTAAATATACTGTCGCTAGTTTCGGGCACAATTTGCCTAAATTTGCGACGTGGATAGATTAAACGGTCGTTAATAAAATTGTAGTGGCATTTAAGTTTACTTATTTGTAGATTATAGTCGTTTCCGTGTTAAGTTGTAGGGAAGTAATGAGTTTGTTTATCCTACGTTTTGTAGTAAAGGGTTTTTTATTTGTTCAATGCATACTCGACCTCGTATACTATTTTTAAAATACGAAGCGACGCGCGCTTTACATGTGGTTATCAAGATAACAAATACGCAATGAATGTGTGTATAAGCGCAGGAGTTGTCGGTACCGTCCGAGACAATCTCGAAGTCGGATGTGTGTGTTATGTGCTGACTATACTCGGCTTCACGCACACTGTTACAGCGTGTGTGTACACTTGGTTGCTACAAGAAAAGCGCGCGTCGTTCCGTGAGATAAAATTACTATAATATTATTGCTTTGCCACCGTAGGGTTCAATATCACTTGCAAGTCATAAAATAAACGTTATAATTATGGATAGATTTTATAATTGTTTGGCAGTTTCAGTACCGCATGCATAATCAGCCTATAATGTTCCACCGGCTGGGACACAGACCTCCTCTAGGTGAGAGGGAGTGGGCCGTAATCCACCACGCGGGCCAATTGCGTGTTTGTAGATGTCACATGTCTTCGAATTTCTGGTTCTTAGACATGCCGGTTTCCCCACGATGTTTTCCCACAACGTTTTGAGAGCAGTGGTGATGAAATAATTTACACAAAGTAAAGCGCCACTGGGCCACCACTGCTCTCCGTCCGCTATTCGTAACGACCATGACAATTGTGCAGTAGAGACAGAGAGATCCTACTAACCTAACTCATCTAGGTACAAAACACGAGAAAAGGAGCCTCTCTAACCATATTAACCAAATAAAACTCATTTGTCAATTGTCTATAAGGCAAATACATCGCTTCATCACTATCAATAAGTGATATTTATTAACGTTGGGTTGCTGCCAAGTCTGTCCAATTCACAATGATCTTAATAATCGTTTGCATAAGGTTGCTATTGGGCTGCTGAGAGCAGTGGTGGTTCAGTGGTAAGGGCCGCAACTTACGAATTGTATGTCGTAGGTTCGAACCCAGACAGGCGCTTTACTTTGTGTAAGTTATTTCATGACCACTGCTCTCAAAACGGTGAAGGAAAACATCGTCAGGAAACCAGCAAGTCATCTACCAACCCGCACTGGGTACGCGTGGTGGATTACGGCCCCCTCCCTCTCACAGAGAGGAGGCCTGTGTCCTAGCAGTGGGAACATAGTGGGCTGCTGTTCAGAGGTAAAATAACTGTGAATTTATTGTAAACTTCATTACATTTCGTCCTCGACGCCGAGGCACGACGCGACGCCTCATCCACGCCCCTCCCGACCCTTGCTCGAGCCAGCCCGCGCCGCTGAGCCTGTAGCTTTAAATTCGTCCCTAAATAATATCATTCCTGATCCAGCTAGTCATTTGCTGTCCTCTTCCAGCGACGCCCTAAGCCGAGGTTCGTACCCCACAGGGGGTGCCCTTAGCGTGTAGTCGCTTAGTTTTTAGTTAGTATTTAAGTTTAAGTCCTGGCTGAAGGCCTTAATTTATTAGGGCAACCACAGGCAAGTCCGTCTGAGCAGACGACAACCTCATAGGTTGACCTGCGAGATGCCATTCCCAAAAATAAAAAATGTAGTGAAGTTTCAATTTTATGTTTTATCTTTGGTCCAAAACGTAGTAAAGCAATAACGGGGTTGACTATATGTACCAGCTTGTTTATTCACAATGTGGTAAATCCAAAATAAAAATAAGTAACTCGCAGAGAGCAAGTTGTCACTTGTTTATTTTTTGTTGGTATTTCCCGTCCTGTCTGTGACGTTTTACTAACGAAGATAGAATAGACAAACTGGAGCAGGTTGCACGCCTTCTATTCCAAACATTTTTTTGAAGGACGTGAGTGGCCAGAATTATTTTCCCGATTTGTCATCATCAATCGACATGTTATCTGACAAGTAGAAAAAAGTTTTAGAGACAATAATAATTATATAAATCTAAAGGGGCTTTAGCTTATATTGCGGGATAAATGAAAACGGTCTTAGTGAAAAAATCTAGAATTGCTAGTGGTTGCAATATGATATTTCTATTGCTTATGTAAACAGAAGGATACATTTCTGAATTCTCTTAAAAGCTTCACTTATGTACGTAGCTACTTCACACGTAAGTAATAACTTAACCCTTATAAGGATAACCCAATAACCTAACCTTCTGATCGCTGACATCATTCAACCCTCAAACGGTCAAGTCAGCCTGACCACTTCCTTCTTACCATCGCAAATAATGATACTAAGCGATATAAAAACAAATGATGTTCAATAAAAGCCTATTTTGTTGAACATTTTATTAGCCGTAACAGTAGAATATGTCACATAAATTCTCCTTTGGATACCGCAGTGCGGAAGTTTGTACTTGTCTTCGCTTTTCTGTACGAATTAAAAGTGGTCTGAACTAACTGTTTGTTAAAACCACATTTTAGTTAGTGGTGGTATGTTTAAGTGACTGCGAAAAGGTTCAGGAGTTAAATGTGTTTTTTGTATGAGTTACGAATTTTACAACAAATTTGCAGGATTATTTTAAGGTTATATCGTCTAGTTGGTTTCAATTTCTTTGTGAATAGGCGTGGGGTTCAACGTGCCGTTTTCAAATAATATGTAAAAAAATCGGATATGTCGAGGCAGAATTTATTCGTAGTTTTTACCTTGCTTTATATACCAGCGCATTGTTTTTTTTGTCATAAATGCTGGCAATGTGTAGTTCCTGTTAGCTGCCTCAAACGTTGCTACGATTATTCTAGGCCACAAAGTTCGTTCGTGGGTGAAGCACGTGTGGCCGTATTTAGCGACTATTGGTCTGTGGGACAGATGCGGGTGTAGGATCCAGGGTACATTTACGGTGATTATGTACTGTTTTGTACTGAGCTGAAACGATGACACTTCTGCCATAAATGTGTTGTATAGTAAATGGTCCTCATGAAGTTCTCTTTTCGATTCTTAAGTTTGCTTTTGTCTGGTAAAAGAAAACATATACTACTCTGTCAAGAAAGTACCGGGAAAAGAACAATAATAAACCAAATTTTAGTCCAATTTTTTTATCGCCTTCAAAGTATACTCCTTCAGAAACGATACACTTACGCCAACGAATAATAAATCAGCAAAATTTTTAATTTTGGAAAAAGAAAGAAGTCGGCTGGAGACATTTCTGGTGAATAAAGTGCTTGCTCGATGGAATTTGTTGTTTTTGGTCAAAAATTCGTTCACAATCTGGTCTATTCGTCGAATTTGCTCTCTTAAACGCCGGATAACGCTCAAATAATATTTTTTGATTATCGATTCACCTTCTGGTAAGAATTCCGGGTGCACAACACCGCGATAGTCAAAGAAAACAGTCAACGTGACTTTGAATTTTGATCAAATTTGGCGTGTTTTTTTCGGTTTCGGTTCAGCTGGAAGTCATAACTCCGAAGCTTGTTGACTAGTTTGCATGTCAAACTCGTAAACCTATGTCTCGTCACCATTAACAATGCGTTTCATGGATGTTGCATCAGAATTGACTCGTTCTAGCATGTCCTAAGCGACTCTTATGCGATTGACTTTTTGGAGAAAATTCCGGTCTTTTGGAAATAGCCGAGCGGCAACATGTTTCATAACAAAGTGATTCTTTAAAAGGGTACGGATCGACGCGTGAGACACAGAAAGTTCAGCGGCTATATCTCTCAAACTTGAATGAGGATTTTCAGACACTATTTCCTTCACTTCAGTTGTGCGATGTAAACTCCAGTTGAAGACGTTGATGGCCTACCAGAGCCAGGCAAATCTTCCATCACAACTCGACCGCTTTTGAACGTTTTGTTCCTCTGAAAAGTATGTGTTTTTTATAAAGTCGATTCACCGTAAGGATGAATACACGAAATTCTATTGGCGATGCAAAATTTAAGACAAACTATTTGTTCGAAGTTTTTGTCCAAAAGTAAATTCGCAATACACACCAGATATGATGAACTAAAACAGAACTGCATTCTGCATTCATCAAACTCCGCGCCAATATGGAAAAAAAATGAATTAGGAACCTAAGACAAATAATCCATTCTCGAGAATGGATTATTTGTCTTAGGTTCCTAATTCTTTTTTTTTTTAATTCACTTTTTTGACAGAATGTGTTTTAATAATATTTTATAAACTCTTAATAAAATCTTAATATTTCAGAAACTGAAAGAAAGACTAGTCAGTAAATCAATGTTTTTTTTTTGGGTTTATGTTGTTCATGATATCCTCATATTTCTGAAAACGTATTTTCAACATATTAAAAAAAAAGCGGAAGGTATTGTGATAATTGCTGATGCAGTAATAAAAAAATCCAATCGTGAAATCGTAAACAAAAATTGAATTTCGGGCCAATTACTTACTTACGACTCGTCCGTTACTTAATTGAACCTGTTTTACACATAAGTCTTATGAAATCTCAATAACCAGAACGGATTCGACGGTTTGAAAAAGAGACCTATGAAGGCTATCTATTGTTTTTGATAGCACATTTAAGATACTACGGCCAAACCCTTAACAACTCACCTTCACCAACGATATTTTAAAACAAAGACCTGCATTTCCAAACCAGTTTTTCGCCCCATTGTATAGGCAAGCTTTAATTCTCCGGTTATACTCCTCTAGGGTAGTCCTTTTGACCCCGAAATTACTTCATGCTACAGATGTTTGAACAATTTCACCGCCGACACGGAGATATTAATAAAATTTCAGAGCTTTTATTTAAGCGGACAACCCCAAAGGGTTGCTTTAATTACCTGATGCTGTAGTGAAGCCAGAAGTAATTATTACTAACTATTGTTGCTTTAGAATTGTTAAAATGTACGAGAAACGTAAATTACAAATGAATTGGGGTTCCTGCAGATGAGTTGTTCTCTTTTTATATCCCTCAACGGAAAAAGAGTTGTGTAACGAGTGTATCTGTGTGTGGCATCGTAGCTGTGGCACTGTAGCAGCCCAAATTGCAGAACTGATTTTGTTTTGTTTTGTTCTGTTTGAAAGGTGAGTTGGTTGAGTGTTTATTTATTTATAGGAGAACCAACAGCTAATACAAACGTATAACAAATGTGTATGAGACATAGAGCCAATTACAGGTTCTCAAGGGAAGAAGTTCTTAGCTATGATTTAAAAAAATACTTTGAAGAAGTGTTGCTTGTGCCAGGGTTTCTAAAATTTTCTTTAATTTACCTGTAGCTTATTGTTTCTATTTGCTCTTATAAACATCGTTCTCACCTATAGCTATAAATATCATATTCATGGTATGACTAATATTAATGTAACAATGTAATTTAAAAGAGTGACTATGATGTTTCTTGCCTATTCTTCTCCACGCTTTGGAATAGGCAACTAGCTTCATATTTCTGACTGATCGACTGTTTGACAATTCAAAAGTGCCTGTAAATGATTTAAGTAAAGTAAATAAATGCTTAAAGTTTGAGTTACTTTTTAACCGACTTCTAAAAAGACGAACATAGAACCCGCCTCGGTTCTATGTTCGTCTGTATGTATTTTTTTTGTGTGTTCATCGCTATTTTTACAATTTGTGGACCAATTTTAAAAAAGCTTGCGCGGTGATCCCATATAAATTTTGAAACGTATGTTTGCCACAGGACGCCCCTTCCGACCCTTGCTCGAGCCAGCCCGCGTCGCTGAGCCTGTAGCTTTAAATTCGTCCCAAAATAACACCAATCCTGATCCAGCTAGTCATTTGCTGCCCTCTTCCAGCGACGCCCTAAGCCGAGGTTCGTACCCCACAGGGGGTGCCCTTAGCATGTAGTCGCTTAGCTTTTAGTTAGTATTTAAGTTTAAGTCCTGGCTGGAGGCCTTAATTTATAAGGGCAACCACAGGCAAGTCCGCTTAAGCAGACGACAACCCAATAGGTTGACCTGCGAGATGCCAAACAAACAAACAACCAAAAATTGCCACAGGACGCAAACTCATTTTCTCACGCCTTAGAAGACAAATCATGCTTGCAATTACTTTCAAATCCATTCAAATAACTTTAGATTCAAGCTATCTAAACTTAGATCAATTTGCAAAAGAGTATTATCAAATCGTTGCCAAAGCCAGCTATCAATACTGGCCATCTGAACCTATCCATTAAAAAGAAACAAAAATAACAAAAAAGTAGATACTGGTTGGAACTGATATTGTTGAAAGGTTCTTTTTGCTGGGACGTCGTATTGTAGGTACAACTTTATTGCGTTGTGGTGTAACTTTGAAATTAATTTCTAGGTAAATAATACGACTTTGGCGCACAGTTCTGGGCGGTGGAAAGTGAAAGGTTTTCTTTTGCTCTGACAAAATATTGTTTTAGATAAAGGTGTATAAATCCGACTACTACCTTAAATGATGAGTAATTTATACTATAGAGCTACCATTTACCTGGTAACGTCATAGATTTACATGAATGTGCCCTGGCGGCTGATAGTATGTCATGCTCGCACAAATGTCTCGCTGACGGTGGCGCGTGTGTTGGATCATTTAGCTCCCTTAAAAATGGTTGAGCTGAATGGTGCTGATCTATGCGTCATGTTCGTGAACAGGCGCCGTCAGTTGGCCAACTCTTAGCTGCCACAGCTTATTTAAAAAAATGTTTTTGATTGTTTTCAATTATGATTTGCTGTACTCTGGACGCTTTTAACGTGTACGGTTTTTGTACATCGTTCTCACCTATAGTGTCAACATTAATGATGTAACTAACATATTTTTTAGAACAATATTATTTAAAACAGTGTCCATGGAGTTTCTTGCCCGTTCTTCTCTATAGGTACCTACTACGCTTTGGAATGGGCAACTAGCTTCATATTTCTGACTGACCGACTCCATGACAATTCAAAAGTCTACGTAAATGGTTTAATTTACATAAATGCTTTGAGTTTGAGTTTTATGCATAAAAAATAATCAGCCTATAACTTTCCCACTACTGGGACATAGGCTTCCTCTCTGTGAGTGGGAGGGGGCCATAACCACGAGGGCCCAGTGCGGGTTGGCGGATGTCACATGTCATCGAATTTTTGGTTGTTGGACATGCCACGGTATCGTCACGATGTTTTACTTCACAGTTTTGAGAGCAGTGGCGATGAAATTATATACACAAAGTAAAGTGCCTGTCGGGGTTCGAACTCACGATTGTAGGTCGTAAGTTCATTAGTCGGGGCCGATACCACTGGGAACTACTGAAAATGTAGAAATAACAGTTTTGATTGAAAATCAACAATCGAATCGCACGCAACACAAAGTCACTGCTCGTCACGCGACACACGGTGCCTTTGTGTTGTGTGCGATTCGCGTCGCGTGCCGTGCCAGTCTGCACGAGCCTTTACGCCGTGCGATTTACTTGGCTATAAGTAGCAATAAAAGTAGCAATAAAAGTTATATAAACAGTGTTAAGATGTGTTGCTTCAATTATATTGAATGCCACAGACATACAACTTGCATCAATCTATATAAATCTGCCTAAACTTTTCCTAAATGTAGTTCGACTGGAAGCTGACTCCAACAGTCAGCTTCCAGTCCAACCGGCTGCAGCTGAATAACAGTATTTTACATGGTAGAACTGTCTATTAGACCTCCACAACCCAGTAACTGGGTAGCAGGATTCCCCTTGGTAAGACTGGTTGTCAGACTTTGGGGCTTCGAAATACCTACCCAAAAAAACGACATAAAGCATAATTTACACGAAGCCAACACTGGTGATATTTGCCTTGTGTAAACAGTTTTTCAAGCCAAGCCAGCGTTGGCTGCCAACGCTGGCGAGAATAGAGCACCCGTCTATTTTTCCTGCCAGTGACCTCCACCCGCATACCCCTCGACCACCCGTGCACCCGTAGAAAATTCCGTGAATGAATGGCCTCGTTTGTCTAAACAACAGGGGCCAGGCCAACGCTGGCTTGTCTGCAGGATTGGCGCCACCATTACTGGCTTCGTATAAACTCTGCTTATAGCTAATCTAACTTCATAAGAAATAGTTTGAGCTACAGCTCGTAATAGCTTAACCTTCGATCGACCCGTGCTGCCGCTATTATTTAGCCACGAGCACTGGAATTGTGCTTCACTCATAGTTATAATGTAAATAAAGCACCCTAATCAGTTGATACAGATAATCTCCTTTTCAATATCTATCAAAGCTCAAAGAACTCCAATCAACGAAATGCCAAACTTCTATATACCTAATAAAACAGTTGCAACAAATAGCAATCCGCTTTGAAGATTATCCCCAAAAGATAGTATATAAGGTGAACGTTGTTAAAAATAAGTATTTCATCGCCATTTAATCACACAATCATGGCATTTGCTGAAAAAAAAAATGGGTTCCGTAACACTGAACAATATATAACACTATAAATTTAGAAAACAACACGTTCTTGTATTTTTTGTTATTTGTTGTTAAAACGGAAAGTGAAAATTTCAAAATTTTCAATTTTCAGCCCTGTTACTGACGTACGGATGGACGGACGGCGGAGCCTTAGTAATAGGGTTCCGTTGGCACTCTTTGGGTACAGAACCTTAAAAAGACGAGAGTCTTGATTATGTATAATAGCCATTTTTCACAGGATTTAGAAGGAAAATTTTTCGGGACGTTCAAAATACTCAAGTATTTCAATCTAAAAGGCTTTTTCATAATTATTTTGGTTCTCAATTTTACGATTTGTTGATTAAAAGCTTGGGAGGAAATAAAGACGTTTTTTCCGTAGTTTAATCGTTGGAAAATTTTGATATCAATAGATTTTTCTTGTTTGGGTATTAGAGAAGGGATTCGAACAAAATAAACCTGTAGTAGCATCACTCTGTAGGCCCTTGTGTCATGAAATATATTCTCTGCTGCTGTTACTGTTAGGGCCTGATCACATGTTTCACAGCCAAACCACAACTACGACTAGAGATGGGCGTCGGGTAAATAACCAAAGGGAAAATACACAGGTAAATTCAATTTTGGGTAAATACCGGGTAATTTACCCGGATAAATTCCCAAACCATGAGTAAATATATTTAATAACAGTAATGTTAATTTAAGATGTGTGCAGGGGTGTGCGTAATTTGATATCTCGAACTTCTAATAAATTAAATTAATTATAAATGGATGTGAAAAAATAAAAATATAGTTTTTTGTAATCTACTTATTAAAAATCAGAAATTCTGTGACACACAACGCACAGAATCATGATTTTTTATCAGAGTTCCTATTATTATGAGAGTGAGCACTTGGGAAAGATGTTTGAAAATTCATCCCCTTAAGGGGTTGAATAGGGAATGAAAGTTTGTGAGAGAGTTCATCATTTAAGTCGATGGCAGATTCCATCAGGCACATAGGCTTGTCTTCTTAATAAAAATTTGAAATTCTTTGACAGATGTCGCTCAGCTGTCCTTGGTCTGCCCGCGTGGAAGTTTGCTCAAAAGTACTTTATTTGACGAAAGTAAGCGCTAGGGAAGGATTTTTTAAAAGTAAAACTTGAAAACTGGAAGCAGGACGCACGGGCACGCGAAATATGAAAGGAGTGGAGGGAGGTCTTTGCCCAGGAGAGGGACAGTATAGGCTAATAATAATAAAAAAACTCTTAAAGGGTTAAGTAGAAGATGAAAGATTGTATGAAAGTTCGACATTTTGGCGATGGGAAATCCCATAGGGCGCACTGTTACAGGAAGAAGGGTTAAGACTTATCACCATATCTGAAAAGTGTTTATTGTCAACTCAGCCTATTGCAGTCCACTGTTCTCCCAAATTGCCCCACCAGACGCTGTCCTTCGAGACGAGAAGACTTTACCAAGTTTTCTAAACGCTGCCCAATCCAACTGTGGCGGACAAGAGGAGGGAGGGCGTCCAGCACCCGCAGTCTTCCTGGAATAGTCTCCCACTATTGTTGACGTGTGCTCCCTACTACCTGAGTCGAATGACTTTGCTGGTGGCACACGTCACCACGCACCCCTGATAGCGTTTGGGTGGGTAAAACCCACAAGGACCTCGGGGAAAGACGGGCAGCGTAAAGGAGGCAGGCGATGAAATGAAACTAGCTTTCTCTTGAGTCTTGTCCGCAGATTTCAGCTTTTCTTTTCTTTCTTGTTGTTGCCTCTTCAACTGCTGTGCTGCGACTGATTCGTACCGTTTTTTTAATTTGTTATTTAATACTTTACGCACAAGGATGTACAGAGGCTGACTTAATGACATAGCATTTTCGACCACTCAATAAACTTTGGGTGATGCTGAGACAAACAGTGCTAGGTGCAATCTATAAAAAAAAAACATTTGGGTATAAATATTTTAATATAAAGATACGCATAAACCTAAACTATAAATATAATACATAAATATACCGAATTATATATAAATATAAGCACAAATAAAAATACATAAAAATATGAATATAAAAAAACAAATGAGACAAACAATCAGAAAACTATACCGTTATGATGATTCTGTCAGCTACATGAAAATGTGCTCACGAACTTTAACTTTAAAGGCTAATCGGTTGCTTGCTATCCGAATTTCTTGGGGGAGTGCATTCCACAGAGTGATACACTGAACGAAGAAGGAAGAGTGAACGAAGTCAGTGCGTTTAGTGGGACATTGTCTTCATAATCGATGGTAATAGATTTTTCATTAAAGGTATTAAAGGCATTCGAGAAATCAACCAACACCAGAGCAGTAACTTTGGTGTTTTCCAGTCCTGCCCTTAAATATTATTTTGTCCGCCTTATAAATTGCTTTGATAAATGATACATAATTTTTATTTCTGTAAGTGGGTTTGTACAAACACTTTTACAGGTCAAACATTTTTTTTTTAACTAGATGAGGTCGGCGTTTCCTATCTGACTACTCTGAGAAGAAAAGCCGAAACAAATTCAGAGGTCACAGTCTCTTTTAAAGTCCAGACATAATCTTTGTCAGATCATGTTAAGACCATGTGGATTGATGTCTGAAATGGTCTTTTGAGGAAAGAACCACACAGATTGAGTAGGTCTGTCCAGTCAGTGCACGCATTTGTCAGTAATCGTACAGCTCAACTCAAAACATAAGGAGCTCAACGATTCGACGAACAATACCAAAGAAAGGACATTGGGTAGGCCGCATAATTACTCAAACCGCCAGATCAAGATTACGATTAAAACTAACTGAGATAATAAAATAAAAAAATAAACAAAATTTAAAAAAAAAAACGACCCACATATTCTTTACATTCACAATAATAACAATAAAATAAAATAATGTGTGCTTTGATGTGTGTTGTTGCAAGTATTGAATCCTTTGTGCCTATTTTCATAAATAATTTGTGTGCTAAATATGGGAATACTTAAGTTCTTGAAATAAATGATTATTTAATTTAATTTAATTTATATCACCAGTCACTTTATGACGGGCGGAAACAGTGCTGTGCCCAGGCCTAAACCCAGATTAAAGAGGACTAATAATTGAGTTACAATGAACAAAGTTGGAGAATTGTTTGTGGACACAGGCCTCGAGCACTTTGGATAGGAAGGGAAGGATAGAAATTGGACGAAAGTCGGTTGGAAGACCGGGATTAGAAACCTTAGGTAGTGAGCGAACATAGGCTTTGCGTCACAGGGAAGGGAATACTACGGTGTACAAGGAAAAATTTATTATGTGGGTAATTGCGGGCAGAAGTTGGTCCAGAATGGTTAAAATCATACCACGGGTGATATTGTCACATCCCACCGCTTTCGATTAGATGGGGAGAATGATCTTTCTGATCTCTCCGGTTCAACTGAAAAGAAACTGAAAGGATTTATGTGAGGACGCGTTAGACCAGAAACAAGAGACAGAGTGTTTGCTTGTTTAGACGATCCATGACAGTAACGGTGGAGAAATGCTGGTTGAGATCGTCTAAGTCAATTGAACTAGGAACATTAAAATGTCGCGATTTGCTGATACCAAGAGTTCCAAGAAATTTCCAAATGTTGGCAGAAGAGGAAGAATTGATAGTGTCAAGAATATGGCGGCGTTTAGCATTGCGTATTATCTGATTACATCTCCTCCTTGCAGCCTTGAATAATGTCCTGTTGTCATCAGTGTGATCCCTTTTCAATTTACGGAACGCACGGTCCCTACGTCGCATTGCCATCTGTACCTCTAGTCATCCATGGGGCAGGTGGGCGTTTAAACTTGAATTTTTTGACGGGAGCTTAAAGATGGCAACCTTGTCGGCAACTGAAGTGGCTTCCGTCAATGGCTCCCAATCGATCACAGATGCATCTTCTTTGAGCTTCTCGACATTCATCCACGCAAAACAACGCCTGTGCAGAACCTTGGGCTTAGGTTTAGGAAAGGAAATTATGTATGGCATCTGGTATTTGACCTTGACAGGTCGTGACTACTTAACCGAACTATCCTGTGGCTGCCTTAAGCGAAATCAATGCCTCAAGACAGGGGATAAAAACTTACATTACTAAGCGACTAGTCACTAAAAGTAACCCCGTGGGGTATGGACCTCGGCTTAGGGCGTCGCTGGAGAGAGGACAGCAAGATGAGACAGGTTGGATCAAGATTTGGAATTTAAAGCTACAGGGCTTTAAATTCCCATTATAAAAATAATCATCTCAGCTTCGACGCGGCTGGCACTTCGTCGAGCAAGGGTCGGGGGGATTCGTACCGGCTAGAGAGGCATGCCTTTTACACCTTCCCACTTTAACCTTGCAGAGGTTCGTGCATTTTGAGCCCATTTTGTTCGCTTACTCTTTGAAGCCTTTATTTTGGCATATGTCAGCTCGCACACGCGCTAATACGAGTATGAACCACAGGTCGTTTGTTTTCTCTGCTACTAACAAATGATTTTTACAAAATTGCTATAGTTAAATAATTGAACTACTACATTTATTTTAATTAAGAATATAGTTTGCATGTTAGGAATAGTGTCAGAATTGTGGCCTTTAGAACTTATAAGGTGACCAGCCTCCTATGTTTCTTACTCACATACTAACGTAGATTTTTATTACAACGCCACAGTTGCATCAAGCATGCTGCGTGAGAGCCAAACTTATACTCGTCCTTGTCATCTATACATCAATTCAGAATCAGAATCAGAATTTTATTTGCTATAAATATAGGTACAGGTATAAGATGTTGTATATAAATTAACGAGATCGGCTACAGTATACCTTACGGCGTGTAAATAATTACATTAATTAAAATATTATACAAACAAACTAATGTCAACAAAACAAAACAGAAATGATAGTTAATTATAGTCAGGTACATAAGTCTAACATCGTCAAAATTGCAATTAATAATAACAGTCATAATCTGGAAAAACCCGTATCATTTAGAAAGTCTTTCACTGAGTAATAAGATTTGCCTGAAACTAATGCAGTTACCTAAGATTTAAAAATGTTTAAAGAATAATCGTTAAAAACCATGAGGTATTTTATTATAAATGACAGGTCCCATTGTCATAATACTTTTCCTTAACAGTGCTGTTTTGTAATTACCCGAATGTAGCAAGTTACATGTTCTTATTTTCGCCAGTGACGGAAATAAGAACATATTTATATATTTTTTACTGATCGGTGGGAGTCCCCCATGATGCAAAGGTGGGTGCGGCTTCATGTAGTAATTTAATTTAATTAAATGTTGTGTCCACTACTTACATTAGTTTTAAGTACATTGTTACTCACAAATTATGGACCTGGTCTGAAATAAATGTTTAATAATAATAATAAGTTAAGATGGGTCTTTACAAAAATTACTACCTACTACTATTACTACCTCCAAAATGTACAAACATGGAAAAAAGTCAGTATCATCAGAGACCGAAACACAGGTTCACAGCTGTCTGTGCTCTTAAGTTTTGACATAGATATAATACACCGATTCTGGGCTTTAAAAATTTCCTCCCTCTCACTACAAAATATGATTCCTTATCTTAACACTGAGGCAACTATTATACGTATACATTTAGAATAAAAAAGGTTACGAAGTCAAAACTGTTAATTACTAATATTATTGAAAAAAAGTTACTGTGACAAGGTATGGGAATGAGTTTAGGTCCTCTCTAAACCCGCCAACGAAAGTACGAGCCCATCCAAAGTAATTCGTAAATTCGAAGTAAATCCTACACACCCGATTCATTAGATTTTTCGTACTTCGGCAGTGGGGACAGCTGTCAAGTCGTGGTGTCATCATTCTTTGAGGCCAGCCGTATACTAATCTTATGTCCGTAGGTGATACGCAATAGGAATTGCCAGGAACTTCGGCCGAAACTACGGAAAATACAGTTTTTAGTATTTTTGTCCGATTTTCAGAATGTTTGTTCCGGATTGGCGCAAATAATCTAAATAGATAAGATTGAGTTTTGGCACATAGACAGTTTATAGCCTGGATAAACACATAATGAACTTTTAATCCCAAAAGTACGTTACGGTAAGATATTACCTAAAATTCACGCAGTAGTAATTTTTAAACAGCTGCAGTGAAGCCCAAAAGTCCAAAACTAGGTAATTTTTACCAGAGTGCAGTGGAGAATAACCATCCACAACTGGGTAAATTTTACCAGACTGCAGTGAAGAACAACAATCCACAACTAGGTAATTTTTACCAGACTACAGTGAATAACAACAATCCACAACTAGGTAATTTTTACCAGACTGCAGTGAAGCCCAACAGTCCACAACTAGGTAATTGTTACCAGACTGCAGTGGAGCCCAACGGTTCTCACCTAGGTATGTATTACCAGACTGCAGTGAAGAACAATAATCCACAACTAGGTAATTTTTACCAGACTGCTGTGAAGCCCGTCCACAACTAGGTAATTTTTACCAGACTGCAGTGAAAAACAACAATCCACAACTAGGTATTTTTTACCAGACTACAGTGAATAACAACAATCCACAACTAGGTAATTTTTACCAGACTGTAGTGAAGAACATCAGTCCATAACTAGGTAATTTTAAACAGACTGCAGTGAAGCCCAACGGTCCACAACTAGGTAATTTTTACCAGACTGCAGTGAACCCCAACGGTTCTCACCTCGGTATGTATAACCAGACTGCAGTGAAGAACAATAATCCACAACTAGGTAATTTTTACCAGACTGTAGTGAAGAACAACAGTCCATAACTAGGTAATTTTAAACAGACTGCAGTGAAGCCCAACGGTCCACAACTAGGTAATTTTTACCAGACTGCAGTGAACCCCAACGGTTCTCACCTAGGTATGTATAACCAGACTGCAGTGAAGAACAATAATCCACAACTAGGTAATTTTTAGCAGACTGCTGTGAAGCCCGTCCACAACTAGGTAATTTTTACCAGACTGTAGTGAAGAACAACAGTCCACAAATAGGTCATTTTAAACAGTCTGCAGTGAAGCCCCAACAGTCCACAACTGGAATATTTTTACCAGACTGCAGTGAAGCCCAACGAGATAGTATAATTAGATATAGATTAGATAGTTTGTTCCAGACTGCAGGAAAGCCCAACAGGCGGGTTTGAGCGTTTTAAAATTCACACAATATTCACAAATTTAAACTAAGAAAAGAATCAAATCAACTATTAAAACCTCTTCCTATTCACCTAACATTACCACAAGTACGTAATCCTATTCCCGTAATGCTGTAATGGCTTGTTCCGTGCTGCAGTATTCAAATTGAACAAAAAACCGTTTCAAGATTTAGTACAACTGCTAACTCGGGTTGTTACTGGCTATAATATAATAGTGGTTTGTAATTAATTGGCTCATTTTACTAATTAAATAAGAAATAAATTGGTTGACCAATTATTCGCTGTAACGAAACCAGCGGGGTAATTGCGTAACACAATTACAATGACAACTGATCGCAATGAAATTCAATTGACTGATCACCCAGTAACGACGAATTTTACAAACCTATGGATTAGCAACATCCTCCAAAAAACTCGGATTTTTCGATTAGGGTGTGATTGCATAATCAGTATTTTTGCAGCAGACTTGTATGCCAACCTATCATTATGACAAAACTGTTTGAAAACTCCAACATAGTAATATTATAAAGTGACATAGGAAACTAGCGGATATTATCCGCATTCGACTAAGTTGTGAAAAGCAACGCGTCGCATTTATCATTGGTACGAGTAAGTTAGCAGATTAACATTTAACAAGTTTTTACTTAAGCTGCTAGAGATGTGACGCTATGAACTGTGCTTGCGGATACGACGTGTTTGAATCTATAAACACGTATCCGCGAGCATAATTATGTGTAATTTTACAAATTTTTGGGTTTTATTCGGCTTGTGCCGATCGACAAACTCCGTTCGGTATGCGCAATTCGGGTCGGCTCGTCACAATTCCAGCTAGGCCGATCGACTTTTTCATGAAGATAGTATTTGATTTTTCCGCCGGGTCGAATCATGCCGAACCGAACAAGTTGGTATAGCCCCTTACTTGTTTAACAACTCTGAGTAATTTCGTATTTCTATCTTGTAGTTATAGAAACACATTTATTCCTTTACTACATTAAAGAAATAACCATTACTACATTATCTTAACATAATAATGTAAGCTAACATACGTAAAATAATGTTAATTAAATGTACGTAAATTTTGTTAGTGGTTTTAAGTTAACTCAGAGAACCTTATCTCTGTCTTGGTATAATAGACATCGGATAGCTATGTTGATAGCTCATAATATTAATGTGGTTGTAGATAATATAACTAACTGTAGTATTAGTGACGAGTCTGTGTTGCCTAGTTATACAAGCAACATAGAGATTAATTATGATTCATTATGTTGTACGAAGGAGGATCCAACCATAATACCAACATCCTTGGAGGGCACTACCAGTCAGATAGGTTATACTCTTCCTGCTGGAACCCATACCGCCATTGTAGACTCGTCAGTTGTAGTTGTGGAGGTCACTCCGGATAATAATTTAAACTAGTCAGTAAGACAACAGAAGTTACCCCTTTAAATAACCAATTATTATTAGAGAATAATAATGAAGTATCTTCTGGCAATATAACTCATAGAAATAAAAAACCAAAGGGAGTGCAACATACTTTAAAATTATTTAATCAAAATATCCAAGGTTGCGCTTCCAAATTATTGGAAATAGAACTGTTTCTAGAAAGTACTAAGTTTGAAGTCATTTGTTTAACAGAACATTGGTTAAACGATCATCAAGTAATGTCAATTATGGCGGGTCATTAATATTAAAAAAAAAACAATTAAATCGAAAGAACGAAAAGACATCATCGGACTGTCTGTTGAGCACGCCATTGAATTGTCCTGTGTTGAGCTTGATCAGCATGTCATAGTATGCGTATACAGACCTCCAGGTTACCAGAATATACCTGTGTTTGATTCTGTAATGGAAGATGTATTAAAGAAACTGAGTGCCAGTAGTACGTCAATAATAATCTGCGGAGACTTTAAGGTTAATTTATTAGAAAATAACTCTAGTACAGTCAGATTGTTAAGTCTTTTTATTTCATTTGATCTGTCAAATGTTTTTATAGAACCAACCCGAGTGACAGCTTCTTCTGCTACTTGTATAGATAATATTTTTTGTAATTGTGATTACTTACACAAACAAATAGTAAATAAGTTGCCATCTGACCACAGTGGACAAACAATAACATTTCGCTCATAAAACTCAAATAATGTTTAGGCAAATGACATGTAAAGATTTAGAGAAATTAAATGATTCTTTGGCCAGTCAATTATGTAAACAAAGTTTTAATAATATAGGTGACCCAAATGAGTTCTACGCCGAGTTCTTTTCACTATTAAACAATCAATTTAATAACACTTTTCCACTAAAGATTAAAAGTATTAATACAAAGTTTTTATTTAGTGATTGGGCCACTCCTGGCATTCGTAAAAGTAGAGAAAATCTATTTGAACTTTATGGCCTAAAGCAACATGTGACTCATACAAGCTTTCATCAGTATGTTGCAAGATATTCAAAATTATTTAAAAGTGTGTGCAAAATAGCTAAAGCTCTTTATATTAGCAATAAAATAAAATCAGCTGATGACAAAATAAAAACTACCCGGCAAATAATAAATAATGAAACAGGTAGGAAAAAACAGCGTAATGTTGAATTTAATTTAGAGACTGCACGTGGCCCCATCAACTCAAATATAGATATAGCTCAGGAATTTGAAAACTTTTTTGTTAATGTTCCACTTAAAACTACTGAAGCTTTAAATTCCTCACCCGCGCTTTCTGCTGCCTTACTTAAAAATAATGTAAAACCATGCCCTTTGGATTTTAGGTTTCAGCATACAAACACCCAAGCTGTTATAAAAGCTTTTAAAGATCTTAAAATTAAATCAACAGAAGATCTCTGGGGAATGTCTGTAAAAGTCTTTAGATCTCTCATCGAAACCCTTGCGCCCTATTAAGCTTTCATATTTAACACCAGTGTAGACCAAGGAGTCTTTCCGGATCTTATGAAACATGGTAAAGTGATCCCATTGTTCAAATCCGGTGATAGTAAAGAGCTCAATAATTATAGGCCCGTGTCAATTCTGCCAGTTCTCAGTAAGGTGTTTGAAAAGTTGATGCTCAATCAAATGTTACGTCACATTAATAAAAACTCCATCTTGCGTGAACATCAGTACGGTTTCACTAAAGGACGTTGTACCACTGACGCCGGTGTCACCCTAATAAAGAACATTTTTAACGCCTGGGAGGAATCACAAGATGCCATTGGAATCTTTTGCGACCTCTCTAAGGCGTTCGATTTCGTAAACCATGAGACACTTCTGCTGAAACTGGAGCACTATGGGATTACTTTTGATTTGCTAAGATCATACTTGAAAGATAGAAAGGTGAAAGTACAAATAAACGGCAGAAACTCATTAGGGTCTGAAATGACAATGGGCGTTCCTCAAGGTTCGATATTGGGTCCATTCCTCTTTTTACTTTACATCAATGATTTACCCCAGTTACTTCAAAATCAACCGAAGATGGTGTTATTTGCAGATGACACTTCACTGATCTTTAAAATAGACCGAAGGTCACAAAATCTTGACGACGTGAATAACTCTATTCTTCAGGTCCAATTGGTTAACGGTAAATAATTTGGTACTAAATGAGAAAAAAACCAAATGCATTCGATTTAAATTACCGAATGTTAGAAGTAGCGAATTTGACATCATATTGAACGGAGAAAAACTGGAATGTATTAATCAGACGGTTTTCCTAGGAATCACGCTAAACGAGAAGTTACAATGGGGACCCCATATAACATCTCTCGCGGGGCGACTAAGTTCGGCCGCGTATGCTGTAAGAAAGAAAAGTCAGTTAACAGACGTAGAAACCGCGCGTTTGGTTTACTTTGGCCACTTCCACAGCATTATATATATACGGCATTTTACTGTGGGGTCGGGCTGCTGACATTGAATCCATTTTTATTTTGCAAAAGAGAGCTGTCAGAGCCATTTACAATCTACGTCGCCGCGAATCTCTTAGGGAACTATTTAGAAAGATTAATATAATGACTGTACCTTGCCAGTTCATTTATGAAAATATTATGTATGTTAGAAAAAATCTGCATCTATTTAATAAAATAAGTGATAGACATAATCTTAACACTAGAAATAAAAATAAAGTAGATCAACCATTTTTCGGACTATCTAAAGTCCACACATCTTTTATGGGGTACTGTGTTAAATGTTACAATAAAATACCTTGTGATATATTGCAATTAAATACGAAGAAAGTTTAAAACTCATGTTAAAAAACACTTTGTAAACAAGCATATTCAAATTAGAGGATTATATCCTAGATAAGAATGCTTGGAAACATGCTGGTCCTGCTCCATAGGACAATCTAGAGGCTAGACAAAATCATACTATTTGCATTGTATTGTATAATTTGTTATTTTTACTTTACTCACACACTGACTTATTCCTAGTTAATATTTTAGGAAAATCATATATTTTTACAATGTCTGTAAATATGTGAGCACAATGTACCTATCACGTGATTAATTTATCTGCCTTTGCTTTATTTTTAGTTCTTTTTACCAATTGTGGTATAGTATTTTTATTCTTGGTTCATCGTCTTCACATATAGAAATATAATTAATGTATGCAAAATATTGTATAACATTTTAAAAGAGTAACGGTGGAGTTTCTTGCCACTTGTTCTCCATACGAAACTACTTTTTGGAAGTGGCGCCTAGAATCAGTTCTATTTTAAATGTAAATTTTGACGTTCAAAAGTGCCTTTTTATGGGCCTATTTGAAATCATTTATTTCAAATAGGCCCATTTCAAAAAGGCACTTTGACTTTGAATTTTTGACTTTGACTTTGTACATGTACATTCATGAAAATCTTACAACGAATA
Organism: Dasypolia templi; assembly: GCA_963555695.1. NCBI lineage: Eukaryota > Metazoa > Arthropoda > Insecta > Lepidoptera > Noctuidae > Dasypolia > Dasypolia templi. The sequence goes on along the minus strand of OY743158.1, from coordinate 8,585,288 downwards.
GTGTTAATCAACAATCCTTCAACTTAAGCACCTGCCATCTTATCTCTTCACCACCCTTGGTTGACTGGTAGAGAATGCCTAAGGCATTAAGTCCGCCTTTGTACCTCTTTGGGTTCGAAAAGTTTAAATAAATAAATAAATAAATAAATAGTAAATATTGATCAAATTACGAAAGAGTCACATTTGTAGATGAGTTTTATAGTAAAATAATGAGAAATCGGTGCAAAGGCTGTTGCCAGACCCGCCTATCTTGACGTTTGACTCAACAGGCGAAGGGAGAGAAAAATGAATCACAAGGCATAAAAAAAAACTCGTCCGCATCGCTGTCAACAGGAAAAGTGCCCAAAAGGCTGGCTGGCGGCAATGTCACGTTATATGGCGATAATCAGTATCGCCTTTGGTCAAAAAGTTGGCCAGCCCTCCGGTCATCTGAAGAGTTGATCAACCGCTTGCGTATGTCTTGACAAACCAATTAATTTATTGTACAGGTACAAATTTTAATTTATTTATAAGGTTACCTCTCCGTTTAAAAAAAAAAACCTTGAATTGTTTATTTTTGTTAACGATTACAAGCCTCCAGACAAAAAAAAGGTTGAAACAGCTTTTTAGAATAAGTTTCAAAGGTTGTCCGATGCTTCTAACAAAAAAATAACTCCTCTAACTTATATAAGATACCTGAAAACCGTTTTGTTGTATTCTTAGTTACTTAATTGGGTTTCTATTTATTTTGGTAGGTAACCTAAATCATATTTCTGCTTTATATAAAAGTGTCAGAGATCGTGTACACTTGATTCTGCATGATACGTCACAGACCGAGCGGCAAAATCGAATGTGTTTATTTTGCCAGTGCTGAACCAGGTCACAATTTGTTTTTTTGTGTCATTTTTACACGCTTCAACCGCGCATATCCGCAATATCCGAAGCGTGTCACATCACTTTAAACAAACGAGGACAAAAGCAAGCTTCGCGAGTTCCGCTAATATTGTTTTCTGAGCCCCTTTCCGTGATAATAGACCCGTACTGTCAGGGTTTTTGTTGTCGACATGAGTATGGCAGCAGTAACAATTACTGTAGTACGTAAGTATGTTGACGTTATTTTGCAAGCTTTAATTGTAGCAGTTGAAGTTATACCTATAAAAAGCATGCAAAAAGTCATTTAACAACCAGTAGTGTGTTAAGATTAATTATTTTGGAAATTTATTTTATACCTACATCTTCTGTCTGGTCACACTAGTAGACACTTAACGTTATCAAAATATTAAGTGACGGTTTCTTTAAGAAAGACTACCACAAATCACAAATTATTCAAACGATTCAAATTTAAAAAATGTGAGACCTCGTCCTTTGACTTGCTATTGACTATTTCAACAAAATTGTATTTTCATTATTTCTGGATCATAAATAAAGTTCTTTGCATCATTATACATGCAGGGTGGCAAGAACATCGACGCGCAAAATGTTACCATCGTTCTGAAACCCGGGGGGGGGAGGGTTCTTTCTTTTGGGTGGGAAATCATCAAATGATTTCGTCCGCTCTGGGTGGAGCAGAAGGGCTTGTCTGTCTTTTACTGACTAGGCAACTAGGCTTGCCAGTGCCTTAGCACAGGACGGCGCAACATGGTATTTCTTCCATTCTCCCCTCCTTTTTCTTTCAAACCTTCCAAACACTACATCATCTGGCACCTCACCACCAGAAAATCCCATATCATTCACCAAAAAGACATAACTTGTAATAAAAAAACTGTAAGTGAATTCGAGCATCTATTATGAACGGGCTATTCTGCCTGGATTGAGCCAACTAAGGCCCCGTTCACGGTCTCGCGCGACGCGACTTGCGACAAGCGTGTGCATCAAGCGTGTGCAGCGCCGCGGTGACTCGTGGCATGCTCTTGGCAACTTCTTTCATTTGTTTTTCCGCACTCGCTGTCGCAAAACGCGTGTCGCTTGAGCGTGAAACTAGTGGCGACGGCTCCTTAATATAGCGATGGCCGCCACCTAATGGCCGCAGTGAAAGGATTCATTAGGATGATGGCACCATGGTTTGAATTTACGTGTCAAAAAACGCTCGCCAGAAAAACAATCTAACTTACTTTCATTAATAACGTCTCAGTGATGTCATTCGACTGTAAATTGTGGGCGCAATGTGGCGGCCACCGCAGTCTAGGAAACCCTAGTTTTACCGGCAATGGCTGCGGCCGTCTGGCGTCGTTCCAGTTTCTTTTTTTGTAAAAAAACATCAACCAACAACTGTCCCGGCACAGTTTCGGCAACTTCTCGGCCAGTTTGTGAGCCGTATTCTAGAAAGAAATTTTAATCTTGGAGAGAATTTGGTGCCATTATAAAAGTCAGAAGTTTTTACTGTTTGTAAAGTAAAATTGGTATTTAAATAAGTTATTAGGTTCAGTTATTTAGCGTTGTTGTACTTTAGAATATAAATTTGTTGTAAATAATTGCTTAGATGTTACATAAGGGTTTAGAACATTGGATAAAAACTCAAGCTGCGGACGGACACAAATAGAAATAACCAAGCTAAAGCTAAAGCAGGGGGCCGACGCCTACTCGCAGAGGCCCCTTAGACCATTTTAAGCGTTAAGGCACCAACTGGCAATTATCCCTGTATGGACTACGCAAGTGCGCCCAAGGATAAACATGGGATCAAAACATACTGGGTTATGGGTTTGGGTGGCTATATTGGATTGGTTACCTAGAACTATGTCTCCTGCCTGATCAATGTTATGTAAAACACGGTTAAAATGGCAGAGGGTCTGCCTGATCAATGCTATGTAAAACACGGTTAAAATGGCAGAGGGTCTGCCTGGTCAATGTTATGTAATACACTGTTAAAATGGCAGAGGGTCAATAATGGTCTCCCGAAAACGTGCAACACTTCCTGAGTTGCTTGAGGAGTGGAGAGGTATTTCAAAGCTATCAGGAAAATCCTGGAAGTATGGTCAAGACTCAAAATCCCTACCAGCATCTTACTGGAATACTTCCTTCTTCCGAGCACGTTTGCTCTTGGGAATCCCAATAAAGGCAAGAAAGGGATGGGAGCTCTGGTCCTCGTCATTGTTCACTCCAGTCGACCAATAAAGGCAAGCCAAAGGGGAGGAACAGGACTTTCTACGGGAGATAGGGTGCGTGGGGTCGCTACTACGCAACAGCTCGCCACATTCTGCCCTGCGGGTTTCTGTATATCTCTTGGTCTGGCTCCTCAAACTAGACCTCTTTCGGCGAAGTAAATTCTACCGGTACAGATCTGGAGTCCAGGAGCGCGAGCCCCACCACGTCGACAACGCAAAGATACAAAAGTAGGATATTTTCATTATTTTTGGTAAACAAAATTTGTTTCTAAGCTCTTTGGATAGTTTAAACTACATTAACGGGCCCAAGTCAAGTCATTGTTGCGTGTAATTTTATTTTATTACGTAGGATTAATGTTATGAGGAGTAATTTAACTTTCCTCAATTTGCATGAACTTCCTAATATTCTGCAGTTGCTTAAAAGTTACGTAGATCGTGTCCTTCAGGTCTACCAGTTTAAGGCTGTGGTGGAAGTGATTGGGTATAACACCCGTCTTGGAGACAACATTGGGTACCACGTAGACTTTTTCTAGTAACTTTTTCTTTCAGTTCAGCTTAAATGATTTTCTCATATATTTTTTTTTGGTAATTATGTGTATAAGGGACTGCAATATCTATGTTGTATGTGACTTTATTAACTTTATCTTGAAGGGTTATAATATTAGATCGATTAGTATAGCGCGATACCTAATTAAAATAAGGAGTATTTGTATCTTGAATGAGTTTATATTTGAGTGATAGCTTTTGATGAATGACGTTTGCTACCTGATTGTGTCTGTGAGTATAGTCTAATTGTGTAAGTATTGTGCATGCTCCTGTTATGTGTTGTATGGTTTTTTATTGGCATTTGTGGTATCATTTTATTATTCTTATTTTATTACCCTAACTAATAATTATTATAAATGCAAAAGTAAGTTTATAACGTATGCACGCCAAAACGGCTGAACGGATTTGGATGAAATTTGAAACACAGACCATGACCTGTATAATGGGTAAGCTACTTTTCATCATGTATCGCTGCCGCATTCGCGGGCAACAGCAAGTATAAAATGTACGTTATAGGACTCATTATAATAAACGAACTTTAAAATATATCGCCATTCAATTTTAACTCCACATAACCTCATTTCGGAATTTAATACGTTTATTTATTTAAAGCCCTCTTTAAAGTTTATATCAAGCACGTTTATATTCGAAAATGCGCTCAAAGTCAGTCTACTTTCGTTTATAATAATAATAATAAAATAATAATAAAAGCTTTATTTATTTCCGTGCAAATTACGATGTAAACAGTTCTATAAATTAACAAAGTTTATAATATAGTATACAGAGTAAAAAATTATGTAGATTGTACGGACCCCTTCGGGTAAAAGCATCCTCCAAGGAATGCCAGTAATCTTTGTTGCTGGCTGATTTTAGCCAGCTTTGACCAGCTATCTCCACTACCTCATCTACCCATCTAGCATTTGACCTCGTGGCCCAGTCCATTCTATTACTCTTCCCGTCCATCTATCATCTTTAAGCCTGGCCACATGACCTGCCCACTTCCATTTTCTTTGAAGTGAGAAGGTTAGGGCGTCTGTTACTTTTGTTTTATTCCGAGATTTCGTTTATAGTTTATTCTTATTTACATTTTGAGTTTCATATTAAGTAGATAATACCAATTATTTTTCTTTAATAAAATTATGTACATAACCTAAAAACAGGTTTTGACTTTTACCAAAAACTGCTTTCGTAATCTATATATCAAAAAAAATATGCAACATTGTGGAGTGTTAATATGTAATAAAGATACTATAAGATCTGTCAAATCGTAATTTAGCACAGATAACCTTGCGTAAATATAATTTAGTTTCGTTATACTTCACCTCACTCACAAGCAACAGTACAGTCCCTTAAGGAACGCCGTCTATTTACACAGCAAATCAATTGACCTAATAACTTCCACTCTTCTGCAAATCTAAATATAAATTTAATAAAAAATTGAGAATGACGCCTCCTATCCTCAAATTACTTCCTTCACGAATGAGAATTGAAAACGTCTTTTTCTTCCTCACTCAAATCTATCTTTCAATAAAAGAACCGTTATACTCTCCATTATTCAAATCAAAAGAAAAATTATTCAAATGAGAACAATTCAGTATTTAAAAATTGGAACCGGGGTGGAAGGTCCGATGTGAACATGGTACCCGAATATAACAATGCTTGGGGCTATAGAAATGAATTGTTTGGGAATGTAAAAAAAATGCTTGTGGAATTGAACAAAGTTTGGGCGAAATTATACTTACTTTTGGATTCAATAATAAAGTTCTAGGAAGATAATAAAAAGGTATAATTTGACAATGATTACTGATTGAAAAGAATTTTTCATTTACCTCAATCAGTAATCATTGTCAAAAGTAATCCTTGATAGAAATAATAACCTAAAAAATCATCTCTCGCAATCTCTTTATCTGTTATGGTAGAGGAACGGAGCCAAAAACTATGGATGAATCTATGGTTTCATATCACCTAAAGACATGACTATCTAAGTTTCTTCTGTCGTATCCATAGGACAAAATAATACCAGTTACATAAGGTAACTTGAAAAGGTTTTACCTCAACCCTGATTCTACTGACATTAAAACTGGTTTGATTTTAATCCTGATAACCGTACTCCTGCTGATATGATAATTATAAATGTGATAGTTTGTAAGTTTAGATGCTTGATACGCAATTACGAAAAATCGGCGGAACGGATTTGGATGTGTTACACGTCATTTACTTTACAAACACACTTAGGATATTTTTTTTCCATTAGTTGTACATTGCCGTGGAATAATTGTCGACCTCGGCCAATAGCTAGTTCAGAATAAAGTGAACTGTCCAGAATACTCTCCCAGAATATGTTTTAAGTAGTTATCAGTAAATTTTGAAGCCGCGCCCGTCTTGCTTGTTTTATATTGAAACTTCTACCCTGCTTAGTGATAAAGTTGTAAACTGAATTTTGATGGGTCGCCGACATATTTTCATTTTCTTGGTTATAAAAAAAGTATATAAGTTTTCTCTTTTAGCGTCGTGCAAGTTTGTTTTTCGTTGATGGGGTTTTGAAGAACGCTCCCATTTTGCAGGATCACATTAAACACGCCTGTTACGTTTTACTCTTAAGGGATAGGCAGAAGTGTTTACCTACCCTATTTTACTAGTTAAGTTAAAGTCGGTTATAAGGGATGAAGACTTTGCCAACATCATGAGGGTATTTTTAAGAACGGTCGGGGAAATAATTAATTCTAATTTCATTCTTAATCTGTCAAATCCTACTCATATTATAAACGCGAAAATTTGTGAGTATGGATGGATGTTTGTTACTCTTTCACGCAAAAAATAAGATACGGATTTGGATGAAATTTGACACACGGATAATTTGTAACCTGGATTAACCCATAGATAATTTTTATCCCGATACTCCTACGGGATCAAGATTTATGCGGGTGAAACCGCGGGGAGCAGCTTGTATATTATAAGTGTTATACATTGATTGACGTGGAGATGTGATTGCGGTGAACGTTTTTAGTAACAAGTATTTACCTGCAGACAGGTGTAGACTATAGGTTCATCATCATCACCATTTCACACATACAGATGGTTTTCACACCATCCTGCGAAAACATTGCGACCATGATGCGCAGGGTGCGTCTCCCACGCACTCCGGTACTTCATGGTAAGATTAGGCGTCAGATTTACTTGGTTGTTTCAAGAAAGTATCAACGAAGTACAATGTTATTTTGTTGATACGTTCTTGAATGACTGCAATTTTGGACGAAGATTTTGTATCATACTAAATAAGAACATACATATATTACGTTCTTATCGTGCAACGAGAACCGTAAGAGTTAGCGATGAAGTGAAGAATATAAGATAAGTGAATATGTGATTGCAACTTACGTAGACAATGTAGTTTTAATCACTTTAACCTCGTTTATGCTGACAGGTATGTAAGTTACTACGTGGGTTCTTGAAAATAGTTCGTAACATAGTCTGAGATTTAATACTTATAAAATGGTATAGTCGTTTTATAGTCCTTTTTGTCTTCCCAAACTACTAAGGTTAAACTAGTAACTTGTGCGTCATAAAACAACGAGGTCTATTTTTCTATGTAATAGATAGCTTCAACCTGAGTGAAGCTTTAACTTTATGGGAATTGTTGCAAGCACTGGTAAATATATAAAGAGTACTTTAGGTCCCACGTAAATGTATTTCATAAAAGATATGATTTAAATTATTCATCTTCGAAATCCACCTTAGGCAGACTGCAAAAACATAAAATCGTTATAACTTTGCATCCAGGTGACGCATTTTGAAGCTGTTTTCAGCTATTAAGATCTAAATTAGGTTCCGTCCTACTATCTGACTAGTTCAAATGGACATAGACGCGAAAAACAAAATCGTTCATCGACTTGTAAAAGCTTCACCATATGTTTTTCAAGAAAAACAAATTAAATTTTTATCTCTTCTTTTTCATCAAAATCTACGTTGTTCTTATTTACAATAGATACTTTTGCTGCCTTACCTGTATTCTGGTGCGCATTCCGCGATCTCGAGTCCCGTTTGGTAGTAGTAATTACAGGTTTTCACTATTTTTTCAGTCGAAAAACACGTTTTTTGATCAAATTTCAAAATTTTCGTTCATGAATAATTACAGTAACAGCGTAGATCGCTAGCGTGAAGACGCGTCTTTTGACACCTCGCACGTGCGCCTAGCTCATATAGAACATCAAAAACGAATCCATCCAATTAATATAATTATTTTGGATCGAGCTGCTTATGAGAGCGAACCTAGAACATAAACACATCTTATGTTGAAGTCCATGTTATAACGGCGAGCATATTGCCATTAACCATTAAATTCCTGAAAAACAAAACAAGAAAGAGAAAGAACATTTGGATTACATCAAAGCTACTACGCGTACTGCCAATGTTGTTACAATTATTTTGCTTGAGCTGTTAGTTTAGCTAGGAGATTTTAATGAAAATAAAGCTTGCAGTAAAGCAATACAGTAAAATGAAGCACATTACCGCGGAATTCGCAGTGTTAAATATTTTATTGGACGCAGTTAAACTTAAATTCCTTTTAAATGTAATATTAAATGTACATCGTTAACAGCCCGTGAAATTGTTCAAAGACGTAATCAATATTTAATATAACATTAAAGTCAGGAAAATATCGAAGTAACGACGCCTGCCCCGGTTCTCTAACATATTCCCTTCAAATATGTGTAAGTTGTCATACAAGCTTTGATTTGATCCAACCTTTCAAAATGTTCTAGATTTTTCTTTATATTTGGGTTTTATGAGTGCCACTGCCAGTTCCTATATACATATAATGACTTTCTTATGCTCGTAATAAAATAAATAAATAAATAAAAAAAATTATTTAATCAACTTAAGTAAATTACATTGTTAAGTTTCTAGTCACTTTTTAAGCAAAGGTTAACTTGTATTACGTGGTTCCGCTCTTCCAGTTTACATTTACTACACATAATTATGTGTGAGAGAATAAACAATAGATAATTTTGAAAGCATACCAATGGTTTTAGCAGTACAAAAAGCACAGTAACTTATATAATTAGGGAATAAGGATTGCGCACCGTGTTACGCATGTGTGTGTGTGGGGAGGTTGTAATAATATAAAATTTAATGGATAATACGGTCCCTAATTGGGAAGCCAAATGTAATATTAAAAATTAAAAGAATAGGTGTGTGTGTGTGTGTGTGTGTGATCTCCTAAAAAAAAGTATGTTATTGTAAGAAATTAAATTTCGGGCGCCGTGGAGCGACACACTATTAATAGATAGCCAGATAAATAAAGTTGGAGAGATTGGACCATTAATCTTAGGATGGGGGCCTGTGGATGTCAATGGTGATTAAAAGACTCACTACCTTGAACGTTCCCAGTTTATTGTACCTTTAGCCTAATGTATACTATTATATTAATATAAAGTTTACTTGCTATATCATCATTGCATCTTTAAATTCGCAGCTGAAGGCTGTTATGTTCTATAGGAAAAAAAAAGATATAAAAAATATGTAACTTGAAGCTTGACCCCGAGAGCCGGAAGGTGGTACCTCTCAGGTAATCAGCCCCCGTGGAAGGCCAGTAGAAATTTATTTGAAGTAAAGGTGGAATAAGCACCCACAGTTGTAGGCTGTGGACAAAAAGGAACTCTGAGATGTGTTTTCACTCCGAACTCGGACACGCGGGGACGCATCGACCAACGAAAAACTTACCGCTTATTCCAGGTATATAAACTCGCGTCTCCCTCGGTGTACCGTGAAGATATTTGGTATAAGAGACGTAGGGAGGCGACGAGGAAACCTGCGAAAAACCGTAAGATGGTCACAAACGAACCGCCATCGTCGAAGGAAATTTTCTCTCGAAAAGAGCAACTTACCAAAAATCGGATCGAAATATCCACCGGGACCATTCCACGGGTCCTTTGGTTTAGGATTAGGGCATTAAAGCGCCACAATAAACTAGATTAGTTACGATTCCATTCAGGAAAAATCAAGAGACATGTCACTTGACCAACAAAGATCGCAAAAGTGAAGTCCAATTTTGACGTCCAAAAATGTCATACGAAATGTATCACAGATAAAAAAAATAAAATTAAGAAATCGTTCCGAAATCGACTACAATCATCAATACATGTAACGGTGTAAAAAAACTCGTTACATTACATCCCTCCCCGAAAAAAATAAAAGAAAGCAATTTCTTTTATGCCAAAAAAACAACGATCAAGGTAAAACGAACAGTTTCCCAAAAAAACAGGAAATATAAACAGCGTGTATACAAACAACACTTACAGGTGCAGACTAAATACTAGCACAACCGACCCATAATGTCAAAAGAACCACAAGAGTACAGTTAAGCACCTTCGCCACTGACTAACAAGTTAAATCCGAGTTCTACTATAGAATCAGTTAAGTGCAGCAGTCGCTTAACACTGTAAAACAATACAACAGAACTATACCCAATAGAGTGCGGTTGGGCACCATCGCCACCGACTAACAAGTATAAAATTCTAAAAAGACAAAAAAATACCAATACAAATTCGGTTAGTCACTATAGCCGCCGACTAGCAAGTATAAAGCTTTACAAACAAACAAAAAAAATACTAATAAGAGTTCGGTTAGGCACCATAGCCGCCGACTAGCAAGTATATGTTTAATGTAACAGGATAAAAAGAATATTAATTCGAGTACAGTTAAGCGCAAAGGCCGCTGTTTAACGAGATTAATCCAAAAAATTATATATGAGTGCAGTTAGGCACCATCGCCACTGACTAGCAGGAACAAATTATAACTGTGAGAAACAGTATAGGAACCTTCACATCTCTAAAGATGCAAAGAAAAAAGATGTTGTGATCGGCTCAACTCCACCATTTTTCCGGGCACAAACAAAAATAAATGTTGTGATCGGCTCAACTCCACCAACTTTCCGGTCACAAACAAAAAAAAATGTTGTGATCGGCTCAACTCCACCAACTTTCCGGGCACAAACAAAAAAAATGTTGTGATCGGCTCAACTCCACCAACTTTCCGGGCACAAACAAAAATAAGAAATCACTGTGTTCTTCCTAAGTGCACCACGAAATATTCCGGGTGACAGAGTCACTATAGGAGCACAATGATAAAAAAAATAGGTAAACCTCTACAAGTGTAAACAAAACGTACAAAGGTAGTAGGCACCAATTCAGGAATTGCATGCAAAATTTTACACAGGAAAATTGCGTACAAGACTGTTTAAAAAAAATATATACATGATAATAATAGTATAATAATAAGATCTTTCGATATGGAAAATGTATCTGTGTGGGTTGAAGAAGTTTATAAAAATGTCCTAAGTTGTAATTTAGAATGTTAAATCAAGATTTAATAAATTTTATAAGAAGTTACCTAACATACATCTTCATTCAAATCACCGATAACCTATCATCCATCCCATCGTGCATCACACTATCAAAAGTGACCTTCAAACAAAATCATCAAAATCAAGATTAATAATGGGAAACCAAATTAAAATTTAATTATATCCTTAACATGATAACGACCAGTCGTTCCCTTATTAAGGTCTTTCAGAATATAAACATTATCAGAGATCTTTTCAATAATTTTACATTTAATAAACTTAGGAGCAAGTTTTGCCGAAAAATAAGTAGGTGCATGAGATTGAACGAAACTTCTTCTCCACACGACATCACCCACATCAAAAGAAATGACTTTGCGACCTTTGTTATAATAGCGAGCATTACGCTGATAAGCTTTTAATAAATGAGTTTGCACTTTAACAAAAATATTACTAAGTGAATTGAGAGAATCGGCATAGTGAACTCTATTGGAAATTTCCAGTTCATCTATGTTATCGATAGAATTACTAAAACGATGTAAAGAAGCATCAAAAATAAGTTCTCTACCAAACATCAAAAAATTAGGTGTGAAATCTGTGGCCAGATTAACACTATTATTCAAAGCTAGTTGAATATTAGGTAAATATTTAGACCAAGTTCTATGATCATCTTTGACAAAACAAGCTATGCAAGTTTCAACAGTTTTATTATATCTCTCAACAGTATTATTTTGAGGCGTGTATAAAGTATTATAAAATATTTTATTAATGTTAAAACCCTTCAAAAACTCTACAAAATGTTTAGAAGTGAATTGTGTACCATTATCACAAACAATTATTTTGGGACAACCAAATTTAAGAAATATTTCTTTTTCAAAAAGTTTATTTATTACTCTAGTAGTAGCATTTATCATAGGAAAAATCCAGCAGTATTTAGTGAAAACATCAACAACTGAAAGAATATATTTATGTCCAGAATAAGATTTAGGCAATATACCTATAATGTCTACTGAAAGCATCAACATAGGACGATCAACTTTTTTAGGGTTAACCATAATACCAAAAGGAGGTTGAGTGGTATGTTTATAAGCTTTACAAGTATCACAAGCAAGAATATATTTTTGAACATCATTAAACATCCCTTTCCAAAAATAGTGTTGTTTTAATTTATTTAAAGTTTTATGAATACCTAAGTGTCCAGAATTAATATCATCATGATTAGAACGAATTGTATCTAATATGTGTTCTTTAGGAATAACTATCTTCCAATTAAGATTACTATTGGGATCAAACTTACTTTTACAAAACTTATATAAGGCTTTATTTTCTACTCTAAAGTTCTTATATCTGCAAGGAGACTTTTGACAATTAACAAATACCTTTTTATACCAAGGATCATAAATATCATCATCGGGTAAGACTAAATTATTTTCAGAGATTCCTATAGCAGCTATTTCAATACGAGACAAAGCGTCTGGGACTAAATGTAAAGAACCTTTTTTATGAACTATATCAAAAGTAAATTGAGAAATTCTAGCAGCCCAACGTGCTAAGCGTCCACTAGGATTGCTAAGACCTAAAAGCCACTTTAAACTAGCATGATCAGTTATTACTGTAAACTTCATTCCTTCAATATAAGGTCTAAAATGTTCTATTGAAGCTAAAATAGCAAGTAATTCACGTTCTGTAGTACTATAATTGCGTTCACATTTATTGAGTGATCTAGAATAGAACGCAATAGGATGTTGATCTCCATTATCATCCTCTTGACTCAAAACACTACCAATGCCAACAGAACTGGCATCACAATGTAAAAAGAAAGGTTTTTCAAAATTAGGGCATTGCAAAACCGGAGCAGTAATTAACGCTTGCTTCAACTCATCAAATGCAATCTCAGCTTCATCATTCCAACAAAGTGGTTTCTTAGAATTTTTACTTCCCGCCGTTAATTTAGTCAGAGGAGAGGCAATATCAGCAAATTTACAAATGAATCTACGATAGTATGAGCATAAACCTAGAAAACTACGAAGCTGTTTAACAGATTCAGGACGTGGGAAACTTTTAATGGTATCTAATTTAGAAGGATCAGTATGCAAACCATTACTATCAACTATATAACCAAGATAGCGGAGTCTATCTTTACAAAAATTACACTTTTTCAAATTAACTGTCAAACCAGCATCTTTCAGTATACTGTAAATTTTATGTAGATACTCTATATGTAAATTAAAATCCGAATTTACGCAAATTAAATCATCTAAATAACAAAACACAGTATTATCGAATTCAGGTCCAAAAAGTTTATCTACAAGTCTCTGCAGTTCAGCAGGTGCGTTGGTTAGACCGAAGGGCATACGGACAAACTCGAAAAGTCCTTTTCCCGGAACTACAAAAGCAGTCTTTTCTCGAGAAGATTCTTCCAGGGCTATTTGCAAAAATGCTTTAGAAAGGTCAATGGTACTAATAAATTTAGCTCCCCCAAGGTTATCTAAAATTCTAGAGGTATAAGGAAGAGGGTAAGAATCTTTTACAGTTACTGAATTTAAACGTCTTGAATCCAAACACAATCTGGTACTACCATCCCTCTTTTCTACAGCTAAGACAGGTGAACACCAAGGCGATTTAGAAGGTTGGATGATTCCTTCCTTTAATAAGGCTTCTACTTCATCAAAAAGTTCCTTCTGCTTTGCAGGACTTAAAGGCCAATATCGTTGTTTAAAAGGTTCGCTAGTAACATTAATTTTATGTTGAACAAGATGAGTAAGACCTAAGCCTCTCTTTTCATAAGAAATATCTTCAAAGAGTGAAACAGTATCATTTAATTTTTGTTTCTCAGCAGGAGAAAGTTCACTAACAGAGGTGACTGAACAAACTTGAACTGTATTGCATCGAGCATAAGTTATATTTTTCCATAAATCCTTAGCCAAATCGAATTTTAACCAAAAATCAAATCCTAAAATGAAATCAGGTTGGAAAGAAGGTATAATTTGAAAATTAATAATTTTAGTTAAATTATCACAAGTAACAGGTAATTCAATGGTACCAATAATTCTTTGTGAAGAACCATCGGCCGTATAAGCAGAGCTAGAAACAGAATTTATTTTATAACCTAACTGTAAGAATTGCCTATGACTATTGGAACCCAAAATACAACTATTTGAGCCACTATCTAATAAACCAGAAAAAGTATGGTTATCTACGGAAAATTGTAAATAAGGTCTAGTATCGTTATCTTTAACAAATAAAACAGGAGCTGATCTATAAATTTTGAAAAATGTCTTTAAGTAATCTAACCAATTCGCAAAATCTCTGTTACGAGTAGCATCGTCAGGTTTGTGATATTTAGCAAAATTTTCTTTCATCGAGACGCTCGCGGTTATGTCAGTAACAACAGGGGCTCGATGCGACCTAATCAGTTTTTTGACTCGCTAGAGCTTTTCTTTACGTTACAAACATCACAACTCTTAGATGTAACTCCAACCTTTTGACAATTAAAACAAATTACGCCAGGTATGGAAGTACAATGCTTATAATGATGTCCATCTCTTTTGCACTTTAAACAGGATAAAACCGCATTAGACTTAACAGTAGGTTTTTCAGTTTTAAAAGTTTTATGACTTACAAAAACTTCAAGCTCTTTTGCAAGAACAAGAAATTGTTCCACAGAATCTATAGGTTTACCAAATATAAAAGGTGTGTAAATAGGTAGCATGTTATGTTTAATAATAGTAACCAAAACCGCATCAAACAATGGCGAAGAAAGACGACTAGCCATGTCCAGTATTTCTGTAATAAAGTCTGGAAGAGATTCAGAACTCTTTTGTTTCCTTGTACGAAGATCATGTTCCAAAAAATAGTCGAAGTCCGGCCTGTCAAAACGTTTAAGCAAAGCAAGCTTAAGCTCACGCCAGGATGGAATACGAAAACGAACTGTGCGGAACCATTTCAGAGCAATACCACTAAGCAAATCCGTGAATGAACCAACCAACAAAATTTCGTCAAAATTTTTGTATAAAAAGTATTCTTCAACTTCAGTAATAAATTCCCTAACACAAGATTTCCCATCGAATTTAATTCTACTCTTTTTCAAATCAGGCAACTTAATTGCAGATGGCAAGTTCTTCTTAATATGATCATTAACCAAAACATTCATAGAATTAAAAGAAGGCAGAGCGTGCAAAGCAAAAGCTGAGGAAGAGTGTGCAATCCTTTCATTATGATCAAAAGGGTGTGGTACTTCTGTCAAATTAATCATGTCCGGAGCAGTTTGTGCAACATTAGGATCTGCGCAAGCGCCATCAGATTCTATGTGGTCTTTAGCAATAGGCGGAAAAGACTGGTCTTCATTAGCCATCATGAATAAACTAAACGAAAATTGATGAGCAAAGCAAGATGTAAATTTAAAAAAAAAGTGAAATATTTGAGGGTAAGTGTAAAATATTTTCTAAGTTTTTTTGTTTTGATGAAACTATCAAGTAAAAAGATGCAATAATAATTTACAGGATAAGTTTAAACTACTTAAAGTAAGGTTACCAAGTTAAACCAAAGTTTACTTAAGATTAAATATGAAACAAAAACTTCCAAAGTTGTAAAATACTTGAGGTTAAAAAGATATGTTCAAAGTTTGTTTTGATGAAAATTTCAAGTTTAAAAAATGCAGTAACAATTTACAAGATCAATTCAAGTTACTAAAAGTAAGATTACTTAGTTAAACTAAAGTTTGCTTTAGATTAAATATGAAACAAAGTTTCACCGCACTTAATTTACACTGTTGAGACACTTAGATAAAACAAACTGTCTTACCATACAAAATGTTGGTTTTGTAAGAGAAAAGAAGTAATGCTGTAACCATAAACATTAAACATACACAATAGTACAAAATACAATAATGTTAGTAGAAAATACTGTTTACTTAAAAGCAAACATCCAAAGAATTTAAGTTTTTAAATTACAACATTGTACAATAATGTGTTACTACAAAATATCAAGATGCAATGAATCAATAACAAAATAAGTAAGCTAAATTCAAGTCCCTGTTCGCTTGAGCGACAAATGTAATAATATAAAATTTAATGGATAATACGGTCCCTAATTGGGAAGCCAAATGTAATATTAAAAATTAAAAGAATAGGTGTGTGTGTGTGTGTGTGTGTGATCTCCTAAAAAAAAGTATGTTATTGTAAGAAATTAAATTTCGGGCGCCGTGGAGCGACACACTATTAATAGATAGCCAGATAAATAAAGTTGGAGAGATTGGACCATTAATCTTAGGATGGGGGCCTGTGGATGTCAATGGTGATTAAAAGACTCACTACCTTGAACGTTCCCAGTTTATTGTACCTTTAGCCTAATGTATACTATTATATTAATATAAAGTTTACTTGCTATATCATCATTGCATCTTTAAATTCGCAGCTGAAGGCTGTTATGTTCTATAGGAAAAAAAAAGATATAAAAAATATGTAACTTGAAGCTTGACCCCGAGAGCCGGAAGGTGGTACCTCTCAGGTAATCAGCCCCCGTGGAAGGCCAGTAGAAATTTATTTGAAGTAAAGGTGGAATAAGCACCCACAGTTGTAGGCTGTGGACAAAAAGGAACTCTGAGATGTGTTTTCACTCCGAACTCGGACACGCGGGGACGCATCGACCAACGAAAAACTTACCGCTTATTCCAGGTATATAAACTCGCGTCTCCCTCGGTGTACCGTGAAGATATTTGGTATAAGAGACGTAGGGAGGCGACGAGGAAACCTGCGAAAAACCGTAAGATGGTCACAAACGAACCGCCATCGTCGAAGGAAATTTTCTCTCGAAAAGAGCAACTTACCAAAAATCGGATCGAAATATCCACCGGGACCATTCCACGGGTCCTTTGGTTTAGGATTAGGGCATTAAAGCGCCACAATAAACTAGATTAGTTACGATTCCATTCAGGAAAAATCAAGAGACATGTCACTTGACCAACAAAGATCGCAAAAGTGAAGTCCAATTTTGACGTCCAAAAATGTCATACGAAATGTATCACAGATAAAAAAAATAAAATTAAGAAATCGTTCCGAAATCGACTACAATCATCAATACATGTAACGGTGTAAAAAAACTCGTTACAAGGTGTATATGTGTGAGTTGGCGGCGTGTGTGATCTAGGGGTGTGAATGTTGGTGTGGCTACATTTTAGGTATTTTGGGAATTATGTGATTGTATGGAGCATATCCTCGATTACTTAAAATAGTTTTACACTCTTTATGAAAATGGTAGTACATGAAAGTTTCTTCCTTTGAATAAGTAATTACAATTTTGGATGTTTTTAAACATTTTTGACGTGACCATAAATTACAAAGCTAAAAAATACTTGTATTTAGCAAGTCTAACTAATAGATTCCCAAGACACTAGGTACCATAGCATGCTTGTTTTAATTAATTTTACAAAATCTAGAGGAAGACTTTTCTCTCGCCAGCGATATTGTGCAGTTGCTCTTCTGGGAAAATTACATAGATATTTCTATTTAAAATACTTTACCCAAAGTACAGCTGGTAATCTTGTTACCCAAATTATTCTCCCGTAAGTTCCCGGTAATTTGCCAAAAGCCTGTACATTTTTATAATAAATAGAGCTGCTCATAGTTGGCGATCGATCAGGATCCGGAGATGTTCTTAACTCAATGGATTGAGATAAATGCACCCCACTTCATTCTGGATGTTGGGCTGCGAAAATAGCAATAAAATGGAACAATACACGTCATGGAAGATAGATTTGGGTCAGAAATGGGGGACTATTGCTCACTGATCAGACGAGATAGTTAAGAGTTTCTTAGATGTACACTTGGGAGCAAATAAATCGAGCCACTTCCTTTTTCACGCATTATGGTTATTGTTTTTGGTATTATGGAACGCATCGATTCGAAACATATATCGCCTAAAAGGGTATTTAATAACCTTTACAATGAGGGTAGTTAGTTGTCAAAATTTCATTTTAATTAAAGTTTAAAGGGTAGAATAAAATTATCGCATTTAATTTGCTTATGACATTTTTATTGTACTCTGTTAAGAAAAGATTAAATTTGAGGTTTTTGTTAATCATACCCATATTACTTGTTATTGTTGTCTTTATCTGTGTCTGTGTAATCAAAATAACCTGATAAAATGGATACTACACCGACGGAAGCTGCCCAAGTTGTAGCTTTACTTGAGGTTGGACACGGACAACGTGAAGTGGCACGCAGACTTCATTTGAGTCGTTCAAAGGTACAGCGGGTATACCGCAGGTATCTGGAGACTGGTGCTTTTGTTCGGCGACCTGGAACTGGCCGACCACGGGCAACAACAGAATGTGACGACCGCTTTATTGCAACCAATTCGTTGCGGGACCGTGGACTTAATGCTGTTCAGCTACAGCAAGCGTTACGTGACGTTCGAGGTGTCGCAATCAGTAGGTGGACAGTGAGACGAAGACTAAAGGAACGAAATTTAACATCACACAAACCAGCAACTGGCCCAAAATTGACTGTAGCTCATCGCCGATCTCGCTTGGAGTTTGCTCGAGAACACATTAATTGGACGTTAGAAGACTGGAGGTCAGTTTTGTTTTCTGACGAGTCAAGAATCTGTCTTTTTAGCAATGACGGGAGAAACCGAGTGTATAGACGTCCTGGTGAAAGATTTGCCCAATGTTGCATTCGAGAAACTGTGAGTTTTGGTGGTGGTTCTTGAATGGTGTGGGGAGGAATTTCTCTAGACGGAAAAACGGAACTTTTCTTCGTCGACCCCGCCAACGATGGCAGTGGTAGACGTGGATTAACAGCTGACCGATACATAACTGACATTCTTGAAGACCACGTAATGCCGTATGCTGGTTTTGTCGGAGAAAATTTCTTGTTTATGCATGAGAATGCGAGACCTCATACCGCGCAGATCGTTACGGAATACTTGTCTGCGATCGGGATTCAACAAATGGTATGGCCAGCACGAAGTCCCGATTTGAACCCGATCGAACACCTATGGGACGAGCTAAAACGGAGAGTCCGAGCCAGGGTTCCCGCTGTTTCATCCATTCCCGAGCTTAAAGTCGCTGTGCTTGAAGAGTGGGAGAACATACCACAATATGTCATCGTAACTCTGATCAGATCGATGACTAATAGGCTACAAGAATGCATCAGGGCACGGGGGGGTAATACCAGTTATTAAGAATATTTTTTTTGCAATAATTTTGTTTTTTATTGTTTTTATGGACTGTTTTAGCCCTACTAAATTTTCTATCAAAATTACCATTTTTCTTGCAGAGCCAATAATTTATCATTCAATAAGGTTATTATTCAATAATTTACCCTCATTGTTAAGGTTATTAACTTAACTTTTAGGCGATATATAGTTCGAATTGATACGTTCCATATTCCCAAAAATATTTACCATTTTACGTGAAAAAAGGTAGTGGCTCGATTTATTTGCTCCCAAGTGTAGTTGGGCAATTTAGTTATATTAATGACTGATCATTAGTCTACTACAATGGCGGCCCTGTATGATAGCTTGTGACGTTTGCATGTTTTTTTATGAGTTGCTAAATGTTTTCAAGTGGGCCATTGTTGTACGGGACACAATAATAATATAGAAGAAAGAAAGAAAGAAAGAGAGAAAAATATTTTATTTGGGACACGCACAGGGAATACAAATGGTTAAAAATAAAATAAATAAAAACAATGTATAAACAAACAGAATAACAACAAAAAACAGTAAAAAGACCTGTGCGAGGCCAAAAAGGCTCCTATCTCAGCATAATGCTGCGATATTTAAAAAAATAAATAACGCAGCGCTGATATTCTGACAGGGCCCGATAATGATGCCACGGACACATATACGGACATCAATAAATCCTAATATGGGATTTATAAATAAAAAAAATGATAAATAAATAAGTTACTATATACGGCAACAAAATATATAGATAGGTAGATAGATAAAACATTTATTCAGTGCTCACAAAAGACATAGCACAATACACAAGAGCATCATAAAGTGAAAAAAAAAGTATAATAAATATAAACAAGGATTTTTTTTGTTAATAGTGGCAACTATAAAGAAAAAAAATACAAACCCAAAGAAATAAAGTAACACAATGACATCCTTTAAATCAGACAACGAGCAAAGTGCGGTGTACGTCCCAAGGTTGCACTAAATGGGATTCAAGCTCAGCATATGTCAGGCAAATATACCTGACGCTGATATTCTGCTGGATCCCTGCAGTGACATACGGACGTCGAGCAGACCAGATACATTGATTGGTGTTATGAAACATTGTTTTGTGCTGAGTGAAAATTATGTAAGTACCCGCAACTTAAATTATTGGTATACAGTAAGTTTTGCATCGGTAAAGGTTCGTATTCGTTGATTATGTAAAAGTCATAATTATGTATAGTGTTTAAATGAATAATCGTATTATAATTACAATTATAGTTATAGTGGCCTAAATAAATGATTTGGCTTGACTTAAATTTTGTTAACAATAAATAAATGTAGGTTTATTACATGTGTATTACAAATATTATTTAACTAATGATTGAATTACTAATTCCCTTTGTTAACAGGTGTATGACTCGAGCTGCGCTAAATATACAGATTGAATCAGCCTAAACTCGGACGAAATATACAGAATGAGGTACGTGACGTACCGACTATTTTTTTGTCGTCTTCCAGTTCTTTATCATGGAGCGACTGCCGATCTGACCTTCATAACTCAATTACAGTCCGCGTGGCTTCACCTGAGTATTGCATTTGTGTGAGTGATTACCAATCGCACCAATGTGATTTCGCGGACGCACAACGCCTCAGGCCATTTGTATAAACCGGTTTAAACCTAGCAAAGGACGCGATGCTATGTGCACAGCGTACACAAATGCTGTTGCACACAATGTGCACTGTATTCACAAATACTGGTTGTCAAACTTTCTAGTTTTATAGCAAGAATAATGATAATAATGAGGTACAGCTGGAACTAAAGTGTGGCGATTAAGTCACCTGCATCCGACAATTGGGTGATGATACCCGGCATTTAAAATAACTGTTTTTAACAATTCGGGTATGAGTTTCATGGTCAAAGTTGGTTAGAATTATATATAGAATCACCCTCTTGACGGTGTTCGTATGAATTGAGGAGCCATGTCTCATATACTACCAATAATTGGTACTAAATTTGCCGATTTTGTAGGCCTGATCCTGGAATTTGTAGTATAACCCAAAAAAGTTACGGGACATTTAAGCTGGCTCCTCAATTAAGCCGTCTGGATTTAGGAGCCACCTCATGACTCGAAAACTAGCTGATAGATATTTTTGAAAAGGTACGATTTAATAGTAGTTATGAGTAATATGTACAGAAAATGGGCATCGTACGGTTGAATTTGAGTAACCTTGAGTTGGATTGGTCATAAAAATAAATTCTGATTTGTTGTATAAAATAAAATAGAAAAATATGTAAGTTGAGTGATATAACACTTTGGCTCCTCAGTCCTGTCGGTCTCGATTTAAAAATAAGAGGAGTCCTTAGATTCGTCTTAATTTTAAGAGTAACATAGGCTACATTACACCTGCAAGGGAGGGGAAGGGTTTTCAATAATAAATTGCAACAATATTGTAATAATGTATGAACGTAAACGGGGTTAAAGGAGTATGTAAGGATCGAAGCAGGTTGCGTTCTGTAGTTTCTCCCTACCCCCATGGGAAGAAGGCGTGAGTTTATATAAGTATGTATGTTATAGCGTGCGGCAAATTATAAACGATAACATGGCCAACCAGAGAACTTACCCAACCGCCCGTCAGAGAGCGCCCGCGCAAGCTCCAGTAAGATCTCATGGGAACTGTCAGTCAGCCAAGCTAGCCAGCCACCCGCGAGCGAATGTGCGCGTGCTTTAACAAAAAAGGTTCTGTTAAATCGTAATTTGTGAGATCTTAGTGATTATAGTGTATCTCCTAAGCCCTTGCGTTTCTCTTACTCCCGTTCCCCGGCTATAATGTAATATTGTTATAATTTGTAACCTTTTTAGGTGCTATCATACAGTGCCGCTGGTTTAGTTACAAGCGCGCCCAACTATTGAGCGTAGGGATTTGGGTACTATCCTTTGACCAGACAACACCAAGGCTAATATAATTTCTATATTCTTATAATGCCGCTTTTTTTTAAGCTCTCAGTTTTGGCTAGTATGAAATATTGCCTTCAATACAAAGCGAATATACATTCCGAACTAATTGAAGAATGTTTGTGTTTTAACATAATCCCGAGTGATGTTGATAAATATTTCGTTAATGCTGAAAAAACTGTTTTGGAATAACTATTCTGTAGATGTCAAAAGTGTTTTATAATAAGATTAAAGACTGACTACAGTTTCAAGAATTAATGTATCAAAAGAATCTTACAGACAGCTGTTATTCCAAAAGGCTTATTAAAAAAGTGATTAAATGGATCACAGTTTTATAATTGATGTTTTTCAGCATTAAAAACATTCCTACCAGAATTATAAAGCTTTTCTGTAATTTTCCTATTTCAGGGCAAAGGCGTCTTCTCAGAGAAGAAACAAGCAATGACTCAGGGTTTTCTATCACCGCAAGTTAGGCTTACACTACACAGAAGTTGGTCCCCTTACTTTTTCAGACTTATTCAGCCCAATTTGTTTGCCTTAGTAACTATACCAGCAACTCTTTTAATACATTAAAATCCTCATAATCTAAATAACAAAAGACCTAACCTTAAAAAACCTAAACCTTTGACGGTACATATTTCCCACAAGACCAACTTTTCGATTAAACCATTTAACAGGTTTATAAAATGTATGAAATGTCAAATATGAATGACCTTTGTTTCAGTTCCAATTTTAAAACCAAGGATCACCTCTGAACGAGCAAAAGCATTTATCATTCGTATTTCTTAGAAAAGAAATATCAAGGGACTTATATAAGAAGCTTTATTAGAACCATCGGACGTGTGTAAGATTGATATGAAAATTGAAATTCTCTCATCGACTCTTTAATATTGTAAGGAAAAGGTAATTGACTGGTTCAATGATAATGGGCA
This sequence comes from Dasypolia templi, assembly GCA_963555695.1. Taxonomy (NCBI): domain Eukaryota; kingdom Metazoa; phylum Arthropoda; class Insecta; order Lepidoptera; family Noctuidae; genus Dasypolia; species Dasypolia templi. Next base: position 8,562,268 of record OY743158.1, on the reverse strand, counting down.
TACGTGTAATATTAATAGTACCAAGTTTTTATAACGTATATGAATATATAAACGATGAAGACAATGATGATGTATGTATATAGTGCAGATAATAATGTTGAGATGGATGTGAGGAGTGACGGACGTATGAATTTAGTAAGGAATGATAATGTTATAGGAAGTTTGAACATGGCGCTGAAGTTTAATTAATAAAAGGGAATCGTTTGTTTTGGTTGTTAACCGTAACAGCAATAAGTGTTTTTAAAACGGTCTTAAAAGAATCACATTTATTAATGTAACAGATACATTAAGGTTACAGATTCAATGTGTAACCTTTTATATCTGTTAATAAATGCAACAGAAATAAGCTGTTTTAGGTATAATTGCACGGTACCGCAACAACGCGCGGCGGACAGGCAAACGTGGCGTTGCCAAAATAGTCGCAATCCAGTTGGGATTGAGGCTACTATGGCATCGCCTCGTTTACCTGTAACATTTATCAACACTGTTAACACTTTAATATTGGTTACAGATATATTACTCTTACACTTTTCTAAGGGTTTTGGGTTAACACATAGAAAAACACGTTTATAACTTTTACGTATTTGATTCTGTTATCAATTTAAAATGTAACACTTATAATTTTGAAACCTATTTGAAGGTGACTGAGAGAGAAATTAATGTTATGTTAATAGATGGAAAGGGAGAGGGAGACCAAAGAAACGATGGATGACATTGAACCAAAAAGAAACAAACGATGACATGACGGCAGACAGAAGAGAATCAAAGAGAAAAACCATTTGCGCTGACTCTAATGGTGGATTTCACCAAAGAAACTGAACGCGAACTGAAGCTACGTTTAAGAGTCATTATTTTCTATGGAATATTGACACTGACAGCTCTTGAACACGTTTTAAATGTGCTGAACGCGTTTTGAAGCATTAAGTAGACTGTGGCTGCGAGAATCTACAACGCCACATGCGAATATAGGTCAAGGACAGTCAAAAGATTAAATCGATCTATGGCATACGATACCCAATTGATAAAAAAAAAAATTAGAATGGAATTTTCTAAATCACTTTCAAACAAAATATTATAATAATAATGACAACAATCACAAAACGAGCGATGTATTAATTTAAACCAGGAAACGTGTTTATTATAATATTTTATGAGGGTTAAATTGATTAAAACTGTTACGTCTGCTTATAATTCGTTAGCTTTCGTATTAAACACCCACATGGTTGGGAAACACAGCACAATAATAATTGTTGTGGATAAAAAAAACAGTGAATATTAAGCAGAAAAATTCCGGTCGGTGAAAATATGACAATAAATGGCGAATTTTTACTCCTGATTCCGGTTTTCAGAGATGAGCATTAATTTTTATTTTTATATTGACAATGTTTACATAATGCTGGTTTTATAATTTAATTTCAGCATCAGTTTATGTCTAGGGTGGCTGGTAGCAGCTGGATAGAAGTAGTCGGGGTTCGATTTAAGCAGCGTGTGATTGGAGAAGCCTATGTTCAGCTGAGGACTGATTATAAGGAATTCTAATGTAATACCTTGCCTCTTGAAATTAAACATGCTAAGATTTCACAGCCAAGGTATTTAAATCAGTACCCTATTTGCGTAATACACAATCAATCGGAATCTGAATCGTTTTGAAACAGATTGCTAATACATTGCTTCATTAGTTCGATAAAAAATCTGCTCAACAATGTAAATAACGCAATGAATGATGTTGAACTGTCAAAATACAACAGATTAATCGTAACGGTTTACGAAAAAGTGTTACGCAATTAGGTTGCTGTTTAAGAGTAGAAACTATAATAAAAACGACCATGCCGAGTTTTTACATTACAATGTTTTACACATTTACATTTTGACAATGATCCTAACCTTTTTATGTTGTGCTCTTACATACAGTTGAAAACATTTTCACATTTCTGAAAACAATGCATTGACAAATACAGGACCACGTCAAAAATCCACATGAGTATATTTCACCAGCAGCCTATTTACCCAAGTAGACCAAAAGCATTAGCCGGCAACAAAAAAATATCGTGGGATACCGCTTCTTTCGCAATACCCAATTTACTTAACCAAATACCTGTAGACATAAAGACTCAATGAATAATACAAACATAAAGCATAAGCTTAAAGAACATTACATCAACTCGATTGTAACTTAACTGTTAATAGCGCATTGATCAAATCTCAGGCCATGGCATGCTAAGATAGACCCCAGAGGTCTGATTGTGTGCCTTGTTAAACTTTAAGGAAATTGTAATTTGTAAAATAAATAAAATAAACAAATAAATACAGGTGGTACCAACACCTGTATCCTAATTCACCAAAGCAATGACTTGTCTTATCTAAGCTCGTAACATCAAATTCAATTTAATTGAAAACCCATCTTCATTTGTTTCCTTCGTTCTGATTGCATTTTAATTCACCAAATTATTTACGGTTGTTTTCTATTTTAACGCGATAAGTGATTGCTTTTGAATATCTCTTTAATTTAAACGAAAAGAAGTAATATGACAAAAATTCTGGTGATTTGTTTACGTAAGTAATAATGTACTATGTATATATTATGTTATATATGACATTTATAATAAGTTACTCTACACCACATCATTTTTTTTATTTATTGGTCGGGAAATCATCAAATGACTTTCTCTTTCACGCTCTGCGCGGAGTGGGAGGACGTGTCAGACTTTTACTTACTGACTTCAGACATACTTGCACTACACTCTGTGCCAATTAAAGTCCACAAATGTTTTAGTGGGCAAAATTTATAATAATGACTTCATAAACACAAATGCTTTAAACTATTCAGTAAAACTTGTGTGTAATAATTGTGAAAATTCAATGTTCATTTCTTTAGACTTAAATCATTATGACAGACAACCGAAGAAGGTAAATAAATGGCAAGCATCTAGACTAATTCATAGAGAAATTTTGCATAAAAATTACAAAATAAATTACCAAAATTATATGACAAAAATGGCAGAGAATGAAAGTCAAAGTAGAGTAAAGTATCTTAAAAACGCTTCTACCCAAACGGACTTTAACGACTCATCGATTGATAGCGGTATCCTAACACAAACAAAATTTGTAAATTCCGCATTACAAACGGATGAAGTCACACAACAGTCAGCATGTTTTCGTGACTAATAAAGATACTGCTTTAGAATCACATAAAATTGTAAATTCATTGTCAGCATGTCTTCCATTTAAAATGAGTATTTGTCATCAGAATGTGTGTGGAATTAGCAATAAGAAAAATGAATTATCTATTTATTTAGAAACGCTTGTAAGAAGGGTAGACTATGTATGCTTAAGTGAACATTTCTTGAATGATAAAACTGTAAATTTATTAAATATAGAAAACTACAATCTTGTCTCTTACAATACAAGAACTAAAAAGAAAAGGGGGGGAACCTTAATCTTAGCGTACACAGACAGAAAAGTCGAAGCTGTAGATGTAATAAATAAACTGTATAGGGTAGAAAGTTTCGAAATTTGTTGTGTAAAGGATATTAGTTCAGGTCTCTATCTGTGTTGTTGTTATCGTAATCCTAATGATAAGAATTTTAATGATTTTATGATAAGCTTAGAAAAACTGCTGGAGCATTTATTTAATAGGAAGTGTGTAATTTGTGGGGATTTTAATATCGACCTCCTTACAGAGAGCAGAAAACGAACTGAGTTCATTAGCCTGTTGACATGCTATAACTTTAGACATCTAGTTAATACTCATACGTTTATGCGCAATAACTCATGTTCCTGCATAGATAACATTCTAACTAACTTACCTGATGACTGTGTAGAGGGATGTGTAGTAGACCACAATGGCTTGGCAGATGGACACGGAGCTCTACTGGGTGAATTCGCTTTGGAAAATGTTACAAATAACTTTGATGATAACAATCATATTATAGTAAATAAGAGAGTTTTTAATTCTAACAATAGTGTGAATTTTGGGCAACGAATACTTGAACATAACTGGAGTGATATGGGAATCAACACATTTTTGAAGACTTTTGTTGAAGTATTTCATTACAGTTTTAGAAAACGTAAACAAAAAATTAAATTAAGACGTCATTTTCAATTAAAGTGGGTCACAAGAGGTGTGAAGACCTCGAGTAAAATGAAACGAATATTATGCTCTTGTGGAAATAAACTTGATGCTAGTGTCCTCAACTACAAAACAAAATATGTTAGAATTTTTAGAAGGGTAATTTCGAATGCAAAAAAAATTACAGTCAGTGAAAATATTAATCAATCAAAAAACTCAAGTAGGGAAATTTGGCGAGTTATAAATAAGAGTACAAACAGGGTTAAAACATTGCGGGAGGAAGTGCGACTTAAAATACATAACCTAATAATAGATAACCCAGAGGAAGTAGCTGATATTCTAGTAAAGCAATTCGACCACAAGTGCATAATGCCTGGTTATGATGGTCAAGACGCAGTCGTCTTTCTTCAACAAAGCACGGAAAGAGTGGAAAACGATATGGAAATCTCGCTTACCACTCCGGGTGAAATTTCAAAAATCGTGAATGGTATGCAAAATAAGAAATCTTGTGGCTATGATGAAATTCCAATATCAGTAATAAAAGACAATTTACCAATTTTATCTGAGCCGCTCTCGACTTTTTATAATAAGTGTATTGGAGAAGGCATTTTCCCGGAACAACTTAAAATGGCTAAGATCGCCCCAATTCATAAAAAAGGCACAAAAACGAACCCAATAAACTATAGGCCCATATCTTTGTTGCCGACCTTGGCAAAAAAAATTGAAAAAGTTTTAAAAGAACGCTTAGGTAGACATCTTAATTTAAATAAAGTTATTAACTTTAGACAATTTGGATACCAGAAGAATGTCGGTACAGGAGATGCTATTTACATGTTATTAAATGATGTAATAAATAAAATAAATTGTAAAATGAGGGTAGCTGGTATTTACTTGGATTTAAGCTCGGCTTTCGACACGATTGACCATAAACTACTCATCATCAAAATGGAGCACTATGGCGTAAGAGGTATAGCTTTACAACTCTTATCTTCTTATCTCAGAAATAGAAAAATGTTTGTCGAACTTGATTCCACTAAACCAAACGGATATAAAAGTAACTACAGGTCATCTATGTTAAACATTACAACCGGCGTGCCTCAAGGATCAATTTTAGGCCCTTTATTATACATATTATTCACTAATGACCTAATCAATTTCATAAATAAACGGTTACCGGGCATACAACTTGTAGTTTTTGCGGATGACACAAATGCTGTTGTTGCAGCCAACGATATCCAAGACCTTACTGTGAAGGTGAATGCAGCTCTAGAGGCCTTTCATTCTTGGTTTAATGCGAATATGCTGATGATAAATACAACTAAAACCAACATTATGTTGTTCAAAACAACTGCCCGTAATAAAGACACTATGGCCATTGAACTTGACAAAGTTAAAATAGAGCTTGTCAGGGAAGTCAAGTTTTTAGGAATTTTTATTGATGATTTGTTAAATTGGAAGATGGAATTAGCAGCATTGGATTCATCTATATCTTCTGCTTGCTATGCCTTAAGAACTCTTAGGGACGAAGTGAGCATAAAACATTTAAAAATGGTATACTATGCGCTGGTTGAGTCCAAACTGAGGTATAGCATACAGTTTTGGGGAAACAGCTACCAGTACAACTGGCATAGGGCATTCATTCTCCAAAAACGAGCGCTCCGAACCATGGTCCGCATTTCTCAACGAGACACCTGTCGACCATATTTTAAAGAACTTGGTATTCTCACAGTACCTAGCCTTTACGTAGTAGTACTGTTGAACAGCTTTAAAAAATATCTTTATGACTACGAAACAGATGATGACAGGCTGGTAAGGGAAAAACGCGTAGAAAAGACTTTGGGAACAAAATCACCCCGGCTTTTGGAATAGTTAAGCATAGTCCACAGTATCAGTCAGTTCAAATATTTAATACGTTACCGCTAGAGTTAAAAAGCATATTGTACACGGGCTCATTCAAGGCAAGGCTCAAGGCATTCCTATTGGAAAGATGTCTCTACTCATTAGATGATCTGTAATTCTAAATGTTTTTTTTTATTTTTATTATTTTTTTCAAACTGACATGTATTATTTGTTTATGGTGTTTTATGTGTGTTGTATGGTGTTTTATGTGTTTTATTGTGTTCCGTGCTCATGACATCTTTAAATTATTATTATTGTTTTTCGTTTGGGTTTCTACTATTTTTGACTTAATGACTTATTGTTTTGTATTTGCATGGTATTTTAATCTAAATAATATTTTATAATTTTAATTGAATTGCTTTTATTGTATTTGATATTGTTTCATGCTGTATTATATTCGAACGCAATGTGAATTGTTACTGAATAAATTGAATTGAATTGAATTGACTCAAACTCACCATTGTTTCTTCAGTTGCCTATTCACGGTATCTCTTTCGAACAATCCGCTACCCTGACGGACCCCGTCAATCAGTACTGACATCTCTTTGAGGCGCGCGCGGAACACGACGCGCCGTCGACCCGGGGGGCCTGGTCCTTAACGGACGTAATGTTACCCATTGCTCGGCATCCGCATGCCTGCGCCTACGGTGGTCAGGATTCTGCTGGCAATTCCCGACGCCCAGGTCGTCTCCTGCGGCGACTAGAGGTTCCGCGCAAGCTGGCCAAACCTCCACGTGACAATCTACAGCGGGCGCTATTTTAAATATCGCAGCATCATGTTGAGATATGAACCTCTTGGCCTCGTACAGTGCGGTTTGCTTTGACAATAGGTACCTACTATTGTTATATAAAAGGTTTTATTATGTAGCTGCAATGGTTCTGAATAACTGTCCCGGCTTAAATGACGCAGTGTTCATATGCTTCTATGCTTGCGCCTCAGCTCAAGGGAACCCTGACCTTGAACCGGAAAATAGTTAACTGAGAGGTGCTACACATTTATTCGGCTGGGCATGATCCGCTACAGTTATACGGCAAGATCGAATAATGTGAAAAAAGCCGAAAATGAATCAGCGAAAGAAGATGCCGAACTGATTTTGCCGATCGGCACGAGGCGAATGAAAGTCGAAAATGTGTGGTAATCTCTTCGGATCGGTTTTTATTGTTGAACAAGTATTACCGAATCGCATATGCCGTCCCGAAAATGTGTGTAGGATCCCTGACGTAAGTCGTCTAGTTATATTATGAATGGAAAACTTTTGCTGCTTTAATTATATTGGGCTATTATAAAAATATAATTACCGGAACTATAGATATTGAGAAACTAGAAAAGGGTATAATACTGTAAAAGTATAATATTGTAAAAGCTTACAGTTTTAATAAAAACTAGCTAACCCGGTGAACTTCGTACCGGCTCAGAATATAATCATTTTTTTTTGTGTTTTTTTTTTTTTTGGGTTCTGTACCTCAAAAGGAACAAACGGAACCCATATAGGATCACACGTTGTCCGTCTGTCTGACTGTCTGTGTGTCTGTAAGTTTGTCAAGACCCTTTTTCTCAGTAACGTATCAAGTTGAAATTAATATCAAATATGTAGGCCTACGGTCACTTGAAGCCCTAAAAAATCAAGCTTCTAGGTCAACAAATAAATTTCAATTTTTTACAAATTACCAAAGATCATAAGGGAGCTCCCATTTAAATATTTTAAAATTAAACTGCGTAGATGCTTAATAGAAAATTGTTTTTATAGTTTGTAAGAATTTCTGCAACGTAAAGTTTTTTTTTTAAAGTTTCCTATAGTTTTATGGTTTGTGTTTATTAGTGAGTTTTATTTTTATGTTACAAAGACAATTTGTTTTTTAAGATTTTAAGTTAAAACATATTCTGTACCCATGTCTTACTAGAATGAGTACATAGGTACCTACTCATGATAAATTAATTTGCATGCCCTAAACAGGCAAAATATGGACTTTTAAAATTTTACAACTGGTAACATCTACTTTTTGTGCAAATACATGATTCTTTTTCTTATTCAACGAAATAAAAACATACGACGATTTATGCGTCATATTTTGAAACTCGCTAGTAAATCAGAACCTATGGGGTACTTCCTTCTCCCTCCCGCATTAGCAGTATTCACCGACCAAGGCATATCTTAATCACCCCCGATGACGCCACTGCCCTCCTCCAGGAAAGTAGTAAGGCCACCAGCAGTTTACACAAGCGCAAAACCCGATCGCCGTCCTACCGTCCTCGCCGCCGAGGCACGACGCGACGCCTCATCCACGGCCCTCCCGACCCTTGCACGAGCCAGACCACGTCGCTGAGACTGTAGCTTTAAATTCACCCCAAAAAAACATCAATCCTGATCCAGCTAGCCTCTTGCTGCCCTCTTCCAGCGACGCCCTAAGCCGATGTTCGTACCCCAGAGAATTTTATAATAAAATCATAAATCCTTTTGCAGAAGCAGCCCTATTTACTATGACATGCTGCGTAATGTCCAAGTATGGATTTAAGAACATCACACCTGACAACTTATATGATAAAGCAATGCGTAAGGGGTAAGTGTATATAATGGTAGAAATCCAGATTATTTTGTGGAAATGTTCGTGATTTGGTGGAAAATTATATGCACAATTGGTAAAATTTATTCAAAAAGCAAAACGATTCAGGGGGACTTAACACTTAAATGTTAGGTCCCTCGAACTCGTTTTGCCTTTTAATACCTTCTTAAAAATACCAAAGTTAGGTATGACACCATTTTTTTAAATTTTATTGGTCACTCGTCTCAGTACATATTCATATTTAAAGCAAGAATTCAAGGCAAGAAATACTCTCAAATAATGAGAGTAGTTCTTGCCTTGTAGAGTCCATAAAAAGTGTTTGCAGCTGGAATATAGCCAACTAGTTGGGTCTACACCTAAGAACGGTGTTTACTTTTCATGTTAGATTGCGCCCACGGATAGGCGGCGCGTTTTAAGTGTCCTGTCTTGGTTTTTAAAATCTCACCGTGAAAACATAGGTGAAGTATGCGTCCCTATATTATGTTGACAGTTATTTGTTTGACAGATCAGATGTTTGAATTATACGGTCTTTCGTCAATAGCGATCTATTTAATGGGTTCGGTCGTTAGTATAGCTGAACAACGATATTTTGGCGCGTGGCCAAAATCGAAACTAATGTCGTCATTTTGTTTTTTAATACATTTCACAAAATAATGCCAAGAATGGTTCGCTTCCCTGAAAACGTCATTTGACCGCCAAAAGATCCTTGAAGCATACATATTTTGACTTTTACAACATCGTTACAGCTGATGGAATGACACTTTGATAAATGATAAATGATTTTATTTTCTGTAAATAGGTTTGTACAAACACTTTTACACGTCTTTATTTTAAAAACTAGGTGAGATCGGTTTTTCCTATCTGACTACTCTGAGAAGAAACGTCGAAACAAACTCAGAGGTCACAGTCTCATTTAAAGTCCAGACATAATCTTGGTCAGGTCATGTGAAGACCATGTGGATTGATGTCTGAAATGGCCTTTTGAGGAAAGAACCACACAGAATGAGTGGACCTGTCCAGTCAGTGCACGCATTTGTCAGTTGTCATGCAGCTCAACACAGAACTAAAGGAGCTGCACGATTCGACGAACATTACCAAAGAAAGGACATTTGGGTAGGGCCCATAAATTACTCAAACTGCCAGACCATGATTAAAACTAATAATTAAAAAAAAATGCATTAAAAAAAACAACTAATCCACAATGTCTTCACATTCACGATAATTAAAATAGTATAATCCTTTACAAAGTAAATGTCATTGCATACATAAAGTCCATCAATGTCAAAGTGTAAATAAAAATCCTAAAATAATCTTGGTCATATCATATGAGGACCATGTAGACTGGTGTCTGAAATGGTCTTTTGAGGAAAGAACCACACGGATTTGCGTAGACTTGTCCAGTCAGTGCACGCATTTGTCAATCATCGTGCAGCTCAACTCAGAACTAAGGAGCTCAACGATTCGACGAACAATACAAAAGTAAGGACATTTGGGGAGGCCGCGTAAAGTACTCAAACAGCCAGACCATCATTAAAAGAAATAAAAAATGTAATGATCCAAAGTGTCGAGTGTTACAGTCGCTAAAGCCATGTCCCCGCGCTATCTTGAACACCAAACCTGACTGTGATGTGTTCCTGAGAACATGTCTGGTGAACTGTTTGAGATCTCGATCTTGACAAGCATTGCAAAGAAGGCCTTGTTCGTTGGTATTTTTCACGTCATGCATTGCGGAAGTCGAGCATAGTAGTGGTAACCGATATTAAAACGGATTCAAATTGGTACTCCCCATGCGGTTCAAAAGAATCATGGCAGGATTTGAAAACAAAAAAAGATTTTTTGAGAAGTTGGAAGGAGCTTAACTCTGTTCACTTGAAAAGTAAACTGATGACATATTTAGTAAATAAAGCATACTATAGCATTAACGAGTTCCTAGAGGAAAGATTTGAATTGACATAGTAGCTTATTTGAGTTGATTATAAATTGTTTGTGTTTGTTAATTTACAATGGAATCGTTTAGTAATTTTTTGGATATTTTTTTAACTTTTTTTGACATAATGATTGATATTTTAAATGTATTACTATTACTTTCATAATTACTTAATTTATTGTTATTTTTATTATTTTTTTGTTGACATATTACTATTTGTTGACATGATTATAGTTATTATAAATTTATTACAATATTACTATTACTCTTTAATTACTTAATTTATTGTTATTTACATTTTTTGAAAGATAATGTTTTAAATTGTAATAGTTTCTTGACATTTGCACGTCACATCATGTGGCAAACATGTCTGTACCCAATAATGTTGTTACCATCTTGCATGCATATATTTTCTTGTATGTATGACACATGTTTAAGCAAATAAATATTATCTTATCTTAATTCTTATACTCTTAGGTGCCTAAAAAGTGTTTTCAGACATTTACAATATTATTTTAACACCACAATAAAAATATATCGTTAAAAGTAAATAGTTTTACGAAGGGACAAGACCCTCCTTTAAGGCTAATTGTTAATTTAAAGGCCCTATCATCTTTCACGCAATCCACAAATCGTTTTATGGAAAATATCACAAATAATGATTAATCAATAAAAAATTTCAACTCATACCGCAACTGTAAACAACGATTCACATCAGTCATCACTCTTTTGTCTGTCAGTTTGATAGATCGGTTGTCAGTTGTCACTTTGTTTTTTATAATTACCAAACGGGCAACGAGATACAACGAAAATCTGATATTTTCATTTCGTATTTTTTTTAATAATGCGGCGTTTTAAACATATGACAAGTATATCAATCTACTCCTGGTAATGTGTTCTCAACTTTGTACAATATTTTGAAGTCTCTAAATTATATTTTTTTTCTACAAATTAATGTAAACAATTGAAGTCCTGACTGAATTGAAGACCGCGGCCCTCGTGGATGTCGGTAATTATACCATGGAAACGTGCCATAAAGACAAAAAATAGCCAATGTCCTTCCACGATGACATTTATCTCCTTCCCAAATTTCATCTAAATACGTTCAGTGGGTAAGGTGTGAAATGGTAACATACAGACTTACTTACGTTACTTTCGAATTAATAATTATTAAGAGCGCCACCTACCGGGACCGTTGTGAATCTAAACCATCCATAACTCAAATACACAAAAAAAAACATCAAAATCGGTCCAGCTGCTAGAAGTTCAGTGACATACACACATATACAAGGATTATATTTATATACATGTAATGATGTTTAGACGTTACGTTATGTCACGTTAAATGAACGCGTCTTCTACTTCAAAATCCGTTTTTTTAATAGAAAACGCGCCCGCTAGTTAGCATGGCCACGGCCTTAACAATAAAGTTATGCATGTGTTGGAAAGAAACAATGTGTTAAATGTAGCCTTTGCAGTGTATTTTTCAGATTTAATGTCGGAATCGGAAAACGACGGAGTAAAGTTGGCAGAATATGTAAATCAATCTTGTAGACTTTTAATCAAAAGTGACAGAACACTAAAAAATAAGAATATATTGGTAATGCTTTGGTACCTACCTGCTGAGTTATTACTGTTATCATTAACAAAGCATAGGAAAGAAATATAAATTGCACATTGAATTGAGAAATTGCCGTGTGAAAACCATTTCATACAACTGCCAACGATTGAGTTGTGATTTAAAAATACGAGTAATTAGGTTGCTAATCAAATTAATAAACAATTAATTTACCTTAGGTACACATTGTTCATATTTAATTGACGATCCATTTATTTTTAACTTTGCTGTGCTTGGGTGGAAAAGAGGACAAACTAGCATGACTTGGGACTTCTTTTCTTAGTTTATGTCAACATAATGCTTCTCTTAAATAATGTCGTTCAGTCAGTCAATCAGCTGATGAAAAGGTATAATAAATCATGTCTATCTACAAGTTATTTGTCTACATTAGAGAAAAGTAAAAAAATCTCAGCATTCAAGATTAAATCTAAAAGCTCTCGACTTTTAAACTCTGAATGGAATCTCAAGCGAAATAGGCTTCGGGAACTGTTTCCAACTTTTGCTACAGAAAATTCGTCGAAAAAAAGTTTACGTTGAAGGCTCTTAATTTGAGTGACTCAATCAGGAATTATTGAGAGGGCAGCTGTTTTTTTACTCGAGATTCGCTTACTTCGAGCATTTTATATACGTGCATAATGTCAAAGTTGCGTTTACACGGGAGAGTCACTCGAACGTTGCGAGGCGAGAATTTATTTTTAATATGCGAGACTCGCAGGCGAGAATCACCAGGTTAATAAATGCTCGGTGTAATTAATATAACTGAAAATATGAAAAGGGGATGACCCCTTGACCCCTTTTCATTATTACGAACGACTTTTACTATGAGATCAAACCTGAAATCGCGAAAAGAATCTGATGTTCCCTACATGTTCTCGATTGATGCAAACATATTTATAGGTTTTTTTTTCTGACTTTGCTCCTACCTAAAGGATGGACCCCTAATGGCAGTGGACAAACGTGTTTGGAAAAGGGAAAAGGAGGCCTATGCCCAGGTGTGGGGTATTGAGGACTATAATGACAGAGGGATAGATAGGCTTGGTCCCTAACGGCCGAACCCAATAACATATTTATCACCAATTTTGGCGTCCCGGATATGCAAAACCCTATCAATATCTGGTTCTAAAGTCAGAATAAAGCCAAAGTGTGCATCCCTATAACATTTTGACAGCTATGTGTCTCACGGGAACAGATAGGATTATACTGTCTATCATAAATAGCGAGCATCTTTCACTGAAAATAGGTTATTGGGTTCGGCCGCCAGGAAAAGTTGTTCATATTGATGAGTACCCCCACCTTTTCAGGTATTCAGTTATTTCAATAACACCTGTTATGGACCTCTATTCCTACGCAGAAAGGTGCACATTTCAGTAAGAGCGCAAAAACATAAGGTTGACTGTCTTGTCATACGTTTCTATTTTGTATTCAAGGTCTCACTGAAATGTCGTCTGCTTTGAGAAAAGAAACAAAAAATTACTACAGTCCATTCAAAGTCATTTAACTCTGTTCTCTCACCACTGTCAATGGTCTGTACTCGTATGCCCGTTACAATAAGGTTGCTGACTAGTAGGTGCTACTGAGAAGTGTGCCAAAATCACAGTGATCTTTGTTCTCGTTACAATAAGGTTGCTGATGAGTTGCTGCTGTCAGATGTAAACTAACAGTAAAAGGACCAGAATCGTAATCAGCAAAATATTTATTTCAATTCTTTAGACGTATTTCAATAAAAATTGCTTTGAGATTATTATCATGGCCATTTCCACAAAACAAGATGACAAGAAAAGTTTTATGTTCCTTTGCAGGACCAAAGATGGAATTAATCCTCATTCTACACAGACAGAGATGCCTCCAGGACAGTACTGCCTATGTTCAAAGATCTACGACCCGGTATGCGCATCGAATAACGAGTCCTATTTTAACTTGTGTTACTTGGAGTGCAAAGTGTCAAAGGATGAAAATATTAGTGTGATCCATCAGGGCAACTGTGTACCGTATTGAAGACAATTGTAAAAAAAATGTGTTTTATTAATATAAAATTATTGTGTTGTGTTTCGTTTTATTTGTGTTAGGTTGACGACAAAATCTTTTAATTTGAAGCCCGGAATAGCCGCTCACATGTCAGACGCTACGGTTCCAAGTGTTCCAGATTTGAAATAAGAATTTAAATTACTGAATACTGTGCAAAAATGTGACATTAGAATATAGCGATTCTCATCAGAAATTCAGAACAGTCATATAAACTTTAACAATTTAAACACTTAGACATACTGAGGAAATACAACTATAAAATGTTTGTGGTTTGTGGTTGGTGGTATCTTGGTGCATACCACAAACTTTTTTGAAGAGAGAAATATCTGTATCATGGCAAATATTATTTACGAGTGTTGGTCCTTTCACCGTCTGTAAAATTGTATATTTATATCGGCACAGGTTAGCTTTTAGCAGAAGTGGTCATCGTATTCATCAATTTCAATATCATCCGGATTGTGCCGGATTATAGCAGTTCGTCGTGGAAGTGGTACGCCATTGGCTCCCCTGACATCTTGTTCTGGCATCAGAAGACAGCTACCACGCAACTTTTGACACTACGCTCGGCTAAAGCGACAGTCGCCAGCCAGTGTCACTCATAACCGACCTCCTCGGTGATTCCAGTAACTTCTTAACAAGACTTGACGGTGCCAATTTTGGCGCCGTCTTATAAAAAGGCCAGCTATAAGGGATCATTAACGTGAACCAGCGTTTGTAAAACCAGCTGTAACTAAGGCATGCCAAAGGGGACCAAGCATGATCAATAATATCATAATGTATTAAGTAATCCTTAACAAGTTTTTGCAACGAATACAAAACTCATGTCCAATAAAATACAGTGAATATAATTTTTCATTCATATTAATATTAAAATCTAGCAAGTTTTCATGCAATTAAACTCGGGAAAGTTAAAAACTGCATTATGCAGTTTGTGAGAGAGAAAGAATACGTTTAGTTTATTCGCATCACGGCTTCGTTAGAGGTCGGTGCTATAGTAGTTTCATTTTCTTTAATTAGGAGTTATGCCGGTTCTTTACTCGTGGGTGTCGTAAGGGTGACTTAGGACTTTTGTCGAGGGGATGAGTCCAATCCTGTAAATTACAGAATTCCAGAAATAATTTAAAACATAGATTTTCATGTAGGTACTGGTTTTGATGCTAGGAAATTTGATGCCCCACTTCTTACCTGCTAAAGTATAAAGAAGCGGTGATTGTCGGGTAATTTAGGGAACTGTCTTAATTAATTTTGGCGTTCAAAAAGTGCTGGTTCTAAGTATAATTTGAATAAATGACTCTTGATTTGAGCCTGTGAGCTGTGGTACGATTCTATCTAGTTGCTAGAAACTGGGTATCAAAGAAGTAAGCTTTTCTAATTTGTTGTTTTCTATTCCAGTTTTTTATTTTTATGTACGTGTTTCTGTGACAAATAAACCTGTTTTTTTTTTAAAACTACATACTTTCTTTCACATTCATCATGGAACCTGTGAGCGTTTGTACAGGGAACTTTGCAAAGTTAAAACTCATCAATAACCCTTATCTCAGCACACTGTTTTCAGTTGTCAGAACTTCTCAGGAGCATTCCGGAGTCTGGATTTGTGCTCGGCTGATGGCAGTTGGCTCGCCCGCTCTTACATGGGACTTAAACACAATTGGCGAAATTTTAAAATATTGTTATTATAGGTACATGTCTGCCTAACCCTTCAGGGATTACAGCCGTGATGATATGTCTCAAACCTAGACTTGTAGACTCATAGATGCTTCGATTGGTTGACCATTTTCAATTTTAACTTCCCGGTACTTGTTGACAGGCCTACACTGTCCTCCCTTCGATTTATTGACCATTTTCGATTTTATTAAGTATCCGGTACTTGTTGACAGGCCTACACTGTCCTCCCATACCTATTGTAAAACCCAATAATTTTTATTACAGTACCCTGGAGTTTGTTGCCGACTCTTCTCCATAGCAAAATACTAATTGAAACCGTGCACCTAAGTACTGAAGTTTCATAAGTGCACATGTACGAGTAGGTTCAAGTGTAATAAGATCATTTTAATTTTTCACTTTCATTCTGCCTGGCTTCTTCCCAATTATGTCGGGGTCAGTCCTTATCGGAAGCAGGTCTTCTTCTTAGCGTGTCTATATAAATTTAAATGCAGTCAGCCCAGAATTTGGCTACGAGCTTGGCACTTCATTAGCGTCTATCAACTTCATGAGCTTGCAGACAACAGGACACTCTAGACACAATATCAAGTTTCCCATCGTTTATGTGACAGCAGCTTTACACTCCAGGTTGGAGTCATCTGTGAATCTCCAAGTAAGCAGGTTGGTGCAGCTGAATACCATTATTTTACACGGAACTGGGTAACACAATACCTAGGTTAATAGTAATGATTGTCAAAGATCTACAAATGACAGCCGAGACCACTTCTTAACGTGCTTTCCGAGGCACGGATGGGTATCGGTATATAATGGGTGGTCACCCATCTACGGACCGACCTCGGTGAGAGTTGCTTAACCTTGAAGCTTGACCCGTGCGGCTGTTGTTATTTATCAACAAGCCATTCGAATAGACACTTTATCAAACGTTATTAATTATTACTATCAACGAAACAAAATGGCGTCATCCGGTCCTCGAATAGTTATCACCAACGTCCAACACATTAAGAGCTTGAACAGTTTTAAGTCCCCTAGTCCGGACTCGTAACTTTCCAACAAAGAATGAGGTAGGGAACAAAAAACTTCAAGAAACAGAGGACAATATTACAAAGGAATGAATTCTTTGTGTAAAGATGAATGTTTTTGTAACCAAGTTGTTTGTTTTGAGAGTTTGTACGGTAAGTAGTGGTTTCTGAAATAGAAAGGAAGGTCTAAGAGTTCTTATAATAGTGTTAATGGCGTTGGTGTCTAGGGGTTGAAAGGACCGCTTTTGTATATTCGAAATATCTTTAGTATTAAATACATCGACAGTGTGTTTACTAATGATAAAACAACAAAGGTTTTCGAACCTCATTATTTCAAGTAACTACTCTACCAGCTCCTACCTACATGATGCTATCAAAGAAACGTAGGGATTGATACAAGCAAAGAGAGGTTTATTTTTCAGCAGTGGGTGAAGTTGGCTTTGGATGTAGATGATTGCACTACCAGCGGCCGTTGACGCTAAAATCAGCCAATCAGCTGTAGTAACTTTAAATCAATGACGATTGTGAAGTTTTGTCAGTTCAGACCCATTATAGCAAAATATAGCCATACAATTCTACTGATTGCTCAGGTGACGCCTGCCACGAAGTTGTTCAAACATTCCTACACCCAACAAGCTCAGAGTGGCTGATCGAGTACCGTCTTAAGAACTTAATTTCCTATCACTTCGAATCACGGAAACAATCAGGAGCTTGCGATAACGATAACGTGATTAGACGTGTATCGATAATCGATTCTATGCTAGGGATCGATTCGAGAGATAGTCTTGATTGAGACAACTGTTGGGTGTTTCTTTATTCGATTGTCTTCGTCTTGACGAATATGGTGTGAGCACGCAATCTTGGGTGGCAATAATATGTTATTTATTGGTGGAGTAGAGTATAGAAAGGAAAAATATTTATTTTGCGTTTGATAACTTGATCATCGGCCTTGCCCTTCTCTAAATATAATAGGGTCGGCTAAATGTTAAATACAAGTATTTTAGATGTGGAGCAGTGGCCCAGTGGTAACGGCCGCGACTAACGAGTTGTAGTTCGTTGGTTCGAACCCAGACAGGCGCTTTACTTTGTGTAAATAATTTCTTCACCACTGGTCTCAAAACGGTGAAGGAAAACATCGTTAGGAAACCGGCATGTCTTGGAACCAAAAATTCGAAGACATGTGATATCTACCAACCCGCAATGGGTCCGCGTGGTGGATTACGGCCCACTCAGAGAAGATTTTGCCATGCTATGCTATTTTACGCGAAGCGTCTCCGTATCTGATCTCTACAATCCAGCTACCGGATAACATGATGCCCTTGGTAAGGCTGGTTGTCCGAGTTTTGGGTTTCTGAATACCTGTAAAGACTGACAGACTACGTGTTACGTGTTAAAGTGCTACCTATAAATAATTATAGACCCCACAGTCAAACCATTACTACGGTTTTGTGGGGCTTAGTTTATAAGTTATTTACTTACCATTTAATATAAATGAATAAATAATAATAAAGTATCAAAGCTAGGCTGAAAATCAATGACCGTGAAAAGACGTTTTGCCTGTAGAGTGAGAATTGCAGTCGTGTATAACCTACGTTAGGTTTTCTTATCAGGAGTGTTAAGACATAACTCAGGTGGCTCCGGATTGGGATATAAACTTAACTGGCAATGTGGCTTTACTTAACTTACGCGCTGCCAAACCCATAGGTGTGATGTTATGGTACTGTTATTACTACCGTTTATATTGAAAATGGAATAAAAAGTGCCCAAAAAAGTCTCCTCTCAAAGTTACTCGAAATACTCCATTTTCTTATGTTTCCGAACTGCAACCTGCTCAGCATCTGCTCTCTGTGAAATTCCATTAAATTAAGGGAGCTTTTCTTAGCGTTTTTATTGCGAATGCATTTTGACGTCGAAAACCGACTTTGCTAAAGGAAAAAGTGAACATTTTGTGAAATTATTTTGAGTCAAAGACTATACAGAGTGGCATCGACGCGCAACCCGGCGACCAATTCTCGTAATTAAAAACGTTCAAAATCTAGTCGCAGTATTACCTCAGCGACAAACAAATGTCAAAAGCTTGTCATAATTGAGGTAAATTAGAAGAATTTTTGACAGATTGAGACTGAGATTGGAATTCGGACGTTCTTAAAAATACGGGAATTGCAAATCAGGTACCATGGATTCAGTAGTAAGTGGGTAATTTAAATAAATGCTTTGAGTTTGAGTTTGACTTCCTCGGACGAGCTTTTCAAATAGAGCCTTAACTCCTAGCTTCCATTGTTTAGCCAAAACGCATTACTATAAATTACATTCTCAAGAAATAAAGCAACAATTGTTGCAGTTAAATAAAGGAGCTGACGTCCCGTCTTTCCCGTTGAGATGTATTAAAAGACAAAAGACATTCGTTACTGGAACGCGTCCATCGTTTTAAATTAGTTGGTGTTATTAAACGTTTTGTAAAGGAATGGTGAGTTTATGAAAATTACCCTTTAATTTTTTGTTTCGGGTTGGAAAATCCTCATGGATGTCGCCGTATACATAAAGCCTAGGCAAGTTGATACAAGTAGTTCTATTTTCTTCCACCTGTGACGCTGCTAAATAACACAAAAAAAATGAAAACAAGTGCTTGCCGCAAGAAACAAGTGATTTTAAAGACGTTTACCTACTAAACAGTTTTGAACACTAGAACAATTATTACGAATCTCAAATGGCATCATAAAACAAGTCGTGGGCTAGAAAAAATTGAGTTTGAGCTTTTTGAAGGTTATCCGTCTCGTAAAGCACGCTCAAGTGTCCATGCTAACTGGTGTTCGGCGGACTCCTGCTAATAAATAAAAGGTAATCATTTAAAAAAAGTGTTTTTGAACATTAGGAAACTCCCAAATTATGATCAGTAGAAAAAAAACAGGCTCTCATTTTATTTTTCGGTGGATTGTAGTGTGACAGTAAAACAGCAACCGTAATATATAAGAAAATTGGTCGGTTTGTTTTATCCTACAATGTCAGTACAAAAAATACTCAAGTAGTGTAACAAATGAATGGACAGTAACAATATCTGAATCGGCAGTTAGGTAAATAGTTCGGCAGCTTACATATTTCTAGAAGAATTGGTCGCAGTAACAAAGCCAGGGCATCCAACCAAATTGGTTAGGTTAGAACTGTGAACGTGTGTAAGGCCCGAATTGCTGTCGAGTCTACCATGAAGTACCTGGGACTGGTGCTCGACAGCAGGTGGGACTTTGGCCCCCACTTTCGGCGGCTGGCGCCCAGTTGATGGGCATGCTTGCCAATCTGGGGTGCCCGAGCACCGCCTGTAAGAGGTTGTATATGGAGGGTCGTACGATCCATGGCCCTCTATGAGGCCCCTGTGTGAGCCTCTGACCTGACGGCCGGCAGCATTGCGAAGCTGCGAAAACCGTAGAGGACGATGGCCGTCATGGCTATCAGAGGGTATCGCACGATCTCCTACGAGGCAGCTTGTGCACTGGCTGGATCTCTATAGCAAGAGCCCTGCGGTGAACCGCGGGGCGGTCGCAGCTTCACGAGGTCCTGGTGGCGGAGTGGTGGGACAGACTTCTGCGCCCTTCCGCTGGTCTCGCTACCCTCGAGGTGATCTGGTCAGTGCTCGATGAATGGCTCGGGAGGAGGCATGGCTCCCTGTCGTTTCGGGCGACGCAGGTGCTCTCGGGGAATGGTTGCTTCGGGAAGCACCTGTGTCAGAAGGTGGCAGCGGTTGAGGAAGGTCGAGGTCACTCTCCCAGTCCGCAGCGGACGTGCCAACGCAGGATCATAAACAGGTCCAGGGTGACGGCGGACTTGGGGATGACCACCGCCCAGAATTTAACTTGAACAGGGTTTGTTGACACTTCCAACAGATTATTTTGGAACAGACTATTTTTTTCGTAATATTGTAGCACAATAGTCAGTGGCGTATGACAGGCTGATGAGGAGCATAGGCAAAAGCGTCTCTTGGGCACTCACTGTGTGGATAGCCCGTATCTCCTTTGGCATACGACAGTGGAGACCAGCCCAGTTGCAACTAAGCATGGCAGCTGTGTGGCCTACATCCATTTAGGAAAATGAAACGCATTAATGACTTCTTATGATTCATTAATATCAGAGACATTACGAAAATTTCAATAGGTTTGTCCGGATGAATTATGATTGGACTGCAGGATGTCAGCAGTTTGACTTAATGGGCCGCCATGATCAAATATTATACCAATTTAAATTGGTTCAGTATATAGAGGAAGTAATTTTTTTGCGGACGGTGATCGGTGAAGGAGACGGCAGATGTGAGTGGAAATGCCTTAGAAGGAAAATACAGGGTGGCAGGGGGAACATCGAGGCACAGCCTGTTACCATGATTTCAGTACATAATTCTGAACACCCATGGGAAAAAAAAAATCGTCGGTTATAAAAAATCATTTGCACTGCCATACATTTTGACCGCGTAGGTATTGCAATTTGTTATGAAACAACAGATTTGTTTTTTGATAACCGACGCGAATGCTGTCTAGAATCATTTGTGCTGAATTCATGGTTTCAGTGACCTGATTGATGATGTGGTTCAGAAAGGTCAGGTGCGTAGTACTCGCCGGCGTGCGTTTATGACCAAATGTATGAACGTAAACGAAGCAAAAGGAATGTGTAAGGATCGTAACAGGTCGCATTCTGTAGTTTCTGCCTACCCCCATGGGAAGATGGTGTTAGTTGATGATGTAAATAGAGATAGTCCAGACAAATAACAAGGTAGATACCAAGCAAAAGCATTTAAACATAAACATTTAAAATTAATCTGTTTAAATGTCAACCATAAAAGTTTTGATTAATTAGAAAAATAACAAGAGTTTCCACTTAATAAAACTCGGGGGTTCGAAATTTTATCATATAATAAGAATATATGTAAAAGAGAAGCGAGTTTACAAAACTTTTATGGTTAAACTTTGTCAGGATTTGCAAGGAACGCATTTGAGTTTTTAAGTGTCTAATTGCATTACTCATTAATAATCCTGTATACATTTTTATGTAAGTGCCAGAGAAAACGACGTCGATAGAAATTTTCATTCAAATGATAGCTGGCCATAAACTTGTTTAATATTTAGTTTGAGACATACGGTTGGATAATTCGGTCAGCTTTAATAGTTACGTATCACTTTGGGTTCCTATTCATGCAGCGAAGGCTCCCGTCGAATGCTCGACACAATATGCATAATGATTCTGCACGATGAGTGCAAAATCAGTAACATAAGTAACAGTAGCATGAGAGGCACTTTCACATTTATTGTGTGGATACACTATCAATGTACAGAGGGGCCGCCGTCGAGTGGAGATCTGTGTTGTGAGCTGTCATCACGTCGGCGGAGTGTGGCCTCTGCAGCTCCTATTTCTTTAACGGATGTCATAACGTGGTTGAACTGTTTGCTTCTGTGTTTCTTTACCTGATGGTCAAAACGTGGTAAAGTGCTGTGAACTCATCACAGCTCTCTACTATGTGGGGTTACAAAGACAAGTCATGCTTGCAATTACTTTCAAATACTCATTTCATTCTAGGTAAGTAATACGACTTTGGCGTACGGTTCTGGGCGGTGGAAAGTGGAAGATCGTCTTTTGCTCTGACAAAAGTATTGTTTTAGATAAAGGTGTATAAATCCGGCTTCTACCTGAAATGATGCTAAAGAATAATCAGCCTATAACTTTCCCACTACTGGGACGCAGGCCTCCTCTCTGTGAGTGGGAGTGGGCCAAACTACGAGGGCCTAGTGCGGGTTGGCGGATGTCCCATGTCTTCGAAATTTTGGTTGTTGGACATGCCGGTTTCGTCACGATGTTTTCCTTCACCGTTTTGAGAGCAGTGGTGATGAAATAATTTACACAAAATAAAGTGCGTGTCTGGGTTCAACTCACGATTGTAGGTGGTAAGTTCGTAAGCCGGGGCCAATACCACTGGGAACTACTGAAACTTTAGAAATAATAGTTTTGATCGAAGAGAAACAATTAAATCGCACGCAACACAAAGTCACTGCTCGTCACGCGACACACGGTGCCTTTGTGTTGTGTGCGTTTCGCGTCGCGTGCCGTGCCAGTCTACACGAGCCTTTACGCCGTGCGATTTACTTGGCTATGGCGTACCCTAAGACGAAGTAACAATAAAAGTTATATAAACAGTGTTAAGATGTGTTGCTTCAATTATATTGAAAGCCAAGAAGAAATCTATATAAATCTGCCTAATATTTTCCTAAATGTAGTTCGACTGGAAGCTGACTCCAACAGTCAGCTTCCAGTCCAACCGGCTGCAGCTGAATAACAGTATTTTACATGGTAGAACTGTCTATTAGACCTCCACAACCCAGTAACTGGGTAGCAGGATTCCCCTTGGTAAGACTGGTTGTCAGACTTTGGGGCTTCGAAATACCTACCCAAAAAAACGACATAAAGCATAATTTACACGAAGCCAACACTGGTGATATTTGCCTTGTGTAAACAGTTTTTCAAGCCAAGCCAGCGTTGGCTGCCAACGCTGGCGAGAATAGAGCACCCGTCTATTTTTCCTGCCAGTGACCTTCACCCGCATACCCCTCGACCACCCGTGCACCCGTAGAAAATTCCGTGAATGAATGGCCTCGTTTGTCTAAACAACAGGGGCCAGGCCAACGCTGGCTTGTCTGCAGGATTGGCGCCACCATTACTGGCTTCGTATAAACTCTGCTTATAGCTAATCTAACTTCATAAGAAATAGTTTGAGCTACAGCTCGTAATAGCTTAACCTTCGATCGACCCGTGCTGCCGCTATTATTTAGCCACGAGCACTGGAATTGTGCTTCACTCATAGTTATAATGTAAATAAAGCACCCTAATCAGTTGATACAGATAATCTCCTTTTCAATATCTATCAAAGCTCAAAGAACTCCAATCAACGAAATGCCAAACTTCTATATACCTAATAAAACAGTTGCAACAAATAGCAATCCGCTTTGAAGATTATCCCCAAAAGATAGTATATAAGGTGAACGTTGTTAAAAATAAGTATTTCATCGCCATTTAATCACACAATCATGGCATTTGCTGAAAAAAAAAATGGGTTCCGTAACACTGAACAATATATAACACTATAAATTTAGAAAACAACACGTTCTTGTATTTTTTGTTATTTGTTGTTAAAACGGAAAGTGAAAATTTCAAAATTTTCAATTTTCAGCCCTGTTACTGACGTACGGATGGACGGACGGCGGAGCCTTAGTAATAGGGTTCCGTTGGCACTCTTTGGGTACAGAACCTTAAAAAGACGAGAGTCTTGATTATGTATAATAGCCATTTTTCACAGGATTTAGAAGGAAAATTTTTCGGGACGTTCAAAATACTCAAGTATTTCAATCTAAAAGGCTTTTTCATAATTATTTTGGTTCTCAATTTTACGATTTGTTGATTAAAAGCTTGGGAGGAAATAAAGACGTTTTTTCCGTAGTTTAATCGTTGGAAAATTTTGATATCAATAGATTTTTCTTGTTTGGGTATTAGAGAAGGGATTCGAACAAAATAAACCTGTAGTAGCATCACTCTGTAGGCCCTTGTGTCATGAAATATATTCTCTGCTGCTGTTACTGTTAGGGCCTGATCACATGTTTCACAGCCAAACCACAACTACGACTAGAGATGGGCGTCGGGTAAATAACCAAAGGGAAAATACACAGGTAAATTCAATTTTGGGTAAATACCGGGTAATTTACCCGGATAAATTCCCAAACCATGAGTAAATATATTTAATAACAGTAATGTTAATTTAAGATGTGTGCAGGGGTGTGCGTAATTTGATATCTCGAACTTCTAATAAATTAAATTAATTATAAATGGATGTGAAAAAATAAAAATATAGTTTTTTGTAATCTACTTATTAAAAATCAGAAATTCTGTGACACACAACGCACAGAATCATGATTTTTTATCAGAGTTCCTATTATAATGAGAGTGAGCACTTGGGAAAGATGTTTGAAAATTCATCCCCTTAAGGGGTTGAATAGGGAATGAAAGTTTGTGAGAGAGTTCATCATTTAAGTCGATGGCAGATTCCATCAGGCACATAGGCTTGTCTTCTTAATAAAAATTTGAAATTCTTTGACAGATGTCGCTCAGCTGTCCTTGGTCTGCCCGCGTGGAAGTTTGCTCAAAAGTACTTTATTTGACGAAAGTAAGCGCTAGGGAAGGATTTTTTAAAAGTAAAACTTGAAAACTGGAAGCAGGACGCACGGGCACGCGAAATATGAAAGGAGTGGAGGGAGGTCTTTGCCCAGGAGAGGGACAGTATAGGCTAATAATAATAAAAAAACTCTTAAAGGGTTAAGTAGAAGATGAAAGATTGTATGAAAGTTCGACATTTTGGCGATGGGAAATCCCATAGGGCGCACTGTTACAGGAAGAAGGGTTAAGACTTATCACCATATCTGAAAAGTGTTTATTGTCAACTCAGCCTATTGCAGTCCACTGTTCTCCCAAATTGCCCCACCAGACGCTGTCCTTCGAGACGAGAAGACTTTACCAAGTTTTCTAAACGCTGCCCAATCCAACTGTGGCGGACAAGAGGAGGGAGGGCGTCCAGCACCCGCAGTCTTCCTGGAATAGTCTCCCACTATTGTTGACGTGTGCTCCCTACTACCTGAGTCGAATGACTTTGCTGGTGGCACACGTCACCACGCACCCCTGATAGCGTTTGGGTGGGTAAAACCCACAAGGACCTCGGGGAAAGACGGGCAGCGTAAAGGAGGCAGGCGATGAAATGAAACTAGCTTTCTCTTGAGTCTTGTCCGCAGATTTCAGCTTTTCTTTTCTTTCTTGTTGTTGCCTCTTCAACTGCTGTGCTGCGACTGATTCGTACCGTTTTTTTAATTTGTTATTTAATACTTTACGCACAAGGATGTACAGAGGCTGACTTAATGACATAGCATTTTCGACCACTCAATAAACTTTGGGTGATGCTGAGACAAACAGTGCTAGGTGCAATCTATAAAAAAAAAACATTTGGGTATAAATATTTTAATATAAAGATACGCATAAACCTAAACTATAAATATAATACATAAATATACCGAATTATATATAAATATAAGCACAAATAAAAATACATAAAAATATGAATATAAAAAAACAAATGAGACAAACAATCAGAAAACTATACCGTTATGATGATTCTGTCAGCTACATGAAAATGTGCTCACGAACTTTAACTTTAAAGGCTAATCGGTTGCTTGCTATCCGAATTTCTTGGGGGAGTGCATTCCACAGAGTGATACACTGAACGAAGAAGGAAGAGTGAACGAAGTCAGTGCGTTTAGTGGGACATTGTCTTCATAATCGATGGTAATAGATTTTTCATTAAAGGTATTAAAGGCATTCGAGAAATCAACCAACACCAGAGCAGTAACTTTGGTGTTTTCCAGTCCTGCCCTTAAATATTATTTGGTCCGCCTTATAAATTGCTTTGATAAATGATACATAATTTTTATTTCTGTAAGTGGGTTTGTACAAACACTTTTACAGGTCAAACATTTTTTTTTTAACTAGATGAGGTCGGCGTTTCCTATCTGACTACTCTGAGAAGAAAAGCCGAAACAAATTCAGAGGTCACAGTCTCTTTTAAAGTCCAGACATAATCTTTGTCAGATCATGTTAAGACCATGTGGATTGATGTCTGAAATGGTCTTTTGAGGAAAGAACCACACAGATTGAGTAGGTCTGTCCAGTCAGTGCACGCATTTGTCAGTAATCGTACAGCTCAACTCAAAACATAAGGAGCTCAACGATTCGACGAACAATACCAAAGAAAGGACATTGGGTAGGCCGCATAATTACTCAAACCGCCAGATCAAGATTACGATTAAAACTAACTGAGATAATAAAATAAAAAAATAAACAAAATTTAAAAAAAAAAACGACCCACATATTCTTTACATTCACAATAATAACAATAAAATAAAATAATGTGTGCTTTGATGTGTGTTGTTGCAAGTATTGAATCCTTTGTGCCTATTTTCATAAATAATTTGTGTGCTAAATATGGGAATACTTAAGTTCTTGAAATAAATGATTATTTAATTTAATTTAATTTATATCACCAGTCACTTTATGACGGGCGGAAACAGTGCTGTGCCCAGGCCTAAACCCAGATTAAAGAGGACTAATAATTGAGTTACAATGAACAAAGTTGGAGAATTGTTTGTGGACACAGGCCTCGAGCACTTTGGATAGGAAGGGAAGGATAGAAATTGGACGAAAGTCGGTTGGAAGACCGGGATTAGAAACCTTAGGTAGTGAGCGAACATAGGCTTTGCGTCACAGGGAAGGGAATACTACGGTGTACAAGGAAAAATTTATTATGTGGGTAATTGCGGGCAGAAGTTGGTCCAGAATGGTTAAAATCATACCACGGGTGATATTGTCACATCCCACCGCTTTCGATTAGATGGGGAGAATGATCTTTCTGATCTCTCCGGTTCAACTGAAAAGAAACTGAAAGGATTTATGTGAGGACGCGTTAGACCAGAAACAAGAGACAGAGTGTTTGCTTGTTTAGACGATCCATGACAGTAACGGTGGAGAAATGCTGGTTGAGATCGTCTAAGTCAATTGAACTAGGAACATTAAAATGTCGCGATTTGCTGATACCAAGAGTTCCAAGAAATTTCCAAATGTTGGCAGAAGAGGAAGAATTGATAGTGTCAAGAATATGGCGGCGTTTAGCATTGCGTATTATCTGATTACATCTCCTCCTTGCAGCCTTGAATAATGTCCTGTTGTCATCAGTGTGATCCCTTTTCAATTTACGGAACGCACGGTCCCTACGTCGCATTGCCATCTGTACCTCTAGTCATCCATGGGGCAGGTGGGCGTTTAAACTTGAATTTTTTGACGGGAGCTTAAAGATGGCAACCTTGTCGGCAACTGAAGTGGCTTCCGTCAATGGCTCCCAATCGATCACAGATGCATCTTCTTTGAGCTTCTCGACATTCATCCACGCAAAACAACGCCTGTGCAGAACCTTGGGCTTAGGTTTAGGAAAGGAAATTATGTATGGCATCTGGTATTTGACCTTGACAGGTCGTGACTACTTAACCGAACTATCCTGTGGCTGCCTTAAGCGAAATCAATGCCTCAAGACAGGGGATAAAAACTTACATTACTAAGCGACTAGTCACTAAAAGTAACCCCGTGGGGTATGGACCTCGGCTTAGGGCGTCGCTGGAGAGAGGACAGCAAGATGAGACAGGTTGGATCAAGATTTGGAATTTAAAGCTACAGGGCTTTAAATTCCCATTATAAAAATAATCATCTCAGCTTCGACGCGGCTGGCACTTCGTCGAGCAAGGGTCGGGGGGATTCGTACCGGCTAGAGAGGCATGCCTTTTACACCTTCCCACTTTAACCTTGCAGAGGTTCGTGCATTTTGAGCCCATTTTGTTCGCTTACTCTTTGAAGCCTTTATTTTGGCATATGTCAGCTCGCACACGCGCTAATACGAGTATGAACCACAGGTCGTTTGTTTTCTCTGCTACTAACAAATGATTTTTACAAAATTGCTATAGTTAAATAATTGAACTACTACATTTATTTTAATTAAGAATATAGTTTGCATGTTAGGAATAGTGTCAGAATTGTGGCCTTTAGAACTTATAAGGTGACCAGCCTCCTATGTTTCTTACTCACATACTAACGTAGATTTTTATTACAACGCCACAGTTGCATCAAGCATGCTGCGTGAGAGCCAAACTTATACTCGTCCTTGTCATCTATACATCAATTCAGAATCAGAATCAGAATTTTATTTGCTATAAATATAGGTACAGGTATAAGATGTTGTATATAAATTAACGAGATCGGCTACAGTATACCTTACGGCGTGTAAATAATTACATTAATTAAAATATTATACAAACAAACTAATGTCAACAAAACAAAACAGAAATGATAGTTAATTATAGTCAGGTACATAAGTCTAACATCGTCAAAATTGCAATTAATAATAACAGTCATAATCTGGAAAAACCCGTATCATTTAGAAAGTCTTTCACTGAGTAATAAGATTTGCCTGAAACTAATGCAGTTACCTAAGATTTAAAAATGTTTAAAGAATAATCGTTAAAAACCATGAGGTATTTTATTATAAATGACAGGTCCCATTGTCATAATACTTTTCCTTAACAGTGCTGTTTTGTAATTACCCGAATGTAGCAAGTTACATGTTCTTATTTTCGCCAGTGACGGAAATAAGAACATATTTATATATTTTTTACTGATCGGTGGGAGTCCCCCATGATGCAAAGGTGGGTGCGGCTTCATGTAGTAATTTAATTTAATTAAATGTTGTGTCCACTACTTACATTAGTTTTAAGTACATTGTTACTCACAAATTATGGACCTGGTCTGAAATAAATGTTTAATAATAATAATAAGTTAAGATGGGTCTTTACAAAAATTACTACCTACTACTATTACTACCTCCAAAATGTACAAACATGGAAAAAAGTCAGTATCATCAGAGACCGAAACACAGGTTCACAGCTGTCTGTGCTCTTAAGTTTTGACATAGATATAATACACCGATTCTGGGCTTTAAAAATTTCCTCCCTCTCACTACAAAATATGATTCCTTATCTTAACACTGAGGCAACTATTATACGTATACATTTAGAATAAAAAAGGTTACGAAGTCAAAACTGTTAATTACTAATATTATTGAAAAAAAGTTACTGTGACAAGGTATGGGAATGAGTTTAGGTCCTCTCTAAACCCGCCAACGAAAGTACGAGCCCATCCAAAGTAATTCGTAAATTCGAAGTAAATCCTACACACCCGATTCATTAGATTTTTCGTACTTCGGCAGTGGGGACAGCTGTCAAGTCGTGGTGTCATCATTCTTTGAGGCCAGCCGTATACTAATCTTATGTCCGTAGGTGATACGCAATAGGAATTGCCAGGAACTTCGGCCGAAACTACGGAAAATACAGTTTTTAGTATTTTTGTCCGATTTTCAGAATGTTTGTTCCGGATTGGCGCAAATAATCTAAATAGATAAGATTGAGTTTTGGCACATAGACAGTTTATAGCCTGGATAAACACATAATGAACTTTTAATCCCAAAAGTACGTTACGGTAAGATATTACCTAAAATTCACGCAGTAGTAATTTTTAAACAGCTGCAGTGAAGCCCAAAAGTCCAAAACTAGGTAATTTTTACCAGAGTGCAGTGGAGAATAACCATCCACAACTGGGTAAATTTTACCAGACTGCAGTGAAGAACAACAATCCACAACTAGGTAATTTTTACCAGACTACAGTGAATAACAACAATCCACAACTAGGTAATTTTTACCAGACTGCAGTGAAGCCCAACAGTCCACAACTAGGTAATTGTTACCAGACTGCAGTGGAGCCCAACGGTTCTCACCTAGGTATGTATTACCAGACTGCAGTGAAGAACAATAATCCACAACTAGGTAATTTTTACCAGACTGCTGTGAAGCCCGTCCACAACTAGGTAATTTTTACCAGACTGCAGTGAAAAACAACAATCCACAACTAGGTATTTTTTACCAGACTACAGTGAATAACAACAATCCACAACTAGGTAATTTTTACCAGACTGTAGTGAAGAACATCAGTCCATAACTAGGTAATTTTAAACAGACTGCAGTGAAGCCCAACGGTCCACAACTAGGTAATTTTTACCAGACTGCAGTGAACCCCAACGGTTCTCACCTCGGTATGTATAACCAGACTGCAGTGAAGAACAATAATCCACAACTAGGTAATTTTTACCAGACTGTAGTGAAGAACAACAGTCCATAACTAGGTAATTTTAAACAGACTGCAGTGAAGCCCAACGGTCCACAACTAGGTAATTTTTACCAGACTGCAGTGAACCCCAACGGTTCTCACCTAGGTATGTATAACCAGACTGCAGTGAAGAACAATAATCCACAACTAGGTAATTTTTAGCAGACTGCTGTGAAGCCCGTCCACAACTAGGTAATTTTTACCAGACTGTAGTGAAGAACAACAGTCCACAAATAGGTCATTTTAAACAGTCTGCAGTGAAGCCCCAACAGTCCACAACTGGAATATTTTTACCAGACTGCAGTGAAGCCCAACGAGATAGTATAATTAGATATAGATTAGATAGTTTGTTCCAGACTGCAGGAAAGCCCAACAGGCGGGTTTGAGCGTTTTAAAATTCACACAATATTCACAAATTTAAACTAAGAAAAGAATCAAATCAACTATTAAAACCTCTTCCTATTCACCTAACATTACCACAAGTACGTAATCCTATTCCCGTAATGCTGTAATGGCTTGTTCCGTGCTGCAGTATTCAAATTGAACAAAAAACCGTTTCAAGATTTAGTACAACTGCTAACTCGGGTTGTTACTGGCTATAATATAATAGTGGTTTGTAATTAATTGGCTCATTTTACTAATTAAATAAGAAATAAATTGGTTGACCAATTATTCGCTGTAACGAAACCAGCGGGGTAATTGCGTAACACAATTACAATGACAACTGATCGCAATGAAATTCAATTGACTGATCACCCAGTAACGACGAATTTTACAAACCTATGGATTAGCAACATCCTCCAAAAAACTCGGATTTTTCGATTAGGGTGTGATTGCATAATCAGTATTTTTGCAGCAGACTTGTATGCCAACCTATCATTATGACAAAACTGTTTGAAAACTCCAACATAGTAATATTATAAAGTGACATAGGAAACTAGCGGATATTATCCGCATTCGACTAAGTTGTGAAAAGCAACGCGTCGCATTTATCATTGGTACGAGTAAGTTAGCAGATTAACATTTAACAAGTTTTTACTTAAGCTGCTAGAGATGTGACGCTATGAACTGTGCTTGCGGATACGACGTGTTTGAATCTATAAACACGTATCCGCGAGCATAATTATGTGTAATTTTACAAATTTTTGGGTTTTATTCGGCTTGTGCCGATCGACAAACTCCGTTCGGTATGCGCAATTCGGGTCGGCTCGTCACAATTCCAGCTAGGCCGATCGACTTTTTCATGAAGATAGTATTTGATTTTTCCGCCGGGTCGAATCATGCCGAACCGAACAAGTTGGTATAGCCCCTTACTTGTTTAACAACTCTGAGTAATTTCGTATTTCTATCTTGTAGTTATAGAAACACATTTATTCCTTTACTACATTAAAGAAATAACCATTACTACATTATCTTAACATAATAATGTAAGCTAACATACGTAAAATAATGTTAATTAAATGTACGTAAATTTTGTTAGTGGTTTTAAGTTAACTCAGAGAACCTTATCTCTGTCTTGGTATAATAGACATCGGATAGCTATGTTGATAGCTCATAATATTAATGTGGTTGTAGATAATATAACTAACTGTAGTATTAGTGACGAGTCTGTGTTGCCTAGTTATACAAGCAACATAGAGATTAATTATGATTCATTATGTTGTACGAAGGAGGATCCAACCATAATACCAACATCCTTGGAGGGCACTACCAGTCAGATAGGTTATACTCTTCCTGCTGGAACCCATACCGCCATTGTAGACTCGTCAGTTGTAGTTGTGGAGGTCACTCCGGATAATAATTTAAACTAGTCAGTAAGACAACAGAAGTTACCCCTTTAAATAACCAATTATTATTAGAGAATAATAATGAAGTATCTTCTGGCAATATAACTCATAGAAATAAAAAACCAAAGGGAGTGCAACATACTTTAAAATTATTTAATCAAAATATCCAAGGTTGCGCTTCCAAATTATTGGAAATAGAACTGTTTCTAGAAAGTACTAAGTTTGAAGTCATTTGTTTAACAGAACATTGGTTAAACGATCATCAAGTAATGTCAATTATGGCGGGTCATTAATATTAAAAAAAAAAAACAATTAAATCGAAAGAACGAAAAGACATCATCGGACTGTCTGTTGAGCACGCCATTGAATTGTCCTGTGTTGAGCTTGATCAGCATGTCATAGTATGCGTATACAGACCTCCAGGTTACCAGAATATACCTGTGTTTGATTCTGTAATGGAAGATGTATTAAAGAAACTGAGTGCCAGTAGTACGTCAATAATAATCTGCGGAGACTTTAAGGTTAATTTATTAGAAAATAACTCTAGTACAGTCAGATTGTTAAGTCTTTTTATTTCATTTGATCTGTCAAATGTTTTTATAGAACCAACCCGAGTGACAGCTTCTTCTGCTACTTGTATAGATAATATTTTTTGTAATTGTGATTACTTACACAAACAAATAGTAAATAAGTTGCCATCTGACCACAGTGGACAAACAATAACATTTCGCTCATAAAACTCAAATAATGTTTAGGCAAATGACATGTAAAGATTTAGAGAAATTAAATGATTCTTTGGCCAGTCAATTATGTAAACAAAGTTTTAATAATATAGGTGACCCAAATGAGTTCTACGCCGAGTTCTTTTCACT
This sequence comes from Dasypolia templi, assembly GCA_963555695.1. Lineage (NCBI taxonomy): Eukaryota > Metazoa > Arthropoda > Insecta > Lepidoptera > Noctuidae > Dasypolia > Dasypolia templi. Next base: position 8,529,004 of record OY743158.1, on the reverse strand, counting down.
ATTAAACAATCAATTTAATAACACTTTTCCACTAAAGATTAAAAGTATTAATACAAAGTTTTTATTTAGTGATTGGGCCACTCCTGGCATTCGTAAAAGTAGAGAAAATCTATTTGAACTTTATGGCCTAAAGCAACATGTGACTCATACAAGCTTTCATCAGTATGTTGCAAGATATTCAAAATTATTTAAAAGTGTGTGCAAAATAGCTAAAGCTCTTTATATTAGCAATAAAATAAAATCAGCTGATGACAAAATAAAAACTACCCGGCAAATAATAAATAATGAAACAGGTAGGAAAAAACAGCGTAATGTTGAATTTAATTTAGAGACTGCACGTGGCCCCATCAACTCAAATATAGATATAGCTCAGGAATTTGAAAACTTTTTTGTTAATGTTCCACTTAAAACTACTGAAGCTTTAAATTCCTCACCCGCGCTTTCTGCTGCCTTACTTAAAAATAATGTAAAACCATGCCCTTTGGATTTTAGGTTTCAGCATACAAACACCCAAGCTGTTATAAAAGCTTTTAAAGATCTTAAAATTAAATCAACAGAAGATCTCTGGGGAATGTCTGTAAAAGTCTTTAGATCTCTCATCGAAACCCTTGCGCCCTATTAAGCTTTCATATTTAACACCAGTGTAGACCAAGGAGTCTTTCCGGATCTTATGAAACATGGTAAAGTGATCCCATTGTTCAAATCCGGTGATAGTAAAGAGCTCAATAATTATAGGCCCGTGTCAATTCTGCCAGTTCTCAGTAAGGTGTTTGAAAAGTTGATGCTCAATCAAATGTTACGTCACATTAATAAAAACTCCATCTTGCGTGAACATCAGTACGGTTTCACTAAAGGACGTTGTACCACTGACGCCGGTGTCACCCTAATAAAGAACATTTTTAACGCCTGGGAGGAATCACAAGATGCCATTGGAATCTTTTGCGACCTCTCTAAGGCGTTCGATTTCGTAAACCATGAGACACTTCTGCTGAAACTGGAGCACTATGGGATTACTTTTGATTTGCTAAGATCATACTTGAAAGATAGAAAGGTGAAAGTACAAATAAACGGCAGAAACTCATTAGGGTCTGAAATGACAATGGGCGTTCCTCAAGGTTCGATATTGGGTCCATTCCTCTTTTTACTTTACATCAATGATTTACCCCAGTTACTTCAAAATCAACCGAAGATGGTGTTATTTGCAGATGACACTTCACTGATCTTTAAAATAGACCGAAGGTCACAAAATCTTGACGACGTGAATAACTCTATTCTTCAGGTCCAATTGGTTAACGGTAAATAATTTGGTACTAAATGAGAAAAAAACCAAATGCATTCGATTTAAATTACCGAATGTTAGAAGTAGCGAATTTGACATCATATTGAACGGAGAAAAACTGGAATGTATTAATCAGACGGTTTTCCTAGGAATCACGCTAAACGAGAAGTTACAATGGGGACCCCATATAACATCTCTCGCGGGGCGACTAAGTTCGGCCGCGTATGCTGTAAGAAAGAAAAGTCAGTTAACAGACGTAGAAACCGCGCGTTTGGTTTACTTTGGCCACTTCCACAGCATTATATATATACGGCATTTTACTGTGGGGTCGGGCTGCTGACATTGAATCCATTTTTATTTTGCAAAAGAGAGCTGTCAGAGCCATTTACAATCTACGTCGCCGCGAATCTCTTAGGGAACTATTTAGAAAGATTAATATAATGACTGTACCTTGCCAGTTCATTTATGAAAATATTATGTATGTTAGAAAAAATCTGCATCTATTTAATAAAATAAGTGATAGACATAATATTAACACTAGAAATAAAAATAAAGTAGATCAACCATTTTTCGGACTATCTAAAGTCCACACATCTTTTATGGGGTACTGTGTTAAATGTTACAATAAAATACCTTGTGATATATTGCAATTAAATACGAAGAAAGTTTAAAACTCATGTTAAAAAACACTTTGTAAACAAGCATATTCAAATTAGAGGATTATATCCTAGATAAGAATGCTTGGAAACATGCTGGTCCTGCTCCATAGGACAATCTAGAGGCTAGACAAAATCATACTATTTGCATTGTATTGTATAATTTGTTATTTTTACTTTACTCACACACTGACTTATTCCTAGTTAATATTTTAGGAAAATCATATATTTTTACAATGTCTGTAAATATGTGAGCACAATGTACCTATCACGTGATTAATTTATCTGCCTTTGCTTTATTTTTAGTTCTTTTTACCAATTGTGGTATAGTATTTTTATTCTTGGTTCATCGTCTTCACATATAGAAATATAATTAATGTATGCAAAATATTGTATAACATTTTAAAAGAGTAACGGTGGAGTTTCTTGCCACTTGTTCTCCATACGAAACTACTTTTTGGAAGTGGCGCCTAGAATCAGTTCTATTTTAAATGTAAATTTTGACGTTCAAAAGTGCCTTTTTATGGGCCTATTTGAAATCATTTATTTCAAATAGGCCCATTTCAAAAAGGCACTTTGACTTTGAATTTTTGACTTTGACTTTGTACATGTACATTCATGAAAATCTTACAACGAATAGTGTTAATCAACAATCCTTCAACTTAAGCACCTGCCATCTTATCTCTTCACCACCCTTGGTTGACTGGTAGAGAATGCCTAAGGCATTAAGTCCGCCTTTGTACCTCTTTGGGTTCGAAAAGTTTAAATAAATAAATAAATAAATAAATAGTAAATATTGATCAAATTACGAAAGAGTCACATTTGTAGATGAGTTTTATAGTAAAATAATGAGAAATCGGTGCAAAGGCTGTTGCCAGACCCGCCTATCTTGACGTTTGACTCAACAGGCGAAGGGAGAGAAAAATGAATCACAAGGCATAAAAAAAAACTCGTCCGCATCGCTGTCAACAGGAAAAGTGCCCAAAAGGCTGGCTGGCGGCAATGTCACGTTATATGGCGATAATCAGTATCGCCTTTGGTCAAAAAGTTGGCCAGCCCTCCGGTCATCTGAAGAGTTGATCAACCGCTTGCGTATGTCTTGACAAACCAATTAATTTATTGTACAGGTACAAATTTTAATTTATTTATAAGGTTACCTCTCCGTTTAAAAAAAAAAACCTTGAATTGTTTATTTTTGTTAACGATTACAAGCCTCCAGACAAAAAAAAGGTTGAAACAGCTTTTTAGAATAAGTTTCAAAGGTTGTCCGATGCTTCTAACAAAAAAATAACTCCTCTAACTTATATAAGATACCTGAAAACCGTTTTGTTGTATTCTTAGTTACTTAATTGGGTTTCTATTTATTTTGGTAGGTAACCTAAATCATATTTCTGCTTTATATAAAAGTGTCAGAGATCGTGTACACTTGATTCTGCATGATACGTCACAGACCGAGCGGCAAAATCGAATGTGTTTATTTTGCCAGTGCTGAACCAGGTCACAATTTGTTTTTTTGTGTCATTTTTACACGCTTCAACCGCGCTTCCGAGATATCCGCAATATCCGAAGCGTGTCACATCACTTTAAACAAACGAGGACAAAAGCAAGCTTCGCGAGTTCCGCTAATATTGTTTTCTGAGCCCCTTTCCGTGATAATAGACCCGTACTGTCAAGGTTTTTGTTGTCGACATGAGTATGGCAGCAGTAACAATTACTGTAGTACGTAAGTATGTTGACGTTATTTTGCAAGCTTTAATTGTAGCAGTTGAAGTTATACCTATAAAAAGCATGCAAAAAGTCATTTAACAACCAGTAGTGTGTTAAGATTAATTATTTTGGAAATTTATTTTATACCTACATCTTCTGTCTGGTCACACTAGTAGACACTTAACGTTATCAAAATATTAAGTGACGGTTTCTTTAAGAAAGACTACCACAAATCACAAATTATTCAAACGATTCAAATTTAAAAAATGTGAGACCTCGTCCTTTGACTTGCTATTGACTATTTCAACAAAATTGTATTTTCATTATTTCTGGATCATAAATAAAGTTCTTTGCATCATTATACATGCAGGGTGGCAAGAACATCGACGCGCAAAATGTTACCATCGTTCTGAAACCCGGGGGGGGGAGGGTTCTTTCTTTTGGGTGGGAAATCATCAAATGATTTCGTCCGCTCTGGGTGGAGCAGAAGGGCTTGTCTGTCTTTTACTGACTAGGCAACTAGGCTTGCCAGTGCCTTAGCACAGGACGGCGCAACATGGTATTTCTTCCATTCTCCCCTCCTTTTTCTTTCAAACCTTCCAAACACTACATCATCTGGCACCTCACCACCAGAAAATCCCATATCATTCACCAAAAAGACATAACTTGTAATAAAAAAACTGTAAGTGAATTCGAGCATCTATTATGAACGGGCTATTCTGCCTGGATTGAGCCAACTAAGGCCCCGTTCACGGTCTCGCGCGACGCGACTTGCGACAAGCGTGTGCATCAAGCGTGTGCAGCGCCGCGGTGACTCGTGGCATGCTCTTGGCAACTTCTTTCATTTGTTTTTCCGCACTCGCTGTCGCAAAACGCGTGTCGCTTGAGCGTGAAACTAGTGGCGACGGCTCCTTAATATAGCGATGGCCGCCACCTAATGGCCGCAGTGAAAGGATTCATTAGGATGATGGCACCATAGTTTGAATTTACGTGTCAAAAAACGCTCGCCAGAAAAACAATCTAACTTACTTTCATTAATAACGTCTCAGTGATGTCATTCGACTGTAAATTGTGGGCGCAATGTGGCGGCCACCGCAGTCTAGGAAACCCTAGTTTTACCGGCAATGGCTGCGGCCGTCTGGCGTCGTTCCAGTTTCTTTTTTTGTAAAAAAACATCAACCAACAACTGTCCCGGCACAGTTTCGGCAACTTCTCGGCCAGTTTGTGAGCCGTATTCTAGAAAGAAATATTAATCTTGGAGAGAATTTGGTGCCATTATAAAAGTCATAAGTTTTTACTGTTTGTAAAGTAAAATTGGTATTTAAATAAGTTATTAGGTTCAGTTATTTAGCGTTGTTTTACTTTAGAATATAAATTTGTTGTAAATAATTGCTTAGATGTTACAGAAGGGGTTAGAACATTGGATAAAAACTCAAGCTGCGGACGGACACAAATAGAAATAACCAAGCTAAAGCTAAAGCAGGGGGCCGACGCCTACTCGCAGAGGCCCCTTAGACCATTTTAAGCGTTAAGGCACCAACTGGCAATTATCCCTGTATGGACTATGCAAGTGCGCCCAAGGATAAACATGGGATCAAAACATACTGGGTTATGGGTTTGGGTGGCTATATTGGATTGGTTATCTAGAACTATGTCCCCTGCCTGATCAATGTTATGTAAAACACGGTTAAAATGGCAGAGGGTCTGCCTGATCAATGTTATGTAATACACTGTTAAAAGAGGCAGAGGGACAATAATGAGCTCCCGAAAACGTGCAAAACTTCCTGAGTTGCTTGAGGAGTGGAGACGTATTTCACAGCTATCAGGAAAATCCTGGAAGTATGGTCAAGACTCAAAATCCCTACCAGCATCTAACTGGAATACTTCCTTCTTCCGAGCACGTTTGCTCTTGTGAATCCCAATAAAGGCAAGAAAGGGATGGGAGCTCTGTTCCTCGTCATTGTTCACTCCAGCCGACCAATAAAGGCAAGCCAAAGGTGAGGAACAAGACTTTCACCGGGAGATAGGGTTCGTGGGGTAGCTACTACCCAACAGCTCGCCACATGCTGCCCTGCGGGTTTCTTTATATCTCTTGGTCTGGCTCCTCAAACTAGACCTCTTTCGGCGAAGTAAATTCTACCGGTACAGATCTGGAGTACAGAAGCGCGAGCCCCACCACGTCGACAACGCAGAGATACAAAAGTAGGGTATTTTTATTATTTTTGGTAATCAAAATTTGTTTCTAAGCTCTTTGGATAGTTTAAACTACATTAACGGGCCCAAGCCAAGCCATTGTTGCGTGTAATTTTATTTTATTACGTAGGATTAATGTTATGAGGAGTAATTTAACTTTCCTCAATTTGCATGAACTTCCTAATATTCTGCAGTTGCTTAAAAGTTACGTAGATCGTGTCCTTTTGGTCTACCAGTTTAAGGCTGTGGTGGAAGTGATTGGGTATAACACCCGTCTTGGAGACAACATTGGGTACCACGTAGACTTTATCTAGTAACTTTTTCTTTCAGTTCAGCTTAAATGATTTTCTCATATATATATTTTTGGTAATTATGTGTATAAGGGACTGCAATATCTATTTTGTATGTGACTTTATTAACTTTGTTTCAAGATAAAGTTAATAAAGTCACATACAAAATATTTGATCGATTATAGTGAACGGTCCTGTCGATTAGTATAACGCGATACCTAGTTAAAATAAGGAGTGTTTGTATCTTGAATGAGTTTATATTTGAGTGATAGCTTTTGATGAATGACGTTTGCTACCTGATTGTGTCTGTGAGTATAGTCTAATTGTGTAAGTATTGTGCATGCTCCTGTTGTGTGTTGTATGGTTTTTGTTCTGCATTTGTGGTATCATTTTATTATTCTTATTTTATTACCCTAACTAATAATTATTATAAATGCAAAAGTAAGTTTATAACGTATGCACGCCAAAACGGCTGAACGGATTTGGATGAAATTTGAAACACAGACCATGACCTGTATAATGGGTAAGCTACTTTTCATCATGTATCGCTGCCGCATTCGCGGGCAACAGCAAGTATAAAATGTACGTTATAGGACTCATTATAATAAACGAACTTTAAAATATATCGCCATTAAATTTTAACTCCACATAGCCTCATTTCGGAATGTAATACGTTTATTTATTTAAAGCCCTCTTTAAAGTTTATATCAAGCACGTTTATATTCGAAAATGCGCTCAAAGTCAGTCTACTTTCGTTAATAGTTTATTCTTATTTACATTTTGAGTTTCATATAAAGTAGATAATACCAATTATTTTTCTTTAATAAAATTATGTACATAACCTAAAAACAGGTTTTGACTTTTACCAAAAACTGCTTTCGTAATCTATATATCAAAAAAAATATGCAACATTGTGGAGTGTTAATATGTAATAAAGATACTATAAGATCTGTCAAATCGTAATTTAGCACAGATAACCTTGCGTAAATATAATTTAGTTTTGTTATACTTCACCTCACTCACAAGCAACAGTACAGTCCCTTAAGGAACGCCGTCTATTTACAGAGCAAATCAATTGACCTAATAACTTCCACTCTTCCGCAAATCGAAATATAAATTTAATAAAAAATTGAAAATGACGCCTCCTATCCTCAAATTACTTCCTTCACGAATGAGAATTGAAAACGTCTTTTTCTTCCTCACTCAAATCTATCTTTCAATAAAAGAACCGATATACTCTCCATTATTCAAATCAAAAGAAAAATTATTCAAATGAGAACAATTCAGTATTTAAAATTGGAACCGGGGTGGAAGGTCCAATGTGAACATGGTACCCGAATATAACAACGCTTGGGGCTATAGAAATGAATTGTTTGGAAATGTAAACAGAAATGCTTGTGGAATTGAACAAAGTTTGGGCGAAATTATACTTACTTTTGGATTCAATAATAAAGTTCTAGGAAGACAATAAAAAGGTATAATTTGACAATGATTACTGATTGAAAAGAATTTTTCATTTACCTCAATCAGTAATCATTGTCAAAAGTAATCCTTGATAGAATTAATAACCTAAAAAATCATCTCTCGCAATCTCTTTATCTGTTATGGTAGAGGAACGGAGCCAAAAACTATGGATTAATCTATGGTTTCATATCACCTAAAGACGTGACTATCTAAGTATCTTCTTTCGTATCCATAGGACAAAATAATACCAGTTACATATGGTAACTTGAAGAGGTTTTACCTCAACTCTGATTCTACTGACATTAAAACTGGTTTGATTTTAATCCTGATAACCCTACTCCTGCTGATATGATAATTATAAATGTGATAGTTCGTAAGTTTGGATGCTTGATACGCAATTACGAAAAATCGGCGGAACGGATTTGGATGTGTTACACGTCATATGCTTTACACACACACCTAGGATTTTTTTTTTCCATAAGTTGTACATTGCCGTGGAATAATTGTCGACCTCGGCCAATAGCTAGTTCAGAATAAAGTGAACTATTCAGAATACTCTCCCAGAATATGTTTTAAGTAGTTATCAGTAAATTTTGAAGCCGCGCCCGTCTTGCTTGTTTTATATTGAAACTTCTTCCCTGCTTAGTGATAAAGTTGTAAACTGAATTTTGATGGGTCGCCGACATATTTTCATTTTCTTGGTTATAAAAAAAGTATATAAGTTTTCTCTTTTAGCGTCGTGCCAGTTTGTTTTTCGTTGATGGGGTTTTGAAGAACGCCTGTTATATTTTACTCTTAAGGGATAGGCAGAAGTGTATACCTACCCTATTTTACTAGTTAAGTTAAAGTCGGTTATAAGGGATGAAGACTTTGCCAACATCTTGAGGGTATTTTTAAGAACGGTCGGGGAAAGAATGAATTCTAATTTCATTCTTAATCTGTCAAATCCAACTAATATAATAAACGCGAAAATTTGTGAGTATGGATGGATGTTTGTTACTCTTTCACGCAAAAAATACAGAACGGATTTGGATGAAATTTGACACACGGATAGTTAGTATTGTAACCTGGATTAACCCATACAGTATTTTTATCCTGATACTCCTACGGGATCAAGAATTATGCGGGTGAAACCGCGGGGAGCAGCTTGTATATTATAAGTTTTATACATTGATTGACGTGCAGATGTGATTGCGGTGTACGTTTTTTGTTACAAGTATTTACCTGCAGACAGGTGTAGACTGTAGGTTCATCATCATCACCAATTCACACATAAAGATGGTTTGAACACCATCTTGCAAAAAGATTGCGTCCATGATGCGCAGGGTGCGTCTCCCACGCACTCCGGTACTTCATGGTAAGATTAGGCGTCCGATTTACTTGGTTGTTTCAAGAAAGTATCAACGACATATAATGTTATTTTGTTGATACGTTCTTGAAAGACTGCAATTTTGGACGAAGATTTTGTATCATACTTTGGTATAGCGCGAACTAAATAAGAACATAAATATATGACGTTCTTATCGTGCAACGAGAACCGTAAGAGTTGGCGATGAAGTGAAGAATATAAGATAAGTGAATATGTGCTTGCAACTTACGTAGACAATGTAGTTTTAATAACTTTAACCTCGTATATGCTGACAGGTATGTAAGTTACTACGTGGCACAGTATTTCGCCTAGAACATGCTAGGTGGACAAAATTCAAGTTTTCATTTCCAGGAAATCTTAATTGCATAACACAAACAACACCCCCAAACTCCAAATTCCGAGAAAAAGTAGTTTTCTAAAATGCTTAACTGATGAGTCATAGAGTTCAGAAGTCAGGTAATGAGTTTAATGCAAGCGTTCCGGTCAATCAGTTGCAATTTTGCGACACTTTTGTGCACATCTCATAGTGGTTTATAGTGATATTGTGAAAGTTTTTTGTGATGGATATTAATACTGAGGGTATGTACTATTATTTAATATATAATTTTTATCAGAATCTATTAAAATGAATTTTTAGCATTTCTTTAACTTAATGCATAAATTTTTGCGTATTTTTTTTCATAAACAAAACTTTGAACGTTCAGGAAATACATTGATTCGCCTCTATTCGGGCTAGTTTTTAGATATATTGTGGGTATAACTGTGTAGTTTGTAAAAATACACATATTGTTCTGCACACTTCAGTACAACATATTTTTTTAATTTTTTTTCAGAACACGTTTACTCTATTTCAAGGGTAGCATTTTTTGAAGAGTGGTTGAAACACACGAAGAATGATAAAAGATCGCGTATTTATGACTATCTTTCTTCAAAATTTCACTTTGGTGACATTACTGAAAGCAGCCAAAGATAAATAAAGTTGAAAATATCCAACTTTTCTACTAAGATTGAAGCCAAATGAAGATTGAAAATCGAAGGAGCGTTTTTTAATTAGAAATAAGACTTGGCTGGATGAAGGAGACATACAGTTTACTGTGAGTTCTTTAGCCCCACAACCTTCAACATCGAGTGAGGTTGTGACATCTGCAGGAAGACCTCGCAAAGATTTTGAGGAATCGTCGTTTAAGACGAAGAAACGTCGAGTCGTGGATCTCGTAGAATCTCGAAGTGCCAGTGAATTAGTGACTGCTGCCGAAATTGCTATGCGTTCAGCAGGGCAAAGAAAAGTTGCCCATGTGATTAGAGACATTAGTAAAAGGCCAGATAATATTATTAAGTCAAAAGAAAATACCAGTTCCGTTAATCCTAGGCAGTTAAGTAGTGACGAAGCCTTAGCATACTATATAGATTCTAAGTCAACAACACATGCTTACAAACAAACTAGGAAGTGGTCCATAATGGCAGGACATAATGTGTTTCCGTCATATTTTAGTGTAGTAAAATCTAAAAAGGCCTGTTACCCTGCAGAGGATCACATTTCTATAACAGAAACTCGTGCTGAAATAAATTTGCAAGCCTTATTAAATAAAACAGCGGAACGTCTAGTAATAGCACAGAATGAAGTTATCAATAGTGTCCTCCCAACAAGTCCAACGTTTACACTTGTTAGTAAATGGGGATGTGATGGAAGTTCTGGGCACAGCACATACAAACAGAAATTTAAGAACACTGAAGATACGGACGAATTTCTTTTCGTATTTTCTTTCGTTCCCCTTAAGTTATATGATGGGTCTAAAATTATTTGGCAAAATCCTCGGCCTTCATCAACTATGTATTGTCGCCCCATCAAATTTATATTTGCTAAGGAAACGAGTGACTTCACGTTAGCGGAGACAAATAGATTGTTGGAAGAAATTAATGCTCTTCTTCCAACACTTATACACTTTGGTGATTCTCAAATCTCTGTGAAACACGAACTTCTTCAGACAATGATAGACGGAAAGGTATGTAACGCCTTAAAGGAAACTCGTTCATCTCAAAAGTGTTTCATCTGTGGTGCCACCCCCAAGACGATGAACGATGACCCCGCGAAGTTTAACAGCAATCAGGAACATTTTGGCTTTGGTTTATCTACACTTCATGCTTGGATTCGTTGCTTTGAATGCCTTTTACATATCAGCTATAAGTTGAATATTAAAAATGGCAGGCTAGAAGCGACGAAGACAAAGCTGATATCAAGATTCGTTCCGAAGAAATCAAGTTGATATTCAAAAACGAGATGGGACTCATTGTAGATAAACCAAAGCCAGGATTTGGTTCTTCCAATGATGGAAACACAGCCCGTCGCTTTTTTAAGAATGCTGAGATGAGCGCTCAAATCACAGGATTGAATGTTACTATTATCAAACAATTCGATGTTATTTTGAGGACATTGTCTTCTGGGTTCGAGATAAACTTAGTTGAATTTAATAAATTTTGTCTTGAAACTAGAAGACATTACCTTAGTCTCTATTCGTGGTACTATATGCCTGCTACTGTACATAAAATATTAGTACACAGTACTGAGGTCATCAAAGCAGTATTGCTTCCAATTGGGCAACTTTCCGAAGAGGCTCAAGAAGCACGTAACAAAGATTGCCGCAGATTTAGGGAGTACAAGACCCGCAAGTGCTCACGTGTTGCCACGAATAGAGACTTGCTGTCCATGTTAATAATAACATCTGACCCTTTGATCAATGGCCTTCGTGAGATTCCCCGAAAAAAGCCGGAAAAAATATGTGCAGAAGTATTAAAGTTAATCGTAAGCCCGACCATAGTAGCATCAAGACCGGAAACGTCATCATATTGTCGCACATTACCACAAAATGATGACGATTTACCAGAAGATTTTGATGATGATTCTGATGATTAGGTTTAGGTTAAGTTAGTTTGTACAGTAGGTATTTATTTATTTAATGCATTTTTGTTTATTATTTTAAAATATTTTTTTCTGTTTTTACATATTTTTTTTGTTTTTTATTACAAAATCATACCAAAAACTATTAATAATTCCTCAACATGACTACTTATATATAAAAGCATCGTTAAATATCATAAAATAATATTGTCCACCTAGCATGTTCTACGCGGTACAATGTGCGTGGGTTCTTGAAAATAGTTAGTAACATAGTCTGAGATTTAATACTTATAAAATTATATAGTCGTTTTATAGTCCTTTTTGTCTTCCCAAACTACTAAGGTTAAACTAGTAACTTGTGCGTCATAAAACAACGAGGTCTATTTTTCTATGTAATAGATAGCTTCAACCTGAGTGAAGCTTTAACTTTATGGGAATTGTTGCCAGCACTGGTAAATAAATAAAGAGTACTTTAGGTCCCACGTAAATGTTTTTAATAAAAGATGTGATTTAAATAATTCATCTTCGAAATCAGCCTTAGGCAGACTGCAAAAACATAAAATCGTTATAACTTTGCATCCAGGTGACGCATTTTGAAGCTGTTTTCAGCTATCAAGATCTATATTAGGTTCCGTCCTACTATCTGACTAGTTCAAATGGACATAGACGCGAAAAATAAAATCGTTCATCGACTTGTAAAAGCTTCACCATATGTTTTTCAAGAAAAACAAATTAAATTTTTATCTCGTCTTTTTCATAAAAATCTACGTTGTTCTTATTTACAATAGATACATTTGCTGCCTTACCTGTAGTCTAGTGCGCGTTCCGCGAGCTCGACTCCCGTTTGGTAGTAGTAATTCCAGGTTTTCACTATTTTTTCAGTCGAAAAACACGTTTTTTGACCAAATTTAAAAATTTTCGTTCATGAATAATTACACTAACAGCGTAAATCGCTAGCTCGCGTGAAGACGCGTCTTTTGACACCTCGCACGTGCGCCTAGCTCATATAGAACATCAAAAACGAATCCATCCATTTAATTTAATAATTTTGGATTGAGCTGCTTATGAGAGCGAACCTAGAACATAAACACATCTTATGTTGAAGTCCATGTTATAACGGCGAGCATATTGCCATGAACCATTAAATTCCTGAAAAACAAAACAAGAAAGAGAACGAAGATTTGGATTACATCAAAGCTACTACGCGTACTGCCAATGTTGTTACAATTATTTTGCTTGAGCTGTTAGTTTAGCTAGGAGATTTAAATGAAAATAAAGCTTCCAGTAAAGCAATACAATAAAATGAAGCACATTACCGCAGAATTCGCAGTGTTAAATATTTTATTGGACGCAGTTAAACTTAAATTCCTTTTAAATGTAATATTAAATGTACATCGTTAACAGCCCGTGAAATTGTTCAAAGACGTAATCAATATTTAATATAACATTAAAGTCAGGAAAATATCGAAGTAACGACGCCTGCCCCGGTTCTCTAACATATTCCCTTCAAATATGTGTAAGTTGTCATACAAGCTTTGATTTGATCCAACCTTTCAAAATGTTCTAGATTTTTCTTTATATTTGGGTTTTATGAGTGCCACTGCCAGTTCCTATATACATATAATGACTTTCTTATGCTCGTAATAAAAAAAATAAATAAATAAAAAAAAATATTTAATCAACTTAAGTAAATTATATTGTTAAGTTTCTAGTCACTTTTTAAGCAAAGGTTAACTTGTATTACGTGGTTCCGCTCTTCCAGTTTACATTTACTACACATAATTATGTGTGAGAGAATAAACAATAGATAATTTTGAAAGCATACCAATGGTTTTAGCAGTACAAAAAGCAAAGTAACTTATATAATTAGGGAATAAGGATTGCGCACCGTGTTACGCATGTGTGTGTGTGGGGAGGTGTATATGTGTGAGTTGGCGGCGTGTGTGATCTAGGGGTGTGAATGTTGGTGTGGCTACATTTTAGGTATTTTGGGAATTATGTGATTGTATGGAGCATATCCTTCATTTCCTAAAATAGTTTTATAATCTTAATGAAAATGGTAGTACATGAAAGTTTCTTCCTTTGAATAAGTAATTACAATTTTGGATATTTTTAAAAAAATTTGACGTGACCAGAAATTACAAAGCTAAAAAATACTTGTATTTAGCAAGTCTAACTAATAGATTCCCAAGACACTAGGTACCATAGCATGCTTGTTTTAATTAATTTTACAAAATCTAGAGGAAGACTTTTCTCTCGCCAGCGATATTGTTCAGTTGCTCTTCTGGGAAAATTACATAGATATTTCTATTTAAAATACTTTACCCAAAGTACAGCTGGTAATCTTGTTACCCAAATTATTCTCCCGTAAGTTCCCGGTAATTTGCCAAAAGCCTGTACATTTTTATAATAAATAGAGCTGCTCATAGTTGGCGATCGATCAGGATCCGGAGATGTTCTTAACTCAATGGATAAATGCACCCCACTTCATTCTGGATGTTGGGCTGCGAAAATAGCAATAAAATGGAACAATACACGTCATGGAAGATAGATTTGGGTCAGAAATGGGGGACTATTGCTCACTGATCAGACGAGATAGTTAAGAGTTTCTTAGATGTAGTTGGGCAATTTAGTTATATTAATGACTGATCATTAGTCTACTACAATGGCGGCCCTGTATGATAGCTTGTGACGTTTGCATGTTTTTTTATGAGTTGCTAAATGTTTTCAAGTGGTCCATTGTTGTACGGGACACAATAATAATATAGAAGAAAGAAAGAAAGAAAGAAAGAAAGAAAGAAAGAAAGAAAGAAAAATATTTTATTTGGGACACGCACAGGGAATACAAATGGTTAAAAATAAAAAAAATAAAAACAATGTATAAACAAACAGAATAACAACAAAAAACAGTAAAAAGACCTGTGCGAGGCCAAAAAGGCTCCTATCTCAGCATAATGCTGCGATATTTAAAAAAAAAAATAACGCAGCGCTGATATTCTGACAGGGCCCGATAATGATGCCACGGACACATATACGGACATCAATAAATCCTAATATGGGATTTATAAATAAAAAAAATGATAAATAAATAAGTTACTATATACGGCAACAAAATATATAGATAGGTAGATAGATAAAACATTTATTCAGTGCTCACAAAAGACATAGCACAATACACAAGAGCATCATAAAGTGAAAAAAAAAGTATAATAAATATAAACAAGGATTTTTTTTGTTAATAGTGGCAACTATAAAGAAAAAAAATACAAACCCAAAGAAATAAAGTAACACAATGACATCCTTTAAATCAGACAACGAGCAAAGTGCGGTGTACGTCCCAAGGTTGCACTAAATGGGAGTCAAGCTCAGCATATGTCAGGCAAATATACCTGACGCTGATATTCTGCTGGATCCCTGCAGTGACATACGGACGTCGAGCAGACCAGATACATTGATTGGTGTTATGAAACATTGTTTTGTGCTGAGTGAAAATTATGTAAGTACCCGCAACTTAAATTATTGGTATACAGTAAGTTTTGCATCGGTAAAGGTTCGTATTCGTTGATTATGTAAAAGTCATAATTATGTATAGTGTTTAAATGAATAATCGTATTATAATTACAATTATAGTTATAGTGGCCTAAATAAATGATTTGGCTTGACTTAAATTTTGTTAACAATAAATAAATGTAGGTTTATTACATGTGTATTACAAATATTATTTAACTAATGATTGAATTACTAATTCCCTTTGTTAACAGGTGTATGACCACGAGCTGCGCTAAATATACAGATTGAATCAGCCTAAACTCGGACGAAATATACAGAATGAGGTACGTGACGTACCGACTATTTTTTTGTCGTCTTCCAGTTCTTTATCATGGAGCGACTGCCGATCT
Source organism: Dasypolia templi (assembly GCA_963555695.1). Lineage (NCBI taxonomy): Eukaryota > Metazoa > Arthropoda > Insecta > Lepidoptera > Noctuidae > Dasypolia > Dasypolia templi. The sequence goes on along the minus strand of OY743158.1, from coordinate 8,513,251 downwards.
GACCTTCATAACTCAATTACAGTCCGCGTGGCTTCACCTGAGTATTGCATTTGTGTGAGTGATTACCAATCGCACCAATGTGATTCCGCGGACGCACAACGCCTCAGGCCATTTGTATAAACCGGTTTAAACCTAGCAAAGGACGCGATGCTATGTGCACAGCGTACACAAATGCTGTTGCACACAATGTGCACTGTATTCACAAATACTGGTTGTCAAACTTTCTAGTTTTATAGCAAGAATAATGATAATAATGAGGTACAGCTGGAACTAAAGTGTGGCGATTAAGTCACCTGCATCCGACAATTGGGTGATGATACCCGGCATTTAAAATAACTGTTTTTAACAATTCGGGTATGAGTTTCATGGTCAAAGTTGGTTAGAATTATATATAGAATCACCCTCTTGACGGTGTTCGTATGAATTGAGGAGCCATGTCTCATATACTACCAATAATTGGTACTAAATTTGCCGATTTTGTAGGCCTGATCCTGGAATTTGTAGTATAACCCAAAAAAGTTACGGGACATTTAAGCTGGCTCCTCAATTAAGCCGTCTGGATTTAGGAGCCACCTCATGACTCGAAAACTAGCTGATAGATATTTTTGAAAAGGTACGATTTAATAGTAGTTATGAGTAATATGTACAGAAAATGGGCATCGTACGGTTGAATTTGAGTAACCTTGAGTTGGATTGGTCATAAAAATAAATTCTGATTTGTTGTATAAAATAAAATAGAAAAATATGTAAGTTGAGTGATATAACACTTTGGCTCCTCAGTCCTATCGGTCTCGATTTAAAAATAAGAGGTGTCCTTAGATTCGTCTTAATTTTAAGAGTAACATAGGCTACATTACACCTGCAAGGGAGAGGAAGGGTTTTCAAAAATAAATTGCAACAATATTGTAATAATGTATGAACGTAAACGGGGTTAAAGGAGTATGTAAGGATCGTAGCAGGTTGCGTTCTGTAGTTTCTGCCTACCCCCATGGGAAGAAGGCGTGAGTTTATATAAGTATGTATGTTATAGCGTGCGGCAAATTATAAACGATAACATGGCCAACCAGAGAACTTACCCAACCGCCCGTCAGAGAGCGCCCGCGCAAGCTCCAGTAAGATCTCATGGGAACTGTCAGTCAGCCAAGCTAGCCAGCCACCCGCGAGCGAATGTGCGCGTGCTTTAACAAAAAAGGTTCTGTTAAATCGTAATTTGTGAGATCTTAGTGATTATAGTGTATCTCCTAAGCCCTTGCGTTTCTCTTACTCCCGTTCCCCGGCTATAATGTAATATTGTTATAATTTGTAACCTTTTTAGGTGCTATCATACAGTGCCGCTGGTTTAGTTACAAGCGCGCCCAACTATTAAGCGTAGGGATTTGGGTACTATCCTTTGACCAGACAACACCAAGGCTAATATAATTTCTATATTCTTATAATGCCGCTTTTTTTTAAGCTCTCAGTTTTGGCTAGTATGAAATATTGCCTTCAATACAAAGCGAATATACATTCCGAACTAATTGAAGAATGTTTGTGTTTTAACATAATCCCGAGTGATGTTGATAAATATTTCGTTAATGCTGAAAAAACTGTTTTGGAATAACTATTCTGTAGATGTCAAAAGTGTTTTATAATAAGGTTAAAGACTGACTACAGTTTCAAGAATTAATGTATCAAAAGAATCTTACAGACAGCTCTTATTCTAAAAGGCTTATTAAAAAAGTGATTAAATGGATCACAGTTTTATAATTGATGTTTTTCAGCATTAAGACCATTCCTAAGCCTACCAGAATTATAAAGCTTTTTTGTAATTTTCCTATTTCAGGGCAAAGGCGTCTTCTCAGAGAAGAAACAAGCAATGACTCAGGGTTTTCTATCACCGCAAGTTAGGCTTACACTACACAGAAGTTGGTCCCCTTACTTTTTCAGACTTATTCAGCCCAATTTGTCTGCCTTAGTAACTATACCAGCAACTCTTTTAATACATTAAAATCCTCATAATCTAAATAACAAAAGACCTAACCTTAAAAAAAACCTAAACCTTTGACGGTACATATTTCCCACAAGACCAAATTTTCGATTAAACCATTTAACAGGTTTATAAAATGTATGAAACGTCAAATATGAATGACCTTTGTTTCAGTTCCAATTTTAAAACCAAGGATCACCTCTGAACGAGCAAAAGCATTTATCATTCGTATTTCTAAGAAAAGAAATATCAAGGGACTTATATAAGAAGCTTTATTAGAACCATCGGACGTGTGTAAGATTGATATGAAAATTGAAATTCTCTCATCGACTCTTTAATATTGTAAGGAAAAGGTAATTGACTGGTTCAATGATAATGGGCATACGTGTAATATTAATAGTGCCAAGTTTTTATAACGTATATGAATATATACACGATGAAGACAATGATGATGTATGTATATAGTGCAGATAATAATTTTGAGATGGATGTGAGGAGTGACGGACGTATGAATTTAGTAAGGAATGATAATGTTATAGGAAGTTTGAACATGGCGCTGAAGTTTAATTAATAAAAGGGAATCGTTTGTTTTGGTTGTTAACCGTAACAGCAATAAGTGTTTTTAAAACGGTCATAAAAGAATCACATTTATTAATGTAACAGATACAATAAGGTTACAGATTCAATGTGTAACCTTTTATATCTGTTAATGAATGCAACAGAAATAAGCTGTTTTAGGTATAATTGCACGGTACCGCAACAACGCGCGGCAGACAGGCAAACGTGGCGTTGCCAAAATAGTCGCAATCCAGTTGGGATTGAGGCTACTATGGTAACGCCTCGTTTAGCTGTAACATTTATTAACACTGTTAACACTTTAATATTGGTTACAGATATATTACTCTTACACTTTTCTAAGGGTTTTGGGTTAACACATAGAAAAACACGTTTATAACTTTTACGTATTTGATTCTGTTATCAATTTAAAATGTAACACTTATAATTTTGAAACCTATTTGAAGGTGACTGAGAGAGAAATTAATGTTATGTTAATAGATGGAAAGGGAGAGGGAGACCAAAGAAACGATGGATGACATTGAACCAAAAAGAAACAAACGATGACATGACGGCAGACAGAAGAGAATCAAAGAGAAACACCATTTGCGCTGACTCTAATGGTGGATTTCACCAAAGAAACTGAACGCGAACTGAAGCTTCGTTTAAGAGTCATTATTTTCTATGGAATATTGACACTGACAGCTCTTGAACACGTTTTAGATGTGCTGAACGCGTTTTGAAGCATTAAGTAGGCTGTGGCTGCGAGAATCTACAACGCCACATGCGAATATAGGTCAAGGACAGTCAAAAGATTAAATCGATCTATGGCATACGATACCCAATGGATTAAAAAAAAAATTAGAATGGAATATTCTAAATCACTTTCAAACAAAACATTATAATAATAATGACAACAATCACAAAACGAGCGATGTATTAATTTAAACCAGGAAACGTGTTTATTATAATATTTTATGAGGGTTAAATTGATTAAAACTGTTACGTCTGCTTATAATTCGTAAGCTTTCGTATTAAACACCAACAGGGTTGGGAAACACAGCACAATAATAATTGTTGTGGATAAAAAACAGTGAATATTAAGCAGAAAAATTCCGGTCGGTGAAAATATGACAATAAATGGCGAATTTTTACTCCTGATTCCGGTTTTCAGAGATGAGCATTATTTTTTGTATTTATATTGACAATGTTTACATTATGCTGGTTTTATAATTTAATTTCAGCATCAATTCATGTCTAGGGTGGCTGGTAGCAGCTGGATAGAAGTAGTCGGGGTTCGTTTTAAGCAGCATGTGATTGGAGAAGCCGCCTATGTCCAGCTGAGGACTGATTATAAGGAATACTAATATAATACCTTGCCTCTTGAATAAAAAATATTATTAAACATGCTAAGATTTCACAGCCAAGGTATTTAAACCTGTTTAAGAATAGAAACTATAATAAAAACGACCATGCCGAGTTTTTACATTACAATGTTTTACACATTTTCATTTTGACAATGATCCCAACCTTTTTTTTATGTTGTGCTCTTACATACAGTTGAAAACATTTTCACATTTCTGAAAACAATACTGCTAAACCAAAAATGTTTTTAACTACTGGCTACCTGAAACACATAGATTCAATGCATTGACAAATACAGGACCACGTCAAAAATCCACATGAGTATATTTCACCAGCAGCCTATTTACCCAAGTAGACCAAACGCATTAGACGGCAACAAATAAATATCGTGGGATACAGGTGGTACCTACACCTGTATCCTAATTCATCAAAGCAATGGCTTGTCTTATCTAAGCTCGTAACATCAAATTCAATTTAATTGAAAACCCATCTTCATTAGTTTCCTTCGTTCTGATTGCATTTTAATTCACCAAATTATTTACGGTTGTTTTCTATTTTAACGCGATAAGTGATTGCTTTTGAATGTCTCTTTAATTTAAACGAAAAGAAGTAATATGACAAAAATTCTGGTGATTTGTTTACGTAAGTAATAATGTACTATGTATATATTATGTAAAATATGACATTTATAATAAGTTACTCTACACCACATCAATTTTTCTATTTATTGGTCGGGAAATCATCAAATGACTTTCTCTTTCACGCTCTGCGCGGAGTGGGAGGACGTGTCAGACTTTTACTTACTGACTCAAACTCACCATTGTTTCTTCAGTTGCCTGTTCACGGTATCTCTTTCGAACAATCCGCGACCCTGACGGACCCCGTCAATCAGTACTGACATCTCTTTGAGGCGCGCGCGGAACACGACGCGCCGTCGACCCGGGCCTGGTCCTTAACGGACGTCGTGTTACCGATTGCTCGGCGTCCGCATGCCTCCGTATCCATCTGCCACCGTAGGCGTATCGCAGCATCATGTTGAGATAGGAACCTCTTGGCCTCGTACAGGATTCTGTGTTTTAATTTTTGTTTTATTTTTTACGTTTATAAGAGTGTGTTATGTTTAGCTCGTGGTATTTCTGTGCGAATCACAATAAATGGTAAAGAGCAGTGGTGGTCCAGTGGTAACGGCCGCGACTTACGAGGTAGTTCGTTAGGTCGTGAGTTCGAGCCCAGGCAGGCGCTTTACTTTGTGTAAATAATTTAATCACCACTGCTCTCAAAACGGTGAAGGAAAACATCGTTAGGAAACCGGCATGTCCAACATCTACCAATCCGCACTGAGCCCGCGTGGTGGATTACGGCTCACTCCCTCTTATAGAGAGGAGGCCTGTGTCCCAGCAGTGGGAACGTGGCTGATTATGTTATGCACAATAAATACTTTTTCTTTCTTACTTACTATTATAGGTTTGCTGAAGTAAAAAGAATAGCCAATCAGTAACTTTGGTAGTGGGCTAGCTCACGGCCCGGTTTGCTTTGACAATAGGTACCTACTATTGTTATATAAAAGGTTTTATTATGTAGCTGCAATGGTTCTGAATAACTGTCGCGGCTTAAATGACGCAGTGTTCATATGCTTCTGGGCTTCAGCTCAAGGGAATACCCCTGAACCGGAAATTAGTAGTTTGAGAGGTGCTACACATTCATTCGGCTGGGCATGATCCGCTACAGTTATGCGGCAAGATCGAATAATGTGAAAAAAGCTGCTCGGAGCCGAACATTAATCAGCGAAAATAGATACCGAACTGATTTTGCCGATCGGCACGAGGCGAATGAAAGTCGAAAATCTCTTCGGATCGGTTTTATTGTTCAACAAGTACTACCGAATCGCATATGCCGTCCCGAAAATGTGTGTAGGATCCCTGACGTAAGTCGTCTAGTTATATTATGTATGGAAAACTTTTGCTGCTTTAATTATATTGGGCTATTTTAAAAATATAATTACCGGAACTATAGATGTTGAGAAACTAGAAAAGGGTATAATACTTTTTACGTAACACATAACTTCACACCTGTTTTATCCGAAGGGTAAGGCACACTTTGGCAGTTATGTGTAATTAATTTTTTTTATTGTAGAAGCTAAAGCTTAATAAAAACTAGCTAACCCGGTGAACTTCGTACCGGCTCAGAATATAATCGTTTTTTTTAATGAATTTTTAATTTTTTGGGTTCCGTACCTCAAAAGGAAAAAACGGAACCCATATAGGATCACACGTTTTCCGTCTGTCTGACTGTCTGTGTGTCTGTAAGTTTGTTAAGACCCTTTTTCTCAGGAACGTATCAAGTTGAAATTAATATCAAATAGGTTGGTCTACGGTCACTTGAAGCCCTAAAAAATCAAGCTTCAAGGACAACATTTTTTTTTTTTTTTACAAATTACCAAAGGTCATAAGGGAGCTCCCATTTAAGTATTTTAAAATTAAACTGCGTAGATGGTTAATAGAAAATTGTTTTTATAGTTTGCATGAATTTCTGCAACATAAAGTTTTTTTTTTAAATAAGTTTCCTATAGTTTTTTGGTTTGTGTTTATTAGTGAGTTTCATTTTTATGTTACAAAGACAATTTGTTATTTTAAGATTATAAGTTTTGTAATGTTTTGTATGTTTATTTTAACCTAATATTAGAATGTAGGTATTTTAAAACATATTCTGTACCCATGTCTTACTAGAATGAGAACCTATGTACCTACTCATGAGAAATTAATTTGCATGCCCTAAACAGGCAAAATATGGACTGTTAAAATTTTACAACTGGTAACATCTACTTTTTGTGCAAATAAATGATTCTTTTTCTTAAATGATAAATAAATGTTAATGATTAATTATTTTATTTCTGTAAATAGGTTTGTACAAACACTTTTACACGTCAATCATATTTTATAAACTAGGTGAGGTCGGCATTTCCCATCTGACTACTCTGAGAAGAAACGCCGAAACAAACTCAGAGGTCACAGTCTCTTTTAAAGTCCAGACATAATCTTGGTCAGGTCATGTGAAGATCATGTGGATTGATATCTGAAATGGTCTTTCGAGGAAAGAACCACACAGAATGAGTGGACCTGTCCAGTCAGTGCACGCATTTGTCAGTTGTCATGCAGCTCAACACAGAACTAAAGGAGCTAAACGATTCCACGAACATTACCAAAGAAAGGACATTTGGGTAGGCCGCATAAATTACTCAAACTGCCAGACCATGATTAAAACTAATAATTAAAAAAAAAATGCATTAAAAAAACAACAAATCCACAATGTCTTCACATTCACAATAATTTAAATAGTATAATCCTTTACAAAGTAAATGTCATTGCATATATAAAGTGCATCAATGTCAAAGTGTAAATAAAATATGAAAATAATCTTGGACGTATCATATGAGGACTATGTAGACTAGTGTCTGAAATGGTCTTTTGAGGAAAGAACCACACGGATTTGAGTGGAACTGTCCAGTCAGTGCACGCATTTGTCAATCATCGTGCAACTCAACTCAGAACTAAGGAGCTCAACGATCCGACGAACAATACAAAAGAAAGGACATTTGGGGAGGCCGCGTAAAGTACTCAAACAGCCAGACCATCATCATAAAAAGAAGAAAAAAAAAAATGCAATGACCCACAATGACCCACACAAACTTATAGGAGCAGCTCAATCCCAAGCCTTCTTGTGCTCAATATAGTCCTTGACAGTATAATAGGCTTTCTGGCATAATTTCCGCTTTATAAAAGTTTTAAATTTATTTATTTATTTATTTGTTCTTGAATGTGGCTAGGAAGTTTATTATAAAAACGTATACATTGACATTTAAACGAGCCACCTATTTTCTTAAGCCTGGTAGTGGGAACAACAAATTTGTGTTTATTCCTAGTACTTTTGTTATGGATATCACTGTATTTTTTAAACAGATTAATATTTTTATGTGCATATAAAAGATTTTCATAAATGTACTGAGAAGGCACAGTCATTATATTAATCTCTTTAAATTTGTCTCTGAGGGAGTGTCTGGGACTTAATTTATAAATTGAACGAATTGCCCTTTTTTGTAAAACAAAAACTGTTTGAATGTCGGCGGCATTTCCCCACAAAAGAATACCGTACGATATCACACTATGAAAATAACTAAAGTAAACTAATCGCGCTGTCTCTAAATCAGTTAAATTACGAATTTTTCTAACGGCGGATGCTGCAGAGCTTAGTTTTTTTTGACAATTTATCTATATGGGGGCCCCATTGAAGCTTGGCATCCAAAGTTATGCCTAAGAATACTGTGGAGTTTTCGGGTTTCAACTCTTCACCCTTTAAAAGAACACTAGTTTCTACTTCTCTAACATGAGGTATCGTAAACTTAATACATTTAGTTTTTTTCTCATTAAGAAGTAGGTTATTAACATTAAACCAGTTATCTACCTTAGCGAGGGCGCTATTTACATTGTCAGTAACCAGCTGCTGACGTTTCAGTTTAAATAAAAGTGAAGTGTCGTCTGCAAACAACACTATATCATGATTATCCTTTATGAGGTATGGCAAGTCATTAATATAAATAAGAAACAAAAATGGGCCAAGAATTGAGACCTGGGGGGCCCCATTCTAACTACAGATCCAGGTGATCTTTTTCCGTTAACATCTACTCTTTGAATCCTATCACTTAAGTAAGAAGTAAGAAGATCCAGAGAGGCATTCCGTATTCCGTAGTGGTGCAGTTTCCTGATTAATGTTTCATGAAGAACACAATCAAATGCCTTGGACAGATCGCAAAAGATGCCCAAAGCATCGCACTTGTCCTCCCATGCATTATAAACATGTCCTAAAAGTTCAACTCAATGTCAAATCAGTAGTCGAACGACCCTTTGTAAAACCAAACTGTTTGTTATGCAGTAATTTGTGTTTATTAAAAAATCTTTGCATTTGATCTAAAATAAGTTTTTCAAAAATTTTACTAAAGGCAGGTAGCACTGAAATAGGTCTATAATAAGTAGGGTCAGATGTACTACCCGATTTAAACAATGGTATTATTTTACTGTTTTTCATAAGATCAGGAAACTCACCACGGTCAATACAATTATTAAAAATAACAGCTAAAGTAGGTGCTACAATATCTATAATTGACTTCGCAAAGTCCACAGAAATACGCCATAGATCTGCGGTCTTTTTAACATTTAATGTGTGAAAGGTTTTAATTATTTTAATTATATCTCTACAGGTGACATATTGGAAATTAAATTCAGAATCACAAACTGGAACGTTTTCTTTAAGCAAAGACTCTGCAGTAGTGGGCGATGAGTTCAGAGATTTAGTAGTCGATACGGGAATCTCTGCAAAGACATTTTCAAAGGCCGCGGCGACTTGAGAATCTGATTTAATTATGTTGCCATCAATATCAAGGCTGAAGTCACTACTTTGGTTGCATGACCTTCCCGTTTCGCTATTAATGATATTCCATGTCGTTTTAATTACATTACTACTATTTTCAATTTTTGAACTCAAGTAACGTGACTTGGCCATACAACAAACTTTTTTAAATAATTTTGAATAATTCCTAACATATAAATTAAATTCAGCAGTGTTTATACAAGTCCGTTCATCATACAACTCATAAAGTCGTTTTCTACTTTTATGTATACCAATGGTAGCCCAGTCACTGAAGGAAACATTACTATTAATCGAAAATGTCTTCGGAATTAAAATGAAATCAAATTGTGTACAATACATTTTGAAAAAAGCATTATATTGTTGATTAGAGTCATCATTAGTTGAAAAAAGTGGTAAATTTCTTAGAAGTTTAGTTTTAAATGTTTCCAAACGATTATTAGTTTTTTGGATTAACAGTGATATCTTTTTTTTTAGTTTTTTTGTTAATATTTGAAATAGTGACCAACTGTCCGCAATGATCTGAGTCTATTAAATTAATAATTTCCTTGTGGGTTGGTATAACACCTGTATAAACATTATCTAGGCATGTGGCACTAGTGGGAGTTTTTCTAGTGGGCTCCAAAAATTGGTCAGCAAGATTGTATGACTGAAACAAACTTATAATTCTAGTACTTAACCCAGAATTTTCTAACAAATTTACATTAAAATCACCACAAGTGATAATAGACTTATTAGAATTACAGATTTTGTTTTTGTCTTATTCAACGAAATAAAAACCTACGACGATTTATGCGTCATATTTTGAAACTCGCTAGTAAATCAGAACCTATGGGGTACTTCCCCTTGATTTATAATCATGAAAGGCAAGAAGCAAGGTCTTACAGCACAAGTAAAGGATAAAGCCCGAAAATCGTTGTTTTGTATTTTTATCACATAAAAAAATCTTTTTATGCGATAACAAACTTACATTTGCAGTAGCAGAATTGACTGTGGCTTATTTCGATGTATATAAGAACATGTTTTTGAACAACAATGTTAAGTTTGTTCTTTGAATAAATGCATCCAAACTGCGGAACCCTTCCCTCATTGTGCGTGGTACGACACGCATTTGTTGGATAGATATTCTGTTAAACGGAGCGTAGACAAATCCAACACATCAAAGATCATAAAAATCGGTCCCCCCGTTCGTAAGATAAAAATGGTGTATCTAACATGACTTTGTTTTTTCGTCCCATCATGACCTATGCCTGCGTTGTATTTGCGCACGCTCACCCACGTCATCTCCATAAGATGCAGACTCTCCAGAACCGGTTCCTCAGAAGGGTAACGGGTGCCCCTTACTATGTCCGAAATATAGATCTTCACGTCGAGCTTAAAATGCCAACCATAAACCAGTTCATGAAACGCTTATCTAAGCGTTTCTTCGACTGTGGCATCAAACATTCAAACCCCCGGATTTCAGCGGCCGTCCGCTATACTCCCTCCCGCATTAGCAATATTCCAAGGCATATCTTAATCACCCCCGATGACGCCACTGCCCTCCTCCAGGAAATTAGTAAGGCCACCAGCACTTTACACAAGCGCAAAACCCGATCGCCGTCTTACCGTCCTCGCCACCGAGGCACGACGCGACGCCCAAATCCACGCCCCTCCCGACCCGAGCCAGCCCGCGTCGCTGAGCCTGTAGCTTTAAATTCGTCCCAATAAAACATCAATCCTGATCCAGCTAGCCCCTTGCTGCCCTCTTCCAGCGACGCCCTAAGCCGAGGTTCGTACCCCAGAGCTAACTCAAAGTAAAATGAATTTTATAATAAAATAATAAATCCTTTTGCAGAAGCGGCCCTATTTACTATGACATGCTGCGTGATGTCCAAGTATGGATTTAAAAACATCACACCTGACAACTTATATGATAAAGCAATGCGTAAGGGGTAAGTGTATACAATGGTAGAAATCCAGATGATTTTGTGGAAATGTTCGTGATTTGGTGGAAAATTATATGCACAATTGGTAAAATTTATTCAAAAAGCAAAACGATTCAGGGGGACTTAACACTTAAATGTTAGGTCCCTTGAACTCGTTTTGCCTTTTAATACCTTCTTAAAAATACCAAAGTTAGGTATGACACCAGTTTTTACATTTTATTGGCCACTCGTCTCAGTACATATTCTTATTTAAGGCAAGAATTCAAGGCAAGAAATACTCTCAAATAATGAGAGTAGTTCTTGCCTTGTAGAGTCCATAAAAAGTGTTTGCAGCTGGAATATAGCCAACTAGTTGGGTCTACACCTAAGAACGGTGTTTACTTTTCATGTTAGATTGCGCCCACGGATAGGCGGCGCGTTTTAAGTGTCCTGTCTTGGTTTTTAAAATCTCACCGTGAAAACATAGGTGAAGTATGCGTCCCTATATTATGTTGACAGTTATTTGTTTGACAGATCAGATGTTTGAATTATACTGTCTTTCGTCAATAGCGATCTATTTAATGGGTTCGGTCGTTAGTATAGCTGATCAACGATATTTTGGCGCGTGGCCAAAATCGAAACTAATGTCGTCATCTTGTTTTTTAATACATTTCACAAAATAATGCCAAGAGAATGGTTCGCTTCCCTGAAATCGTCATTTGACCGCCAAAAGATCCTTGAAGCACTGTTGTTACATATTTTGACTTTTACAACATCGTTACAGCTGATAGAATGACACTTTGATAAATGATAAATGATTTTATTTTCTGTAAATAGGTTTGTACAAACACTTTTACACGTCAATCATATTTTAAAAACTAGGTGAGATCGGTTTTTCCTATCTGACTATTCTGAGAAGAAACGCCGAAACAAACTCAGAGGTCACAGTCTCTTTTAAAGTCCAGACATAATCTTGGTCAGGTCATGTGAAGACCATGTGGATTGATGTCTGAAATGGCCTTTTGAGGAAAGAACCACACAGAATGAGTGGACCTGTCCAGTCAGTGCACGCATTTGTCAGTTGTCATGCAGCTCAAAACAGAACTAAAGGAGCTGCACGATTCGACGAACATTACCAAAGAAAGGACATTTGGGTGGGGCCCATAAATTACTCAAACTGCCAGACCATGATTAAAACTAATAATTTAAAAAAAATGCATTAAAAAAAACAACAAATCCACAATGTCTTCACATTCACGATAATTAAAATAGTATAATCCTTTACAAAGTAAATGTCATTGCATACATAAAGTCCATCAATGTCAAAGTGTAAATAAAAATCCTAAAATAATCTTGGTCATATCATATGAGGACCATGTAGACTGGTGTCTGAAATGGTATTTTGAGGAAAGAACCACACGGATTTGAGTAGACTTGTCCAGTCAGTGCACGCATTTGTCAATCATCGTGCAGCTCAACTCAGAACTAAGGAGCTCAACGATTCGACGAACAATACAAAAGAAAGGACATTTGGGGAGGCCGCGTAAAGTACTCAAACAGCCAGACCATCATTAAAAGAAAAAAAATATGTGATGATCCAAAGTGTCGAGTGTTACAGTCGCTAAAGCCATGTCCCCGCGCTATCTTGAACACCAAACCTGACTGTGATGTGTTCCTGAGAACATGTCTGGTGAACTGTTTGAGATCTCGATCTTGACAAGCATTGCAAAGAAGGCCTTGTTCGTTGGTATTTTTCACGTCGTGCATTGCGGAAGTCGAGCATAGTAGTGGTAACCGATATTAAAACGGATTCAAATTGGTACTCCCCATGCGGTTCAAAAGAATCATGGCAGGATTTGAAAACAAAAAATTTTTTTTTGAGAAGTTGGAAGGAGCTTAACTCTGTTCACTTGAAAAGTAAACTGAAGACATATTTAGTAAATAAAGCATACTATAGCATTAACGAGTTCCTAGAGGAAGGATTTGAATTGACATAGTAGCTTTTTTGAGTTGATTATAAATTGTTTGTGTTTGTTAATTTACAATGGAATCGTTTAGTTATTTTTTGGATATTTTTTTAACTTTTTTTTGACATGATGATTGATATTTTAAATTTATTACTATTACTTTCATAATTACTTAATTTACTGTTATTTTTATTATTTATTGTTGACATATTACTATTTGTTGACATGATTATAGTTATTATAAATTCATTACATTATTACTATTACTCTTTAATTACTTAATTCATTGTTATTTTCATTATTTGAAAGGTAATGTTTTAAATTGTAATAGTTTCTTGACATTTGCACGTCACATCATGTGGCAAACATGTCTGTACCCAATAATGTTGTTACCATCTTGCATGCATATATTTTCTTGTATGTATGACACATGTTTAAGCAAATAAATATTATCTTATCTTAATTCTTATACTCTTAGGTGCCTAAAAAGTGTTTTCAGACATTTACAATATTATTTTAACACCACAATAAAAATATATCGTTAAAAGTAAATAGTTTTACGAAGGGACAAGACCCTCCTTTAAGGCTAATTGTTAATTTAAAGGCCCTATCATCTTTCACGCAATCCACAAATCGTTTTATGGAAAATATCACAAATAATGATTAATCAATATACTTTTTCAACTTATACCGCAACTGTAAACAACGATTCACATCAGTCATCACTCTTTTGTCTGTCAGTTTGATAGATCGGTTGTCAGTTGTCACTTTGTTTTTTATAATTACCAAACGGGCAACGAGATACAACGAAAATCTGATATTTTCATTTCGTATTTTTTTTAATAATGCGGCGGTTTAAACATATGACAAGTATATCAATCTACTCCTGGTAATGTGTTCTCAACTTTGTACAATATTTTGAAGTCTCTAAATTATATTTTTTTTCTACAAATTAATGTAAACAATTGAAGTCCTGACTGAATTGAAGACCGCGGCCCTCGTGGATGTCGGTAACTATACCATGGAAACGTGCCATAAAGACAAAAATAGCCTACGTCCTTCCACGATGACATTTATCTCCTTCCCAAATTTCATCTAAATACGTTCAGTGGGTAAGGTGTGAAAAGGTAACGTACAGACTTACTTTCGTTACTTTGGAATTAATAATTATTAAGAGCGCCACCTACCGGGTTCGATTGTGAATCTAAATCCATAACTCAAATACACAAAAAAAAACATCAAAATCGGTCCAGGCACTAGAAGTTCAGTGACATACACATATACAAGCATTTTATTTATATACATTTATTGATGTTTAGACGTGAAGTTACGTCACATTAAATGAATGGAATGAACGAGGACGCGTCTTCTACTTCAAAATCCGTTTTTTTTTATAGAAAACGCGCCCGATAGTTAGCATGGCCACGGCCTTAACAATATAGTTATGCATGTTTTGGAAAGAAACAATGTGTTAAATGTAGCCTTTGCGATGTATTTTTCAGATTTAATTTCGGAATCGGAAAACGACGGAGTAAAGTTGGCAGAATATGTAAATCAATCTTGTAGACTTTTAATCAAAAGTGACAAAACACTGAAAAATAAGAATATGTTGGTAATGCTTTGGTACCTACCTGCTGAGTTATTACTGTTATCAATAACAAAGCATAGGAAAGAAAGATAAATTTAACATTGAATTGAGACATTGCCGTGTTAAAACCATTTCATACTACCCACGATTGAGTTGTGATAAAAAATACGAGTAATTAGGTTGGTAATCAAACTAATAAACAATTAATCTACCTCACGTACACAGTTCATATTTAATTGACGATCCATTTGTTTTCAACTTTGCTGTGCTTGGGTGGAATAGAGGACAAACTAGCATTGATTTGGGACTTCTTTTCTTAGTTTATGTCAACATAATGCTTCTCTTAAATAATGTCGTTCAGTCAGTCAATCAGCTGATGAAAAGGTATAATAAATCATGTCTATCTACAAGTTATTTGTCTACATTACAGAAAAGTAAAAAATCCCAGCAATCAAGATTAAATCTAAAAGCTCTCGACTTTTTAACTCTGAATGGAATCTCAAGCGAAATAGGCTTCGGGAACTGTTTCCAACTTTTGCTACAGAAAATTCGTCGAAAAAAAGTTTACGTTGAAGGCTCTTAATTTGAGTGACTCAATCAGGAATTATTGAGAGGGCAGCTGTTTTTTACTCGAGATTCGCTTTCTTCGAGCATTTTATATACGTACATAATGTCAAAGTTGCATTTACATGGGAGAGTCACTCGAACGTTGCGAGGCGAAAATTTATTTTTAGTATGCGAGACTCGTAGGCGACTATCACCAGGTGAATAAATGCTCCGTGTAATTAATATAACTGAAAATACGAAAAGGGGATGACCCCTTTTCATTATTACGAACGACTTTTACTATGAGATCAAACCTGAAATCGCGAAAAGAATCTGATGTTCCCTACATGTTCTCGATTGATGCAAACATATTTATAGTTTTTTTTTTTAATTTACTCCTACCTAAATGATTGACCCGTAATGGCAGTGGACAAACGTGTTTGGAAAAGGGAAAAGGAGGCCTATGCCCAGGTGTGGGGCATTGAGGACTATAATAATAGAGGGATAGATAGGGTTGGTCCCTAACGGCCGAACCCAATAACATATTTATCACCAATTTTGGCGTCCCGGATATGCAAAACCCTATCAATATCTGGTTCTAAAGTCAGAATAAAGCCAAAGTGTGCATCCCTATAACATTTTGACAGCTATATGTCTCTCACGGGAACAGATAGGATTATACTGTCTATCATAAATAGCGAGCATCTTTCACTGAAAATAGGTTATTGGGTTCGGCGGCCAGGAAAAGTTGTTCATATTGATGAGTACCCTCACCTTTTCAGGTATTCAGTTATTTCAATAACACCTGTTATGGAGCTCTATTCCTACGCAGAAAGGTGCACATTTCAGTAAGAGCGCAAAAACATAAGGTTGACTGTCTTGTCGTACGTTTCTATTTTGTATTCAAGGTCTCACTGAAATGTCGTCTGCTTTGAGAAAAGAAACAAAAAATTACTACATTCCATTCAAAGTCATTTAACTCTGTTCTCTCACCACTGTCAATGGTCTGTATGCCCGTTACAATAAGGTTGCTGATTGGTAGGTGCTACTGAGAAGTGTGCCAAAATCACAGTGATCTTTGTTCTCGTTACAATAAGGTTGCTGATGAGTTGCTGCTGTCAGATGTAAACTAACAGTAAAAGGACCAGAATCGTAATCAGCAAAATATTTATTTCAATTCTTTAGACGTATTTCAATAAAAATTGCTTTGAGATTATTCTCATGGCCATTTCCACAAAACAAGATGACAAGAAAAGTTTAATGTTCCTTTGCAGGACCAAAGACGGAATGAATCCTCATTCTACACAGACAGAGATGCCTCCAGGACAGTACTGCCTATGTTCAAAGATCTACGACCCGGTATGCGCATCGAATAATGAGTCCTATTTTAACTTGTGTTACTTGGAGTGCAAAGTGTCGAAGGATGAAAATATTAGTGTGATCCATCAGGGCAACTGTGTACCGTATTGAAGACAATTCTGAAAAAAATGTGTTTTGTTATTATAAAATAATTGTGTTGTGTTTCGTTTTATTTGTGTTAGGTTGACGACAAAATCTTTTAATTTGAAGCCCGGAATAGCCGCTCACATGTCAGACGCTACGGTTCCAAAGGTCTCTTATCCAGATTAAAAATAAGAATTTAAATTACTGAATACTGTGCAAAAATGTGACATTAGAATAAAGTGATTCTCATCAGAAATTCAGAACAGTCATATAAACTTTAACAATTTAAACACTTAGACGTACAGAGGAAATACAACTATGAAAATGTTTGTGGTTTGTGGTTGGTGGTGAGTCGGTGGTATCTTGGTGCATACCACAAACTTTTTGAAGAGATAAATATCTGTATCATGGCAAATATTGTTTACGAGTGTTGGTCCTTTCACCGTCTGTAAAATTGTATATTTATAACGGCATAGGATAGCTTTTTGCAGAAGTGGTCATCGTATTCATCAATTTCAATATCATCCGGATTGTGCCGGCATTTAGTAGTTTGTCTTGGAAGTGGTACGCCATTGGCTCCCCTGACATCATGTTCTGTCATAAGAAGACAGCTACCACGCAACTTTTGACACTACGCTCGGCTAAAGCGACAGACGCCAGCCAGTGTCACTCATAACCGACCTCCTCGGTGATTCCAGTAACTTCTTAACAAAACTTGACGGTGCCAATTTTTGCGCCGTCTTAAAAAAGGCCAGCTATATGGGATCATTAACATGAACCAGCGTTTGTAAAAGCAGCTGTAACTAAGGCATACAAAAGGGGAGCAAGCATGATCAATAATATCATAATTAAGTAATCTTTCACAAGTTTTTGCAACGAATACAAAACTCATGTCCATTAAAATGCAGTGAATATAATTTTTCATTCACGTTAATATTAAAAACTACCAAGTTTTCATGCAATTAAACTGGGGAAAGTTAAAAACTGCATTATGCATTTTGTGAGAGAAAAAGAATACGTTTAGTTTATTCCCTTCACGACTTCGTGAGAGGTCGGTGCTATAGTAGTTTCATTTTCTTTAATTAGGAGTTATGCCGGTTCTTTACTCGTGGGTGTCGTAAGGGTGACTTAGGACTTTTGTCGAGGGGATGAGTCAAATCCTGTAAATTACAGAGATACAGAAATAATTTTAAACAGAGATTTTCATGTAGGTACTGGTTTTGTGCTAGATAATTTGTTGCCCCACTTCTTCCCAGCTAAAGTATAAAGAAGTGGTGATGGACAGGTATTTTAGGGAACTGACTTATTTAATTTTGGCGTTCAAAAAGTGCTGTTTCTAAGTATTTGAATTTGAATAAATGACTTTTGATTTGAGCCTGTGGTACGATTCTATCTAGATGCTAGAAACTGGATATAAAACAAGTAAGTAAGCTGTGTTAATTTGCTATGTTTTCTATTCGTTTTTTTTTTGTATGTACGTGTTTCTGTGACAAATAAACCTGTTTTTTTAAACTACTTTCTTTCACATTTATGATGGAACCTCTGAGCATTTGTACAAAGAACATTGCACAGTTATCACTCATCAAAAACCGTTATCTCAGCACACTGTTTTCAGTAGTAAGAATTTCTCAGTAGCATTCCGGAGTCTGGATTTGTGCTCGGCTGATGGCAGTAGGCTCGCCCGCTCTTACATGGGACTTAAACACAACTGGCGAAATTTTTAAATATTGTTCTAATAGGTACTAAGGCCTAGGTACTAGGCCTAACTCTTCAGGGATTACAGCCGTCATGATATGTCTCAAACCTAGACTTGTAGACTCATAGATGCTTCGATTGGTTGACCATTTTCTTTTTTAACTTCCCGGTACTTGTTGACAGGCCTACACTGTCCTCCCTTCGATTTAATGACCATTTTACATTTTATTAAGTACCCGGTACTTGTTGACAGGCCTACACTGTCCTCCCATACCTATTGTAAAACCCAATAATTTTTATTACAGTACCCGTGGAGTTTGTTGCCGACTCTTCTCCATAGCAAAATACTAATTAAAACCGTGCACCTAAGTACTGAAGTTTCATAAGTGCACATGTACGAGTAGGTTCAAGTGTAATAAAATAATTTTAATTTAAAATTTCATTCTGCCTAGCTTCTTCCCAATTATGTCTGGGTCAGGTCTTATCGGATGCAGGTTTTCTTCTTAGCGTGTCTATATCAATTTAAATGCAGTTAGCCCAGAATTTGGCTACGAGCTTGGCACTTTCAGTAGCGTCTATCAACTTCAGGAGCGTGCAAACAACAGGACACTCTAGACACGATATCAAGTTTCCCATTGTTTGTTTGACAGCAACTTTGCACTCCAGGTCGGAGTCATCTGTGAATCTCTAAGTGAGTAGGTTGATGCAGCTGAATACCATTATTTTACTGAATACCATTACTTCAACTGAATGAGACAAAATTCAAATCCTTTGTCAAACGCACACTATTCAGGCAGGCATATTATAGGTTGGAGGACTACATAACTGATAAAAATGCCTGGCTTAATGCCGGTCCTGCTCCACACCACAACTAATTAATTG
The DNA here is from genome assembly GCA_963555695.1 of Dasypolia templi. Lineage (NCBI taxonomy): Eukaryota > Metazoa > Arthropoda > Insecta > Lepidoptera > Noctuidae > Dasypolia > Dasypolia templi. Next base: position 8,493,919 of record OY743158.1, on the reverse strand, counting down.
ACATTCGGATCACTGTTGAAGCTGCTGAAGATAGTAAGAATTTATTTGCATTATATAAACTCAATCTCCTTTTTATTATATAGATGCATTGCACAGATGTGAGTACTTTGTACTATAGAGCTACCATTTACCGGGTAATGTCATAGATTGACTTGAATGTGCCTTGGCGGCTGATAGTATGTCATGCTCACTCAAATGTCTCGCTGACGGTGGCGCGTGTGTCGGATCATTTAGCTCCCTTCAAAATGGTTGAGCTGAATGGTGCTGATCCATGCGTCATGTTCGTGAACGGGCGCCGTCAGTTGGGACTGGTCATCTCTTAGCTGCCAGGGCTTATTTTAATAAATTATTAGCTGGATTGTTTTTAATTATGTTTTGATGCACTCTGGACGCTTTTAACGTGTACGGTTTTTTGTACATCGTTCTCACTTATAGTGAACAACATTAATCGATGTAACTAAGATATATGTAAAAACATTATTATTTAAAAGAGTGTCCATGGAGTTTCTTGCCCGTTCTTCTCCATAGGTACCTACTACGCTTTGGAATGGGCAACTAGCTTCATATTTCTGACTGACCGACTCCTTGACAATTCAAAAGTGCCTGTAAATGGTTTAATTGAAATAAATGATTTGAGTTTGAGTTTGAGTTTGAGTTTGAGTTTACATGGAACTGGGTTACACAATACCTTCAGACCGGTTGTCAGAGTTTCAGGCTTTACGGGGCACCGGTGTGGGCGCGTTCTCTGAGGCGCCGACCAGCCTGCCGGTTGAACGCGTCCCAAAGGGTCATGGCCGTCCGGCTGCTCCGGGGATACCGCACGGTCTCCTGCAAGGCGGCGAGCCTCCTTGCCGGATTGCCGCCATGGGATCTGGAGGCAAAAGCCCTCGCGCACGTATGGGAGTGGCGCGAGGAAGCAAAACGCCGGGGTGTAACTCCGCTGCCGCGAGAATCACGGTACACCGGACCGAGCTCCGGCGGGATCTATTGGCTGGGCACGCCACAATAGCGGCGATAAGTCCCCTCTTTGAGGAGTGGTTGGAGAGGCGCCACGGCATCCTCACCTTCCGCCTGACACAGATCCTCACCGGACACGGTTGTTTCGGGAGATTCCTGTTTCGAATAAGGCGGGAGGAAACGCCCGGGTGTCACCATTGTGCGGATCGCCCGTAGGACACGGTGGAGATCTGCCCAGCTTGGGCGGTGCACCGCAGTGTCCTCGCGGAGGCGATCGGCGGCGGCGATCTCTCGCGTCCGTCCCTGGTCAAGGCTATGGTACGGAGCGAGAGGGAATGGAAAGCCGTCACCTCCTTCTGCGAAGCCGTAATGCTTGCGAAGGAGGAGGCGGAGCGCGTGAAGGAGACGCCTTGGGCGTCGGGAGTCGCCTGCAGATTCCCGGCCACCGTAGGCGCGGGCTTGCGGACGGCGAGCAATGGGTAGCTCGCCGTCCGGTAGGGACCAGGCCCAGGTCGACGGCGCGTCGTGTTCCACGAGCGCCTCAAAGAGATGTCAGCACGAAATGACGGGGTCCGATAGGGCTGACGCCTATCACCGAAGTAGGCAACGACCTGTCGCTGCCGGCCGTCGTGAACACGATGGTCGGCGGCGCAGAGTCCTGGGACGCAGTGGTCTCCTTTTGCGAAACGGTCATCTCGCAGAAGGATGCTGCGGAAAGGGAGAGAGAGATCTCGACTCTCGACCCGGCCCGCAGCAGACGCACCGGGCGTCGGAGGAGGGCGGACAACGCCCTCTTCCGGCCCCCCTAAATGGGTCCAGGGGCGACGGATTCGGGCACATCCGTCGCCCCCCTACATCAGGACCCGAGAAGCCGGCGCGCGTAGTGTTCCTTGCGCGCCGACCACAGACGTTGCGGGGGGAGTACACCTCACTCCCCCCGCCCGAGACGGGGCCCGCGCTAGCGGGCCGGCACCAGCCGGGGTTGTGGAAGAATAATGTGTTCCCGCGACCCCGGCGTAGGTGTGAGATGGAATACCGGGGTGGTTTTTAGTCAGTAAGAGTCTGACAGACCCCTCCGCCCACCCCAGGGCGGAGGACATCCATGAGGATTTTCCACCCCGGGAACAAAAAAAAAAAAAAAAAGGGGGCAAGATGCATGACTACTGGGCGGTGGTCAGAGTTAAGCTCGTGGAACGTCTCTATCGAATGCAAACGAAGGTTCACATTCTTGAGCAGCGCTACATCGAGAACATCGGGAAGGTGATTAGGATTTCCTGGGAAATGAGTCGGGTTCATTTGCCCTAAATGGAATGGTAGGGTGTTTATAAACGAGAAACTATTATTGCGGATAAAACTTTTCTTAGGCCAAAGCCTAGGTTTCATCCGCAATAATAGTTTCTCGTGGAGTAAGGGCCTCTTCATACAAACAAAAGAAACAATTATAAAATTTTGCTATTGTGGTTTATTAAATACAGTAATGTCTATTTGTTTGTTTGAGTCCCATGAAACAGGGGTCGAGCCTATTGCCACATCACAAATGCATAATCCAGGCTGCTACTCAGAAATTTCTTAAGGTAAAGCCCAATAACACTGACCTACCAGGGAATTGAAACCTTTGTTTAGTTCAAGTAGACTAGTACTGCATCGCATAGTTGCAGTTGGCAATTTCCAAGGACAGAGATGGAAATTAGTCTCACATAAACGCGAGTATTGGATGGTCGCTGACCTTCAGACTTATTCTTATATCTCCACGTGCTGACTCAAATTAAAAGGAAACATTTCAAGAGGGATGAAATATTGCCTTTAATTTGAGGCCGCAAATAATCGCTGCGATTCACGTAAATTAATACCATCGCTTAAACTTAACAAAACTGGCAGACTTCACTGAAGAATTCGTCTTCGAATTTCAAAAATTAACAGGAAGATAAACCGTGGTGAATGAGAGCCTTATTACTCCGTGCTAATTAATATTGGGGTTGATGTATCTAACCCTTTGTTGCATCTGACAACTCTTTTAAAACAATTCATAATCGTGCTCCGCTTCCCTATCAATTGATCCACTCGAGCCGGACACTCCGCTGCCCTATTTTTTTATTGTCCATAGCTGGCCGGGTCATCATCACCAATTAAAAACACGTACCTGTGGATGCAGGTACATTGTCTGATGCACTTGTTTACATTTTCTTCACATATATTTTTTTGTTTGCCTTCCAAGAGTTATGACTTCTCGTCATGCAAAGATATAGAAGAGTATTATATAACGCTATGAGCTTGTTATTTGTGTTGCGAGTCGCTAAGGGTACATACAATTTACGCATTGGCAAGATTAACACCCTTTGAAATGATACCATTTATCTATTGAATAGCTAACGTAATGGCAGTAACAGGTTGGCACAATTTATTTTGTCTAGGAGATAGCTGTATTATTTTATATGACAGAAGATTAATATTATTGATGACTTTCATCTTTCACCCGAGTGGTGGTCGAAAATTATCTACAGGTACTACTTACCTAACAGATTAAAAAGTTCCTTCTCGAACGTGGTCTACCTATGTGCCACATTTAATCGAAATACGTTCAGCCGTAAAGTCGCGAAAAGGTAAGAGACATCCAGATAGACAGTATTACTTTCAAATTTTTATATATAACTAGCTGACCCCGCAAACGGTTTTTTTTTTAAATAGATGTTGGTCGATTCTCAGACCTACCCGATATCAACACAAAATTTCATACAAATCGGTCCAGCCGTTTCGGAGGAGTTTGGTAACAAACATTGAGACACCAGAATTTTATGTATTAGACGTAGCTCAGGACCAAGGGGTCCCGGTCTTTTGTAAGTCGTACGAGGGGCCTAAGCCAACTCGTAGAGGCCACTTAAACCATTTTAAATAAAATGAGGCACCATTCGATGTTTATCCCCATATGCACTATGCAAATGCACCCAAGTACAACCCCCGGTTGGTGTAGGACTATTGCAGGATATGGAAACAAAGATATTGGACTATGTTTTTCGGTAGGTTAAGTGGTCTGGTTATGTAAGAGATTATGGCTCCTGCCTGACCAATGTTTTATATATTTTCCTTTAATTAATTTAAAAACTTATATTTTACGTTTTCAAATATTTTTTATAAAAACCGCATTAAAAAAACATTTTCGAATATTAAAAAACAGTAGCCCATCGGAAACAGGGTCCGAGCTACCGACGGTCAGAGCTCTAGAGAGAGGAACCTCTGAAATATGCCAGCCGTGTCCAGAAGTACCGCTTTCTGAATCAAGCCCTTGATCCAGCTACCCAACGAGAGCCGCCTAAGGTGTTGGTCGAGGCTCTTGGCTATTAAGCCATTGGCTGTTACGACTATCGGCACCTCAAGAGCCAAGTCAAGAATTTTTGATTTGTTTATCTTTGTTCCCGTGATGCGGAACCGTCATGTCAATAATCATTACGCGCCGCTCTAATCGATCCACCACCACTGTATCAGGCTTATTGGAAACAAAAATTATGTCATGCCTGATATTTCCATTTTCGAGAACTGGGTCGGCACATCCTGTAGTGCAGCAATTCTGATTCTCAAAGGCTGTATTTCAGAGCAAGTTGCTGATGGATAATCCTGGCTACACGGTTGTGTTTATGCAGATACTCTTCGATAGCTAGACGAGAACACCCAGAGAAAATGTGTCTTATTGATTCACCCAGAGGGTGGCATGCCCGTCAGATGTCCACCGTGGCACGTCTTTCACTATATATCTCCGGTAATTGTTCGTCACCATTATTTCGTCTATAATTGCACAGGCAAAACTTTCGGTTTCCCCAAAGAGGACACCGAAACGCAGCCAGGCTACGGACGCTAGTTGATCTACATCCGGTGCATGTAGGACCCGGAAAAGGCGTCCGTGAAGCTCCTCAAACTGTCCTAACTAGTACTGGCATGTACAAGTTTTCTTTAGCCAACGTGAGCAGCGCCCTCTTCCACTGCGACCACATCTCGATGCATTCCCATGTTGGCTTCTAGGAAATATAAGTATAAGTACTCCAACAAGCCTCGACCTCCACACTTACGCAGGATATACAGTCTCATTACCGATGACCGTGGGTGATGCATTCAGTTTGCAGTCAGCAGTGTACGGACCCTCCTATCCAGGGCGTCAAGTTCGGTCTGAGTTTATTTGAGTATGCCGAAAGAGGAAATAAAACTGGCATGACCAAACCGTTGAAGGCACGCACCTTTTTTCCGCCTGAAAGAAGACTATTAAATACTTTCTTCAAGCGGCCAAAGAAGCGCTCCTTCAACGATAGCGTCATGTCAGTAACATTGATGCCCAACGCTACGGACATACCCAAATACTTATAGGTGTCGGATGAGGAGAGGGCTCTAAGGTTTATGGAATTCAAGAGTTGAGTTCCCACGGATTCCACAATCTCCCCTCGCTTTACGTTATAGTTTATGTTACTTATACTTACATCATTAGTCATCATTCATACATCCATTCATGTCCCGTATCATATCCTTTTATTTGTTAGCACGTTACGAATCCTTCTAAAACGATTTCTTTTATATTTATTTGCTTTTATAATATCTTATTCATTGTTTACATTTTCCGTGGTTGTAACACAAGTCAATTGTCAAACTGTCATTCATTTTTCTCTTTTAGTCTATGAAGATTACTTTTTGGTTTATATAACTTGAATTATTTTTATCAATAGGTTTACCTGAAATATTGTATTTTCTATATATTTACCGTTAACTGAATTTCGACATCTAAAATAATTAATAAGGACACACTCAGACTCGATCGTGGAGGTTTTAATACATCTTGGCCGAACACACAGGCTGGTTTTATGACTGGTAGATGAGATGTCAGAATGAAGAAAAACAATTTTGAAAACTTCAAAAATCGTCTAAAATTAATTCTGGAAAAGGAATATTTGGTCTATAAAAGAAAATGCTGAAGCATCTGAAAGGGATTCGGCATCCGGGCCTGTTTCACTAACCATCTGCCTGGATTCCGCGTTCCGGGCTTCGTCAACAAACCATCTGTTCATCCATCAATTCTACGTCTGCACTCTGCTACATAACTTTCTGCCTGGAGACTTGTCGAGCTTTGTCGAAGGATACTGGCACTCTAAAGTGTCCTTTCGACACCTGAAGACCCTTTTTCTCCACCTCCTCCTCTTCTTTCCTTCACGAAGCCAATCTACGAAAATTCTTCATCCTCCTCCTCCGGACTTCAATTCAAGCCTATATTAACTTCAGTGTTGCGTGAACCGTATTTAGTGTTTTTTTTTATATTACTACCTGTATTTTATATTTCATCAATTAAACTATCTGTTCTAAGTCTACTTTCATCCTTTTTGTAGTTAGAGTCATTTATTACGTTACAACGTGCATGACCGCACATTTGTCCACACCAAATTCCAAGTTGCAAATTGTTTGGGGAAAAGTTTTACGTCATCCATGTAGAGGATGTGATATATAACCTGACCACCTCTCCTCAACCGATAGCCTAGTCCTGAATTCTTCAGCAGTGTGCTTAGAGGATTCAAGGCTAAGCAGAACCAAAGCGGACTCAAACGATCACCCTGAAATATGCCTCGCTCGATCCTTATCGGCTCGCTATTCCTCTGGATGTTTTGACATCCTGGATTGCGAGGAACCTTCCTCCTTTGCCCCAAACCCATGAAATCACGAAGGTACGCAGAGTTGCATCTACTTTATACAACTCCAGCAACCTCATGAGCCATGTATGTGGCACCAAGTCATAGGCCTTCTTGTAATCTATCCAACATGCCCACAAATCCTTTCGGGAACGACGATCCTGTTGGCTAATGACCATATCAATGAATAGTAGCTCCGTAGTACCGCGGGACTCGTTTCTACATCCATTTTGAGATGCAGTCATGATGGAGTTGGTGTCTTTTTGTTCGTTATTTTAGCTCTCAAAATTGATGTACGAACTTTATAGACCATATTCGGTAAACACGTGATCGGCCTATAATTTTTGGGTTCCGCAGTCCTACCTGATTTATGGAGCAGGTAGGTAACTCCTCTTGTAAGGAACTGGAGTAGCAAACCAGACTCCAAAGCAGTCTAGTATGGGCCGCTAAGCGAGCGTTCGACCTTATAAACCATTTAATCCAAAAGTTTTGCAGCCCGTCCGCTCCTGGAGACTTCCGGTTATATTCCGTTCCGGATGGACTATACGAGCTACATCTTAGGGCCAGATGGTATTAGCCCCCATTTCTGGTATTGCATCGCATTCACGCTCGACTTCTTGAGCCCAATCACCTTCGGTGTGACTGACAGGCACCGACCAGATACTGCGCCAGAAATAACACATGGCATAATCATCCGGCAGGCACGTATCAGCCACACCTTGATCCAGTCCACCTTTCATCGCTTTGAAAGGTGCGGTTCTGAGTGTATCGCTCTACTCGCCGCTTATACCAACAAATACGGTTCGCCCATGCATACACTTTCTGCTTCAGGAAATCGATGCGCTCTGTGACACAGGACATATAGACCTGAGGGCTGATATTACGCATCACTCTTGGACGAGTATTGCCCTTCCTGAAGCAGATTAGTTTGCTGATGAGCGCTCCGGCCCTACCAATACGGGGCTCCATTCTGCACTGCCAAGCTGGTACGGTTGGTTTCGGTCGTGTATCTCTAGAGTCATTGGTAAATCCTAGCTACACGACATGCCCCTACAGCCGCGCAGTACAGAATCGAATGAGTATCGGTAAGGTGTTCACATAAAAATATTTTGAAAACTGCGAATCCAGGACCGCAACCAGCACACTATTTTTGTTATGCATGGGCAAACGAGGCAAGCGTGGTCTAAGTTCGAGCGACATGAACCGATATTCTCGAATTCATCCTCCAAAGCACTCCTCAATTCCTCGTTGCACTGGGTACTTCCGTTTGTAACCCTATCATCACTTCTTTCGTCAGCTTGACTTGTGTTGGACTGTGGTAGTATCACAAGTCTGCGACGGCGGGGCGAAATAAAGGCTACTCTGCATTTCACTTCGCAACCCATTATAATAGATTTTTTTTATTAGTATGGAGGGATTTATAGTTTCTGTAATAGGAACGTCGGTTTATATTATAACTGTCTTGTTTGCCTGGGGTACATCTTAACTGGCTTCTTGAGTATCTAACAGCATGATTCGGTACAGCGGGGCAGCAAAATCGAATGTAGTAGAAATACTTCTCTGTCAAGAAAGTGCCGGGAAAAGATCAATAATGCACAAAATGATATGCATCCCTATTTATTTTATCGCCTTCAAAGTACGCTCCTTCAGAAACGATACACTTATGCCAACGAGTAATCCAATCATCAAAACATTTTACGCTTTTTCCAGAATTGATTTAAGTTCTCGCCGTGAATTCTCCTTTATGTCGGTTCCGGTTCAGTTGGAAGGCACCACTCCGAAGTTTGTTGACTAGTTTGCATGTCGTAGTTCCACGTCTCGTCATCAGTAAAGATGCATTTCATGTGTGTTGGGTCGGAATTGACTCGTTCTCGAAGCGACTCTTGTGCGATTGAGTTTTTGGAGAAACTTCAGGACTTTTGGAACTAGCCGGGCAGGGATTCACGGCCGCGTGTAGGCACGTGGTCCGCTCAGGCAGGGGCCTCAATACGTGGCGGGCGTGGGGTCTCGGCACGCACGAGCCACGTGGATGGCCGCTTCAGGCAGCGGTAGCGGCAGCGTGGGTAGTCCGCGTGACGGACGTCGCTCCAGCGGTAGGTCGGAGGCAGCGATGACGTCAGTCAGCGGTAGCAGGAAGTGTAGCCTAAGACTGGAACCCTGGAATCAGCGCAAGGCGGGTGCTCCCGTAAGCGTTGTGCCAGAACTGCAAGCCTCCGTCGATGTGTGCGTCTCCCAGCCGTAAGCCCAAAGCAAGGTGCATGGAGGAAGACACCCATCGTGGCGGCTTACAATTATAGGTTATGCCGTGCACATGCCTCGGGCATCCTCGGAGTTCCCTCGCCGCGTGGCCAGGCGATTTAAGCGAACAGCAAGACGCAGCGCGGCGAGACAAGCATAGCGTAGAATGCGAGAAGCATGCGCACGCATTCACAGAGAGGTGCAGTAATGGTGACAGGTGATGTGGCAGAAGCCACTATCGGTAAAAAGCTTTCTCGACAGTGATAGTGGAGCTGCCGAGAACAATTACAATAGCTGCCAGACCGCGCAGACAGAAATACATAGAGAATGCGATCTGACAGGACACAAATAAGAGTATAGGCAATCACACTGAGCACTTACCCGGTTATCTCGGGGTTATGTAAACTTACTGCTTGATGCGAAGAAAAGAGGACGTTAGGCGTCCAGCGGGGATTTTTATAGCAGCAACCCACACAGCGACCCCTTCTACTATTGGTTCATAAAAAATCGACTGTCATTGCAAAAACCCAGCGTAGTGGGACACATCTTCTAATTTAATCTAGCCTATAGCGGCCCACTGCAGGGCGAATGCCTCTCCTTCTGCTTTGCCCACGTTTCTATAAAAAGAAGTGAAATCCCACCAAAAACATTCTGTAAAAAACTAGCCAAGTCTCGATGGAGCTGCTTGTTTATCTCTAAATATAAAGAAATCTAGACAAAGTCGTGCGAAGTCTAAGGTTCCTTACTGCGATTTCTTTATTATTATAGTTAACCAGTAGTTACTGGGTAACAAGATTTTTTCTTTCTGTCTACCCGTACTGTCAAAGATATTCTAATGACATCCGGGACCAACGGCGTGCTTTCCGAGTCACGGAGGTGCAAGCGTAGCTTAAAACCTTCGATCGACCCGTGCAGCTGTCACCAGTTTTGGCCATGATAAATACTGTAAATTAGCATTCTTCACAGCACGTTATCCAAGTGGCCTTAGTTGCAATTTCAATCATCGATTCGCGTTGCAATTAACTTTTATCAATCACGCATTCTATGCTGTTAGATAGACAAAAAAGAGAGACAATGACACTATTATTTTTACTTAAACTGGTTATTGTTGTCTTCTGTTGGATTATATTTTGTTTTACAAGTGAGTACTTTTTCTTGATTATAAAAGCACGCCTGTGTTATTGGGTAAGTAAAGGTGTATCTATAATCCATTAGAGCCAATAGCCAAAACCACGCCTGATCGCAATCGTAGTAGCGTACTAGAAATTATTTAAAGTGGTTTTTACATTTTGACTATAAAACAGACAAAAATGCAGAAAGCGGGCAGCAAACTGCCAATAAAAAAACACAGGGTGGAAGGGACATCGACGCACGACCTGATACTATGAAACAGCAGTTTTTTTTTTAATAACCGACGAAAAATTTCAAATCCAGAGGGTATCAGGTTCCAGGAGGGTACAGAATCCTTGGCATCAGGTTGTGCGTCGATGTCCCTTCCACCCTGTATGGGCTTGAGGTGGGTGCCTGAGAATGGACAACGCCGTTGAGACCGGCCCAAGAAGAGAGGCGCGTTCCGCAATGATTGGGTCGAGATGGCTCTAGAAAATAATGCCTGTAAGGATATGGGAGAGGACTTTGCTCAGCAGTGGGGTAGTGTAGGCTTATAAACAATAAAATCAAAAATTAGTTCTTTGCGTTTTAATTTTCTCTTCGACTCTTCAATAATTTATTTCTATCACCACAGATTTTCATCACCAATGTGCAGCAAAAAAATTGACCGCCGATCGTTACTCCAAAATAAAATCCATGTTCAGTCTACTTGATCCCTATGAACTACCGTACGACTACCAAATGTTGATTGACATTGAACATCTAACAAACTGCAAGTGCCCTCGAGTATTCTACCCTGCATGCGGAAACAACTCTGAAACTTATTTCAACGCATGTGTCTTAAAATGTATTAATGCTACCACTATGCGGCGATTGGGCCCTTGTATAAAATATAGAAGAATGAACGCAATCGTTCTTAATTTGAACATTCCAACCAGATGGAAAAATCCAAACTTCACTGGTGATTTACAATCTGGTGACGAGTTGGAACATTTGTTACTTGAAGTACCTAGTGCAATGAAAGATGATTTTATTTCTTCATACGTGTTTTATTTCTATCATGTTTTTCGATCACAACCTGTATAAGTTCCTGCATTTGACAACCTTACTACAAGTTTTCGAATCGAAAATGATACATTTCAATTACTAATTTGCCTGTGTGCGTTACGCCAGTGGGAAAGTATCTCCTAAAACTAATTTTAGCCAGACAAAGAGTTAGTGTTTCATCTGCTAGCAATGTGCGTCAAATCTAGAGTTTGTGTGCCTTAACGTTTTGGAATTTTACGGGAAAAACGCTTCCTGCTGGCGTAACGTTGTAAACGTAGAGACAAACGAAAACTATGGTCAGATAGCTTAAGTTTGTACATGAATGTGCGCAAAAAATTAAGTTTGTGTGTCATAGTGTTTTATAGATATATCAATTCCTGCTGCGGTAACGTTTGGCAGAATCTTATTTTTCAGAAACTATTAAATGTGCAACCGTAGAAAAAAGAATACGAGTAGCCCTTAGTTTGTGCTTAATTGGAGCAAACATAGATTTTCAAATAAATCTACCGTTTTAAAGTAATTGATTTTCTTTAAAACTGGTAAATATTATAGCAATTAAATGAGCTAGCGTGTAAACTCACTGAAAACGGTTTTCGGTTCTTCTTGCTATTCTTAACATCTACAATAAATGTTAAGAATAACAAGAAGTTATATAGTATAGTTTTGAGAATATACATGCATACAAGCGTTTTGAAATTGTACCAGAAAGTAACAATAACAATGACGTAACGTATGAGCTCGAAATGCGCGAAACCATTTCATCCAACAATGTGTGCACCTTAAAGTTAGTGTGTTTATTAAAGAATGAATCCTGAAAATTTCATACTCAAATGTCTCGTATTAAAGCAGACATTAACAAAAAACCAAAACAACAGCTACGTTATTGGTTTTCTGTCCAAATTCGAATGATGAAAAAAGTAGAATTTTCATACCTTAGTGAATAGTATAACCTCGAGCTATTGTCTGTACAGTCGCGTTCATAATGTTTATCGACAAATTCGGCAATCGTGGTTCACATTAGAATTGAAATACTTATTTCGTAAATATTAAATTTATCCCTTCCTCGTTGGTCTAGTGGTCGCAATCGCTACTGCTGAGCATGAGGTCCTGGGTTCGATTCCCAGGTCGGGCAAAGTGTTATTGGGTTTTTCTATCTGGAATATCTCAATAGAGGCCCGGAGTCTGGATTTGTGCCCGGTTGCTGGCAATAGGCTCGCCCCCTATTACATGGGACTTAAACATAACTGGCGAAATGTGGGTGTACGGGTGCCCAACCCTTCGACGAAACAAGGCGTGATGTTATGTTATGTTATTAAATTTATTTTTATTTATTAGTCGAAAGTAATAAAAAAAATATATTTTTAAGAACATTTGTATGTCTTTGTTTGTCATATTAAAAATTAATTGCTCAAGTACTTCCTGCTACCAACAAAAATACATATCTTTGCTAATGGGAATACTCTATATACGATGCTACTAAAAAGATAACAACAAACCAATCATTGACAGTGAAAAGTTTGAACCAGACCTTATTATTAAAACCACTGCGAATATATATCTTGTAAATCGTAAAAAAACGTTATCGTTTGAATAAGAAACACTAAGTTTCAAACATGAATTAAGAATCCCACTAAATAAAAAGCAAACGTTCAAATGTCCGTGTTCGTATGAAGTAAATTATTATTATTATTCATATTTCATACTAGCGGCCCTGTAGGTACTTCGCTACGTATAAAGTGAAATAATAAAAATATTTAATTGGAACATCAAATTCATTTATTCAAACAAAACAATATTTTATTAATGGCTAGCTATTTTTCTGTACATGTAGGCCTGAAATTAAGTGCAAAATGTGACTTTAGAAAATTATACAAATGAAATGTTAACACACTGAATATAGGTGAATTATTTACCTGTTCGTCACCTTTCCAATGCAATTTTGGGTATTGTAATGCATCGTAACTACGATGAAGTACCGAAACACGTTGCAATTGCTCATTTCTGCGATGAAGTACAATATCACGGGATTGAAACTGATCACCAAGAATTACAATTGCAACCTCATCAATTGTCGGTGCATTGAGTCGCCTTGCATGCTCTTCCAAAGGTGTTCTATCAGCCCTTATTACGATTTTGTTATCATCAGATGGCATACGATCGAGAGCAATTTTGAACAATTGAACTAATGCGTTATGCTGATGGAAAAACCTTTTTAGCTCACGAATAATTTCTAGTCTTGTAAAGGTAAAGCAATTTTTCAAATCGGTCCATTAGTTTCGGAGCCTATAAAATACAAACAAACAATCAAATCTTTCCTCTTTACAATATTCGTATGTATTTTCATCTTTAAATTTTAAAAGGAGTCAAGTAACTTTTATTGATTTTATTTTACCTAAATTCCTTGTCAAATTTCAAGTTATTGTGTTCTACTGTCAACTGTATTCATGGTTTAAGATATTCTTCGAATCTGGTATCTACTTTTCTTTATTGGCTCTCTCAGCGGAAGTTTCAGTCTTGTCTCTGGAATGATACCCTATTTTAGTTGTTGTAGGTGTAGAACCAGTTAAAAGGGTTATTTCCGCCCTTTGTTACCCGGGTACCGGACGATTTACCAGGCTTGCGTGATTTTGGTTCGCTTTTACCAGGAGCATAGAATCCTTGGAGTTCGAGACCGGCAAGTCTGTTTTGGTAACTTAGGTTCATCTTTATAAGATAATAATCATTTGAATGTTTACGGAATTTAGTGGTAACGAACCTCAAACTGATTGCAATCGATTCCCTAGTTCTGAAACCAAATGCGTAACACGGATCCGATGTACTTTAAGTTTTCTTGCATTCTCTTTTCATTCAGGCCAAATTATCTGTTGCTCAATTGTTTAATGATTTATTTCATTTTAGCTGTTTTATTTATTACATGCATTTTCTTTTAAATTAGTACATTAATATACGTGAGTGCTGAACTTTCTTTTTATTTTGCGTTTGGATTTATTAAGCGTGAGTTATTCAGCGATTATACTACCTGTCGACGGCGGGCGGCGGCGTGATCAGTCAGCGATCAACTATTAATCGGTTGAAGGACACTGAACGAGAAAAAATTGAAGTTTTATTGTCATTACGTCTGGGGCGTTTGGTGCCCCGCAACGTGTTAATATATGAAATCTCTTTTTACACGGGACCTACAATCTTTTGAATGTTTCTTGAGCAAGAAGATGGGTGATGGCTTATCGTTTCATCGTCGGCGCTAAGATTGTCAAAATCACAGTCTATACTTTCGTTGTAATAGGGTTGCTATTGGGTTGCTGCCCTTGACAAGTCTGTCAAATCACAGTGATCTTTATTACCAAATTACTGTGTGTACAAAATTATCTTTATTAAATCTGTTTACAATACGGTTGCTATGGGTTGCTCTTGTCACAGGTGAAACCACTGTGTCATTGTATTATTTAAAACACTTGTTTCCCATTGTTATCTTAAAATTAATCAAATATTATAATTTGGGTGTTTTTAAAATGTTATTCCTAGCTATGAGTGTGATATGTTATGCAGATAATTTCAGTTTATTTATTACAATAATTCACGTATGTTTCTTTAATTGAACACGAATAAAAACAACACTATAATATTAATAACCTTGTTTAAGTGTGTTATACAACATTCAACAGTTTCTCATCAAAATCTTATCAGTACTATTACGAAATACTGTTCTTTCATTTTTGTTTTGTATAATATCACATCTAACCGTTACTTAAACAAATAACGTGACTTGTTTACTAATTTATGCCGTTGTAAGTAATCAATCCGTTGTAAGTAATCATAGTACATTATATGATAAAACACAAATATTAACGAATCTGAAATTAAATCGTACGTGACGTCACTTGTTTGCCACCAGCTTAACAAGCCGCTGCTCCGCCGTACTCGGCCCCCCTCAACCGATCACCATGTTCGGCAAGCCGGTCCCTTGGGAGAAGCGAGCCAAATATCTAGATGTGGTTCTCGACGAACACCTTTCTTTTTCAGAGCACATTAAGGCGGCTCGTTCGTGCGCCGCCTTCGCACTAGGTAGACTCCACTTCGTCCTCAATGCACGTAGCAAATTGTCACTAAAGTGCAAATTGCGTATCTACACAGCGTGCATCCGCCCGATCATGACCTATGTCAGTGCAGTCTTTGCACACGCCAAGCCCCTTCGCTTCAATAGAATGCAGACCCTCCAGAACAAATTCCTCCGTAGGATTACAGGCTCCCCCTGATACGTTCGCAACGAAATCCTCCACCACCTCAGGATTCCTACTATACGTCAGTTTATGAAACGCATTTCAAAGCGTTTCTTCGAGACCGCCGCGAATCACCGCAACCCTCTGGTTGTCAAGGCCGCTAGCTATATTCCATCAGTCATGTCCGCCGTCCCAAGCATGTCCTCACCGATCCCGATGACCACATAACTCTCATCCAGGAGAGCAGTAGGGCCACCAGTACAGTGCACAAACACAGACCGACATTCCGACCTCGCCGCCGAGGTCCCTCGCGAAGACCCCGACGTAACTGTCCTCCCTGACCCTTGCTCGACGAAGTGCCAGCCCGCGCCGTAGCCGAGCCTGTAGCTTTAAGTTCCCCAACTAATAATAATATAATCCAGATCCAGCCTGTCCCATCTTGCTGTCCTACCGTCAGCGACGCCCTAAGCCGAGGTCCGTACCCCACAGGAGGTGCCCTTAGTGAGCGTTCGCTTAGTAATGTAAGTAGTTTTACGCCCCTGGCTGGAGGCTTTGAGTCCGCTTAAGGCAGCCACAGGATAGTCCGGTTAAGTAGTCACGACCTCTCAAGGTCAACTACGAGATGCCATACACAAAAAAAAAAGTACTAGGCCCATCCCATTCTCTCCGGAGCAGTCACACCGAACGGACCTAAGTTAAGTAAACTTATCTTCTTGTAAACTCTTGTATATTTTTGGTAAAATATTCTCTAATGTCGTAATATATTTTAGATGATGAATAATGTATTATTTATACGTATGTGAATATTTCAATGTTTTATACATAAAGCAACTATATAATATTTCGATGTCTATAAAATAAATTGTTAGCCTAAACTCCCTTCGAAGAATGTCATATTTTCTTTAAAACTAAATAATTAAATTACTTAAAATTATAATCCATTGTAAATCCCATTTTTTTAAATAAATGCTTTATTTCTATGTACGTCTATTATTTTTAGCTGTGTAGTATTTTTATCTTACAAGTGCTTATTTACTTATTGTTGAAAGATCTTGATTAAATGCTTTGTTTGTTTCGGAAAAATATTGACTCCTAAGACACAGGCACATCCACGCAGTTTAGGGTCAGAGTATTAAAGTGAGTGTGATAAGCTTTATATGCTCCAAATCTTTGAACATTGTAATGTGATGGCTTTTGGTGAAATAAAGAATTTATTTATGTATTTATTACCACTAAAAGTGAAGCAACTCAAACTTTATCGTAAACCACCTACTTTGATCAATTTTGAGCTTTGAAAAATTTAGAAGATAATGGACCTTCATTATCTTCTAAATTTTTAGATTGTAAAAAATACAAAAATGTCCAATTATCGGTTTTTTCATTACTCTCGATTGCTATCATCGATTGTTATTATTGTAATAAATGAAAAAAATGTGGCTTGGTTTTGAGAACAAAAATAAAAATTGTGTAATGAAAGTTCGACGAAAAATGGGGTTACTTTGATACCCTCTATTTTATTGCGTAGTTACAAAGTACTATGCCAATACTACAATGCCAATACAATTTAAAAAAAAAACTGCCAAAGGTTACCTTTTTAATTAATGTTGTTGGTGAATTCCCGGCGTGTCCTCAGAAAAGGATTTGACAGTTCTTCAGTGTCGCCAACCCAAAAAAAAACTACCAAATTGCGTTCCGTTTTATGCAATTCGCGATTTTATATGAAATGGAAGGATAGGTAGCGCAGCGAGCCGTCGGTGCTTAAGGTCACGCTTTGTTGAACACAGCGTAATTACGTGCCGCTCACTCACACATAATTACCA
Source organism: Dasypolia templi (assembly GCA_963555695.1). Taxonomy (NCBI): domain Eukaryota; kingdom Metazoa; phylum Arthropoda; class Insecta; order Lepidoptera; family Noctuidae; genus Dasypolia; species Dasypolia templi. The sequence goes on along the minus strand of OY743158.1, from coordinate 8,476,876 downwards.
AAGTGGCGTCACTTTTTAGTAGGCAGCCTGTATGAGACTAACCTTCTATGCGTTATCATTCTAAGGTTGCGAGTGTGCTGAGTCCATTCTTTAACATCGCTGTCTAAAGTACTCCATAAGCTTAAAAAGTACGCCATAAGCTTAAAACGTTATTATGCAGTCAGCCTTTTGCCAACTATGCTGGGGCCAGCTTCCAGTATAATTGAATGCAGATGAACACCAGTATTTTATTATCTATACAAGTGGCAGAAGAAGCTGTCACTCGGGTTGGTTCAATAAAAACATTTGACAAATAAAAGGAAAATCGTGCAAAACCTTGCGATAGTGCGTTATTCAGAAGCAATTATCTCATTAATCAATAGCATTATCCCACATATAAAAGCACGTTATTAATGTTCGGTTCTTTTCATCTCATTGCACATTCTTATTTGTTCTATGTATTTAAATAAAATTTAAATCACCTTGTACAAAAGTGACTAATAGTAGATTATTGCATCGAGCACAAAGTAATAGCGAGGGCTCTAATCTAACAGGCACGAGGGCAATATAAATTACTTAAGGCGAGGTGCATAATCAGCTTTTCTTTCAACTATTACCTATAGGAATAGTAGATAAAAGAAACTCATATCCAACAGTTAAAATAGAAGTTTAATTATTGAAATTAAAAGTTATACTTGAGTAATTATTAAACGTAAGGTTAAGAGTTTTGTTGGGCAATTTTATATTTAAATTTGGAACAAGTAGGATAGAAACGAATAATACGTACGTAAAAAAAATGTATTGATATCGGCTGGCTGAATAGAGCTAATCCATTGAGATTGGCACCTTTTGGTGCGATAAAAAAAAACTGTGCAATAATGAAATTTCATACATTTTTATTGCTCTAGAGCATTAAAGACTCGCTTTGTACTGAGTTTTTAGTGTGATTGTGATGAAATTAAAACATGGTTGGAAGAAAAATTTTTGATTGCGTGCATCTGTTGCTGAGGGAGACGATCTAATAACCTGAGGACTAATGAATAGATAATTTAAAAATGTAACTAATCCACGTTTTATTATATTTCAAAAGATTGCTATTCTTTTTTTTTTACAAAAAAATAAAACAGAAAGAAGTGAATTCTATGATAAAGGGGTGTTTAGGAAGCGGGACAGAGCGAGCCTGAGCGGCGGAACGGAGAAGAACCGAGCGCCCAAGGTCTTTTTGTTGGGGAAGTGTCTTAAGTTTACATCTACATACACCCTGTAACGATTCTTCATGTTTTCAAATTAATAAGTTTAGGCTGTGCAACGATCCCCAGAAATATCGCCATTATATTGTGCAGCATGTTTGAGTCCCAATACGTTGTGGCATTAACTTATACGCATAAGGTGGAGGTACCTATATGACCTGCCATCAATTCCACAACCCTCAAAGTAACAGGTCTAAATTAACACCTAATAAAATTTACATTAGATAGCTGATTTCTCTTAAAATATCTAGCGAGGGTTACCTTTTCATAAAACTCGTACTAAAGGCATTATTGACCTGCGAGAGGTCAAAAAGGGTCACAAGGCAAAAAGGTTAAAGGATTCCTGACATAAGGCGTAGTCGTTACGTATGAATATCCGTTTATAATCCTCCTGTCACACCGGAATGTAACAGACTAACATTTGTTTAGCTTTCTTCCCAACTCGTGGAGTCGGCTACCTGTTATGAACATTATTGGATCATTAAGTTCCTTTAAAATGGTCGAGCTAAATGTTGTTCCATACGTCATGTTCGTGAACGGGCGAAGTCAGTAGGGACTGGTGGTCATCTCTTAGAAGCCACGGCTTACTCTTGTTTCAGAATTGTTGTAATATCTTTTTTATTACGGACGCCTTTAACGTGCACATCTTTATACATCGTTCTCACATGTATAATTGTAACATCAACAATTGTAACCAATATTTTGTAACATGAAATTTGGCACATGGGTAGACAATGACCTGGACAAAAATGAAAGCTTCTTTTCATCGCAGATTGCAGACGAAGTCGCGGGCAACAGCTAGTCATCATTTTTTTTGTGGGGAAATCCTCATGGATACCCTTAGCCTGGGAGGAACGGAGGGTTATGAAGGACTTCTACCAACTAAAACCTCACTGGTCCTTCTAGTACCATGAGTCGAGGTCCCAGAAGATACTTGTACATTCGCCACACCCCGACTGGGACAGCTAGTGTCCCAACACACCTTTTAAATGCGAAAGTGATTTGTTTGTTTGTTACGCTTTCATGCCAAAACGGCTGAACGGATTATGATGAAATTTGGCACACAGATGGAACATGACCTAGGTAAGGACATAGTCTACTATTCATACTGGATCGCAGACGAAGTCGCTGGCAAAAGCTAGACATTTAAAAAATGCAAAAGTGAGTTTGTTTCTTACGCAGTCACGATATAAACGCTAAACGAATTAATGAACGGATGGATAAAATTTGACACATAGGTAGACCTAGTTATGGACCAAGGATACTTTTTATTTCGGTAGTACGTTCCCGTGGGATAATTTCCAGCTTCCACGCGGGCGAAGGTGGTAATTTCACAATTTAGCCGAATGCTGCTAATTACCAGTATTTTACATGTAGCGAATTAATATTTGACCTCCACAACCAAGTTATTGGGTAACACGATACCCCTTGGTAAGACTGGTGGTCAGATTTTTGGGTTTCGACCACCCGTAACGACTGTCCAGTATTGTCTGCTCTATTTCATTCAAATACAACATGACGGTGTAAATGTTTCCAAATTTGAAAGGACCCGAACGCTTTTCTGGGTTCCTTCCGTGACAGGCGCATTTGCATGACACTGTAAACGGTCGAGCCTAATAGGCTGACGCCTCATGAAATTACCTCGGGTTTAAATCTTGGCACGCGGCTATTGCGAAAATGTAACACCTGCCTGATATTGGCTTTTTCTATTCATTTGAACCTCTTTGGGTTCCCTGATGTCTGTATCGATTTGGATTTTGAATTTGACATAATATAACATCACACCTGTAATCCCCGAAGGTTTGGCAGAGGTGTACCTATAGTATAGAGGTATAAGGAACAGGGTGTAAAGTTCACTCCACCTCTATAAAATAGAGAGGATCAACCAACCAGACTGGGGTGGGCAGCTGCTCGACGATTGATGTCGGGACTTTGTACATATTATGCTAGTTGCGCGGTTAACTCTGCTTGCGCGATGCAGAATTTGCGTGACGTCAGTGTGATGCGTTTTTCGTATGTAGCGGTGTAGTAGATGCCGCCACATTACTAATTAAAGTAATTAAGTACTGTAGTGTAGATTCCGATCTACGCTAGCTACGGGAGTGTAGCAAAGGGAAACATACATTATAAATTTGATTATTATTTTATATCGAAAAATTATCGTGCCACATGGACAGGCATATCTATATAATTGTTCTTTCAAACAAAAACCTTATCTTTCAGCCTACACTGCTTAAAGGTTGAGGACAGCTCCTTCAGTACACTCACATTTCGTCAGTGATGTTTAAGTCCCATGTAATAGGGGGTGAGCCTAATGCCATCATTCGAGCTAAAATCCAGACTCAGGAGTGCTCAGTAGTGCTCTTCAATATGCTACCCCTCAGTAGAGGGGTAGCATATTGAAGAGCCTCCTCGTGGCGCACCCTGGGCAACGTCGGCTCCAACTGCCCGCCTGCTTTTGTTGGACAGTTGGGGTTGGCGGCTAATCTTCAAAAAACGTGGAAGGGTCAAGGTTCCCATCATCGATCATTCTTATTGGTCGATGAAAGGAACAGGGCTAGGGGCGGGACGACTAGTTCGTCACCGAGGTAGGCCTGGTGGCCATTTAACGTCCACACGCCCTCTGTTTGCAGAGGGTAAGTTTGTGGGCCTAGTGGGTAGGGGAGAGGAAGACAACCTTTATAAAAAATTACCCAAATCCTGAGTGAGTCAAGCGTGCCGAGGGGGCCGGTCGCTATGCCGGCAGCCGGAGAATCCGGCACGTTCCCTTCGTCAAGTCAACGTCAAGCCCTATTTTTATTCTGAGAGGGAGGGGCGGGGGCAACAAATGTCTTCCGAGCCGAGGAGGCTCGTCGAGTGATGCGCGGTCAGAGTCTGACACTGCATCTGGCACAGAGGGCTCATTTAAGAGCCCGGAGCGCGTAGTGGTGGGGCTACTGGGATGAACAAGGGAAGAAAAGGTTCTTCCTGAAGCAGTCCAAACCAAGGGATGGCCAGGTGTCATTCTCGGATGGCGGGATGGCCTCGGTCCGAAAAATCGGTCGACGAGGTGGGATCCGAGGAAGATGCGGAGGGCTCACCACCCAGGAGGACAGGGAGCCAAGAAAAACCATTCCGGCAGAGGCAGCCCAGCGAACCGATCGGCTCGCCACGGAGGAGCGCCACCCTCAAGTGGCTGGCCGTAGGAAGGCCCTGTCAGAGTCGTCAGGTGTTAGGCCGGCTGCCGCTGGTGGCTCAAAGCCAGAGCAAGTGTGCAGGTTTGCGGAGGTCGTGGTTGCCGCGATCAAGGGTGTGGCCCTGAAGAGGACTCAGTCCTCTAAAGACAAGGCCATATCCGCCGTCACGGCCTTCATTATTAGAGGCATCAGAGGCGATTCATTTCGGGCCTCCGCCAGACGGCATGTCCGAGATGCAGCGTTGCTCCAGAGCATGGTGCAGTGGTCGATTAACATCGCTGTGGTTGCTGAGTCGTACTTTTTCCGCCCAGGGATGACTGGGTGGAGGACCTGAGCGCCTCAATGGCCCTAATATCGTCGGCCGCCACCGGTACCCTGTCCCTCGAGGCCGTCGAGAGTGTTCGGGGTTGCGTGGCAGCACGATTCGGGGAAATAGTCGTAGTAGGGGCATACTTCTTCCCAGACCGAACTCTCGCCGAGGTCCACAAGTCCCTGGCGGAGTTGAGATCATCGTCGTCGGGTTCAGTTCCCTCCTCGTGCTCGTCCTCGGGGACTTCAATGCCAAGAACGTGGCTTGAGGTTCCCGGTACATGGACGCGCGGGTCAGGATGGTGGAGGACTGGGCTCTGGAGACAGGTCTGGACCTCTTAAACCAGGGTTCTGTCCCAACGTGTGTGCCAATGCGGGGTACATCGGGGCACGTCACCATGCCGTTAGTACAATTCCAGCCGTCAGAACGTTTCGAACACATCCACATTGATATCGTGGGCCCGCTGCGTTTGTCTAATGAATTTCGCTACTGCGTCACTATAGTTAACCGATGCACCAAATTTCCCGAGGCAGTTCCAGTCCGTGACATCACAGCGGAGGTCGTCGCGCAAGTACTTTACGAAACGTGGATAGGCAGATTCGCTGCCCGCTACGCATCAAGACAGATCTAGGACGCCAGTTCGAGTCTTCACTATTTGACGCGCTCATGAAGAAAATGGGAATCAACAGAATTCGTACTACAGCGTACCACCCACAGTCGAATGGACAAGTTGAGCGATGGCACCGGACAATGAAACCGGCGCTAATGTCTCGCGGGGCAACAACGACGTGGACAGAGGAACTTCCAACCGTGTTATTGGGATTAAGCACTGCCATGCGACAAGACAATAATCTTAGCCCACTTCTAATGACATATGGTAGGTACCACACTTCGCCATGTGATTTCTTTGAGCCACAAAACCCAAGAATCCACGACGCCGAGCTAGAGCGCCGTCTGGCTCGTATGATAACGTCACTCACGCCGGCCCCGCATCGCTCACAATCAGCTGACAAGCCTTTTGTTTAGAAGGACTTATCGTGTACGCATGTCTTCGTTCGCAACGATACCGCAAGAGCGCCACTCACACCACCGTACGATGGCCCCTATGTAGTACTGAAGCGCTATGACAAGTACTACAAGATCCAGTTACCATTACGTACTCCGGTTGTGTCACTTGATCGACTCAAACCTGCCTACATCGTGTGCGAAACGGATACAAATTTATCGAGCACCCAGACGTCGGCAGCACAGTTCCATACATCGGCAGCTCACCATGGCTCGACCACTACCACTGCACCTACAAATCAACGCTATATCACCTGAAGCCTTTTTTTTTTGTATGGCATCTCGTAGTTGACCTAGAGAGGTCGTGACTACTTAACCGGACTATCCTGTAGCTGCCTTAAGCGAACTCAAAGCCAGGGCCAATAAACTTACATTACTAGGCGACTGCTCGCTAAGGGCACCCCCTGTGGGGTACGAACCTCGGCTTAGGGCGTCGCTGGAGGGAGGCAGCAAGATGGGACGGGCTGGATCAGATTTTGGTGATTGTTATCATCGGAGGAATTTAAAGCTACAGGCTCAGCTACGGCGCGGGCTGGCACTTCGTCGACCAAGGGTCGGGGGGGACAATTACGTTGGGTCTACGCATGGGACCTCGGCGGCTAGGTCGGTATGTCGGTTTGTGTTTTTTGTGCACTGTGCTGGTGGCCCTACTGCTCTTCTGGATGAAAGTTATGTGGTCATCAGGGTCGGTGAGGATATGCTTGGGACGGCAAATTTGACTAATGGTGGAGGGAATACAACCTGTGGCCTTGACAACCAGAGGGTTGCGGTGTTCCGCGGTGGTATCGAAGAAACGCTTTGAGTTGCGTTTCATAAACTGGCGGATAGTGGTAATTTTGAGTTAGACGTGGAGGATTTCGTTGCGAACGTACAAGGGGGAGCCTGTTGTCCTACGGAGGAATTCTTCTGGAGGGTCTGCATTCTATTGAAGAGATGGGGCTTGGCGTGTGCAAAGACTGCACTGGCATAGGTCATGATCGGGCGAATGCACGCTGTGTAAATACTCAATTTGCACTTTAGTGACAATTTGCTACGTGCATTTAGGGCGCGTAGTCACATACGAGTACTTATACCACATGTAAACATTCCATTGGCCGCCGGCGCACCAACAGACGACATACCGGCCTCGGAAGCAAATACGTACTGACGAGGTGCGTTTTTTTTTTTTAGGTATGGCATCTCGTAGTTGACGTTGAGAGGTCGTGACTACTTAACCGGACTATAAGACGAGGTGCGCTGGTGTCGGTAATATTTATAGTGTGCGTACAGACGAAGCTATACAACGCGCACGCGCCAGAGCGAGATGGGTGCCCGTTCATCGTAGATCATTGTCACAGATGGTTTTAAGTTTTAGAAATCAATGTTCTCCTAGTGGCCAATCAAATATTTTTATATAAGTGAGCCTAGCAACTAATTGTATTTTCAAAAATTTAATGTAAGGACGAATCTTTGACCAATTAAGAGAAGCAATTTTTCCCTCCAATACATTGAATTTCATTTACGCTATCAGTGGACCCCAACTAACCAGTGGTGGACGTTTTGTTCGCCAGCCCCGCTCTGTCGCCGCAGGTTATAGACTGGCGTGTCATGGGGGGGGGGAGACGAACAAGCGACACTCGGGGTTGCGACAATCGTCGAGAAGATCCGGCAGTTGGGACTGGAAGTGGCCCTGCACAAGTCTGAGGTCATCTGTTTTCATGGTCCTCGAAACGTGCCACAGTCGGGTTCCATAACGGCAGGAGGGGTTCACATCGGGGTCGAGTCGACGATGAAGTACCTGGGACTCATCCTCGACAGTCGGTGGAAATTCGTGGAGCATTTCCGACGTTTGGCTCCCAGACTTGAGCGGGCTAGGACTGATGATGAAGCGGCTCCTGCCCAATCTAGGGGGTCCAAACGCGTCCTCCTAGAGGATCTATGCGGGGTTCGTGCGGTCCCTGGCTTTCTGTTAGGCGCCGACCAGCCCGCCGTTTGAACGCGTCCCAAAGGGTCATGGCCATCCGGCTGGTCCGGGGATACCGCAACGTCTCCTGCGAGGCGTCGTGCCTCCTTGCCGGATTGCCACCATGGGATCTGGAGGTAACAGCCCTCACGCACGTATGGGAGTGGCGCGAGGAGGAAAAACGCCGGGGTGTCACCTCCTTCTGCGAAGCAGTAATACTCGCACAGAAGGAGGTTGAGCGCGTGAGGGAGAGAGCCATGCGCCCTCACGCCCCTAGTCGCCGCAGGAGATGCCCTGGGCGTCGGGAATCGCAAGCAGATTCCCGGCCACCGTAGGCGCGGGCTTACGGACGGGGAGCAATGGGTAGCTCGCCGGTAAGGACCAGGCCCGGGTCGACGGCGCGTCGTGTTCCACGCGCGCCTCAAAGAGATGTCAGCACATAATAACGGGGTCCGACCTCGTCACCCGTGCCGTCCTGCTGACATTAGGACGACGCCTCAGGGTCGCGGGAAATTCGAAAGACAAACCGTGGTCCTGGCACAGGCAACTGAAGGAACACGGGTGGGTTTTAGTCAGTAAAAGTCTGACACACCCTCCCGCTCCACCCAGAGCAGGAGAAGTCATTTGATGATTACCCAAAAAAGAAGAGTGCTAGTGAGAAATTCCACTTGTCCGATCAGGGAATCGAACCTACTAGGACCTCATGCTCAGCAGTAGCGAACCCAGGAACGCTGTTAGACCTAGGAATCAAACTCAGTGCCCTTAAGAATATGTCTGGGTTAAAATGTCCCCGTCCCGGTTTGCGATATTGATGACTGCCAAATAAAAAACACAACAAATTTTGTTATTACTTTCCCATAGTGAGTTTTTTCCAATTTAAGTGGAATCCTCATTAAAAATAATTGCCCAATAATTCATCTCATTAGAACTAAGTGTAATTAAACTTGTAATTAAAAAAGAATTTGCTTTTACTACACTTTGATTTTGACTTACGTAAACACGGAAATGGAACTACTTTTTGGGAAACATTTGGTTATTTTATGTAAGTTAATTAATAATACGTTATCATTATTCAATCATAGATCCTTCTCTTTAATAATAATAATAAATTTCTTGAACCAATGCTACCCTACAATATTAACTTATAATTTGACTAATATGGTTAATTTAAAATTCGAATTTTCGTACGTTTTTTTTGCAATTTGCGGGTCACTTTGAAGCTGTATGTTTATCTGAATATGATTCGCAGTCGTAGCAAACGTTTACTTACATAATTATTATCATATAAAAATCCTCAATACATCTCTCTGAGTTCATATAACAGTCCGCGAGGCCTAAGCTGAGCTTTGTATTTGTGTGAGTGATTACTAATCGCACTCTAGGCAGACGTTTCACCACTATCTTTATGTGCATTCACACAAATGTTCAACACAAAGATCAGCTTCTGCTTCGCGGACTGTACCCTTTTGAATGACTATTTCATGACATTTGAGGCCAGTTATATTTTTGTTAGACCCATGCAAAATGTATTGGCCACAAATCCAAGCTCCAGGCTGCTGCTAAGAATTTCCAGATGAAAAAAATCGCAACAACATTTGCTTGACTTGGGAATCCAACCCAGGACTCCATGCTCAACAGAAGCGCTTTCGACCACTAGATTTACAAGGCAGTAATAATTGTATATTATATTTTTTCAGTTCTTGGATTTCTTTACTTGGTCGCTCCTCAAGAATGGTCATCACACTGGTTTAACGTACATACTTACGACCCAGTTCCCTTAGCGAAGGCTGAGTATAATGATGACTGTACCAGCTGTCCATTTGTTTACTTTCCGATATGTGCTGACGACAATAAAACTTACATTAACGAATGTAAGCTTGCCTGTAAAAACTCAAAAAGGACTGTTAAAGTTAATATGACTAGAACTGGGCCTTGTAAGGTTTTTCCGGACTAAGGATTTCAACTACGGTCACTTTAATATCGGATTTCTTATATATGCCTAACAATACTTGCCTGGTGATAGTTATTTAATTTAGTATCATTTAGGATGGCATATGTATACCTTCGCATGTCTGAAGAATGATACATCGGGTAAAGCAGTAAACGTTATTTGATCAATATACGACATTGTGTGTTCAAAACATTATGCAACTAATTTGATACAAAAAACACGACAATACCTCTAAAAAAATATTTTAAGGACTAAAAACCATACTATATTACATGCAACCATTCAGATTTTTTGTAAGATTATTCTACAAGCAACATATCAACTTAATAGATTTTTGTGTAAATAGATGATTGCTTCAATTTTTGCAATAAATTACCAGCACTGTGTCATCGCGCTTCTCATTCTTTTCTATGCAGTCTGACAATGACCGCGCTTTAGCTCTTGTCAGCCTCTTAACTTCCACTTAGTATGCTCGACGCACTAACGCATCATCAGTAGAGTGTGTAAGGTTGAATGTTTTATTATCTAGAAACAAGCGCGACGCCACAGCACGACACAAAAGCACCGCTCGCCTTTACGCGACCGAAGATATGAGACTGAAGGTCAATTCTCGTACGGACAAAATGTTAAAATTCAAGTCGCAATCACATCTCATTGACAATCAGTGTCAAAAACTTCGAATCGAAGAAAAAAACGATCTTCCGTCAAATATGCGATCACCCTAATAACTACCGTTCGCTTGTAGTGATAGGTATGAAAGACTTATAGGTCGTCTCAGTAAAAGTACTGTTAACATTAAATCAAGCATGTCACTTGAACAACTCTCAAAGATATTTAGCATTTTAGATTTTATTTAAAAAAAACATCCAATCTGTCAGATGACATTCTACTTTAGAATTAAATCTTGTTTTTAGTTTACTTCCCTCAACACATTGGACGAAATAAAAATGTTTTATTTTTATTTTATTTTATTTGTTTTATTTTATTTTAAATTCCCCTATCCTGTAACTCCCGTGATACCTTGTACTGGATAATAACTAACGTTGGGCTACTGGGAAATTAAAGAGCCGACCAACTAGATAAAGAGGCCGCTTAGAATTAAAAAAAACCCTGACTACTATGAGTGTCAACGGGTGGCAACGGTTGACGAATGGAATCATGGTACGAAGACAGTTACACCGCATCCATAACAAAATTAGCTTCCCAGACGTGTGGCTGGCTTATGCTGTTATTCGTCGGATGGGAACAAACGGCCTTTACACGCTAATAATGACGGGGCACTGTGGATTCTCCGAGTACTTGAACCGCTTCAAGTGCAAGGAGAGCCCATTGTGCATCTGCGACCCGGAAGCAAAAGGTAGGTAAATCCTTGTGATGGACGTTCGTAATCGTTGTGTCCTTGTGGCGTAGAGTCGTCTCAACACCTCTCACCCTTAAGTTTATATATTGTAAGTAAATATGATTTTGATATGTTTGTATGTGTAGTTATGTACACAATATCTGTTTTGTTTCTAGTTTTTACTTCAACACATTTTTTTTTTTTTTCATCACTTTTGTTCGTTTCAACCAAAGGACCCGCCATGTAATCTTTTCACCACCATTGGTTGACTGGTAGAGAATGCCTAAGGCATTCAGTCCGCCTTTGTACTTTGTTGTGTGTATTTGTGTTCGAAAAGTTTTAATAAATAAATGAACAGACAAACAGATGCACGGACAAACATATAGACGGCGTAGGCTTAGTTGTTCATACTCCGTTTTCAGCCATGTTTCCACTACTGATTTTATTTCTATTATGTTTGTGCAAACACTTATATTCGTCAATCATATTTTAAAAACTAGAAAGGCTGAAACAAACTCAAAGGTCTCTTTTAAAGGCCAGACATCATTTTGGCCAGATCATGTAAAGACCATGTAGATTGATGTCTGAATTGGTATTTTGAGGACAAAACCACACAGATTGAGTGGACCTGTCCAATCAGTGCACGCTTATTGTCAGTAATCGTGCTGCTCAACTCAAAACTAATGGAGCTCAACGATTCGACGAACAAAACCAAAGAAAGTACATTTGGGTGGGCTCCATAAATTACTGACCAAGACTAAATTAACACTAACTGCGAAAATAAAATATAAAAATACAGAAAAAATAATAATGATCCACATAGTCTGTTTATTCAATTTAATAATCATCAAAAATCAAAAAAACAACACTCAGTGGGTAAAAATTGGAGCAGCTCAGTCCCAAACATTTTATCCTCGATTTAATTTTTAACATTATAAACGGCTTTCCGGCACTACGTACGTTTAATGAATGATTTGAATTTATTAAGTCACCGTTTTTTTTACAATTTTTAAATTTTAAATTGGCTTATAAAAGATTTTTTTAAATATTACAGCGATTACATTAATCTCCCTAAATTTCTCTTTGTGAAAGTGTCTCGGACATAATTTATAAATTTTCAAACAGCTCTTTTCTGCAAAACAGAGACAGTCTGAATATCGGCCGCCATAACAGAATACCGTACGACATTACACTATGAAAGTAGCTAAAGTACACGAAACGGGCTGTCTCTACATCAGTTAAATTACATTTTTATCTAAGAGGGTGTGTGATACGGAGCTTAGCTTTTTTGACAATTTATCTATATGTGGGCCTTACTGAGGCTTAGCATCCAAAGTTAAGCCCAAGAATATTGTGCCGTCTTCAGGATTCAATTCTTAGCCTTTTATCATTACATTAGTTTCACCTGCCTAGAGTGAGGTAGCGAAAACTTAATGCATTTGTATTTTTTTCATTAAGAAGTTAATTGTTATATTAACTAAAGGATGTCGGTGAAAGATCGTTTTGAGCGATAAGACCGCCGATTGTATCACCTAATGTACAATTAATACATTTATATCTGTAATTTATGAGGTGTACATAATAAAGAGTAATATATCTAAATTACTAACATTGAAGCAGTGAACTACTTTTATTTACATCGTCTGTAACCAGCTTAAGTCTAATCAAAAGTGAAGTGTCCACAAACAACACTATATCATGATTACACTTTATGAGGTAAGTCTTTAATATAAATAAGAAGCAAAAAAGAGCCAAGAATTAAGCCCTGTGGGACTCCCATTGTAACTATAGATCCAGGAGATCTTTTTCCATTAACGCCAACACTCTGAATCCTAATACTTGAGATACGGAACCCAAAGATAGTAAGGTACCTGACAAAATAAACTCTCAAACCCCAATTTGTATAGCTTATTGAAGGTTTCCCTGATGTTTAGTGGCTCAGCAAATCGACTGATGTTAATTGTTCATACGAAATCTTCTATCTCAATGGTTCTCAAAATTTGGAGAGCTCGACAAATCTATACATTTTGGGATTCAGTAGGCTTATCAGAGCGTGCAAATTTCATATAGAGGCATGCTTGGAGTTATTGGACCTATGTATAAATCTGATTAATACGTATGTGACGAAAATGTAAACAAAGTGATCATATAACGTACCCGTTGATGTCCACTGTAATGTTACTTAGAAATTGAGTGCTTTGATTATTTGGATACTTTGACCGGAAATTGACCACCTCAAACATATTGAGGTTATTTTTATAACCTCAATAATTGTCGTCGATGATTGAACTGGCATGGTACCATGCCAGTTCATTTATGAAAATATTATGTCGGCGTCATTATATTTATCTTCTTAAATAGGTCCCTAAGAGATTCGCGTCGAACTACTGAGTTTTTTTTTCTCATTTGTTCGACCGTCGAATATATTTTAATCGAGACACGAACAAATTAAAATAACTTTTTAAAAAAACCGCTTGTTTCGTTAAAAACAGGTTTATATTTATCTACTCTCTCGGATCTGTAGTCTGTGCCACATTCTTGATCAAATACATAATCCCTATTATCTATATATATATATATTTCTGGGTAAAAAAAGAAATTATATTTAATCCGTCAGTCAGATAATTAATTAATATTAGACACGTATTTTTTGCTGTAATATATTAACTAAAAATTATTTAGTTAAAACACAACGCAACGCAAAGTTGGGGAGTGGGAGCTCGCTACGCACTTCTACGTAGTAAATAGTTATTAGCTTCTACATATATGAACTATGTATTAAATATGTACTCCATCAAACATATATTCTTATTGAATATTATGTTTATCTTATAACCCAATAATCTTATAATCACAATACAGAATCGTCCCGTAAAATATGCAATATTTGCAATAGGTTTAGATTGCCTTTCGATACAAGGTTATTTATTTTATGGTGCCATCCTTGTTCTGCATTATTTGTACGGTGGTGTTCGTCCTAAGCCGACCAAATTCTATTATAATCATTCTTCATCCAGTAACTATCAAAAAAATCTTAAAACTTCATCCAGTATTCGCAATTTCCATCAATTCTTTATGAATATTTATGCATCCTGAAACAATTTCATTGGCTGGAAGCAATGTCAAGTTAGAGCATAGTGAAAGTATTCTTTTTTGTGACGGAAATCAGCAAGTAAGAAATCTGAAAAAGTACTGGGAACCACGACTTCCTCGACAGTGTTTGCGTTTTTTTTTACGTGTGCTAAGTTATTTCTTTCTCTATAAATACTTGACTTTATTTGCCGAAATTCAGGTACAATACTTGAAGTTAAATGCAGGTCTACATTTTTTCGTGAAATTAGAGATCTGTTATAAACCCTTGGGGCTGGTTCTCTTCCCAATGCTGCTTCATCGCAAGCATTATTTTTTGTAATATTAACTGTATTTCGTATTTTATCTGGATTACATTAGTCGCAGTGGGGCTTTTCTTTCGATGGTAAACATTCAGTGAGGTCCTTGGCCTAAATAAATTTAGTAATAAAAAAAATATGTGATTGACTACACATAATAAATAACATCATTTACATAAAAAATACCCAAAGACTTGCCATATTCAGTGTTACGGATCCAGTACATTTTATACTGTTATATTTTTTACACCGCCACATGCTTTGACCATTTTTGTATTAACGCATTGAATAATATTGATGTCCTTCTAATTGCAGAATCCTTCCATGACCACTTTTGTAAATTTCAGTTCTTTAGATGACACTCCTGCTGGGGTTTGTAATAGGGTAAACAGTATAGTAATTTAGTTCTATGTTTAAAATTTCAGTACATTTATATTTTACTCAATTGACATGTAATTTATAAAAAAGACATCACTTCACTTTTTCTTTGCAGTAGTTGCATATAGACAAAACAATTAGGTTGTACTTCGACAATTACGAAAATATTAACAGTGAACTAAGAAAACAATCCCGAACTAAAACATTGCAACTGCAGGTTTTTATTTGTTTGTTTGGCATCTCGCAGGTCAACCTATGCGGTTGTCGTCTGCTTAAGCGGACCTGCCTGTGGTTGCCCTAATAAATTAAGGCCTCCAGCCAGGACTTAAACTTAAATACTAACTAAAACTAAGCGACAACGCTAAGGGTACCCCCTGTAGGGTACCAACCTCGGCTTAGGGCGTCGCTGGAAGAGGGCAGCAAATGACTAGCTGGATCAGGATTGGTATTATTTTGGGACGAATTTAAAGCTACAGGCTCAGCGGCGCGGGCTGGCTCGAGCAAGGGTCGGGAGGGGGTTGCTACTGCAGGGCATGGACAGCGTAATACATCCAATTTGCGAAACAACTACCCACAAAATAAAACAAAAACATGTACCCTCAAAAGAAGGCAAAAAATACTATCTATTTCCCCACTCCTTGTGATGGGGCGTTTAGTTAATTGTTAAAATGTTTAATATACGATGTACATACCTAGGTGCTATGGATGCTTATAAGGAAATGTACAGTGGATGACTTCCGGGTGCTGTGACGATCATTTGTGAAATCTTTTTGTTTTCTTGTTTACTATTAATTTACTTTGGTAAGAAGCGAGATGATGCTTAAATACAATTAACATGCAGAAAAATAGGAGTTTTTTTTTATTTATTTGCGCTAAGTATCACGTGACGGTCGAACAATAGAGAAAAAAAATCTCACTAGTTCGATCGTCGAACTAGTGAGATTATAGAACAAACGTATTATTGTACGAGTATAAATTAAAAACAAAGGGACGAGCTTATTGGGCTTCAAAAAATTCGTCCGCATCGCTGTCAGTGGGAAAACTACCCAAAAAGCTGGCAGTGTTGCCACGTTGGATGGCAATGCTGATTCTTTGACAAATAAATAGGCCCGACTTCTGGTCCGCTTAACAATGCCTTGAAATACTCGATAAGCACTAGGATCGCATGGTCCTAGTGTTCGAACCCCTAATGGCTAAAACAAATATTTGCGCCGTTTGAGGATTTTTGTACCTGCGGCGGCCGCCCCAGCACATGCCTGGAAGATAGGACAGCGCAAGGGTGTTGACACAGGTTGCCTTCCTAACTATCAAGGCATTATGGTCATTCCGATTGGCCTCTTCGCATCGTCACGTGCCAAGTCTAAAACAGTTGGCACCTCGACAAAAGCTCGACGTATGATGTCATGAAAGGCCATAGTATTCAAGGCAGTCGACTGTTCACCGCACTTAGCCATGTTGAGTCACGCAAGGAGCGCCCAGATGCAGACTTGTACCAAGCTGCAAAGTGGTATCACCTAGCATAGTGCTTACTTTGGAGGCGCGGTCATCCAACGCGCGGTCATCCAACGCGCGCGGTCTAAAAGGTGTGGTGGCGTGGCTGCTGCAGATTAAGACCGGAGAAAACACATTTAATTTGCACCGAAAGTATGTGATTATTATTATTAATTTCAGAAAGACTGAAATATCGTTAAAATGTTAAATTTTTCGTCAGCGAATGGTGAAAAACTATCTAGTGAACTTTTGTATCTGGGCCTATTGATTTGAATTTCTGTATAATCGATTGTCTGTCGGTATTGTCACAAATGTTTTCGCATTTTGAGTAGTGAGGTCAAGGTCGATGGATTGGAACTGCGGCTTTAGAAGTTGGAGTTCTTGTAGAACAGTGTCTACGTCACCTCCTAGAGTCCCATCATCAAAATATATAACATTTTAATTGAATTGAGTTATTATATGAAGGGGTGAATAGCCAAATTGAAAATGACTGACCCGAGAGGATCACCTTGTTGGCATCCAACTGTAGATTTCGAAGTGTTGTCTCTAAATAGTAATTTTGATGGGTGCTTGTATGTAGCACTGCCATTTCCGGTAGCTCCTTCTTTACTTCAGCCAAGAACGTATCCCTGTTAACGGAGTTGAAGGCGTTTTTACGGTGACGAATTAAAAAAACTGGACAGGGTATGTACGGCAGCCTCGTAGCCCTCTTTGGATCCAAAGGTTCAACTACTATTTTGCAAAAGTGTGGTTGTAAGTTCGATTCGCAACAATTGATATTTTTTTGTATTTTTTTTTACATTTTGCTATGCTACATTATGATAATTCGTAGAATGTATACAGAAAGGTTATATTATAACGTTACGTGAATCAAAATGAGAAATCCTTTGTGTTTAGAGTCTACTGTCACAATATTTTAGCGGCCATCCGTTCGTCAGGAATAATCTGTAAGCATGCATAAATTAGATAGTAATATCACTCATTCACTGACTTATGCATATACATGCTAGAACGCAGGCATTCATTAATTCACTAAAAACTACGCAAGCACTAGGTAACTGCTACTGAAAGCAGCAGGTGTCGACTTCAGGACGAGCTGCTTTTCACACAAACAACTATACATACGACACTTGGTCACGCATCACCGTATTGACTCTTCGTATGTACTCGTATAATTTGGCTGCTGAGAGCAAAACTATAAACGTATACAGAGAAGTTTTATAAAAATTAGGCTGTTATTTTAGTACCCATATTGTGGTATCTTACGCCTTCCACGCGGACGCGGACTCGCGAATAGAAGCTAGTGAGAAATAAGATACATAAGGCTTTATGTCAACATTAATGTTTCTGGTGAACAATAATGTTTTTGAAGCCTTCATTCACTGCACACCAATCTAGCGTGCCTTGCCATTTTTATTACGCTCTCGTACCCGTCTCGGTCGCCTGGTGCCAGACATTGGGGTGCCTATGCGGGGGCCACAGCCTGCTTTATCCACGGATAGGCGATATTTTTATTTCCAACTGGCTCTTGCGTGGTTGGGGTTGAGGCCGCGGCATAATTGAATTTCAATACTTTGTTTTAAAGCCTTCTTATATTTTAACTATAAAATCGTAACAAAATTCACTTATAATTGCTAACATCAATCTGTTTAGGTAAAGTCTATCCACAAGTATAGGTTTTAGTCAATCTACGTGTGGTACTGCCTCGCTCCTGAATGTATAAGTTGAATAATGACACTGCACTTTCGCCTCTATGATTAGGAGTTTAAGTAGACAAGACGATAAAAATCTCTTCGTTACGGTTCACATTTCTGTCCTGGTGTATTTCGGTGTTATTTTAAAGACGTTTAAACGATAGAAAACATATTCACGGAACCCTCACCACGCGAGCTCAACTCGCACTTGTCCGGCTTAAAAATGGCATTTCAGTAATTAACATTCCGTTAGTCGTAATTAAGATTCAATTATTTGATTAATTATAAGTTTAGTACATACTTAAGATTTGCTGGAAATGAGAGACGAAGAAATTCTTGCAAAAAAAAACATTCGTAGAAAGTCTACGAAAGAATTTCTCATTATTCAATTGATTGATTTCATCTGATATTTTGGAGAATGGTTTGGTACGAGTATATTATAATAATGTTCATACCATGCCGTAAGTACTGCCTGTATATTTTTCATGTATAGCATCCAAAGAAAATATGACAAAACACAGTAATTATAAATATGAAAGCGGCTTCATGCCGTTGGTCCCAGCTTTCATTTGTAAATCTTTGGCAGTCGTCACGGGTCGTCAGAAGCCCGCCAGTAACCAAGGGTTGTCGTATTACACAGTATCTGGGAGCAGTGGTGACCCAGTGCAGGGGTAACGGCCGCAACTTACGAGTTGTACCCAGTCAGGCGATTTCATCATCATCATTCATCATTTCAGCAGACTGTCGTCCACAGCTGCTCATAGATAGATAGATAGAATACTCTTTATTATGTACACCTTATAAATTACAGACATGGAGGTAGAAATGACAATGCCAGATCCTGCCCCAGCTATTTACAGGAAATGTCAATTAATGAAAATAATTGTAATGATTAAAGGACCTTTTCAGTAGAACTTGCCGATTACAAATCAATGATAATAGGAATTCAACCCTTGAATTTACTATTGCGTTACATATTGCGCATTATACACAACAAAAAAAAATGCCTGTAAGTCAAAAAGTCATATAACGATTATAATAATTATGATAATGCGTAACGTACTCGTATATTTTGTTTAAATCGCGTTTTAACATTTATAAACTGCACCTAACCTATAATCAATACCAATATTGTATTAAGATTTTACGACTAACAGAAACCGCAAGTTCTACAAGCATTAGGACAAATGTTTAGTTAACAGTTATAAATAAGCTTTAAGATGCTGCATATAGCAGGCTTGTAAATGACTTTCTGAGTTGAGTGGGGCAAAGTTCAATAGAGTTTCCGGCATTGTCCTTTTACATTGGGTTACACGCTTTATCGCTAAAAGCGATCTTTTACAGATAACCTTTGGATGGATTAAAGGGAGGAGGAGAGACAATACTGCACATAAGCCTCCCCAAATCAGGCGATTAACTTTGTGCAAAGTTTTTCTCCACCACTGCTCTTAAAACGGTGAAGGAAAACGTCGTGAGGAAACCGGCAAGTCCTAGAACCAAAAATTCGAAGACTTGTGACATCTGTCAACCCGCACTCCCTCTCACTGAGAGGAGGCCTGTGTCCCAGAAGTGGGAACATTATGTATTGTACATGGGTTATGCTTATGCCATGGGTTGTGGAGTTCAGATAGGTCAAAACTGGTATTCAGCTGCATCTGGTCCGCCTGGAAGCCAACCCCAATGAGTGCTTTTAAAAATGAAGTCTTTATTTTGTGGCAACGGCTTACAAAAGTGTTATATTTCCATGATTAAAATTATTACATGTGAATTCAACCGTCCTACAAAAAAAAACTTTAACGGTACTACAAACATAAGATTTAAGAATTTTATGGTTTTGACACAAAATTAATATCAAAGTTCAGAACAATATGTTTAAACACATATTAGGCCGCTTTCGTATGGAACTTTGATGAACTTTGATTTTTATTAGTACACACAATAAACATCTTCTATTTAGGGGTGAACCTTTATTAATTAACGAGAAACGTTAAGGGGGATGGCGAGGGTCCACCAAGCGATATCGTGTGACAAGAGTGGGGGGGTAGTCACAAGCTTCGTGACGTCACATGTATAAATCTAATGTATTAAATCTCATATATACATCTCTCTCTCTATCTCTTTCATGCGGGCAATTTTTGTTGAATGCAATCATAAATGAATGATGATGATGATGTGAATGCTGATAATAATAAATGATTATCAGCATATCTTATCAGTCTTGTCTAAACTTTAGCTCTAAGGAGTAATTAGAAAATATTACCCACTCCATCAATATTTTAAACATTACGTTTTTGGAAAATATCTAACGTCACGTCAGGGACCTGTAACAAGGATTTTCAGAGCCTCCTCTGACTCCAAAAACCATGTAACGTAATTTATGGGTGGCCTCGTACTTGGCGTGTGGTTGGCTGCCGTGACCGAGACACGGTCGGGATTATATAATTATTACGTACGTCCATGTGAGATTTTTGGTATAGTAACCTATAAGTAGTACACATACGACCACGCTTAAATGTTCAGCTTCATCATAAAGCCGAAATTTTACTCCAAAAAAAAAGTGACGATTGACCAATAAAATTCGATTTTTGTGCCCGCTTAATTCATAAAAGGTTGGAAGCACGGATTCTGTCTCTCCCTTAGTGGATCAGTAATATATTATTTGTCTAATTTCGGCTTTTCCTATGATAAACAATAGAACCCTTGATTGTGGTCATACTAGATCTACGCGAGACTAAGGTCTGCGACCGACGCGACAATGTCAGCGTTATCCCATGACTATGAGCGATGCGCATATTGCAAAAAGATTGCGGAGAGAACAAATGAAAGAAATTGTATAAAGCATGCAACATGTCACCGCGACAGAACGTTGTAACAGACGGAACGTTGTAACAAGAGATTGGCGATGCAAGCAAAAAAAATTACATTAGTAAAAACACACTGAACTTAACACAGACGAGTATTTCTAGCATAGCCCACAGCGTCCTTTAACATTTTGTTTTTTATAGTTGCATTTTACTCGACGTTTATGCAAGAGAAGACCAAGGTGGACGCCCAGTTGGCTTACGAATCGAATTACTCAGGGTATATGCAAAATTATATGATGGGCTCAGTAAAAGATACAGTGCCAGTGCTTGAAAAGATTTACTCATGTGACTGTCCACGAGTATATATCCCAGTGTGTGCTTCAAATAATCATTCTTTCACTAATGTATGTAAAATGAATTGCATGAATATTAGATTGAAGTTGTGGGGGACGAAAAGAGAATTATCAGTCGCCTACCGGGGGCTCTGTTGGAGCTATTTCGATCCTTTCGAGTACTGATTGTTCAAATTAAATTTAATTATTCTTCATGTCTATGTTTCTTTACTCCTTCTCATCTTCAGTATTGCGATAAGCCATTGGTCCTGGGTCAGTCGTGTCATTGACGGCTATGGGTCATTTTACATCCTGTATATATATACGCAGCGCAGGAGCTCTCGGTATCGCCGGTCTTTACGCACTCATTTACAGTGTGTTTGTACACTTGATTACCATAAGTAAAGAGCGTGTCGCTTCGTGATATAAAAAAATACTGTATTTTGCAAAATACCTGGTACTTCTTTTTCTTCTTCTAAATTTACTCGGTCAGGCCAGGTGCACTCCGCATGTTACAAGTGCGCTACAAGTACGCGGCGGGTTCCAACTTGTCGGAACAATTCAATCGGGGCGCCGGCCGGGTCGCACGCTTATACGATACTCACTCAAACGCCACGTGGCAATACATGTTGGCCAAGCCTCAGCCAATGCAAGCATAGGCAAATTGATGCAAGGCGAGTACTACTGTCTACATGTTGGCCAAGCCTCAGCCAACGCCAGCGTAGGCAAATTGATATAAGGCGAGCGCTACTGTCTAAATGTTGGCCAAGCCTCAACCAACGCGAGCGTAGGCAAATTAATACAAGGCGAGTGCCACAGTCTACATGTTGGCCAAGCCTCAGCCAACGCGAGCGTAGGCAAATTGATATAAGGCGAGTGCTACTGTATACGTGTTGGCCAAGCATCAGCCAACGCGAGCGTATTTTATAAAATTGAAACCGACACTGATCCGAATTGAAACGAGTCGTAACGAGCGATCCCGAGTGGCAGCGAGGCACGCCAAACGTATCGTATACACGTTGGCGCTCGCCTGTACTCGGCCAGCTAGGCGAGCGTTGACGAGCAATTGCGAGGCTCGAAAAATGGGCCGGCTTAAGATAATAATATACTCACGTTTTTCACACTTCCAAAGGACATCGAGAGGTAAAGAAATGCACGTCTACCTATTAGTAATTTTCAATTAGGTAGGTAATACGGCGGTGTACGGCTACATATCAAGCTATACGTTTTCAGTTTAAGCTGACCTCGCAATGTATAGGGTTCTCGTACAATGAGAAGTCAGCGTAGCTTGATGTTCGTACCTACATAATAGATTTTTACTTTTGTTATTTTATTTATGTCACCCGTTGTAAGAAGATTAATTATTGTTTTAATATTATAATTTGATAATTACAATTTCTGTTATTTTTTTTCTATTTTTGTTTTAGTGGGTACCTGCTATGTACTAACTATAACTTAGTAATATATTATGTAGTAAGATTTAGATTATGTGGATAACAGGGTACTCGAACATACTTTTATTTTGGCCCAATTACGTACTGAATTAATAATAACTAAGTAAGTACCTAGCCTAGGTTTATTTGAAACGTCAATTGTTCGCCAAGAAGGTTGTAATGGGCACATAGCTGGTAATTAATAATTCAGATTCATTATTCTTTAAAAGAAGACAACCCTAACGTTGTCAGAAGAGATAAGACTGAAAGAGAGGCAAGTTCTATGTTAATATAACTGTGGGCAATTAGCACTGTGCGGCCTGAATTGCACTTTATTATGTAGTAATTAGCAAGAGCCGCTATTTATTTGAACCTTCTGTACTTGTACTATTATGTAAACTGTTACTCAGCCCAGAATACGGCGAAGTGTTTGGCGCCATCACTAGCGTCCATCAGTTCCTGTAATGTGCGGACGACAGGACATTCTCGGAAGAAGAAGTACTCGTTGGCCGGCCTACACTGTCCTTCCATACCTATTAACAGTGACATTTGAAAACATTGTAATTTAAATCCAATTATCTTTAATAGAGTAACCGTGGAGTTTCTTGTTGGCTTTTCTTCATACGAAACGACCAATTGAAACCGTGCACCTAGCTTTTGACGTTTCGTAAGTGCCCATTATGCAGGACAATAAAGCAAGCTTATTTTAATTGCTAATTGAAGCAGTTATGTGTACTTAATTAGCTATCCAATAACTTTTTTGAGTTTGGAGTATAAATTTCAAATCTGTTATTATTTGAAGCATCACTGGGACGCATTTTTTTTAAATGTCATCATGCCTTCTATTTGTAAGTCAGTGTCTTGTAAAGTAAATTATAAAAAAATATATGAAAAATATTCGGTCAGTGGGTCGTCCTAGGGGCGGAGTAGTAGGAGTTTCAGTTGTTTTGTTTCAGTTTTTTTTTTTGGTCACGATTTTTTTTTGGGATTCTAACAATTTTATTACAGCATCTGGTTAAAACTTGACCATAGAAACGATATAGGTTCTGGGAAGCATGGCCCCACGACGGGGCTCCTACTTCTGAATGGTTAAAAAAAAAAACCTTGAAGGCCATCCCCTTCAGGGTATTTGTTCTACTAGACCCCACCATCCCCTTCGAACCTAACCTGACCACTCCAACAGGTTATACATAGGTTCGGGGTGACACAAATCCTGAGCGAGAATAAAAGGATTCCTTCGACATATTTTTTACGACTGACGCTAGGCCTATATAAAAATATACCTATACCTATACCTAGATGTTTTTTGCCTATTACTTAGGTTTCATTACGATTCAATCGAGAAACTAACGGTAAGAGAAAAAAAAAATCCTTAGATAAAACAATTCGAAGGCATATTTCTCGGAAACGGTGCGTCGTAGGACCATGTTTCCAAGAAGCTAAATGGTTTCTATAGGAAAGGTTAACCCGATACTGCACAAAATTGATAAAGAGCTTTCAAAAATGTGAATCTCTAGCGTCCGGTGGAATGACAGCTGCTCATTTAAGCTCATTTCCTACTGGTTGATTGGAGCCTACAGGTTGATGATGATAATACCTGCATTTCCCTCACTTTCTGTGCAATCAACAATACTTATTCGATATTTCATGTATTTTTTCAGATATGCTGTTTCTTATAGCAGTATTCCTGCCTTTTTGTAAGGGTTTCTTGTTACTGGACCTTCCAAGTACAGTTACTATATGCGTCATCGCACTTACCACGAGTACATCAGCTAGCACGACAACACTAATATACGAACGTATTTTACCACCTATATCTAAACCATTGGAATGTGACCTATGTCCGTTGATATACATGCCCGTTTGTTGCAACACAAATATGACTTACATGAACCAGTGTTTTTTTGTTTGTGACAAAAATAAGCCCGAAAAGGCCCAAATTCTACATCGAGGTATTTGTATATTTTATTAAATTAATAGTTATTTCAGCAGTTTCTTTTTTCATTATGTTTGCCACAATTCTTACCTCAGGCCCTGTAACGGGCACCGCATCATATAAAAAGTAGGATAACACTGTTTTGGATTGTTTAAAAAAGTAAGATAGACATCGGCAACAAGCCCTGTCAGCGCTCTAGGGTGCAAGTAGTGCGAGAACAGATATGCGCGCGCTCTCGCTGTTACATAATGTTAGCAAAGTTTTTCTAAGGGTGTGTCCACATCTGGCGACTTGACCACGAATACGCAACGAATGCTGCGTGCATGCATCTCAAGTTCGCCCGCCGTTCCTGCACCACCCACGAGCCACGTTCGCGAGTTGCGCGCGCAGGGAACGCGCGCCGCTCACGCTCACTGTGCAAGCCTTGCATGAGTTGCGCTAAAAAAGACGAAACAATTGCAGTAACTGCACTGGTGCAGCGGACGGACAGCTCGAGAGCGGCGCTTGCATAGCGCATTCGCCAGGACACACCCTTAGACATGACATTGAATAGGTGTCATGTCTCAATGTCTCTCATGTGTTAAATGTGTCAACAAACAACCAGTGATATATTGCATCTAAATGAAAGAAAATTTATAACTCAAGTTAAAAGTGCACTTTGTAAACAAGCATATAAAAATTACATGATTATGTCCTAGATAAGAATGCTTTGAAACATGCTGATTCAGCTCTATAGGACAATATCACACTGGTTGCTTATTGAATTGAATATTTATTGTTATTTTAAGGGGCAACTAGAATAAATTCTGTTTTTTTTTGTAAATTTTTACGTTCAAAAGTGCCATTTATTTGAAATAAATTATTTGACTTTTGACTTACCTTATGTAAAGTTAATGTTGGGTTTGGGTAAAAGAAACAGAATAAATCCTGTGGAAATGCGTTCCTAACGAAGCATATGTGGTGTAACTTTGAATGATATGATGAGGATGAATGTAATAAGCCAACGGTGTTGTTTAGTTTAAGATTTAATGACCAAAATTTAAAAGAGTGTGTGGCGGCATCTACACCGCCACATGCGAACAACGCATAACACAAATCCTGCATCGCGCAATCAAAGTTTACCGCGCTGCTAGCATATATACAACTTCCCGACAACAATCATCGGGCAGTTGCCCACCAGATACGACATCCATCTGGTCGGCGGAGGATCCTCCCTTTTTCAAAGAGTATGAGTGAACTTTACACCCTGTTCCACATATCCCTAAACTGGTGACCCCAACGTGATGAACATTATCCCTAAACTGGTGATCCCGAGTATGAACGTCAGCGCAGCCTTCGTGCAACTACTTCAGTGTGACGTTATCATCATCATTCCCGCAAGTCACACAGCCAGCCGGCAACAATGGCTTGAACGGTTGTCCTGAACATCAGCATGCAGCGCAAGCGCATACCTGGTTATCACCTTCAGCCTCATCAGCAACCTTGGCACAGCACACTGCACATTCGGCCGGTCCACGAGCAGAGTGCTTAATCCCTCTCCTGGTCGACAGCAGTCAGCCACCCCGACTCACTGGGGCATCTTCGCAGACAGTTCCGACTCACCGCGAACTATGCGACATCCGGTTCCAACCCACTGGAACCCAACTGGCATTGGCAAGCATTGCAAGATACAAGACTTAGTCCACTATCGACCTCCGTTCTCCGGAGGGGAGTGGTGTGGCGGCATCTACACCGCCACATGCGAACAACGCATCACACAAATCCTGCATCGCGCAATCAAAGTTTACCGCGCAGGTAGCATATATACAACTTCCCGACAACAATCATTGGGCAGTTGCCCACCAGAAACGACTTCCATCTGGTCGGAGGATCCTCCCTTTTCCAAAGAGTATGAGTGAACTTTACACCCTGTTCCTCATACCCCTAAAAGTGTGCATAGATGGTTCGGTCTTCTAAAATTTTACTTATTAGCAACAATATAACTTACACAACAAACATAGTCATAATAAACAACAATTAATATATAATATCAATTACTTAACTCACGTGGCACCTGGTCGAGGTTCGAACCTACGACCTACAACTCGTAAGTCGCGGCCATTCCCACTCGGCCACCACTGTTCAAACATAAATATCTAGTCAAATTAGGTACTTCTACATTGGTCCCAATCACGACGTTGAATTGTAAATAAAGGTATGATCGTGCCTCTCACACCCGAGGAATGTACTAGGTGCATTTGGGGAGATCACAGAGACAATTGCTAGAAAAATGGGTGCGAGACATGCTACTGTCCAACAAGTGCTTCGGAGGTTAAGGAAGACTTGACGCAACCGAAGAAGACCAAGCAATGGCAAACCAAAGTGCATATTTTTTTTTTTTGTGTATTGCGATCTAGCAACTACCATTGTAAACCCGAAGGGACCCAATCAGTAAGGAGACGTCTTGCAGAAGCCAATTTAAAGCCTTACTGGTCAGCAAATGGCCCAAAACTCGAACGGTATCATAAAATTGCAAGATTATATAGAACAAGCTGACCCGGCGAACGCCCTATGTTCCGCCTTAGAGGCAACAAATGAGCAGTTTTTTTTATTTATTTTTATCAAGCATTTTAATGATTTTTTATAGTGAAGCACCTGGTGGTAGACGACATTTTTCTTTTTATTATCAGGCGCAAGAACAAATAACGCAGATGGTCTTCCGACTCGTGAACATCCTACATAATACGATACTCGTAAATAATTGACCATGGGAAAAACGGATTTTCTAGATTCAGACTACAAACTTTCAAGGATTGGCCTTGTGATTTGTTAATGGTCATGGCGAATGCAAGATGTATCGGAGGTTGAAGTCGTTTAAACTCAAACAGCATAAACGTTGGGATCATCGGGATCCTCGGAATGAGAACTACATCACCTTCGAATTTTCCTTTGATTATCGTGGCGTAAATCACATTGTCCATCAATTTACTTACCACCAAACGCGTTCCGTTGCACTGTTTTCGTTGGTTAATGTTTCGAAGCATGATCACTACGAAGCCAACCTTTAGTCGTAAATTGTGCGGTGGTAAGCCAGGCACATCCAAGTAGTTTAAAAATTCAATTGGATAGTTGGTGGCTTCATCTTCATTTGTTACACATTCAATAGATTTGAATGAATGCAGTGTACCAATGATCTCATTCTGAATTATGTAGTTTAAGTTATCTACATCTTTGTTCTTAGCCGCCAAAATTGCTCGCTCACTCAACCATGCATTATTTTTGTGGTTTTTAATGATGTTTGGGAATACTTTATTGACGATTTCTTCTTTCGATGAGACAAATTTACATAAATTCGGAGGAAATGAAATCAATCCTCTCGATTAGTCGACAGGTACTCGATCATTACCGGTATTTAGCAATTGCTCAGAGAAATCTTCAGCAGATGTATCGTTCAGCAATGCAACTCTCATATTTTATATACGCGCCATAGAGATGATTAGAGATTATTAGAGGCAAGCGTTAATTTTGTCGGCAGCAGTTGATCTTGGAATTACTGGCAGTAGTGTTTGACGAAAATCGCCAGAAAGTAAAATCATTCCTCCACCAAAATATCTATAGTAATTGCGTAGATCTTTTAATGTTCGGTTTAGTGCTTCCAATACACTTTTATGCGCGATTGTGAATTCGTTCCAGATGATGATTTTGAATGCTGATAAAACTTTGGCCATAGTGTTTTTCAATATTACATGTTGGTTCTTCAATATTTTAAAGATTTAACGGTAATTTTACTGCTCAAAGACAAACAAAAAAATAAAGAAAAACGGAAAGGGATAATAAGTATCCTATGTCCGTCTCCTGGTTCTAAACTACCTCCCCACCAATTTTCAGCCAAATCGGTTCAGCCGTTCTTGAGTTATAAATAGTGTAACTAACACTACTTTCTTTTATATATATGCATGTATGTATGTATAGATAAGATATGCCCGTGATCACAACGAAGGGGGTGAGTACGCATTGGGCAGAGTAATGTTCTCTGATGAATCGAGTTAGTTGTTGTACAGACGGCGATGGAAATCGTTTTACACAAGCATGTTTCGAACAAAAAGTGAACACGTGTGGGTATTTCACCCGATGATGGTTGCACAGTGCTAGCGCCGATAGAAAATGGCCATCTCACTGCTGTGAAATACGAAAACGAGATTCTTAATGAACATGCCGTCTATTTGTCCAGTATGGGCGACAATGCATTGTTTATGCATGATAATGAACGGCCCTACACAGCTTATGTTGTATTCGAGTACCTTCAAGACGTCGGAATCCATGAAAGTGGTCAGCGAGAAGCCCTAACCTAATTTGAAGGATTTAATTGTGTCACTTTACTTCTTAGGGTAAGTTTATTTTTATATTTTTTCAGTACATTGGCACCTTGTTTATATTCAGTATTGTAACTTTTTATCATTCTATTATGTTCTTGTATGTTGTGCTGCGTCTTTTGTGTGCACTGAATAAATGTTTTTTCTATCTATATAACTAACCTAAACCCTATCAAACATACGAGCGACGATCTTGGCAGACGTGTTAGAAGCCGAAATCCATCTCCAATCACACTTCATACCCTGAAAAATGCACCTATTGAATAATGGGAGAATATTCCTCAGCATAATGAGGAATCTAGTACTCAGCGTGCCAAATCGTGAAGAAGCCGTATTGAGAGCTCGCGGAACCAATACAAAATTTTGCATGACAAAACAAATTGTTTCAATTTCGTAACTAACAATTAATTTTAAGATTGAATTGTTTTTTCCTTATGTAACACATTATTTAAACTATAATTTTTATTTCAACTTGTTTTTTTTTTTTTTGGCATTATTTAATACATGTGAATGTTGCTTGTCACTTCAAGAAGCTATCCTGCGTGGTTTAGGAAATATTTCATGGTAAGGTAGTGGTTTTTGTATATGGCTCGTCAGTGTATTCGCATAGAAAATAAGGAATTTTAGCTATTTTTAAATACTGTGCTAGTTAAAAGTTAGGTTACAGTTTCTAATAATATTGAAAGGTGAAAATTTACAGACGTAACGATTAAAAATATAATAATGACACAACGAACAAAGAAATAAGCAGCTGTTGCAGACAGACAGCCACACAGACCGAAAGACGAAGTAGCACCATAAGGGTTCCTTATGTACTATTTTGGTACGGAATCCTAAAAAATATCCGTGTAAGCGTAGAGAGATCGTACGGAACATTTCATACAGTTGAAGTTGTTTTAATTGCTAATTAATCCAATAACGCGGAACTAATTAATGTTCTATTATCATTTTTTATTTATTTGAAGGCATTATTTTAACATCAGTTGTTTAAGCAATATCGAATCGATGATATTCATAACAACCAAAACCAAGATGCGAACAATGTGTAAGTGTTTTCAAAACCAAAATATGGAAATAAAAAGATAAAAAATTGTGTGTAATTGGAGAAGCCTAACTTAAGCAGCCTATATTGTTCCCACTGCTGGGACACAATTCTCCTCTCTTCGAGAAGTAGTGGGATGTAATCCGTCACGCGGGGCCGGTGAAGGTTTGTAGCTATGTCACATGTCTTCAAATTATTGGTTTTAGGACACGTAGGTTTCCTCGCGATATTTTCTTTCACCGGCTGGAGGGCAGTGTAATAAACTATTTACACAAAGTAAAACGCCTGCCTGGGGTTGAACCAAAGACTGCTCCTCGCTTGCTTTGTGTGCCATCCAATAATAAAGGCTTTTATTTTCAGATGGTGTTCTCTTTCTTTTAACTAAATGTATGCCTTTTCGCGCTACGCAAAAGACGCAGGAGAATAACAATCGGCCTCCTAATCGGTCATACGCAGTTTTGTTCCCACCCATAACAAAAAACATGGACTGTGACTTGTGTCCTGTCGTATATTTCCCAGTGTGTAGTGACCAGATTTTGACATATATGAACATATGCTTCTTTCATTGTATGAATTTCACCAATGTGCAAATTGTAAAGCGAGGAGTTTTTATTAAACGACCGTCCTTGACAATTCAAATGTGCCTGTAATTGGTTTGTTTGAAATAAATGCTTTGAGTTTTAGTTTGAGTTTATTCCGGAATTGACAGACAAGCCGGAAAAAACATTATTAAGGAGACTGGTGTCTAGGTTAATTCATGTTCACATCTTTTTTTTTGTTTTATTTCGAACCTGGGTCTGCAGTCTCGACATAGATAGCGACGCTGCCGCAAACTACTGATCGCTAGATAATAACAGAAATTATCGCTTGCCGTAACGATGTAGAGACTTGCATTAGTCGTAGGCATCGCATCAAGGTAACTCAGATGAGTTACCTTGAAAAATCGTACATAACCTTGACATAACGATGTTGATACTACAAGCGTATTCATAGTTCGATTTCTTCGAAGACAATTATTGGTCGTTACAAATTCTCCTTGCACATAGGGAAACTTGGAGAACATGACTTAATACTAAAAAATAACCATTTTCACTTTCGCCATTTACCGTTTCACAACCATATGGTCGTCAAGGCTGTCCAAGTACTCTGAGGCAGCATGAAACAAGCGGTTCACCCTTCGGAAGGCCACATAGATTGAACATAAGCGTTATTTGTGGTCGCTATCTCCAGTAGTGAGGGAACGACGTAGAAGAAGAATACGAAAGAAACAAATTGACATAAGTGAATAGTGAAAGCTAAAATATTAATTTGATAAAGATATACGATACTATTATCTAACAGAAGCAGGTTTTATAAAAAAATATACGCACCACCAATCGACTGTATTTATTATTTTTAACTAACAAAACATAAAATAGGAAAACCTAACAAACTGATAGAAATCTTGAACAAAATATTAAGCTAATCACTTGGCACCGAGAAAACACAATACTGAGGTAGATAGACGTCCGTCACCGTCGACTGTCGATCCGCAAGAGAGCGAGCGCTCCTCGTCGTCTGCAGTTGCCGCTCGCTATCCCCACTTCGACGCAGCTGCCTTAAACACGCCTCTTGTTCCCTCCAACTTCTTTAGTCTTGTAACACGGCCGTTCCTGATTGCGAGACGTCCTCGTCCGCTGCTTGGTCACCTGAAGATGATGATATAAACATCTCATTAAGCCTCTGAATTATTGTTTTATTTCTATTAAAAAATATACGCACCACCAATCGACTGTATTTATTATTTTTAACTAACAAAACATAAAATAGGAAAACCTAACAAACTGATAGAAATCTTGAACAAATATTAAGCTAATCACTTGGCACCGAGAAAACACAATACTGAGGTAGATAGACGTCCGTCGCCGTCGACTGTCGATCCGCAAGAGAGCGAGCGCTCCTCGTCGTCTGCAGTTGCCGCTCGCTATCCCCACTTCGACGCAGCTGCCTTAACCACGCCTCTTGTTCCCTCCAACTTCTTTAGTCTTGTAACAATACATAATAGGGATGATGACTAATATTAAAAATGTTGTAATACTCCTATCAAAGAACGCATAGTAAAAATGAGATAATCAAAAAAAACTGTTTAATCGATGTAAATATTAGCTTATTTATTGAAATAAATTGCTTCAAGCAACAGCATTACTAAGATCATAATGGCTGCTGGTAAAAGTATAACCGTGGAACTGAAAACTGAAAACACAAGTTCGATGCTAACATAATACTGTGTTACTTTTTATTTACATAACATTAGTTTGGCAACTCTAGTAATTCCTTTCTAAAGGAACATCAAATATAAATAAATATGGGTTCTGAAGAGAAAAATATAACATTGCGCTGTAAACATAATCTTGTGAGAACATTATCATACGAATCACTTTGTGTCAGACTTAACTCGCTAGATTCTATAAACTCTGATATCAACACGACAGCATTAAGTATGTTATATTTATCTATATGCGGTCTGTCAGATGACATTCATAAGCTGAGACAAGAGTTAAAACAAATGTTATTGGAAAATGCAAAAAATAAATTGATAAACTATCCTTAGAAAATATTCAACTACATAGAGAAGTTCAAGAACTATCTACATCTTATTCACTACTAAAAATATATCCACTGAGAGCTTAAACGCCTCAAAATCAAACATACTGCAAAGCCCCCATGATAACTGCACAGTTAAAAATACAAGAGAGTTACTTCGTATTCAACCTAATTCGAAATTGCATTCAGCAGATATGAGCATTCCAACAGCAAAAGATGATGAACATTTTACACATACTAACATATCAAAACAGATATAGACAGAAGAAGGAGACATGAATTGTAAACCGAAGTATATCTACACATTTGGCGCTCATCAATATGTTGGACTAGCAGCTAAGTTGGTTCATTCTAGAACTAATACTAGGTATCAGAAATATACAATCGAGTCAACTAAACCGCAAGCCTCAACAAATGACATACTTAGCAGTTGCGGAAGAATAAAAATAACAAGTGAAGACAAAACAATTATAAGCGTTTGTGAAAATGTTAACAACCCCATACAGTTGTTATACAACTTATCATTTGTATTAAAAAAAGTTTGAAAAAATTAAATTCATTATTCTTGTTGTAAATATCATTTGAAAGAAAAGACACTGACAAATGAAACATTAAAAAACTTCTGTAATAATATGGATAACTGTACGTTTATAAGTTGTTATAAATTATCTGTATATTCACTATATAAAAAAATTAATTCTGCGATAGACACATTAGACTACGGTGCAAGGTACTTAAATTTTTCTTCAAAAAAGAATACCATAAATGTAACAACCAACATTTTATCTCAAAAAAATTGTTTCACTCATAAAAATACATTATCTAGCCACGAAAAAACACCAACTAGGGAGATAAAAAATAAAACAGATAACAAATGCAATAATAAAGAACCCATAAAAGGAACTATACCATATTATTTCAATATAATACGCAAAGATAAGATAGAGCTGAATAAAATAAAACACCCCATAAACGCAAAGCTGCATGGCAGATTTTTAAAAACAAAACTGATCACGTGTACACCAAAACAAATTTTGACAATATCAAAATCAATAATAATCTTATATGTAAACCTAAAAAAATAGCAGAATCTTTCAACGACTTTTCATCAATATTGCCAAAGAATTCCATACTAAAAATAAAGCGTAATCAAACAAAAAACAAATAATTGATTTACTGAATATGACGAAAACTATGTTTTTACATCCATGTTATGAAGATGACGTAAAAAATACCATCATGTCTCTTAACAATACCAAATCTGTTGGATTTGACAGTATAGCTACTAACATTCTCAAATCCTGTGCCGTCATTATTTCCCCGATCATTGAAAACTTGATAAATCTCTCATTCTGGCAAGATATTTTCCAGATAAACTCAAGCAATCTATTGTCGTAGACTTATATAATTACCACCCTATAACATTAATATCTAACTCATCAAAAATCTTCTAGAAAGTCATGCATCGCAGGACTAATAAACTATTTAGACCAATTTCATATTATAAAAGAGGAACAAAACTGCTTTCAAAGAGGAAAATCAACTACTTTAGCAGCGTTTAAACTGATAAAAATTGAATTGATAGAATAGATAAACGAAATCCAGTATCTGTCATCTTCTTTGACATTAGCAAAGCTTTCGACTTTGTCAACCACGAATTGCTAATTCAAAAATGCAATAATTACGCAATTAGGGGAATAGTTATTGATTGGATTACTAGCTATTTATATAACAGTCAGCAAAAAGTAGAAATACGCTCAATAAACGGAAAATACGAGTCCACATCATATAGTTCTGAATATAGTCAAACCAAATCAGGAGTACCCCAAGGAAGCATAGTAGGCCCATTACTTTTCCTCATCTACAGTAACGATTTACCTACAGCTTTACAACAACAGTGCATACTCTTTGCTGATGATATATCAGTAATTGTAACAAATGATAGTAAATCAGAAACCAATCACGAAACAATAAAACAAGTGTTAATATGGCTCCAAAATAATCATCTCTGTGCAAATCTAAATAAAACCAAATACATACATTTTCAAAATTATAATTCAAAACAAACAACTTAATCATCAAGGACAACAAATTAACGAGGTTAGTATACAATACGAATTTCTTGGACTTATTCTAGATCAGAATTGTAATTGGAAATAACATATAGAACACGTCTGCAAGAAATTAAACCAATTTGTATTTGCGCTTAAACGTTTAAGACGTACCGCAAGTGAAGCAGTTGCACTTACTGCTTACCATGGGTATGTTTCCTCTTTACTCAGGTATGGAATTCTACTCTGGGGGAACTCGACGAACGTAAATGAAGTATTCCTAGTGCAGAAAAAATGCCTAAGAGCAGTCTACGGTATCAGTCCACTATCATCCTGCAGAAAAATATTTTTTAACATTAACAGGTCTTCTTATAATGCTGCTGGTGTATTAAAAAGAGCACTTATTTTATTCTGTAACCTGTGACTTAAATTCTAATTAATTATACCCGTAGAGACCCAACACGGTTATGAATTCCTTCACATCAAAGCACATTATGCCATAAAAATAGCTTCATCACAGTAATTAAAATATTCAACAATATTCTAAAGACATATGGGAACTCCCTCTTAAACACTTTAATACAAACTACATAAATAGTTAACTGGTAATTGTTTTTATAGTGTGAAAGAATTAATTGATAAAAAGTTTCAGATAAATATGGTTACTAAGTTGTTGTTTGGTAAATTATTAAGATTTTACCAGTCTTACACAAGTTAGAATAATAATGTTAAGAAATCAATGGATCCTTTTTTAATTTTTAAAATATTTGTATGCCAGTCCATAGCGAAGAAGATGCTTCTAGCTGCCCCCGATTTCTCCGACAGCCTTCATATATAAACCGGCGCGAAAGTGAAAATCCCTTGGATTCGTTCATTTCTGTACTTTTACAGAATAACAGGAGACATGTTTACCAAGCTCCTAGGTGAACGTTAGCCGTTCCTTCAAATCCAACGGCCTGACGGACTTTCTGAAGAGTCACGAGTGTCACATAATTACGCAAGTATTCATACTTTAATGAGAAACTATTATGAACTGAAGTCAATCAAAAGACAATTAAGGGATCTTTATATAATTTTGCTTAAAAATCGATAGACTACAGAAAAAAAAAAAAGTACGAAACATTTCAAGCATTTCAGATAGAATCAAGAAATAATGACCCTGTATAAAAAATGATAAATGAAAATTTTTTCGTAGTCGGCATACAGTTTTTTAAATGATTATTTATTGCTCGTCAGTGTAGCATAGAAAATAATGGTTTTTTTAATGTTTTTTTTTAAATACTGTGCTAGTTAGGTATCCAGTATAAAATTATACTGAAAGCTGAAACTGTACATACATTACGAGTATTACGATATCAATTAATAACAGACAGACAGACAGCCACACAGACCTAAAGACAAACTCGCTTTTGTACTATTTTGTTACGGAACCCTAAGAATTCCCATGTAAGCGCAATTTTAGAAATATCGTACGGGAAATTAAAAACAATTCTAGTTGTTTTAATTGCTAATAAAACCAATAACGCCGAACTAATTAACGTTCTAATAACCTTTTTTTGAGGCATTATTTAAAACTCAGTTGTTGGTCAAAGCGATATTGAATTGATAATATTCATGAAAACCAAGATGCGACAAATTTGTAAGTGTTTTCAAAACCAAAATAAAAAAGAATTACACACCCAAAAATGGTGTGTAATTCGAGAAGCCTATATTACTATATTTCAGCAGCGGACTACTTAAGCTAGTAGATCTTTCTCTCTCTTAAGCATAAGCATATTTGAGCCTACAATACTCCCACTGCTGGGATACCGGCATCCTTTCTTCGAGAAGGAGGGGGCTGTAATACACTACGCGGGCTCAATTCAGCTTGTTAGCTAGGTCACATGTCTTCGAATTGTTTTTTTACGACATGCTGGTATCCTCACGATGTATTCCTTCACCGTTTTGAGAGCAGTGGTGGTGAAATTATTTATACAAAGTAAAGCGCCTGCCTGGGTTTAAACCCACGACTGCTCCATGCCTGCTTTGTGTGCCATCCAATAGTAAAGAAACTTTTTTTTCAGATGATGTTCTCGTTCTTTTAGCAACATTTCTGCCTTTTTGTGCGGCGCAAACGACAGAGGAAATTAACACACGGCCACCTGAAGTTGGTTGGACTACACGGGCATACTCAGTTTTGTTCCCACCCTTAACAAAAAGCATGGACTGTAACTTGTGTCCCTTCGTATACTTCCCAGTGTGTAGTGACCAGAATTTGACGTATATGAACACATGCTTCTTTAATTGTATGAATTTTACCGATGTGCAAATTGTGCAGCGAGGAGTTTGTATATTTTTTTGAACTTTTTTTGTTGTTGTTTTATTTTGGACGTGGGCCCTTACATACAAGTTAATAGGTTTAGGTTTATTAGTTATTAGTTATAGGTCGTGAGCTCGAAGTCAGGCAGGCGTTTACTTTGTGTGTGTATATATATATATATATATATATATATAGCTTTTAGTACATTTATTTAGTTTATGTCACATATTATAAAACAATGTCTGTCTGTCTAAACACGATAAAATCAAAAACTACCGAAGGGATTTGCGTCGCGTAACTGCGACCGGTACTGTAAAAAAAAATATCGCCAGGATACCTACGTTCTATTTTGCAGAATTAAGGCTCTCACAAACAAGTGCGAGTGGCGACTCAAAAGCATCACCGCGTTGCCTTTGTGTCGCACTATCGTGTGGCGCCCGTTTGGACGAGCCTTCAAAAGTCAAATTCTGAAATGTTCAATTAGATAATATCTCTCAGGATTTAAACCACAACAAACACTTTGTTACAAGTTTTGGTTTAATTTACATTTCTAGTTTTTCATAAATATTCGCATAACTTAGTGTTTTACCGTTATTGGACGAGAATATTTAGTCCCTACAGCTTACACTGTGTTGAAATATTGCTACGTAAATCCAAAACTTCAACGTAGTGGATGTTTCAGTGAAAAAGATGAAAATATTAAAACTATACAGTAGGTAGGATACTACTGCGTATTTATTATTTATTTTTATTGTTTTTCGAATACACATTATATTAACTTATTATTTACAACGAAATCTCTTCAATGAATGAAAGACGACTAAGAAAAGGTATTTACAAGGCAGATGTGAGCGGAAACACCTGAAGACCTTATTGGTTATGTTCTTCAGAAAGGTCAAACGTTAAAAAGGCAAAAGGTGTAGGTGGCGATCTGTAGTTTCTGCCTACCCCCATGAAAAGAAGGTTTAAATTCATGTGTAATTAGGATTAAATTTATGTATTATTTTAGATTAGATATTCTTTATTATTGCACTTCCAAAAACCTTAAATAATTTTTCATTGAAGCTCACAAGCATTTAAACAATAAGTTAGGTTTCACAATGTGTCAACCTGAGATACAGAATACAGGGCACGTCCTAGTTTGGAGGTCTGGAATTTCACAAATTCGAGCATCTACTTGTCTAATTTCTATAGGGATCTACGTTATTTAAGTAATTCATTGTTAACCCTTTTCTCTCGCCATGTATTCATCATTCATAATAAGTCTATAATGTTCCTGCCTCGTTGGTCTAGTGGTTGCAATCGCTACTGCTGAGCATGATGTCCTGGGTTCGATTCCCAGGTCGGGCAATGTTATTTTGGGTTTTTCTATCTGGAATTTCTCAGTAGCAGCCCAGAGTATGGATTTGTGCCCGGTGGATGGCAATAGGCTCGCCCCCTATTACATGGGACTTAAAACATAACTGGCGAAATGTGGGTGTACAGGTACACCTCTGCCCAACCCTTCGGGGAAACAAGGCGTGATGTTATGTTATGTATGTTATTTAAGTCATTCATTCTTAACCCTTTTCTCTCCCCTGATGAATACAATCATTCATAATCAGTCTATAACGTCCCCACTGCTGGGACACAGGCCTCCTCTCTGTGAGAGGGAGTGGGCCGTAATCCACTACGCGGGCCCAGTGCGGGTTTTGGTTCTAGGTTATGCCGGTTTTCTCAAGATGTTTTCTTGTAACATTTTGTAGAGCAGTGGTGATGAAATAATTTACCAAATTAAAGCGTCTTCTGTGTCCGAACCTACGACCTACAATTCGTAAGTCGCGCCCGTTACCACTGGGCCACCACCGTCCTTGATTATTATGATCCTTATGTATTAAATTTGAAAATCCTTATGTGAAAAAAGGGGTGTATGAAATATCATCAGAACAAAACTCTTTCATTCATTAATTCACTGAAAGTAAGCACAGCTCTTCGCTATAGCACTCTTCAAGGGGAATATTTCGTGATCAGACGATTTCTCTCGATTGTTAGTCAGTGAGAAGCTACAGATCTGTAAATGTGAGTAACTAATTATTACCGAAAACATTAACTCATAATTAACTCCGAACTGACTAACCCTTTGAAAAGCGCTTTCATTCGTATATATCATATGCTTATTGGGTTTCAGGGCAGAAAGCCATACTTTGTTGCCCATTCTCCTTTCTTAAAACGGTTTGCTTAATAATATGAAAAAATACATTACATACTGACTGGGTTTTTAGTTCTAATAAAAATTAGTTTTTTCAACACAATTTTTGTGGTATATTTTGTGTCGAAGTTGAAAAAACTGGTACAGTGCAAGTACACCATAAATTGATGTTGCTACTATTTAAAAAAAAAAACGTCAGCCTCGCATATATTTTTTGAAAACTTGTTGCGATTATTAGTGATGTTTCATGAGTACTTCATTAATTTGAAAAATCCCAGCCACATGCTGAACAAAGAAACAGTTTTTTCAAATTATAAATAATTTTGTTTAATTCTTTTTCACTTTCTCAAAAATAATGCACAAAATTTTATCAAGATCATTCGGTTTCATGCACGGCCTCATAAGAGATTATAAAATAAATCAATTTTCTCGTAGCATTCAAATTTTGTGTTATTTATTTGAAAAATTACAGCTCTGATTGGCTGAATGAAATCCTTATTCATACGGTTTAATTTAATACGGTTAGCTCCGAGCTTGGAATTTAACTGAATTTTCTTGGTTGGTTACACACTGTTCTAGAGTTTGTCAAGCTTAAATAATGCTTTTTCTTTTTGTAATTCATATGGACGCCATGGAAGGACACAAAACGGACTTCATCGGTGATGTTCTCACAGCCAACGTGCGTGTATGGACCTACAGATCTATGGTACCAACATAGGCCCTAACGCGAACACACGATGTCAACGTTATGAATATTCGATCGATTTTATAATCTAAAATAAAATTCGCCGTCAATCACGCGCATATGTGGTGCGCCGACATATTCCCCAGGTTAAAGAAAAGTCTTCAATGTCCGATTGGAAGGGGACAGATGCAGTTAAAGGCACGACGAATGGTGCCACGCTTCGTCTTCAGTTCGGCCACTCTCGTGACCCCGTTTACGCCGGGATAGGTCTTCGTGACCCAGCCCAGAGACAGGAGCAGAGGTGGCGTTGTTTTGTCCTTTATCAAGACTAAGGGCCCCGGCTTCACTTCACCTTTTGAGTGAAACCACTTGGATTTTGCCTGCAGCAGAGAAGTATATTCATTATTTTTATAATCCGTCGCCAGAAATGCTGCCGGATGTTGGCTTCAGTTACCTGACCATTCGGATTCATGCTTAATAGAGTCTTCACGCAAAACTCAACCTGGGATTATTTAGGTGATTTGAGCTAATTTTTTTACCGGAGGGGACAGATGCAGTTAAAGGCACGACGAATGGTGCCACATTCGTCGTGCCTTTAACTGCATCTGTCCCCTTCCAATCGGACATTGAAGACTTTTCTTCAACCTGGGGAATACGTCGGCGCACCACATATGCGCGTGATTGACGGCGGAAAGGTGCGGGGTGTCGGGTTACCGAACCCGTACGCGACGGCCGCTGCGCGGCTTTCATACCTCTCAGCTCACAGACTGGCTACGGGCATATCTATATACTATATTGTATACGTTGTCCATGTTATTTACGGTATTAAACCTATTTAAATAGAGTCAACTTATTCTTTTCTTATAAAGTTCCAATTAAGCCCAATCAGCCAGTAACGGGTTTAATTGAATTACATGCTTTAGGTTTTAGTTGATAGGTACTTTCGCATTTATAGTTTATCATTATAGATTTTGCACTCATCGTGCAGATTCATTATGCATATGGTGTCGAGCATTCGACGAGAGCCTTCGCTGTGCGAATAGGAACCGATATTAATGCGTAACTATTTAAGCTGACCGAACCAACCGTATGTCTCAAAGTAAATATTAAACAAGTTTATGGACAGCTAACATTTTAATGAAAATTAAATCGACGTCGTTTTTTCTCGAACTTACATAAAAAAATTATACAGGATTATTAATGAGTAATGCAATTAGACACTCAAAAACTCAACTGCGTTCCTTGCAAATTCTGACAAAGTTTAACCATAAAAGTTTTGTAAACTCGCTTCTCTTTTACATAGATTTTTGTACATAAAACTCCGAACCCCGAGTTTTATTAAGTGGAAACTCTTGCAATTTTTTATAATAAAATTAATCAAAACGTTTATGGTTGACATTTAAATAGATTAATTTATATGTTTATGTTAAAATGTGCTTTTGCTTGGCATCTGCCTTGTTATTTGTCTGGACTATCCCTATTTACATCATCAACTCACACCATCTTCCCATGGGTAGGCAGAAACTACAGAACGCGACCTGTTACGATCCTTACATATCCCTTCTGCTTCGTTTACGTTCATACATTTGGTCATAAACGCACGTGACCTTTCTGAACGACATCATCAATCAGGTCACTGAAACCATAAATTCAGCACAAATTATTCTAGACAGCAAATCTGCTATTTCATAACAAAGTGCAATGCCTACGCGGTCAAAATGTATGTCAGTGCAAATGATTTATTAATAACCGACGAAAAATATTTAAGGCATGGGGTTTCAGAATCATGTACTAAAATCATGGTAACAGGTTGTGCCTCGATGTTCCCCCTGCCACCCTGTATATGTCCTTCTAGGGCATTTCCACTCACATCTGCCGTGTAAACACCTTCCTCAAAAAACTACTACCTCTATATACTGAACCAATTTAAATTGGTATAATATTTGATCATGGCGGCCCATTAAGTCAAACTGCTGACATCCTGCAGTCCAATCATAATTCATCCGGACAAACCTATTAAAATTTTCGTAATGTCTCTGATATTAATGAATCGTAAGAAGTCATTACTGCGTTTCATTTCCCTAAATGGATGTAGGTCACACAGCTGCCAAGCTTAATTGCAACTGGGCTGGTCTCCACTGTCGTGTGACGAAGGAGATAAAGGCTTCATCCACACAGTGAGTGTCCAAGAGACGCTTTTGCCTATGTTCCTCATCAGCCTGTCATACGCCACTGACTATTGTGCTACAATATACCGAAAAAAATAGTCTGTTCCAAAATAATCAGTTGAAAGTGTAAACAAACCCTGTTCAAGTTAAATTCTGGACAGCGGTCGTCCCCAAGTCCGCCGTCCCTCTGGACCTGTTTATGATCCTGGAAGAGGGCGTTGGCACGTCCGCTGCGGACTGGGAGAGTGGCCTCGACCTTCCTCAACCGCTGCCACCTTCTGTGAAATGACCGCAGGGTTCTTGCTTATAGAGATCCGGCCAGTGCACAAGCTGCCTCGTAGGAGATCGTGCGATACCCTCTGATAGCCATGACAGCCATCGCACTCTGCGGTTTTCGCAACTTCGCAATGCCACCAAGATCAACGCTCAAGTCAGAGGCCCACACAGGGGCCTCATAGAGGGCCATGGATCGCACGACCCATGGATATACAACCTCTTACAGGCGGTGCTCGGGCACCCCAGATTGGCAAGCACGCCCATCAACTGGGCGCCGGCCGCCGAAAGTGGGGGCCGAAGTTCCACCTGCTGTCGAGCACCAGTTCCAGGTACTTCATGGTAGACTCGA
Source organism: Dasypolia templi (assembly GCA_963555695.1). NCBI lineage: Eukaryota > Metazoa > Arthropoda > Insecta > Lepidoptera > Noctuidae > Dasypolia > Dasypolia templi. Next base: position 8,434,414 of record OY743158.1, on the reverse strand, counting down.
CAGCAATTCGGGGCTTTCACACGTTCACAGTTCTTACCTAACCAATTTGGTTGGTGGCTTTGTTACTGCGACCAATTCTTCTAGAAATATGTAAGCTGCCGAACTATTTACCTTACTGCCCATTCAGACATTATTACTGTCCATTTATTTGTTACACTACTTGAGTATTTTTTGTACTGACATTGTAGGATAAAATAACCGACCAATTTTCTTTTTTATTACGGTTGCTGTTTTACTGTCACACTACAAACCACCGAAAAATAAAATGAGAGCCTGTTTTTTTTAAATGATTACCCTTTATTTATTAGCAGGAGTCCGCCGAACACCAGTTTGCATGGAAAATTGAGCGTGCTTTACGAGCCGGATAACCTTCAAAAACTATTTCTCTAGCCCACGATTTTTTTTATGACGCCATTTGAGATTCGTAATAATTTTTCTAGTGTGCAATATTGTTCAGTAGATAAACGTCATACAAATCACTTGTTTCTTGCGGCAAGCACTTGTTTTTATCTTTATTTTCGGAACCACTTATACTACTCGACGCCATTTTTCTTGTTTTATTTAGCAGCGCCACAGTTGATAGAAAATAGAACTAGTTGTATCAACTTGCCTAGGCATTATGTATATGGCGTTCGAATCATCAACTAGGTTTCATGGACTTTTATATAAAGTATAAAGCAAATCGCCTAGATTTACGTTTTGCCTTAGGCATTTTAAATAACTTCGACGTATAATGATGAATTTTGCAATCTGCCTGCGACATATAACTACACTTTCTTTTGATAGCTTTAAAACGGACCATATTCAAAATTAACTGAAAACCTAATTGCAACCTATTACAGCCTCCATTCGCTTTAATGAAACTTGTCTTAGGGTAATCTTCATTAACTCACAATTCCTTCACAAAACGTTTAATAACGCCAACTAATTTAAAACGAAGGACTGTCGCGTTCCAGTAATGACTGTCTTTTGTCTTTTAATACAACTCAACGAGAAAGACGGGACGTCAGCTCCTTTATGTAACTGCAACAATTGTTGCTTTATTTCTTGAGAATGTAATTTACAGTAATGTGTTTTGGCTAAACAATGGAAGCTAGGAGTTAAGGCTCTATGTAAAGAAGCTCTTCCGAAGAAGACAAACTCAAACTCAAAGCATTTATTTAAATTACCTACTTACTACTGAATCTGTGGTACCTGATTTGAATTTCCACATATTTTTAAGAACGTTCGAATTCCAATTTGTCAAAATTCTTCTAATTAACCAACATTTTGACAAGATTTTGACATTTGTTTGTCGCTGAGGTGATACTGCGACTGGATTTTGAACGTTTATAATGACGAGAATTGGCTTTGACTCAAAATAACTTCACAAAATGTTCACTTTTTCCTTTAGCAAAGTCGGTGTTCGACGTCAAAATGCATTCGCAATAAAAAACGTTAAGAAACGCTCCCGTAATTTACTGCAATTTCATAGAGAGCAGATGCTAAGCAGGTTGCAGTGCGGAAACATAAGAAAATAGAGTATTTCGAGTAACTGTGAGCAGAGACTTTTTTGGGCACTTTTATTCTGTTTTCAATATAAACGGTAGTAATAACAGTACCATAACATCACACCTGTGATCTCCGAAGGGTTTGGCGGCGCGCTACTTAAGTAAAGCCACATTTTGCCAGTTATTTTAAAGTCCCATGTAGTAGGGGTAAAGCTTATCTCCAGGCTGCTATCTTAGAAGCAACCTGGAGCCACCTGATTTATGTTTTAACATTCCTGATTGAAACACCAAACCATAGTGCAATTCGCACTCTACAGGCAAAACGTCTTTTCACGGGCATTGATTTTCAGCCTTGTTTTCATACTTACTGTATTCTATGTCCCTCTATAGTTGTTACCCGTAATCGTTAATCAGAGACCTCTTTCGTGCATCGCAAAGCACGTTAATTTGTTGGTCCCGGCTGTAATTCGTAGTCTGTCAGTCATTACGGGTATTCAGAAACTCAAAGCTCGGACAACCAGCCTTACCAAGGGCATCATGTTATCCAGTAACAGGATTGCAGAGGTCAGATAGATTCGTGTAAAATACTAGTATTTAATATTTAGCCGACCCTATTATATTTAGAGAAGGGATAGGTCGATGATCAAGTTATCAAACGCAAAATAAATATGTTTCTTTTCTATACTCTCTACTTCACCAATAAATAACATATTATTGCCATCCAAGATTGCGTGCTCACACCCTATTCTTCAAGACGAAGAAAATCGAATAAAGAAACACCCAACAGTTGTCTCAATCAAGACTATCTCTCGAATCGATCCCTAGCATAGAATAGGTTATCGAATCACGTCTAATCACGTTATCGTTATCGCGAGCTCCTGATTGTTTCCGTGACTCGAAGTGATAGGAAATTAAGTTCTTTAGACGGTACTCCATCAGCCACTCTGAGTTTATTGGGTGTAGGAATGTTTGAACAATTTCGTGGCGTTCAGATGAGCAATCACTAGAATTGTATGGCTATATTTAGCTTTAATGGGTCTGAACTGACAAAACTTCACAATCGTCAATGATTTAAAGTTACTAAAGCTGATTAGCGGATTTAGGACCGCTGGTAGTGCAATCATCTACATCCAAAGCCAACTTCACCCACTGCTGAAAAATAAAAAACCACTCTTTGCTTATAACAATCCCTACGTTCCTTAAACAGAAACATGTAGGTAGTAGCTGGTAGAGTAGTTCCTTGAAATAATGAGGTTAGAAAACCTTTTTGTGTTATCACTAGTAAATATACTGTCGAAAATACGTATTTACTAACAGTGTTTCGAAGATACAAAAGCGGTCCTTTCAACCTCTAGACACCAACGCCATTAATAAGAACTCTTAGACCTTCTTTTCTATTTCAGAAACCACTTCTTATTGCACAAACTCTTAAAATAAACAACTTGGTTACAAAAACATTCATCTTTAAACAAAGAATTCATTCCTTTGTAATATTGTCCTCTGTTTCTTGAAGTTTTTTGTTCCCAACCTCATTCCTTGGTGTAAAGTTACGAGTCCGGACTAGGGGACTTAAAATCTGTCCAAGTTACTTCTTAATGTGTTGGACGTTGGTGATAAGTATTCGAGGACCGGTTGACGCCATTTTGTTTCGTTGATAGTAGTAATTAATAACGTTTGATAAAGTGTCTATTCGAGGGGATTGTGGATAAATAGCAACAGCCGCACAGGTCAAGCTTCAAGGTTAAGCAACTCTTACTGAGGTCGGTCCGTAGATGGGTGACCACCCATGATATACCAATACCCGTCCGTGCCTCGGAAAGCACGTTAAGAAGTGGGTATTGGCTGTCATTTGTAGATCTTTGACAATCGTTACTAGAAGCCTGATAGTGTTTTTTTTGTTTTGGGTGGGAAATCATCAAATGACTTCTCCCGCTCTGGGTGGAGCGGGTGGGCGTGTCAGACTTTTACTGACTATATCCCACCCGTGTTCCTTCAATTGCCTGTGCCAGGGTCACGGTTACTCTATCGAATTACCCGCGACCCAAAGGCGTCACGGCGCGGCTCCTCCCAAGCGGCACACTCTGCCAGCGTGTGCCGCGCCGTGTCCTCCCGGCAGTCGACGCAGTGGTGACACCGGGCGTCCGGCTCCCTATTAAATGCATCTTGCCTCCTACCCTGGCCCAAGCGATCCCAACCGCCCCCCTCAGCCCCAGATGATAACCGACTGGAGGAAACTAAGTGAAAGACTGAAATCCACCACGTCGCCTCACTTGGACACCATCCCCGATTACATAGTGTCAGTCGCCGACACGACGGCCGCAATCGACTCGTTTACCGAGCACGTTCAATCCGTTTTGACGGATTGTTCACGGGAAGTTCCGGTGATGGAAGACCATCGCTGGAAACTACCGACTGACGTACGTGACTTGATAACCGAGAAGAATGCGGCTATTCGTGCCTACGACTCCTTCCCTTGTGACGCGAACAAAGCCCACATGCGCCATTTACAGCGTGCTGTAAAGAAACGCATAGGGGAGGTCCGCTCAGAGGGTTGGAACAAGATGCTCAGTGAACTCGAGCCCACTCACCAAGCCTTCTGGCACCTTCAGAGGAAATTGCGCTCCTCCGAGGAGGTCTCTATGCCTCCCCTCATCCGCCCCGACAAGAGCGTCGCGTTCGACAGCACCGACAAGGCCGAATGCCTTGCTGACAGCCTAGAGTCCCAGTGTTCTCCCAGCTCTCAACCAGTAGACCAAGCTCACCTGAACAAGGTCGACGCTGAAGTCGAACGGAGAGCCTCCCTTCCACCCGTCGAAGACCCTGATGATCCTCTGCCTCCCGTCACTCCAGACGAAGTGCACGACATCATAAAAGGGCTCCAAGCTCGTAAAGCCCCCGGTTCGGACGGTATTACCAACAAGGTATACAAACTCCTACCTGCCCCTCTAATAATGCTTATGATCGCCATCTTCAATGGCGCCTTTAGCAACAACATCTTCCCACAGGCGTGGAAAGAAGCAACAGTCATCGGTGTCCCAAAGCCAGGCAAGCCAAAGTCTGAGCCCTCCAGCTACCGTCCCATTAGCTTACTCAACGTTCTCGGCAAAATCTACGAGAGGCTTATTTATAAGCGTCTCAAAGACTACGCCGAAGCAAATAGCCTCATTCCCAACGAGCAGTTTGGTTTCCGTCCCCAACACTCGAGTATCCACCAGGTCCACCGTATCGTAGAGCACTTGTGCGCCGGTATGCAGCGTAACGCGACGACGGGTGTGCTATTCTTCGACATAGCGAAAGCCTTCGATAAAGTCTGGCACAACGGCTTGTTATACAAGCTTTACCAACTAGGAGTGCCAGATCGTCTCGTGCTCATCTTACAAGACTTTTTGTCGAATCGCACCTTCCGCTATCGCATCGAGGGTGCACTCTCGTCCCCTCACCCTATTCGCGCCGGTGTCCCTCAGGGTTCCGTCATATCTCCTCTAGTCTTCACGCTGTTCACCAGCGATATCCCACAGAGTAAAAAAGCTCAGTTGGCTCATTTCGCTGACGACACTGCCGTTTACTATATCGGTCATTGTCTCAATGCTATAGCTCGTATTCTCCAAACCTCCGCAAACGTCTTAGGCGCGTGGTTCCGGAAATGGAGAATCGAGGTCAACCCCGATAAGAGTCAGGCGGTTCTCTTCTCGAGACGTCGTCGACTCCCTCCCCCACTTCCCAGCCCGATCACTATGTACGGTAAGCCGATCCCCTGGGAGAAGCAAGCCAAATACCTAGGCGTGATCCTCGATGAAAACCTTACCTTTAAGGCTCATATTAAGGCGGTTCGCGCGCGCGCCTCCTTCGCTCTTAGCAGGCTCCACTTTGTACTGACAGCCCGTAGTAAACTGTCACTTAAATGCAAGCTGCGCATCTACACCGCAGTCATCCATCCCATCATGACCTATGCCTGCGTTGTATTTGCGCACGCTCACCCACGTCATCTCCATAAGATGCAGACCCTCCAGAACCGTTTCCTCAGAAAGGTCACGGGTGCCCCCTTCTATGTCCGTAATATAAATCTCCACGTCGACCTAAAAATGCCAACCATAAACCAGTTCATGAAACGCTTATCGAAGCGTTTCTTAGACTGTGGCATCAAACACCCAAACCCCTTGATCTCAGCGGCCGCCCGCTACACTCCCTCCCGTATTAGCAGTATTCGCCGACCAAGGCATACTTTAATCGCCCCCGACGACGCCACTACCCTCCTCCAGGAGAGCAGTAAGGCCACCAGCACCTTACACAAGCGCAAAACCCGATCGCCGTCCTACCGTCCTCGTCGCCGCGGCCCGCCGCGACGCCCAAATCCACGCCCCTCCCGACCCTTGCTCGAGCCAGCCCGCGCCGCTGAGCCTGTAGCTTTAAATTCGTCCCTAAATCAATCAAATCCTGATCCAGCTAGTCCCTTGCTGCCCTCTTCCAGCGACGCCCTGGGCCAAGGTCCGTACCCCACAGAGGGTGCCCTTAGCGTTGTCGCTTAGTTTTTAGTTAGTATTTAAGTTTAAGTCCTGGCTGGAGGCCTTAATTTATTAGAGCAACCACAGGCAAGTCCGTTTAAGCAGACGACAACCTCATAGGTTGACCTGCGAGATGCCATTCCCAAAAAAAAAAAAAACATTTAGGGCAAAAAGTTTTAAGTGGACTTTTGGATTCTAACATTACTTGTATAAAAACAGCAATTTCATAAAAAAATTATAAAAAAATATAAAATCTTTATGAAATTGCTATTTTTATACAGTAATTGTCTCACCTTTTTTCCCCTTAAAACGGATTTCGATGATTGACACAAATGCAGACTACGACCTGGGTAACAACATAGGATACTTATCATCCCAAGTACATCCCCGTGAGATATTTTACGACCAACGCGCGGGCGCAGCTGGGGGCAAAAGCACTTATATAATATGAAATTTGAAATAGCATAATCAGCCTAATAAATATTCCCACTGCTGGGACACAGGCCGTCATCCACCACGCGGGCCCAGTGCGGGTTGATAGATGTCACATGTCTTCGAATTTTTGGCTCTAAGACATGCCGGTTTCCTCACTATGTTTTCATTAACCGTTTTGAGAGCAGTTGTGATGAAATAATTTACACAAAATAAAGCGCCTGTCTGGTTTTTACAATTCATAAGTCGCGGCTGTTATCACTGTGCCACCACTGCTCTCAATGGGCCACCACTGGTCTCATGGAATAGCATTACCTACTAATGCTATTTTAAATTGTATACCTTTAATACATTGCAGAAACTAAATTTCAAGCCCGAGTTTCATAATTTTGAACCAAACGAATTTATTTTAAACACGTTCATTACATTTATTAAGATCCTATCTAAAATGAAATGTACCTTTCTAATTAGATCAAATTAATATCGCTGCTCGAAACGAGAAACGTTTTTAAATACATTTCAAGCTTACCAGAACTTAGCCCTATTTAAATTTCATCTACAACAAGATAGACATTAATAACATATCAAATCATTTTATTTCAAGAATACACCCATACAGAATTAACACCGTATTACAAATTTTAATTTGACATTTTAAGTTATTGCAAAACAATCAATTTCAATATTGCTATTAAGACTTAATGGGGCAACTGTGGGCAGTGCATAATATACCTTGTGTTGTATTATTATTATTGTTTTTAATTTGTGTCTTAATTGACTAAACGAACGTAGTTTAAGTCATACTTACAAATTATGGGTTATTTACCTGAATTAAAGATGAACAAATAAATATTACACTACAAGAAAGCAATAGATGAGTACTATTTTAGCCGGAATTTTAATTGCCATGTACGAAGAAATAGTTTACCTGGAATAATGGCCTTCAATATTCCATTGTCAGATTTATGTATTCGGTTCATAAAGGAGGCCTGCTTCTTTCTCATTACTGCGTAAAAGTCATCTTATCCTGCTTTCGACAAACATGCCGGACGCACAACACTACCAAGGCAGACCCAGTATGCATCTGAATGCTTTATTATAACGAATACGAGAAGTGTTTGCAGCATGTGTATAGGTTTCGGCAGCATGCTACAGCGTCATTTTCACTTGATTTGAACATTTAAAAAACTAAAAAACTATTGGTAATCTCACATCGGTCTTGTGTTGTAGTGTGTACAAGGCGTACACACTACAACACAAGACCGATGTGAGCGAAAACGTCGGAGGAGGTCGCCTTAGAAGGACACAGTGACCTTATTGGTGATGTTGTTCAGAAAGATCAGGTGCTTAGTACTCGCAACCGGCGATGCGTGCATGATCAGATGTATGACCGTAAACGAAGCAAAAGAGGTTTGTGGAGATGGTAGCAGGTGGCGTTCTGTAGTTTATGTGTGGGCTACACATGGGAAGAAGGCGTGAATATGTGAATGTGTGGTAATCGCACTGCGTATCAGCACTGTTGTATGTAACTAAGTCTCAAGCTGAGACTTATAAAAGTTTCAATATCACGTACTTTGAATATACATTAATCCTGTCTTTGTCGCGCAACTGTCCTATTCGAATTGTCAAGATAGAGACGGGAACACGTCTAAGCCAAAGCAACAGCCCAGGAACGTTTATCGATTGTGACTTAATAAAAAGGAAACTTAAATACTTTCCTTTACCTTTAAAACCTCTATTTATTTTCATCTCCAGTATCACTCGATCGGCACCCCAACTAACTTATCACACTTTCAATAATAATCCGAAAACTTTTGAAGGAAATTCGTTTGTTCAGCAACGTAAATAAAGCCTGCTTACATGTTGCGATTTAATTGCCTGTGGCATACCGTAAGTTGAAGCAATAATAAAAGTTGCATCATATGAACAGTGTTAGTCGTTTGTGGCTTCAATTTTATTGTATGCCGGAGGCAAGAAACTTGCATCAAATAAATGGGGCTTAACGCAATTAATGTTGTTGAAATGTCAAAAAGAAAAGACATTAGTATTGTCAGTATATTACGCAATTACCCCGCTGGTTAATTAATGTTCTACTCGTACATACGTAGATACTATTGAAACACTAATGTATTGTCCGTACAGGAGCTAAGGTGCAATAGGTCATGCCAATCGTAACAGATGCTAATGTCGACTGTGATGAATTGTTCTTGAAGCATCGGTTACACAACCTTAAGCCGACTTGATCTCATTGGTTCGATATTTTATTAATTTATCAGTAGTGTCATCTAACCGTCAATAGCAGTGAACCTCACTTTATGGAACTAAAATCTTAACGCTGCCTTGTATATACATACTTCAAATATGCAAATTCGCTCACAAACACCATACTTTTACACTAAACGAGAAGACATACAAACAAGATACACACTCCAACACAAAACACGACCCAACCTACCATCATCCCGCTTAAAAATACATTCAACAAGTCAACTGGTTTATAGTCCGGTTAAGTAGTCACGACCTCTCAAGGTCAACTACGAGATGCCATACACAAAAAAAAAAACAAAAAAAAAAAAAAAAACGGTTATGTCTATAAAAATATACAATATGTTACCCGAATTCACAAATAAGATTAAAAAGTTATTATTGAGCAAATGTTACTACAGTGTCAACGAGTATTTAAATGATAAATCCTTGAAAGTCGAAAAATAATGTTTATAATAAAGTTACTGTCCATGTTTTGTTAAATGTTAAGTCCTCTCCACATATTTTACTTTTGCTATGCCCGACAGGGTCCACGATTGTTTCCAAAAAAATTTTTACCACCTAAGTCTACATTGTGGAACGCAATAAAGAATTGAGTATTGAGTAACATAAATTGATGTTGTAGTGTTATTATACCTATATATTTTAAATTTCGTACTGTTAATTAATGTCAACTAATACTTTGATTTATTCTTTAATCATTTCGGAAAAAATAGGTATTAGTTTAAAACGAAGTCGCTTTTTATGATTATGGCACCGTTTAGTTTCTATATAGTCCGCAATAGATTTTGAAGCAAACTTCACCTTCACATAGATAATTAAAGATAGATGTATGTGTTCACCAAATAATTAACTTAGATTTAGCTCAATAATCTTGATGTTTTGACACAAAAATATCGCCACATCAGTACCTAGATTGCACAAGCACGAAGCAGAGAGAGCGGGTTGCTAGTTTAGAATAATGTCTTAAACGAATGAAAGTCCTGTGGTTTTGACTTTTCAGGCTGTTTTTACGTTCGATAGCATTTAAGTAACGAAAAGGTTAGAAATAGTGTCTTTTGGAACTTTACAAATATCTGCCTATTTATTCCAACCATTAATTATAATAAGCTATTACCATATCAAGCCCCAAACTTATATTGCTAAACATAGAACCACAATACACACACATTTCATATTTTTTCGTTTTACAATACTTTATATTTAGTGATTGCGCTTCAGCGTCCATTGTGTAAGAGATAATTCCACCAAATATGTTGCGAAAATTTTATCTCGCTATATAAAGAAAATTATTCACGTTTGACCTACGCTCCATCGAATGTCTCCGACCCATCACGCCGACACGTCCTACGCATTTTTCCAAACGATCGGATGCCAATGAACAGGAAAATTTGTAGGTGCGAAAGGGCCAGACAAAAAAAAAATCCATTGCTTTAAAACTTTTAATGCCTTCAATTGGCACTTACTCACAGCAGAACTGAAAGAACTGGCCAGAAAATGCTTTGACAAAAACTTGGAACAATTCATAAAAGGGAGGAATGAAATGGAAGTGCAAGGAGAGCGTATAAAAAAGTTTTCTCGCCGATGTTCATAACTCATTCTAAACTACGCACACACTAGCACCCTTGAGAGAACTGAGCAGACCTTCGGGGAAAACTGTGACGGTGGTGCAAGGGACAAGCGGATAAGCGAGTAATTAATAGAAGAATGGATTAATGAAAGGAGTTCATGTAAATAAAGCTGATTTATTCTAATCGCGAAAACTTAGGTAAAGTGTGCTGTCAATAAAGTAAATTCCTAGCATTAGGTGAAATTACAGCTCATTTTAACTAAGTTTTCACGGTGAGAAAAGATCAGCTTTATTAGAATTGTGTGTTATAAAAAATGGTTGCTAAAACACACCCAAGCTCAAAAACAAACATTTATTTAAACTAGGCTGAGAATTAGCACTTTTTGAACGTAATGTAGTTATAACCCTTCACCAATTCCTAGTGCTTTATCTGATAAAGAAGAAGTGGCGCTACAAACTCCACAGCATCACACGTGTCTGATCAGGTATAAGGACTCGATTCTATATAATAGTAAGTAATTAACAATATGAAACATCAAATCAAATTATTCACCATAAGTCAACATGCACACGCCAATATATCAACCAAATTATTGAAAACTATTCTCAAGCAGAAATAAATATTAAAAACGTAAAACATAAGTTAATACCTGAATAAAAGCCTCCAAGTATAAAGGGCGTGCCCGCTTTAATATATAATGATGAATTATGGTTATATAGCTGTAACTTTAAGTCACAGTAGCGATAAACTAGGACCTTCAAAGTAAAAGAAAGAAACAGTTAATTACTAATAATAACAACAAAACCGTCAGCAAGACGACCAGTCACTACTAGCAGAACTTGTTCACGATCATAATGCAAACATCAGCCAATTTTTGTTTGTTTGGCATCTCGCAGGTCAACCTATGAGGTTGTCGTCTGCTTAAGCGGACTTGCCTGTGGTTGCCCTAATAAATTAAGGCCTCCAGCCAGGACTTAAACTTAAATACTAACTAAAACTAAGTGACAACGCTAAGGGCACCCCCTGTGGGGTACGAACCTCGGCTTAGGGCGTCGCTGGAAGAGGGTAGCAAATGACTAGCTGGATCAGGATTGATATTATTTTGGGACGAATTTAAAGCTACAGGCTCAGCGGCGCGGGTTGGCTCGAGCAAGGGTCGGGAGGGCAAACATCAGCCAATACACCACCCCTCCCCATATTTAAGGGAATGAGTTACTTGACCCCTGACGCTCCCGCAAGCAGTGACTTCTAAGGCTGAATGACGAATTCGCTGCCGGTTGCTCAGGCAAGAATAATAATTATTATCAGTTGTCGCGGCCACCAACTCCACATATTTTATGCTCAACTCATTGCAAACATTGTTATGAGTAGATTATATCAATAAAACTCACTTTACCTAAGTCTTTATAAAAGATTTTTACACAATAGACCGGCAGAATTTCGCCAACAACTCGAATTGAAAGTTCTCAGTGAGTAAGACAAATCAACGTAATTCAGGGATCCGAGAATAGAATTGAGAAAGCGACTCGTTTCGAATAAGCCTACAAATTTGACTAACACCTCGGTGAAATCTCAACCACAATACCTACTACTTCTTTGGATTGAACAATTAAGTTGAGTCCAAACTTTAAAATTGGAATCGCGTAAGTGCCTTTATGGATTGGGCGTGTTTTCGTTCCTTCAGTCTTTTACAGTTCATTATTGCATATTTATTAATAGTCTCCTATGCGAGCAAGGTGACTACAGAATCTGAAACCTTGTTTTTCTACCACAAGCTCTTGATTTGGATTGTCATAGGTGTGATCAACATAGCCTCTTCCTATTGTATCTGGACCTCTTTCAAGTACCGTCACAATATCCAGTTCTCCACTTCTTCAGTTTGTCAGTCTATATAACTAAGGCCATAAAAGAGAAAAAATAATACTGAAACAATTGTGGTGAAACTAACACATTTATGCCTTCAAAATCGCAATATTACTGTACCTACCATCATTTTTTTTTGGGCGTAAGTAACGCCCACTAATTTTGTCTTCATTAGCATCTGCTTAGCTTATCCCCAACTACATGGGGGTCAACTTCTTTTCTATCTTGGTGCTGCTGAGTACGAGTATTTAACATAGAGCGACTGCCTATCTGACATATGCAACCCAGTTACTGGGTAACACGATACCTCTAGGTAAGACTGGTTGTCAAACTTCGTTGCTAACTTCCGGTTGTAATTCAGTTTCATAAGAAATATTACTTCGAATATTTCATTCGCTACCCTCTTCTACCTCAAACCTTCCATTTTGTGGTCCGCGCACATCAGAACTGGGTCACCTGCGATATTTATGTATAAATCAAGAGACAGTTTCCGTTCTCGTGTCATCATTATCAAATGAAATGATCAACATGGTGCTTGAGGAGAGGTAGTAAGGTTAAAACTAGCATATGTTATGTATCATCTATACAATATAAAATCGTTTCTTTTTAAAATTTTCGAGTTCTAGGAACGACTCCAATACCGAAAATATTTATTTTAGAATTAGGAATTAATTAATTACTGTTTTTCCGAATGTATGTTCCATCACGCAAAAAAAAAACCGGATAGATTTTGTTTAAAGTTTGCATAGATATTCCCTCTATGTCAGGTCAGTCTGTAGACTATAAATTATCACGCTATTGGCTATGGGGAATGGAGAATATTGCAATTTATTCGTATTCTTCTATACTTTGACGGTTTCGCAGGATTTCAACAGATTAGAATATTGCAGATTTAGTAACATGTGTCATCGTATTCTAATGTTTAGACTTAGATAAAAGGACAATGATAGTAGAAGACTCAAGTAGGGTTAGTAACAATGTTACTAACCCTACTAGAGTCTTCTCTGCTCGAGTTAAAGATTTTGAATAAGAATTGCACTTTTCTATGAAAAGGCTGTTTTCTTTTTTGGTAACCGAAAATTTTCAACGCTAGTGGTTCAGTAGTGCTATTCTGTAACCATCTCACCGTGAAAACTTAGGTAAAGTGTCAGTAGTCAACATGGCTATTTTTAATTTTTTACGTAGAATTTTGTTAGCAGTTGACCAAAAGGCTCCTATTTGTGCTATTTACACAGATATGACCAAAGCTTTCGATTATGAAAACCACGACGTGTTATTAGACAAACTGTGTGGCTATGGTATCAGAGGTAACATTTTTAAACTATTCGAATCTTACCTCTCCAACAGAATGCAATGTATAGAGATTGCAAGAATATGTGAAAAGACAAAACTTGAAAAGAGTTTTTTATCTCATTATGGATTAATAAAGTTTGGTGTTCCACAGGGTAGTGTCCTAGGGCCACCTCTTTTCTCAATCTATATAAATGATCTGCCAAAGACTCAACATCAAATGGTGATGTTTGCAGACGACAGTACTGCCATAGTGAAATGTATTGATATACATAATATTTATCAAGATGACATAAATAATTCACTGTCGGACATAATTAATTGGCTTGATAAAAATAACTTAGATATAAACTTAAAGAAAACAAAAACAATGCACTTTCACCAAAGAACTAAGATACCTAAAGTAAATATCAGACATAGTAACTGTGACATTGAAAAAGTTAAAGTAGCAAAATTCTTAGGTTTATTCCTTGATAAACAACTTGACTGGAAGACCCATATAGAGGATCTAAGTATGAAAATAAATAAATCAGCATACGCACTTTTCCAAATTGCGAGAAAAATAAATATGGATGCGCTACTAGTTGCATATCACGGCTTAGTACCCTAAATTTTGCGATATGGGATTATTTTTTGGGGCAACTTTACCGATAAAGCTATTATTTTTAAGGCACAAAAAAGATGCATAAGATCAATGTGTGGTCTAAAAATTGATGATAGCTGAGTACCATTGTTTAAATCGCAAAAAAAAACTTACCTAACCCTCATTTTACACTTTTGAAATTGGTGTTTTCGTCAAAACAAACATGAGTTTTTCGAAAAAGTGTCAACGTTACGTGTTGACGCCGTTCGTAGCCAATACGCAAATTCTTTAAGCAATCAGCGCTGTAAGACTGCCTTGGTGCGAAAGAGTGTTTTAGGCATGGCACCGCGCATTTACAATAAATTGCCAGATGTCATGATTTTTTTTTATATTACAAATAAAAAATAACATTTTATTTTACGACTGATGAATTTCTGAATGATAAATTAATGTAGACTTAGTTATTTATTTGACTGCGGATAAAAAAATTGATTGAATATTGTGACTGATTTAACATAATTTATGATTATTCATTTTATTGCATTGACTGTAGAAAATTTTCCGTATTGTTTTTAGATTAAGTTCAAAGTTCGACGACTGCCTTTCAAAAATATGTTCCATTCCCAACATTTGATATTTTTCATGTTTCCTTTTTACATTTTGTTTAATTATTATATAATATATTCCGTTGAACGTTAACAGAAAAAAAATAGTTTTAGCCTCTTCTGTCATCTTTGGTTAAAATTAAAATAAATATCTATAGTTAGATGACTGATACTGAGAAATCTCTGTGTTGATAATCTACTGTAATAATATTATTTTAGTGATAGCTGTCCGTCAGTAATTATCTGTAAGAATGAATCAGACAGTGACAGTGAAATCTAATATATAAAATTCTCGTGTCACAGTTTTCGTTGCCATACTCCTCCGAAACGGCTTGACCGATTTTGATGAAATTTTGTGTATTTGGATAAAATAAATATAAATATCTATAGTTAGATGACTGTTATTGAGACAGTGTTGTGCCATTATGTGATACACGCAGGCGTTCATAAATTTATTAAAAATGAAAAACTTCGCAAACCCATTTCCCACTGCCAATACGACGTGTACGTTACTTGCTCCCGCGTCACCGTCTTGATTCTTTACATATATTTTGGCTGCTGAGACCGAAACTACAAACGTAGCATACAAGAAAGTTTTATAAAAATGTAGCTGTATTTTTAGTATAACAAGGTGTCTTATGACTTCGACGCGAACGAAATCGCGAGCGAAAGCTAGATTTATGAAATTATAAATGTAAAAGTTTGTTAGTTTGGATGCTTTTTTTACTATATCACGCAAAACGGCTTTTTGGTTTTGAATGAAATTCGGCACAAAGATATAAATAATGGTTGAACAAAATATGGTTGGTTACAGTAATAAACCCAAAAACGAGCGTTTAAACTTTTTTTCTTACTTTTAAACCGTTTTTTTTTTTAAATTTTTACTTTGGCTTTGTCACAGCTGCCAGGCGATTAGGCATGCTGTTTATTAAGTTTCATCTACAATGTTGCGAGATTTTGGTTAATTCTTCCACTAGCCCCAGACAGTCCATGCGATTGATGCCAACGTCCTGAAAATACTCATTTACAAATAGAGCTGTATGTGGCCTAGCGTTGTCATGCATGCATTTTGACTTTTCACCCATATACATTAAATATGGGCCGATATGCTCCTTAAACATTTCTTCATATATCTTGCACTAGTTAGAGTACTATTTTATATCAGCAATAACTCCGTGCGGCTCTCTGATGAGATTCCAGCCCGAACCATAACAGGATCTGTTATGGTTCGGGCTGGAATCTCTCCGCCGGAAGGTACTTTTCCCTAAAAACAAGCTGAAATAATTGCTGGCCTATTCTTCGTCTTCTCATTGTGCGTGTTCGTGGGTGTTACATAATCTTTCTTGCTTACGTTGTCTCTACGGCTCTTTCGAAGTTGACTTGTGAATTTTACATGTGCATCTTCACTTAGTATAGATAGTTTCACCAATGCTCAGAAGCAGGCTCGGGTGGAATGGTGCCGTGATATGATAAACAAATTTGAAGCAGGCTCGTCTCGGCGTATCTAAGACATCATTACCGGTATATATATAGTCTTGGAGTTATTAAAACGATCCAGAAACGAAATGCCAGTCAACGGTTTGGGTTTTTCAAACCGAATCAACGCCTAACAAAGTGAAGCGATCTAGATGCGGGGTGAAGATTTTGATCGCGAGCTTTTTCAGTTTGACTAGCTACTTGGTGTCAATTCCTTTACGGAATCGAAGAAGCATCAACGCTGTTAATGTTGGCAGAAGTTTTCTCTGTTGTGAGCAACAAGCGACTAAACACATGGCTCCGCGGGCTACTGCTCCACCACGAAACGCGCCTTTGCACACCGCGCTCTAAACGAGGGACTTCCTGAATAGCACGCCGGTCAAACTCCTGGGTCACCCTCCCTACAGCCCTGACCTAGCGCCATGTGACTTCTTTTTATTCCCGAAAAAAAAAAATTCTGCTCAAAGACATATAATTTTTGTCCCCGGAAGATGCGCTGTCCGCTGACAGCGCATCTTCCGGGGACAAAAATTATATCTCGAGCAGGCTGTAAACGAGGCGTCTAAGGCAGACTGGAAAAAGTGTTTCGAAAACTGGTTCAGACGCATGAAAATTCGTATAAAGGCTAGTGGAGAGTACTTTGAAAAGATTTCATAAAAAAATATTTACCTATATAAGATTTATTTTTATTTTGAGTGTCCAACGTAAATTATCCTATCTAGATAGCGAAGTGACAACTGGAAGGAACCAAAAAAAGGAGCCGATTTGAATCCTTAAACTACAGTTCAGGCTAATTTAAATGCCGACAGTATTTGAACATCTAATTTCAGTTGAATGTCTTAAAATTAAAATTCTTTCTAGAGCAGAAACACAAGACCTAATTAAAAATTCATTGGATTCAGCGAAACTTGATTACAAACGCACACGAGACGGATTTTAGATAAAATTGCAGAGCCATTCGAGAAATATGATTCAGTACTCATTGTAACGGAATGAGATCTATAATTTTTGAGGAATAGATGTTTCATTTTTACTTATTCAGCTTGTAGAAGATAGATAGCGATGGGCAGACAACAAAATCCAGCACCCAGTCGTAACCGATTTCCCACAGAAGCGGCCCCAGTACCGATCCCTGTGGGACACCGCATGCCATCTCTCGCCGGTTCCACTCTCTCCGGTGACCGGGGTAGATGACGGCCCTGTCTGTCAAATAGGCCTCGACCACTCTACAGAAGTAGGTCGGCATCGGGTGATACCGAAATGCCTCCCTGATGCAACTCCAGGCCAGGGTATTGAAAGTATTGGGCGATGTCTAGAGACACCGCCAAGACGACGCCACGATGGCGTCCACCTTAGAGCGCCCCCTGCGGAAACCAAACTGGGTCTCCGCCAAATCCGGCACCCGCACCAGCCGCCCGACGAGGCGGTTTGCAATGACTCTTTCAAACAAGCTTGCCCACCTCGTCGAGCAGCACGATGGACCAAAAAGTATCAGCCCTAAGTTTTTATTCAATGACTGGGCAACTAAAGGACTTAGGAAAAGTAGAGAAAGTTATGGATCTGTATGGCCTTATATTAACAAGGAAACTTTTAATAAGTATTTTGCTACTTACTTTAGAACGTTTATGAACACTTCTAATGTCGGCGTCATATTCATTAGTAGCAAGGTAAATCAGCAGATAATAAAATAAAGACGGTTTCGAAAATTATCAATAGTGAAACGAACAGAAACAAAAAGCTCAATTTTGATTACTCACGGGAGACGTCATGTGGTCTCATTTGCGATGACAAAGAACTTGAACAAGAATTTCTGTATTTCTTTACCTGGTTTCCCACCTCAAACAAATGAAACCTTACATTCATCGCCCTCACTCGCTTTTGCCTTGGCCAGACATGAAACATTCGCCCATACTAAATGTAAGGGCGAATGTTTCAGCCTTGCCGAATGTGTTTAACATTAAGCATTTATTAACTCCATAACAGTAATAAAATCTTTTAAGCATATCAAGGTCAATATGACCGAAGATCTTTGGGGAATATCCGTATATAGCTCCTTACCAGTCGTATCCTGAATATTTAATTTGTGTGTGGATCAAGGAGTCTTCCCGGGCTTAATGAAAGTCACGATGATGGGTCTTTTCCTCTTTTTAGTGTTTATTAATAATCTACTCCATTTATTATCAGTCTCACCGCCACGTGGTATGCCAGCCGCCCACACAACTTATAGTGCAGCAAGCTGCTGTTGATTTTTGAATTTGTTTCGGCAGACCATGTGGGCGGCCGGCACCCCACAAATTTCACGCTAAAACTTTTACAGGGCAGTGGGGGTGGTGGTGGTTATCCTGTTTAGATATCGATACCCATCACGTCTGCGGAGTTTCACTCGCTAATTTTATTTGACCCTGTAGTAAACCGGGAGTAACAGCACACGGACTTTTTGTCACTGGATTCTGTAATATTATTTTACATTATATTCTATAATTCTATTCATATAAACATAAATTAGCCTTTAGGGAAACAAGATTTATTGCTATGTTTGGGCAGAAGTGAACCTATAATACACCCAAATTTCGCGGGATTTGAGGCGGGCCTATTGCCATCAACCCTATAGAAAAATCCAATTACACTTGGCCCGACCCAGGAATTAAACCACGGACTTCATGCGCAGCGCTTGCACTATATTTTGAACCAAAATCACATCGATACGAACCAACAGAAGATAATTGGTTCCCATGCAAACAATTTGAATACAACGGTCAACATTACTTTGAGAATCAACTTCAGCTTTAGTTAAAGTGCCTGTCCCTTTAGATTAGTCAATCAACTAAAGGCGATCTACAAGTTTTAATGTATGAAAATCCTCTTATAACAATTTCTGTCTTATCCCTTATCTACAAACTAATCTCATACTTGTTCGTCTTGACACGACATTCGTTCCCATCAGCCACTGGTCTTCGAAACTTGGTACATTAATCTTGCGGAGTCGATTCAAATTTATCTTTGTTTTAGCAAGTTTCTAAAATAAATTTAGCTCTCAACTCCATTGAAAATGCGAGTTTCTTCCAATTTAGAAGGAGGTAGACGAGCGACTTTAGTGCAATCTCTTTTTTTTTTCTAAAGGAAGTTCGAAGAAGTTTTTTTTTGTTTTAAACTTAGAGCTAGCTGAACCATTTAGGGAGGTAATCCCTTTAGTAATGCCCTGTTTTTAGGTAGTGTGAACACACATTCGTTTTCAAAACTTATTGACATCAAAAAAAAAGATGGGCAATAAATTCTTAAACCAAGATTTCATAAATTCCTATTATTATATATTCCTGTCATTGTCATTGCACAACTGTCAAACTACAAGTGCAACGTAGAGTCGGGAAATTAATCTTTACCGAAGCACGTGCTAAGTAGTGTTTACAGATCTCGGTCAAACTGAGCCCGGAACTAGGTTAAGGCAAACCTAAATCATGAAGAGATTTGGAAATTTGAGTTCATTGTCCTGGAAACGCCATTATTATTGTGTGAACTAACTTTGCTCACTATGGATACCTTTTAGCCGACGAGTACGGTGAGGTTCTTCCTTTTTCATAAAAACATTACTATTCTTAAGTTTTTAAGCAAAATAATTTTACAAAAATTACTTCGGTCTTCGGTCTGTTCCAACTTTCATTTACCACCGTCCTAACTTAAAAATTGTCAAGTTCGTGAAATATGATATCCAAGATTTCCGTCAGTCGTTAATGCTTTCATTATAAATGACTTTCTCTCAAGTTTTATACGATTAATTTCTTGAATATTCTGTCATCCGCTGAGTGGCAAGTTTTGAATTGGTGATGTGATATTAGAATTATCATTTGCGAATTGTGTTTTTTGACAGAAGAAAATCTAGAATACATTGGAAAATTTTATTTGAAAGGATTAGAGGAGGGAGGAGAGTATCAGGTTTTGCTACGATTACTTTTATATATTTTATTACAGGGATTGTTTGTGATTCACATACACTTACTTTCTAAGTTAATCTTAGATATGGCTAAAATCGATGAAGGAAAACATCGAACAGAGGTATGAGGAACAGGCTGAAAAGTTCAATCATACTCTATGGAAAAGAGTAGATACACCGACCAGACGGATGTCGTGTCTGGTGGGCAACTGCCCCACTATTGATGTCGGTACGTTGTATAAATGCTAATTGCGCGGTAAAATCTGCTTCCGCGATGCAGGATTTTTGCGTGACGTTAGTTTGCGTTGTGATGCGTAGTTTGCATGTGTGTGAAGATGACACAAGATGGATCATCTTGTGTCATCTTCACACACGTGCACACTCTATAGTGTGGAAACCTAGATTTATAGTAAATATAAGTTTCAAATCGCCAATCCGTCTTGAGCAAGCATGGTGCATAATATTCGTGAGTTCTATGTATGTAAAGAAGTATAATTATGCCCTGCAGTGGGTCTGTAACAGCCATATTTATATTGTGCTAATCATTATTATCATTATTATAACTGTGAGTTTAGTCATGGAATGCCTTGCAATTTTTATCATTTATAAGTAATCTAGATAACTTGTCAAACTACTAAATACATAGAATTTTCTTATTCTAGGAGTTTTAGAGCAACGGATGTAGATTAAACCTTACGACCTTTCGTACTCCAGGGTCAGTACCATTATCGTTTGCAGTTCAAAGTGACTGCAGTTGTACCGCACATGATTCGTAATCGCTTGACACTTCACGGATCATGCGATTTTTTGTAAATTATTGGCCCGTTATATGTGCAATTGTGCTTGGTAAAGCTAGGGTTTCATAAGACTGCGGTAGCCACCAAATAACGGCCCCAGTGACGGTTGTCATGAAACTGATGGCCCCTTTCTTTTTGTTTTTAGGGTGGGAAATCATCAAGTGACTTCTCCCGCTCTGGCCAGTGCGGGAAGGCATGCCAGACTTTTACTGACTCAAACCCTCCCGTGTTCCTTCAGTTGCTTGTGCCAGGGGCCACGATATCTCTTTCGTAAAATCCGCGAACATGAAAAAAAAAATTATGGCCCTGCCTGCGATGACAATTTTGTTTTTGACTTCGACTGTGACGGTGTCATTAAAGCGAAATGAAAAAACACCAACTATCTTTTATCGGTAACGTTTTTTGTGACACAGCGTCATTCGACGTTAAATTGCGGACGTTATGTGGCGGCCACCGCAGTCTTAGGAAAGCTTGATACCCTAATACATACGCGTATTTTAATATGCGATTGTATTTATTCAAAAATGGTCCATAAAAATATAGAAAGGAAAGCAAACTAAATCACAAAGTAAATTTAAACGCAGTCAATACAAATAACAGAAACAGAAAAAAATATAGTTTAAAATATTCATAATGAATGCATTTCTGTTTAGTTTGTCGCCCATAAAGTTTTATACTATTAAAAACTTGGTCTTGGCCTGCCAGCTACATTTGCTCTCTGTTTTCTGAATCATTGGGATTCCATTAAAAAGTTGCAGCATTTAAAAGTAGAAGACCAAACTTTCTGAGAATGTTTGTTTAAGTTTGTGGGCGTAACCACACTTAAATTGTTAGTCGACTCGTGATGAAATAAATACTTTATTACTGTTTCGTAGGTTCAGTGATAGCAAGCGCTACTGCTGCACGCGTAGAATGACCAACTTTTGTCGATGGGAGAATAGACAAAATTACAGATTTCTTCATAACTGTCATTTTGTCTATTCTTCCGTGACAAAACTCGATTCTCGGTGGTCATGCTATACGTACTATGCTATGCTATGCATGAGGTCCTTGGTTCGATTCTCTGGTCGCGCACAGTATGATTGGGATTTTAATCTGAAATTTCTCAGTGCGGGGTCTGGATTTGGCCCGGTTGATGGCAATAGGCTCGCCCTATATATGGGACTTGAACATAACTTTCAAAACATTCACACTCGACGCTCGACTCTCGCCGCGGACGGACGTTTCTGTGCGCTCTCCCGCTCCCGGCCCAGTGTTGTGTTTCCTGTTCTACTCGTTGCGACCACGTGACGTCATCGTAGTCGCCCCGACTACACCGATATAAAATCATTATCAAGAAATTGATTTTGATTTTAATAAGCGACCGCCAGCACAGGGAAAGCCCCTGGGGAAAGCCTCCTTCCGCGCTGATGCCGGCTCTGATAATGAGCGGCTCAGTCCGCAGAAGCCGTCTCCCTTTTTTTTTGTTCCCGGTGTGGAAAATCCTCATGGATGTCCTCCGCCCTGAGGCGGGCGGAGGGGTCTGTCAGACTCTTACTGACTAAAAACCACCCCGGTGTTCCAACTCACATCTACGCCGGGGTCGCGGGAACACATTATTCTTCCACAACCCCGGCTGGTGCCGGCCCGCTTGCGCGGGCCCCGTCTCGGGCGGGGTGAGCGAGGTGTACTCCCCCCGCAACGTCTGTGGTCGGCGCTCGAGGAACACTACGCGCGCCGCCTTCTCGGGTCCTGATGTTGGGGGGCGACGGATGTCCTCGAATCCGTCGCCCCTGGACCCATTTAGGGGGACCGGAAGAGGGCGTTGTCCGCCCTCCTCCGACCCCCGGTGCGTCTGCTGCGGGCCAGTTCGAGAGTCGAGATCTCTCTCTCCCTTTCCGCAGCATCCTTCCGCGAGATGACCTTCTCGCAGAAGGAAACCACCGCGTCCCAGGACTCGACGCTGCCGACCATCGAACTCACTACGGTCGGCAGCGACAGGTCACTGCCTACTTCTGAGATGAGGGCACGGCGAGAGGCCGTCTCCCTGGGCTAACCTAAATCACCTGAAGGCTCCCGCAGCTTCGGTGCCCTCTTCATCGCTCCAATGAGTCCGGCTCATTTCCCCGGGAATCCCAACCATCTTCCTGATATACTCGATGTAGCGCTGCTCAAGAATGTGAACCTCCGTTTGCAATCGATAGAGACGTTCCACGAGCTTAACTCTGACCACCGCCCAGTTGTTATGCATCTTGGGGGGGCAGTTGGGATCGCTTGGGCCAGAGTAGGGGGCTCTGGCCCAAGCGATCCCAACCGCCCCCGTCAGACCCAGATGATAACCGACTGGAGGAAAGTAAGTGAAAGACTGAAATCCACAACGTCGCCTCAATTGGACACCATCCCCGATCACATAGTGTCAGTCGCCGACACGACGGCCGCAATCGACTCGTTTACTGAGCACGTTCAATCCGTTTTGACGGATTGTTCACGGGAAGTTCCGGTGATGGAAGACCATCGCTGGAAACTACCTTCTGACGTACGTGACTTGATAACCGAGAAGAATGCGGCTATTCGTGCCTACGACTCCTTCCCTTGTGACGCGAACAAAGCCCACATGCGCCATTTACAGCGTGCTGTAAAGAAACGCATAGGGGAGGTTCGCTCAGAGGGTTGGAACAAGATGCTCAGTGAACTCGAGCCCACTCACCAAGCCTTCTGGCACCTTCAGAGGAAATTGCGCTCCTCCGAGGAGGTCTCTATGCCTCCCCTCATCCGCCCCGACAAGAGCGTCGCGTTCAACAGCACCGACAAGGCCGAATGCCTTTCTGACAGCCTAGAGTCCCAGTGTTCTCCCAGCTCTCAACCAGTAGACCAAGCTCACCTGAACAAGGTCGACGCTGAAGTCGAACGGAGAGCCTCCCTTCCACCCGTTGAAGACCCTGATGATCCTCTGCCTCCCGTCACTCCAGACGAAGTGCACGACATCATAAAAGGGCTCCAAGCTCGTAAAGCCCCCGGTTCGGACGGTAAAACCAACAAGGTATACAAACTCCTACCTGCCCCTCTAATAATGCTCATGACCGCCATCTTCAATGGCGCCTTGAGCAACAACATCTTTCCACAAGCGTGGAAAGAAGCAACAGTCATCGGTATCCCAAAGCCAGGCAAGCCAAAGTCTGAGCCCTCCAGCTACCGTCCCATTAGCTTACTCAACGTTCTTGGCAAAATCTACGAGAGCCTTATTTATAAGCGTCTCAAAGACTACGCCGAAGCAAAGAGCCTCATTCCCAACGAGCAGTTTGGTTTCCGTCCCCAACACTCGAGTATCCACCAGGTCCACCGTATCGTAGAGCACTTGTGCGCCGGTATGCAGCGTAACGCGACGACGGGTGTGCTATTCTTCGACATAACGAAAGCCTTTGACAAAGTCTGGCACAACGGCTTGTTATACAAGCTTTACCAACTAGGAGTGCCAGATCGTCTCGTGCTCATCTTACGAGACTTTTTGTTGAATCGCACCTTCCGCTATCGCATCGAGGGTGCACTCTCGTCCCCTCACGTCCGAGGCCGCAAACGTCTTAGGCGCTTGGTTCCGGAAATGGAGAATCGAGGTCAACCCCGATAAGAGTCAGGCGGTTCTCTTCTCGAGACGTCGTCGACTCCCTCCCCCACTTCCCAGCCCGATCACTATGTACGGTAAGCCGATCCCCTGGGAGAAGCAAGCCAAATACCTAGGCGTGATCCTCGATGAAAACCTTACCTTTAATGCTCATATTAAGGCGGTTCGCGCGCGCGCCTCCTTCGCTCTTAACAGGCTCCACTTTGTACTGACAGCCCGTAGTAAACTGTCACTTAAATGCAAGCTGCGCATCTACACCGCAGTCATCCGTCCCATCATGACCTATGCCTGCGTTGTATTTGCGCACGCTCACCCACGTCATCTCCATAAGATGCAGATCCTCCAGAACCGTTTCCTCAGAAAGGTCACGGGTGCCCCCTTCTATGTCCGTAATATAAATCTCCAAATCGACCTTAAAATGCCTACCATAAACCAGTTCATGAAACGCTTATCGAAGCGCTTCTTTGACTGTGGCATCAAACACTCCAACCCCTTGATTTCAGCGGCCGCCCGCTACACTCCCTCCCGCATTAGCAGTATTCGCCGACCAAGGCATACTTTAATCGCCCCCGACGACGCCACTCCTCCAGGAGAGTAGTAAGGCCACCAGCACACTACATAAGCCCAAAACCCTATCGCCGTCCTACCGTCCTCGCCGCCGAGGCCCGCCGCGACGCCCAAATCCACGCCCCTCCCGACCCTTGCTCGAGCCAGCCTGCGCCGCTGAGCCTGTAGCTTTAAATTCGCCCCTAAATCACTTAAATCCTGATCCAGCTAGTCCCTTGCTGCCCTCTTCCAGCGACGCCCTAAGCCGAGGTTCGTACCCCACAGGGGGTGCCCTTAGCGTTGTCGCTTAGTTTTTAAGTTAGTACATAAGTTTAAGTCCTGGCTGGAGGCCTTAATTTATTAGGGCAACCACAGGCAAGTCCGTCTAAGCAGACGACAACCTCATAGGTTGACCTGCAAGATGCCATTTATAAAAATAAAAAAAATAACTTTCATAATGTGAGTGCACTTTAGGTACAGTACCGCTCAGTCCATAAACATTCTCACAAAGCAACGACGACCTTCTTCTATAAGCTGTTTCTATACTTTAGTCACGCACGCACACTCACTTTGTCTGTAATTGATAGCAGATAATACTTTCAACTAATCTAACATATGGCTTGCTAGCTAAGTCGTTACAGTGCTTGGGTAGGAGTGATTATGGCAAGCCCTGAGTTCGAATCTCACCTGTTGCGGATTAAGCTTGATGTAATTTTCAAATAATATTGTTTTTAGTTTTTGATATTTTATTAATAATACTTAAGACTAATAATTGTTGTTTGTTTTAATAAAATGACTTGAAGTGGTTCGATAATCATTCGATACTTGTCTCGTTTTTCTTGTTTACTTAGATAATAAAAGTTTGTAGGTAGACCACAGAAAGGAGATTGTTGTGCACCCATACATCGTTCGCCCCAGAACCAACAGCGAAGGAAAATTACTTAGCGTATCCTAAATTACAACCATTTGCCCATAAAGACAAAGTTTAATGACGGACAACTAGGAAAAAGCATTTATTTAAAACGAAAACTTCGATTTTGAGGTTATATTTAGTAAGAAACAATCTTTTCAGTCCTTGAACGTACTAGTAAATGCCTGTCTCGTAATAATATTTCTATTGCCTGCATGTGGCTAGTTAAGTTAGGGGGTTCATTTAAACATTTAACTACTTCTGTACTTACCATTTTGTTTGGTGTTAAATAAGTAAAAGTAGTCAATTAAAGTCCTCTACTATTTCGTAAATATTCTAGTTTTTATATTAAAATAGGTAGGTAGATAATTACTTACTTATTTATTTAACTTGAATGCAAATGACTTTGTACTTATGTTTTATTAGATGTCATATATTATACATGTATGAATTCATGACTAAATCGCTTAACATTTTGTAAACATCGCTTGACAGTTGAGTTTATTGACATAACATGAGATGGTTTAGGGATTACCATACATTAGATCCGTATCGATTTATTTTAAATAAAATCGATACCGTACTGTACGGTGTGTTATTTCTATTCGAAATATTATTTACTTACTATAGGGTGTTTCATGCGCTCACTCTTATTCCATTCGTATTCGTGTTTTTCAATCGATTATGATGAATCGCTTATGAGTGAGCGCGAAAAGCTGCACACATTATGAACGCGATCTCTGCCTTCGAAATGTTTTTAGTGAATTCACGAATTACGGATCAGTGCCCGTGGACTCCCGCATTCGATTTGTATTCGTGTTTTAAAACGGAATATGAAAAATTCCCCACAACAAATCACCAATATGAATCGACTACGAGTGAGTGCACAGCGCCCATTTGTGAATTTCTGATCCATTTTTATACTGTTCGTAATAAACAAGAATATGAATCGAACAGGAGGTAGTGCACAAACGACCTCATGCGTAGTAATTGTGTAGAAAAAGATAATTAATTATTTAGACGCATGAATTAGGTTATGAAAATCGGTTTTCAGAATCGTCTTAGCATAAAGCGAAATAGATTTAAAAGGAAAGTACGGATGCGTTGACATGCGTGAGCAGGTGGTCAACTCAATATACTCGATATCGATGTGTGAAATAAGAGATTGGGCATCACTAACTGTCATGTCAAATCTAATTGTCAAAGATGGCATTTTTGATGATATGTCGAAAACCTTTACAGCTCTTTTAATTGTTCAAAATGGAACGCGGAATGTCCATGCCATACTTATATTCGCAAATAGTATAATAACATATATTTATAATTATTAAGTACGTCAGATTTTTGTTGGTCCTGGGGCCATTTTCGAGGATGTACTTTGGTAAATTATTTCGATTTCTGTGAGGTAGATGCAATTCGTTACGACTATTCACCTAATTGAACGTTGGTGGTTAGTGACGAATGTTTAAATCTGTTAAATAGCGGTGTTGTGGTTATAATTTTCAAAATGCAGTGAAAATTAATTATTGAAGCTTTGGCAATATTATAGCGCTGCGTAAAAGTGGACGTAAATGATGTGATGACACAAATGGATTAAGTGTGAGTGTTATCATTAAAATATTTAAAAAAATTATTTGCGAATTATGTTTATAGTATTTTGCTTAAAGATGTCTAATAGTATTACATTCTTTGTTCTACTGAAATACTGTGAGTCTGTGGGTTAAGAGATGTGAGGCAGAGGGAATCCTTGCTAATCGGAGCGCTTGTTTATGAAGTGGAAGACTTATTTAAATGAGACTTCACATGGTGAATGAATATGAAACAAATGGTTTCAGACCAACCGGACATTTTGCTGAATTATTCAACATGGCATTAAAAACTGTTCGCTGTGTACTCCACGCTATAAAGGTTGCATCACCGAAGTCCAGCATACAATAACGTTTAAATTTCTGAATAGTTTGGTTTAGTTTTTTCCCCTGTAATATACAGCTATATCCGTGATTCCTTAATTATAAATACTTGAGGTTTAGTTTCAATCATCTTTTATTAAATAAAATGAATACTTAAGCTATTATTCATTATAGCCAAATTAAATGTGATATACTTAACGTAAACAAGCTGCCCTACATAACCACTTATTAAAATCACTTATTTTGTAAATTCATGAGCGTAGCTTAATCTTTATGGTGAAATAAATCTACTTAAAATTTTTTTTTGGACATTACACGGGTCAAAATAAAACAAATTGCTTCTAAGTTTCTTGACATAGTATTGCACATCATATTTGTCTGAAGGAGTTATTATAAATTATCGATGTAAAATATTATAAAAAAATAAATATGTTTTTATTTTTGTTTTCACTTGTAACGCTTTTTTTATTCTAAACCCTTTATTGCAATAACAAAGATAATAAAAAAGCAGCATTTTTTTTAGAAAATTGTAATGATTGCAAACCAAAATAAAACATTGGCATTAAAACTGCGCTGCATCATAATTATGAGATCAGAACCTAACCCGAAAGCTTCTTAGTCCAACCTACTGCTACAAGTTCATTTTAGATTAACTCGAAATTTAGCAATGCCCTAAACTGGCCAGGTCACGAGCATGAACCGTGTCTAACAAAAGAGACGGAAATATATTTTCGTTTCGTGTAGTGCGATGCGAGTGCGCGACTACGTCAGTGCGTGCCGTGCAAAACTGCAATCTTTGTGATGTGTGTCGTTTAAACACATACAGTCGTACCGCGAGTTTACAGCAATACGACTCTTAACGTGTCTATGCACTTTTGAATGCTTACTGTACACCTCTGCCTAACTCTTCTGGAATTACAGGCGTGATGTAATGTATTTTTTTATTCTTTTATATTTTGTGAATGTGAGAACGTTGTAGGCCTTTAGATTGTAGATTCATAGACCATTGACTATTTGTTTAGCATAAGGTACTTGTTGAAAGGACTACACTGTCTTTCTTTAACTATTAACAATGTAATTTGAAAACATTGTAATAGTCAAATATTTAAAAAAGAGTAATAGTGTAGTTTCTTGTCGGCTCTTCTCCATAGGAAACGACTTCTGACGTTTCATAAGTGCCCATGTAGGTTTATGTGAAATAAAATATTTTTATTTTGAAACCATAATTGTAGGTATCCCGTGAAATTTTAAATCTCTTTCGAACAACCCGCGACTCTGGTAGGAGAATGTACGATGAGGTGAACTCTATCATATAAGTACTAAATGCTTGACAGAGTACTTTTGAACCAACCTATCGTAATGTGATAAATTAAATACGTAAAAATGTATATGCCCCTTACCTACTTACTACTTTCGGGAATAAAAATTGGTACACAATCTGTTCCTCTTCAGGCACCTAACTACTCGAACAAATGAGAAAAATAATGAAAACTTGATGCCATTTTGCAAAAGAGATATCTTCGGTTATTTTTAATGTAATTTTGCAGTTCTTTTACTCGAAATCCAACCAAGTACTAAGCTACATTTCACCTCAGAAAATGAGAAATCTTTATCAAGTGAGAAGCCGCGGGCACAGCTAGTAAATTATAAATGTATGTTCAAATTGGATGCCGGTCAGGTCTTACGTCTCGACGTTATAATGCAACGAAATTTCTCCAGCGTTCAACTTTAGTAATGATATGCATTCTACTTCGTTATTTCTATACGTTTTCTAACTTTGTTATTTCTATAGATACTCTACTTCTTAACTTCTATACGTTTGCTAACTTTGTTTGTTCATCGCAAATTCTTTGTCATTTCTTAATATAAAAAAATAAATAATAATAATAAGTTTATTGACACAAAATACCTTTGCATACAATACCAATACAAATACATTTCACAAACACCTGTGACCTAGTAGTCAGTGTAACTTCGTGTACAAAAGAAACCTTTATTTATTAATGTGTGTTATGTATATGTGTAAAGGGGGCGATAGCTGTGAGGGTCTAGGGATGTAGTGTGGTGTATGAGAGGGGGGGGGGGTTAGTGGGAGGATGTGTGATGTGTATGTATATTCCACAAGTGTTTAAGGTTTTAAATAAATAGAGAGTTCAATTTAAAGTTTAGTTGTTATGGATGTTAATTTTTGAGAATATCACAAGCATACACATACATAATTAGCTTATAATGTTCCAACTGCCGGGACATAGGCCTTCTTACAGTGATAGTGTGCGGGACAGTGATAGTGCATAAAAATAGTACTTAAGTAATTATGACAACTCAGTGCATACGTATATAAATAATAGACTGAGTTTGAAAAATAATGTGTATGTAAAATTATGATAGGCTTAAGCTAGTGTTCGAGTTATGTTTTTATGTTATGTGTTATATGTATAAAGTTTTAGTGAATTTAGAATTTAGTCGAAATCCCATGATACATAAATACTAATAATATATAGGTAAACACAGTCAAAGTTACCGAAAAACGTTAATATTGTCAAGCGGCTCCCATTACGGTAAAGTTTCGTTGTTACTTTAGCTAAATGCACCGAAATCCTGCCTCGCACCCTATATAGAGCGCACATGATTGGGCAGTGTCATCGCTGCCAAATGTACGGCCATTCGCAGTCCAACTGCTACGCAACACCTACATTCGTCAAGTGTCTAGGTGAGCATGGCACCGCCGACTGTTCTCGTCCTAAGGATAGGGAACAATGCGTTGAACCTCCGAGCTGCATCCTCTGCGGACAATCCGGTCACCCGGAAAATTACCGGGGCTGTCCGAAAGCCCCTAAGTCCTCCTCTCCCAAACTCGAGAAACGCGCGGGCGACCGCCAGCACACGGTAAGCCCCTGGGGATAGCTTCCTTCCGCGCAGATGCCGGAACGGCTTAGCCCTCTCCCTAGGCTAACTTAAACCACCAAAAAGCTCCCGCAGCTTCGGTGCCCTCCAAACCCGTCAAACCCGCCGAAATTACAGCTTTGATGGCTACCGCTATCCCAACGCCTTCGGTAGCCCCCGCGGCCCCAGTTGCAGTTGCAGTGGCTTCACCAGTTGCACCGCAAAGAGCCCCGGGCAGGGATAGCGCCCAAATTATTATAAGCACATACGCGGCCTTCTACAGCTCCGCCGCGGATAAAATGGCCGACGAAATAGTCGCTGCAAATGGCAACCCTCGTCGCCTTTTGGAAATTCTTGACGCGTATCCGGAGATCGCGTTAGTCCTAAAATCTCTTAAATTCTAAATCGTCAATGGCTAATACGAGTTTAAACTGTACAAAACCCTGGTCCCTTGAATTAGGCTTTTTCAACACTAATGGCGTTTCAGGTCAACGCGATGAGATCGCCGCTTTCCTCCACGACCACCAGCTTGACATCCTCCTCATACAGGAAACCTTCTAAAGCCTCATCACCGCAACCCGAACATTGCCATTTATAAACTAGTTGGCAATGACAGGTCCCGATGCCACAAGGGTGGCACCCTGATCTACTTTAGGAAAATTTTGTACTGCATCCCTCTAGACCCACCTCCTCTCTTCTCTCATCTGGAGAGCTCTATCTGTCGGTTCGGCATGACTGGTCATCAACCGATCACCATCATCTCCGCTTATATCCCACCAGAAAATGGTCCGGAGGATCCCATCTCGCTCCAAAAGGACTTCACTGCCCTCTTCTGTATGAGTGACTCCGTCATCTTGGCGGGGGATCTTAATGCCAAGCACCCGGCATGGAATAGTAGCACAACTTCCACCAGAGGTAGGATAGTTTTCATGTTAGGGGAATCCCTTAACTTTGACGTCATCGCTCCAATGAGCCCGACTCATTTCCCAGGAAATCGAAATCACCTTCCCGATGTTCTCGGTGTAGCGCTGCTCAAGAATGTGAGCTTAACTCTGACTACCGCCCAGTAGTCATGCATGTTGCACCCTACTCGGGCCCGATCGACCCCAACCGCCCCCCTCAGACCCAGATGATAAAAGACTGAAATCCACCACGTCGCGACGTGGTGGATTTCAGTCTTCAGGATGTCCAAGTGAGGCGACGTGTCGCCTCACTTGGACACCATCCCCGATCACATAGTGTCAGTCGCCGACACGACTGGCCGCAATCGACTCGTTTACTGAGCACGTTCAATCCGTATTGACGGATTGTTCACGGAAAGTTCCGGTGATGGAAGACAATCGCTGGAAACTACCTACTGACGTACGTGACCTGATAATCGAGAAGAACGCGGCCATTCGTGCCTACGACTCCTTCCTTTGTGACGCGAACAAAGCCCACATGCGCTATTAACAGCGTGCTGTAAAGAAACGCATAGGGGAGGTTCGCTCTGAGGGCTGGAACAAGATGCTCAGTGAACTCGAGCCCATTCATCAAGCCTTCTGGCAATTACAGAGGAAATTGCGTTCCTCAGAAGAGGTCTCTATGCCTCCTCTCATCCGCCCCGACAAGAGTGTCGCTTTCGACAGTCCCGATAAGGCTGAATGTCTTGCTGACAGCCAAGCTCACCTGAACAAGGTCGAAGCCAACACTCGGGCACCCAACAGGTCCACCGTATCGTAGAGCACTTATGCGCTGGTCTGCAGCGTAACGCGATGACGGGTGTGCTATTCTTCGACATAACGAAAGCCTTCGACAAAGTCTGGCACAACGGCTTGATATACAAGCTTTACCAACTAGGAGTGCCAGATTGTCTCGTGCTCATCTTACGAGACTTTTTGTCGAATCGCACCTTTCGCTATCGCATCGAGGGAGCACTCTCGTCCCCTCATCCTATTCGCACCGGTGTCCCTCAAGGTTCCGTACTATCTCCTCTCGTCTTCACGCTGTTCACCAGCGATATCCCAAAAAGTAAAAAGGCTCAGTTGGCTCTCTTCGCCGACGACACTGGCGTTTACTATACCGGTCACTGTCCCAACGCTATAGCTCGTACTCTCCAAACCTCCGCAAACGTTTTAGGCGCTTGGTTCCGGAAATGGAGAATCGAGGTCAACCCCGATAAGAGTCAGGCGGTTCTCTTCTCAAGACGTCGTCGATTTCCCCTCCCCCTTCCCAACCCGATCACTATGTACGGCAAGCCGATCCCTTGCGAAAAGCAAGCCAAGTACCTAGGCGTGATCCTAGATCAGAACCTTACCTTTAAGGAACATATCAAGGCGGTTCGCGCGCGTGCCTCCTTCGCTCTTAGTAAACTCCAGTTTATACTGACAGCCCGAAGCAAACTGTCGTTAAAATGTAAACTGCGCATCTATACCGCAGTCATCCGTCCCATCATGACCTATGCCTGCGTTGTATTTGCGCACGCTCACCCACGAAATCTCCATAAGATGCAGACCCTCCAGAACCGTTTCCTCAGAAGGGTTACGGGTGCCCCTTACTATGTCCGAAACATAGATCTTCACGTCGACCTAAAAATGCCAACCATAAACTAGTTCATGAAACGCTTATCTAAGCGTTTCTTCGACTGTGGCACCAAACATTCAAACCCCCTGATTTCAGCGGCCGCTCGCTATACTCCCTCCCGCATTAGTAGTATTCGCCGACTAAGGCATACTTTAATCACCCCCAATGACGCCACTACCCTGCTACAGGAGAGCAGTAAGGCGCCCAGCACTCTACACAAGCCCAAAACCAGATCGCCGTTCTACCGTACTAGCCGCCGACGCCTGCTGCGATGCCCAAACTCACGTCGTCCCGATCCTTGCTCGAGCCAGCCCGCGCCGCTGAGCCTGTAGCTTTTAATTCCCCCTTAATCTCTCAAATCCTGATCCAGCTAGTCTCTTGCTGCCCTCTTTCAGCGACGCCCTAAGTCGAGGTCCGGGCCCCACAGGGGGTGCCTTTAGCGCGTAGTCTTTTAGATTTTCAGTTTTTTTTTGTCCTGGCTGGAGGCCTTAATTTATTGAGGCAACCACAGGCAAGTCCGCTTAAGCAGACGACAACCTCATAGGTTGACCTGCGAGATGCCATTACCAAAACAAAAAAAAACTCGTTCGACACATTCAGCGGCAAGATTTCCTGAAGAAAACACTCCAAATATAGAAGAAAGAAGCAACCAGTGGTTTTATTCCTCACCAACCGAGCATAGCTAATGAGGCTGTATGCCACATATAGGGAGTGGGCTGTAATCCACCACACGGGCCCAGTGTCGGTTGGTAAATGTCACATGTTGTTATGTTTGTTTTCCTTCAACATTTTAAGAGCAGAGGTGATGAAATACTTTACACAAATTAAAGCGCCTGACTGGGTTCGAACCTAAAACTTTTAAGTCGCGGCCTGTACCACTTGGCCACAACTGCTCTCTCTATAGCGTGGAAGCTTGCTTTACAAGGTGCAATTTAATTTCTTGCGTGAACGGAAACATTGAAAGTTGCGTCGTCTAAACAGTGTTGCAAGTCAATTTTTTGGGTGGAAAATCATAAAATGATTTCTTCGCTCTCGCTCTGGTTGGAGCGAGAGGGCGTGTCAGACTTTTACCAAATTAAAAAAAACACCCGTGTTTCTTCAGTTGCCTGTGCCAGGCCACGGTACCTCTTTCGAACAACCCGCGACCCTGGCTGGCATCGGCCCTAATGGACCCCGTCAATTAGTGCTGACATCTCTATGGCGAGCTACCCAATGCTCGGCGTCCCCGCGCCTACTGTGGCCGGAAATCCGCTTGCGGTGGCACGTACCCCTGCGTTCGAATGTTGGATTTGAGCTGACGCCCTATTGACGATATTATTGATTGTGTTTTTGATCAAATTGCATGAGTTTAATTTTAAAATTAAAAACCCGACAAGCAGTAAGTTATTTTAGTTCAATCTCCGATTTGATGCCACCAGCATGCACCAGCATTAGACTGCTTGGATTACATTGAGCTTCTTATTGCTGCATTAGATTGAACTTGTTTTGAATCTTAGTTGCAAAAAAGCAAAAGGCCCGACTTTTGCTTTTTTTCAATGTATTTTATATCAATAATTAGTATGTTATATTTTCGAATCGTATCTACAAACCCTTGCTTTTGATACCTCTTCATATTCTGATACATCGTCATAGTACTTTTTTTTTTAAAGTCCTCTCCTGTTGACGTCTAAAATACGCAAATTTGATTTTATAAAACAAAACCTAGCCTTTCATATTTGCGTGACCCAGACGAGTCGTTAGACACCTTATGTTTATCTTATATTCAAATCCATCCGGCCGTTAGGATGCTTCGAGGGCATAAAGAATTCAACATACAAAGATAAATACATACGTACGCATGAAAAACATAACCCTGTCTTTGCTATCTCGTAGTCTGGTAAATAGTGTATATAGTAGATATCACTCGGTTATTTAACAGTTTCATAAATCACTAATTCGATTATCGAATTGGTTTTACTACCTCGCAGTAGATGCAAAAAATTGGGTATACTCCTCAGGAATAAACCTGCCTTCATCTTGGGCGAGCTTGAATCCCTCGCTGCACTCAGGATTCTTGTCTAACACTAGAATCTTCCGTTGCGGTTGGGGTTCAATTCGTGTTATAAGAAACTGCTTAATCCCCTTGGTGCATAATCTACTATTGATGCTCTCTTTGATCTTGTGAGTAATTAGACTGTTCTTAATTTTATTATTGTTCACGTTCAAACTGTTAAAAACGGGTTCGTTTCACAAAAGTGTCAATCTGGATTAAAATATTCACTAATATTAAATATTTTGTCAAGTGTCACAATACCCAATCAAACAGTAAATGAATTTCGATAGGAAATTGATTTATAACGGGCTTTAATCTAATTCCGTGGGTTAGTGGAGCTACGAAAGGTTGAAGCGGCATTTAATTCGGTATTATAAGTCATACTGTGTGGTTTACACTTCAAAGGCTTAGAGGTAATCCTGTATTTTTGATTGGAATACTGTGGTACCAAATTGAGATTTTGAGCAAATTACAACTATGGGTGGTCTTGCCAAGGATATCATGTTACGCAGTCGCTGTTTTGTGGAGGATAGATATGCAGTCGTTTTATGTAAAATGCTGGTCTTCTGTTGCATCCGGGTAGACTGGTAGCCGACCAAAACATAGCTGGATACAGGCTAGGCAGATATAGTCTATGAAGATCTGTAGTGATCGCTTTGAAAGGTCAAATGTTCACCTTTCTCTTTAAACGTGACCCTTCTGTGCTATGCAGGGCACGATGAATACAACATTTCCCGGCTTGCTGGCTCGTTCAACAAAGCAACCGGTGTGTGACGGAACTTTCTGAACTCTGCCAGAGTTATGAAAGTACCTCTTTGAGTACTAAACGGCCACCTACAATTCCAACAGGTTCACCTTTTTTCACAAGAGATGCAGACGGATTATTACGGTTCTTAAATTTGGTAATGTGACGCTTTTGCTTTTTCTCGGAATGCTATGACAATCGTTTCTACTAGAACAGGCAGTTGTTGACTGTTTCTTTTTTGTCATTTTCTCGACATAATTCCTCATCACTCCTCCACCACCCTTTCATTCATTACACCATCTATGTCCTTAGAGCTCGGCTGGCGCAAATTCAGCGGTATAGTTAGTGCCCCGAGGGATTTCATTTAGCAAATTATAGACGCCTCAGTAGTGCTGCGTCCCTGGTAATTCTATAAGGCCTTTATGCGGTGTTGTGTTTAGGGTGCTTGGGTTGTATGTTTATAGTTCATACTTTTAAAAGGTACGTTTTCAAATATGTAGCTGAATTAAGGAGAAACGTTTAAAAATATCAACATAATATTAGCCCATCGGGCGGTCAGGACTCTTGAGTAGTCTAGATATACGGTCTTGTATTATTATTATTTTAGATTTCTGTTTTTTAGCAGGGATCAGTAGCTTTTTGATTTTGTTTTAAATTTTGATCACATCGTATTTAAATAATATTTCATCAATATAATTATCTTGTGATTTGTATTGTATCTGTGATTCCTTTTTTGGAAATCCCAAATAAATAGATAAATGACATCTTAAAAACTTGTTATAAATAATAAAATTCGTCTCTGTAAACGATGATAGAACCTCTAACATCAACTCGCCCTTCGAAAGACCTCCTACGTACTGTGGTATTTTGTTACACCAAAATCACATCTTATTATCTATTTATCTATTTAACACCTGAGGAGCTGTTGTGCACAGAAATTCTTTCTATGATTCAGTAGATACTAAAGTCTTTATGAAAATTGTATGACACTCATTTTACTTACAATTGTTTATCTGATAATTGTTGTACTGCTGAAAAGCAAACCTTTAGATACCTCTGTCTATTTTCCACATCCATTTATCTCATTTCATGTGATCTCTTATTATTTTCCTTTTATTGAATGACATTTTGTATCTAACATTGTCATCTGTCAGTTTTTCTTTTTCTATGGTATAGAGTAAGCCATCTTTATTGTTCCTGGCCGATAACCAATTAAGAAGTATTTGGATTTGAAAGTAAAAAAGTCACTTTTAGAAGTTCCGCCAGGGGCTATATAAGGCAACCGTTACTTTTCACCAGGTTCTTTTGATTCCGTCTTTTGACTCGTTCTTTTTGACTCCGTCTTTTGACACCGTTCTTTTGACTCCTTCTTTTGACAAGCCCCTTTGGCTAGCTCTGTTGGCTTATTTATTTTCGTACTTTTTCATACTCTTCAGTTTATGTTTTTCTAAAAGCTATTTAAATGTAAACCTTCCTGAAAGTTATTCTCAGTGAATTTATTATAAACATCTTGTGTGCGTAAAGGTGTTCCGACTTAATCGATCACCTCCGATCCTCCCACTTGCGTCTACGAGAGGAGTTCGAGACGTATTGCAGAGAACTAAAACCGTGGCGTGAGACTACGCTGTCTGAAGAAACAACAATCGACGCTAGCTCCCTCGCAATGGGCTGCGGGCTGATGGAGAGTATGCTGCGAGCCCCCACTCGACAGATTGCGGGCCGGAGGAGCGGCCGACGCGTGCTGCTTCAACCTCGAGCTGTTGCGCGACCGTGATCATGGAGAGGCTGCTGCGAGCTTCGACTCGACAGACTGCGGGCCGGAGGAGCGGCCGACGCATGCTGCTTCCAACTCGAGCTGCTGCGCGACCGTGAGCTCCCTCGTGGCAGACTGCGAGCCAGAGGAGCGGCCTACCCGAGCTTTGACTAATTCTTAATTTAATATCTTTTTCTACGTAATTTTGTATTTTATATTCTAAAATTACATTAACTTGTGACCACGCTAAGCCAGTCGGCTAAACGTTTCGTTACAGTACAGTCCATGTGAAGAGCTACCCATTTACTGATATCCACCTCTGGCTAATGGCTGCCATTTTGGATTTTAATTTCCTGATATTCGGCACCGGAGCCACAATAGGTAGGTATACTGTTCGTTATTGAGGAGATCCGTGACAATAATGTTTCTTCGCAGTCCACGATGAGTTGACCTCTGTAAGGTACATGTCCAGCTACTGCGTTTCGTCTTCCGTACTTTATCCATTCATTAAAAAAAAACCCTCTGAATAAATTGGCTGTGTCTGTGTGACAAACGGATGGACAGACAGACATGACGAAATGTTAAGAGTTCCGTTACTATATGGCATTTGGCTACGGATCCAACAGACAAATTTAGAACTTCTTCGTTTGAAGTCGGTTATAAAGATGCCTCAATTAATCGGTTATAAAGAGAATAGAATGAGAACTTGAATGAGATGCGACCTCTAGAGTAGAGAGAAATCCAGAACCAAATATCCATAGACCCAGGTCCAGATCTAGACTACAGAACTACAACTACAGAAACTAATTTATTTCCGAATTCTGATTGTCAGGGGTAATTGTTTATTGAATTGATTACCATGCTAATACCACCATACTACAACTACCTACGACTACTATTTAAAGTGTCCGTATATTCAAATCATAACTATATTTCTTTTGTGACAGTTGTTTAATTAAAATGTTTATAACACTGAAAATAGACGAAGTGTAGATAAAAAACAAAACGGACAAGTGTGAGTTGAACTCGCGTGGAAGGGGATTCGTACGATGAATTATTGTTACCCAAAAACATTCATGTAAAGTCGGTTGCGAAGACTTACATAACGCTTTCACTGTTAAACATTTATGATGTCTAATGTAGAGACAAGCCCTTAACTCTAGAAGGCTTAACTGTTAGAATTAGGCATTGTAGAGTTACGAGCTCAACTTTAGACAAACGCAAAAAAAATATTTTAGACCCTCACAACAAGCCCTTTCATTTTATATATCAGGCGGTACAGTTTGCAAAACTTTTGTTTTAAATTTTCTAGTTTGCCTCCCAGAAGTGATAAAAAAATCATTTATTTACGTCACACGCCCCCGTTTGGGTCATAGAAATTCAAATATGTTCCAAATTTCAATTTAATCAGTCCAGTAGATTCGGAGTAAATTGGCTGTGACAGACTGACAGACAGACTCACGAGTTATCCTAAAAGTTTCCTTTTTTTCAATAGGACGTACGGAACCTTACAAGAAACGTAAAATGTAAACGTACTATCTTAAAACTTTGTGATTCTAAAAATTACTACATTTATAGAGCAAAGTAACGATAAAATATTTCACAATCAAAAGATTCCAAAATCTAAATATGTACCTACTTTTTGAGAAGTTCACTGAACGCGAATGTAATCCATCCTAATTTTATGTCCGCTTCTTCAAAATGTTAAATCAACCATACTTCGGTTAATACCTTGGCGTAGCGTTAAATATTTTCATGGCAGCAGACAATGACATAGACTAAGAATGTATGAATAGAAGAGAAGCCGATCGTAATGCTGTGTAAAATGGAGTTTCCATACAAAACTACCTTTCAGGTGGGCTGTTTAGAATCAATTCTATTTTCTTGTACATTTTGATATTCAAAAGTGCCTTTTGATAGCCTTCTTGAAATAGATCATTTGATTCCTACGGTTACGGGGCGTTGGCCGGAATGGTCATCACTTGCGGTAGATATCTTGCTCTTAGTTCGATCATCAACTATTTTGACAACCTTTTCATCGAAGCAGCACGTTTCGTTAGCATTACGTAGCGAAGCAGTGCGTGGCTTAGCATTTTATAGCAATACATAGCATAGTTTAGAAGCCCGTAGCGAAGCGTAGCAATGCGTACTGCGCACTGAAACGCTTTGCTGCAATGAAATGCTGCCCGTTGCGTAGCATTTCATTGCAGTTCGTAGCGTTTGACAGCAGCGCGTAGAGTTTCACAGCAGCGCGTATCGTACTGTAGTTTAGGGCGTAGGGTAGCTGGTTCAATTAGAAATCAGAATGTTTCTGCGGAAATTACATAATTTTCACTTCTGCACAGCTTTCTTATTCTATTACAATGTCTGAAAGTGCGTCTGCTCCGATTAATTTGCTGGCAACCCACGATTTGTCTACGTCACTCACTGATTTACGATGTTTTGCAAGAGCGTTACTGATTTTGTTGTAGTAACATTCATTATTAACAACTTTAGCTTGTTTTTGGGTTGTCATTTAGATGATTTGATGTTGGTTGTGAATTGAATTGTTCTTGTGACATCGAGAAGTTGATTGTTGTTTCTACTTTACAGTGTTTTTCCTACGTTATAAGAATGATGTTATGCTTATAAATAGCTGTTATTAGTTCGAAACATGTACCCCCAAGTGGCTGTCAGTGTTGAGATAGAAATTTTTCTAACCACTGACAACTCCATAATTTCTCTTATTACTTTTAACCCCCAACGGAAAAAGAGGGGTTTTATAAGTTTAACGTGTGCATCTGTATGTCTGTCTGAGGCACCGTAGCTCCCAAATGGCTAAACCGATTTAGACATTTTATTTTTGTTTTGTATGAAAGGTGGGTTTATTAGCTAAATAAAAATACTGCCAAGCCATTTTTTTTGGGTTTTGTTTGAGTCGGGTTTTTATTTCATTTTAAATTGAACTTGCTAACTCTTCACAATACTTTACTAAGTAGATATTATAACCTATTCTACTAATACTATACATGTGAAAGTTTGGCACACAGATACTCCTAGTTTTTAACTAGATTAACCCATAGAATTAGTATCATAAAATAACATCACGCCTATGATCCCAGTAGGGTTAGGCAGAGGTGTACTGGCGAAATGCGGGTGTACTATAGAATTAATATCCTATGTGTTTATATTCCTACAATGGTATTTTAGAATTCAAAATAATCTTTACATAATACGTATTAATATTTACTACTAAGTAACTGATAATCCATTATAATTTTTTAAAGAAACAGCATCATCAATTTCACTTAACAACGATTACGCCTTCAACCCCGCTTTAATTGGTAAGCCAGCGGCTGGCAACAATTAGGAGAGCAGCCGGATTTCATCATCAGCCTATACTGTTCCCACCGCTGGGTGACAGGCCTCCTCTCTGTGAGAGTAAGTGGGCCGTTATGCACCACGCGGGGTTAGTGCGGGTTGGTAGATGTTACATGTCTTCGAATTTTTGGTTCTAAGACATACCGGTTTCCGCACGATGTTTTCCTTCACCGTTTCGAGATCAGTAAAAATGAAATGAATTACAAAAAATGAAGCGCCTGCCTGGAACAGAACCGCTACCTTTTGGGCCACTACTACTTCGGATTGCCTTTACAACAAATATATAATAGAAATAAAACCTTTGTTGACTGATAATGTCGCGATAGCATTTTTTTCTTATCACTGGCAACTTCTTTATTTCTTGTGTAATTTGTTATTCTTCGCAATAGGTCCTAGGTATATTCTTTAAAAACATAGTTAAAAATAAAGTTGCTTTACATTTCTGTATGTCATACATACAGAAATGTTAAGCAACTTTATTTTTATGCAATCGCAATGTTCTTTCATGTAAACTGGTTTTCACCTTCATTTAGAGAATTTATTTCAAGGTATAAACTTGGTTTATGTGTTTAAAACATTACATAACATAACATCACGCTTGTAATCCCAGAAGGGTTAGGCAGAGGTGTACAGTACACCCACATTTCGTCAGTTATGTTTAAGTCCTATGTATTAAGCGGCGAGCCCATTGCCATCATCCGGGCACAAATCCAGACTCTGGGCTGCTACTGTGAAATTCTAGATAGAAAAACCCAATCACACTTTGCCCGACCTGGGAATCGAACCCAGAACCTCATGCTCAGCAGTAGTTCTTGCGACCAATAGACCAACAAGGCAGTCAAAACATTACATTATATTAAACATAATATTTTACATGACATATAATAAACAAATCTCGTTTTTGTCTAGTGTTGTCGTACGAAGGAAGAGCAGTCGCTAGTGTTGTATATAAACTACTCGACAATTTGTCTCTTATTTTCCTACAATGTTCTTTTATCAATAGAATCTTTACATGTCACGTGATATTCCAGTTTAAAAGCATAAATAAACAGCGTCATCTATTTCACTTAAAAACAATTAACCCTTAAACCCCACTTCAATTAGTATGCCAGCGGCTAGCAACAATAACGACCGCTACCGGATTGCCTTTACAACACAAATGCATTTACCAGTAGCGTTTGTACGTGCTTACTGAGTGCAAACTGCGAGAGAACTAGCCCGATGCAGGATTGTGCCGGGTAATCCGATGATTTTGTCATAAATGTTGGGATTGTATGGGAGTTATTTAAAAGGATAAAGTGAGAATGGAATAAAGCTTTAAATTTATTGTGGAATGTACTACTTGAACATATAATCGCATTAAAACAAGGCATGGTCATTGACCACCACCTTTTTGTGTAATAAATAATACAACATTATCGCAAGCTACATTAATATCAAGGAAAAATGCAATGGTAGATTGGTTATTAGAGAAGGATTACCAAACAGCGGATGTGAAAATACTTAAGCTATTTGTGGATTGGCTTGTGAATCGGTTACCCCTCAATGTTTTCTTTCACCGTTTCTTTTTCTTATACAAGTTGGCAGGGACATAAACGCGCAATCTGTTACCAGATTCAGTACATGATCTGAAACCGCTTCTACGTTCTTGACCGCGTTTACGTATGTTGCAGTTTTCTATGAAACAGTTGTTTTTTTACAGGACATGTTTGCCGCTGGCCGACCAAAATGTGGGCCCAAATAACTGGTGCCCTGAGACAGTGAGGCGGGGTCGCAGCAGACCACGTAGTAGATGGCGGGACGAGCTGGACAGGTTCCGTGAGAACTGGATAGAGGACGTGCGGGCTCGTGAAAGATGGAAGAAGTGGAGGGAGGCCTTTTCCCAGAAGTGAGACAGTGTAGGCTAGTAAAAAATAAAACGGAATATTGTCTGTGGTTTATAAAAATGCGCTGAATTCATGGTTACAGTGCGCGTCAATGTGTCTGCGACCCTGTGTTATAATGATTAAAATAATCGCTTGCTCCTTGTGTGGCATAATAACGAATAACTTGTTTCTCAGTGTGTGGAGAGGCACTGCCTAACTTGAAAAAAATGAACATATTTTGAACTAACCCGAAGATAAGAAGAAGTGGTGAAACATGCCGTTAATATTATTAAATACTTAAAAGCAAGTTTTAAATAAACCCAATTTCGTTGAAATCTCTTCACGAAATTTTCCGAGATTGCGGTTTCCACTGAAATTCAATTAATTTGCTGCTGTTGTAGTCTGTAGTTTTAATAAATTTGTTTTGTAACCTTTTGGCATTTCAAATCGCTCACTAAAATTAGAATATGTCAAATATTCCAAACTTTGTCACACCCACATGATGTTTAAGATATTACCTCGAAAAGGGACTAATTAAAAGTAAATGTGAGCAACTTCACCTATTTGGGAGAAGAACGACATATTTTCGTCAGCTGTTGGTGTCGGCAAAGGTGAGGTAATTGCGTCTACTAAATTGGCAAAAGTTCCTTCGAAAAACTAATATATGTACTTGAGAGAGTGAGAGAGAGTGCCGATAATGATAATATACCCAAACAATGACTCCTTCAAGAATGTATGTATGCCTATAAAATAATCTATATTTATTTATCACGGCAAATAAAAAAAAGTTCCCAAATTTTGAATATCTAACATATTAACAATATTTAATTGTGGGTCAAATGTTAGATTGTATCTTTGTTTGGCAGAAACTGTTCAAAACAACCAAATCAAGTACTTATAATAGGGGAGCCACTTATTCAAACCAGATGCGTCTGAAACCAACATTAAAAAACCTATTAATATCAAAAATTCCCAGAAACAATCACATTTTATTTTTGTTTAAATATTTTCCCGTATCTTTGCTACCCCAAATATCTGTCCTTAAACATTTTTCCGTTACGAAAAATCTATTGTTCCCGTTCTCCTTTCGAAATTCAAATGGTAAAATAGCGCATAAAATTTTACGTTCAGTTGGGTGGCTCGTTGCCCCGACGACTTAAATTCGTTGCAAAATAGGCTTGAGCGGTAATAAGTATGCGGGCGGGCGAACTTCAAAAGTTTTTAGCAAATATTCTTGTTTCTGAGAACTGTTTTTAAATAAATTATTTGCTGGTACATAGATAGAGGAGCTTTTGCAGTTCAAAAGATTTGTAATACTTAGGTGCGCTTGGCGTGGTCGGTGTGTGAATGTTGTGACCAGTCTGTGTTCGAGATCATTTCTACTCTGAGGACACAATACATCGC